>OX457024.1:93103742-93703742 GCA_949752745.1 Protula sp. h YS-2021 | reverse complement strand
TGGGGTGTAAATTTCTTTCTCCCTGTTGCTTGGGACTGCTGCTAGGGGAGAATTTTCCATCGGCCCGATTTCCTCATCATCTTCCAGCAATGCAGAGACTTGGCCCGAAAGGGGCACGCCCACGGAATCCTCCTCGCTGATGGTGACCGTTTCGGGAATATCCACGTTAGAGTCCAGCGGGAGGTGAGGTACAGGCGAGCCCGACATCGCTGCCACTGACTGAATCTCCGGAGGAGGACGAGAAACCGTAGCTGATGGTTTAGGCTTTTGTCTTTGACTAAGCAGACTCTCCTGCTTCTGAACTTGATTCTGTAAATCCAAAAGTTGCTTTTGCAGTTGCGATTGCATAGACAAGAACGCTGAAAATTCACTCGGGAGACGCTGTAGCTGAGGAGGGGGGGATAAGTCCTCTCGCGGGGGAATGCCTAACTTGTTCCTCAGACGGGGACTTAAACGCCCCTCCTGGACTGCCACTGGGTTTCACTCTAGGAGGTGAGGCCCATGCCTCGCGGAGACGATCCCGTTCTTGCCCTTCCGGGATGTCCAATTCTGCTACAGTCTCAGAAAATGCACGTCCTTTACTCTTGGATTTTTTATGTCTCTTAACTGGCGTAGCGGATTCCGATTCTGCACCAGTGTCTACATGTACGGGGGTGGAGACCTGGCCCAGAATAACGGAGCTAGCCTTCTTCATGGTATCCTGAATAAATTCACGAGTAACAAACGAAGCTGACGAAAGGAATTTGCGCTTATCCCTCCTGCGCTCGTTCTTGGTCCTATTCCGTAATAGGACTTTCCAATCTTCTGGAGTAAGATGTAGGCACTCGCCGCACGGGCTGTCTGGCTCGCACAGAGGTATTCCACTATTCCGTCTACAGCGGTCGCAGATGGAGTGGGGGTTACACGCAGTTGGAGGATGGATACACTGAGGCAGTAACAGTGGAGAATGTAGACTGGCCTCTGTCATATCTGAAATGCAAGCAGAGAAAAACAACGGTGAGAATATGTAGTATAAAACAACGCACAATACTACATTTCTCAGTGCTTTGCTTCAACTGCAAGCTTTACCCTCCAAGCTGTGTTTACAATTGCTTAAACACCGCAATAACTCGCTGGGTCTAAGGAAAAGACGAAAAGAGATGCTTCCCGGAACGGTAGCGTTCCCGGGCCGTAACGGGCTGGACCGTAATGGCACTACCCGTGTCGGATATGGATCTCTCTTGCCTCAGATGCACCTGGGACCATCGGACCGTAACGGGTTTGTGAATCCCGTTGGACCAGAATGGTCTTCTCGCACCCGTGACCGTATGACCACAATGGGAAAACGGTCCTGGCAAAGAAAATGACCCTCAGACGTCACAGAAAACGTCTCTTTTCGTCGGAGAACGCTGTCAGACTTGCAGAACCTGCTCTACGAAGACTGAGAAGCGACCCATGGAGTAAAGCTTAAGCAAAAACTGGCCATTTCCGCGATGACACAGCTGGCTGGTAAAGCTTGGAGTCTGATCAGGTCCAGCAGCCTGAAAAGATCCTACTCCTAGACGAACTGAGGTGGAACTGGTAAGTTCCTCGATCTGAATGAAAGTGGAGAAAGAGGCGCACTTCTCGGGACTAGGAAGTGTCTCCGTGATCGTGCAAACTCAACCTAATCAGACCGAAGAGTAAGATGTCGAATTAACACACTTAGGCTCCATAAATTTATCCCAACGCACAATAATAGATAAAATAATCCATAAGGCAGTGAATTAAGTAAAAAATGAAGCAATTCGCACCTTAAACCAGTTCCCTTGCTGCAAAAAACCGGCAGCACACAGAATGGCGTGTTGTACAGACGCCACGCAAAAAGGGAATGTCGTTTATACGAGACTAGCAGACGACGTCTCGGGCATTCTGATTGGCCAAAGGATGGATGGAAGGGTTAGAGTATCTTGAACAGTACCTCAAAAAGTTCTTTTTTATATTGCGTGGTAAATATTACTGGAAGGGAACCCATTAAAAGTGGAGATAAGCGAATTCAAAGCTTTTGCGAAGTAAAAGTTTCGATTTCCATTGGCAACTTTTACGTAATGCTGATTAAACGTGGGATAATCGCTGTCTGCCAAATACGAGGTAGACGTTGCTTCGATTTCCACAAACAACCAAAACCCGACGTCGGGTGCGATGAGCCAATGTCACAATGTTTACTGGGTTGTCTTTTCTAAACTAAGCTAACAATCAAATTTCCTGCAACAGTTTTCTGAGATGATAGACTTAATCGAAGTTTGATCTCAAAAGAGCTCTCAAAATTAAGATAAGAAAGGCATAGACCCAACTTGAATTTAAGTGTGTAAGTTTTTGTGTCTTCTGGCCCATTAAAGTTCTCTCTCGCAAAAGGGTCAAGGTCAAAACACATTTCTGGCGTTCTAAACACATTAGATAGTTGTAGAAGAAAGGATTAAAGTGGATATATCTTTTGTGCAACGGCGAAAAGGTGTCTGAAAACAGCATTGCACAGATGTTAGAAGAATGGTGTTGTATGGGCATGTGATAAGTGACCACTTATGGTACCACCTTGTAGCAAAATATTCTTCCCGCGCACCAGACCATACAATACTCGTTTTCCAGGTGTATTTAATGTCTCGGGGTTTGCTGTAATTTAAACACAACACGGAATAGATCCAGAAGCACATCTATGAAATCAGACATTAAATAAGACCAATTAAAGTGAAAAAAAATACATATCTTTTAATCCGAGAACGTGGTTATTTAATCACAATTTAATTTATCAACCTAATTAATTCAGCATAATTATTTAAAACTGAGGAATACAGTAAACTGGTGGTGCTCGTTACTTAACTGGCATAATGAGACGCCTTCACTCTACGGGCATGGGGTCATTTGCCATTACGTCAACACTCAAGGAGATCTGCGGACATGGCGTCAATCGCTCGGTGAGACGTATGGACAAAATGCCCATTGCTTCATGAGACCTGAGTATAACATTATTGACATTTCCAAACTCCAACCCTTATACGCTCTAACACAGGGGTAACTTTGTTACTTTGGTCGCGATCTTCTGTTTTACGGCCACAGTTCACGTGACGTTTGATCTCGAACGCAGTACAGTAAAAGAGGTAATTTCCTGACCTTAGTCGTCATAGTGAGAGTCGTAATCATAGGTCCGGAAAATCGGTAAAAAGAGACACCGACTATGATCTCATTATTATGGACTGCGATGCCAACTAGACTGTTACACAACATTCACTGCCCGTATCTGGTTGCCTGCAGGTGGGTTCTATTCCGCTACGCTTTAGTGGAATTCAGACTGCATGTGTTACGTGATTGTTGGGTGTTAATGGTATTGCCTTGGATATGAATTCTGCTCCTATATTTAGGTCCTTGAGCTTTTTCTCTATCCGGTTATAGTTCGTTTAGTGCGTTGTGTAATCTGCACTCACATCAGTACTTTTGATTGATGCTAGAACGTTTGAACAATCAGATGTGATTTATGACCGAATTTTTCTTTTTTTTTTTCTTTTTTTTTTTTGGGGGGGGGGGGAGAGGGGGAGATTAGTGGGGAGTGGATGGATGATGTTCCAGATTTTGCTCGTAAACCCGGACTTTGTTACATGACATAATTCAGAATATATTGTAGCTTTGTGGCTGGAGCGTTTGAAAAATAATTACCAAAGTGCTTCTTCTCCCCTTGGGAAGGTTGTGTCTCATATAACGATGAAAGCATATTGCCAAAAGGATGACAAAAATTATACGTCAAATTAATTAGCATTAACTTGAGCTCAAGTTAATGACAAACCCTTTGCGGTACTTCCTCATTCCCAGTCATGTTCCCTGTACTCAAACGATGCTCAAATTACTTCTCACCTTGCGTTGTCGTGACCGACTTGATACACCCTTATCAATGAAAGACCCAACCCCCCTGTACCGGTATTCACAAAGTTAACTTTGCAGTTAGCTGTGCTCTTAAAATCGAAAAATCGATTGATCCAGTTGCATCACCCAAACAATTTTAGGTTGATTTTTTGGTTTGTTAAACAGGGAAAAATTAATAGTTTACTTCTGGATATTCTGGTTGCCATCGTAGCAGTTTATGGAATCAGTTACTGTGCGGTTAAATTCTGTGAATACGAACACTGACGCTGTGAAAGCAATCCTGAGTCACCCATATCGGTATGTGATCCCTGTGCTTGAACCAAAAAAACAGTGGGAGAGTCGTAGGGGCAAAAACCCGCACATCGTCAGCCTCTCTTCCTTTGAAGGTCCACAGGAAGCTGTACAGTGTAATGGATGCTAAGCCCAAAGAGGATTCTCTGTCAGTTGTTAAGCAAGTCTTTTTGCCAGGTTACACAGCAATACGTTTGTTGTGCTCAGAATGCTCAAGCGGTAACAACCCAGACAAGGTGGCATAAAAAAATATAAAATTAATTGGTTTACAAGAAACATCGGCGTGCACTATAATAATTTTCAGAAAATAATAAGCAATGGATTACAGATCTCATTGTTTTCTTCAGCGTCTAACATCTCTCTTTTTTTTAACTGAATGACGGAAAATACGGAATAGAAATCATGTCGACTTCATTTAATAATTCGTGAATCAGGTATAAGCCTTTGTTCTGGTGAAGGATTTGATTTGACGGGTGTGAATGAACAAGAGCATAAAACGTGTCGAGTGCGACGGCTTATGGATACACCGGAGGAGGGTAATAAGCCCACTGGAGGAATAAACCTCATTATATGCGACGAAACCGGAAATGAGCGAGTTCGTACATCGCTTGGCCGTGGTCTTATTCCTGCCGGCACTTGTAAACAAAATGGAGGCGCTAAAGGCGTTTCGTCACGTGCTAGTTCGCGCACCAATAGTATTGCTAGTGTTCGAAGCGCGTGCAGTCGTTCACGGACGAATAGTGCTGACAGCAGTTGTCCGAAAAGCGGCAAAAGTAATAACCGAAGTCTTAGTAGCTGCTTTGCGCCGTCTGAATCGGTTTCTTCTCTATACTCGAGTCGCATCTCGCTTAACTTCTCGTGTAGTGATTTGAATGTATTACCGCCCTTAAATAAACAAAAGAACGCAGCAAGCGAGCGTGGTATTGAAAACGGGCATGCATTTGTGTTTTATGAGGAAACTTGTGATTCGCGACGATCTTCAAAATCAACAGTGTTGCACCGTTCGTTTAGTGACCGAATTCGTCCGAATTCCGGTGTGAGTTCGGGGGATTTTTTGGATCCTAATTATGTTCCTGGCGCGAGGACCACGCATGCGCGAACACGTAGTCAGTCCTTATCAAATAATAACTACGGCGGGTGCTACGATGCTCATCACTACTGTTCAGTCTCAGCGCCAAATCTTAACAAGGTAAAAGAAAAAAAGCAAAAATAAAAGTCACAAAAGTCATCTCAGTACGTGTTTTCAATTCCAAAAGATAGCTTTAGTATTTTAGATGTCACGGTTAAATTTAAAAGTATTTCAGTATATATTTTGAAGTCTAGTTTCAAGAGATAATGTGATGGAAATCATCATATCTCCCCCACCCCCTCCCACACCCCCTCTCCTTCAATGAGTCAGCTTTAAGCTTTCATTTATAATGTGCAGAACTTTCTGACTTAAGCTTTTACTCTCAAGTTGCCTTTCCTACAAAAATGAATATGGAATTTACAACCATAATCACGCGTAACCAGATACGTCACCAGTTACGGCAAACAGTTTTGATACAACCAAGCAATATTAACTTGTTAAAGTTTGTATTTTTTTTAATATAATCATAGTTAATAAATAAGGTATCTCGTTTTCCGCAGCAAGAGGCTGTTCAGTGTGGGTGCTTACAGCTCTAAGTATGGCTCCTAGTATATATACCATTTCCTGACGCAAATTGAAATAAGGGCTGACAAGCGGCAGATTCCCAGCAGATTAGTTCAGAAGTTGGCCTCTATTTCCTCCCAAAGCCTGTCAGCTTCCTTTCTTTTGGCCAATGAGTACATGTTCCAATACAGTTCAACAGCAGTTACTTTTTTCGGAAATGTAACTGTTTTATTTTTAATAATTTTTCGTAATAATTCCGCTTCTTCATCACGAAATACTTTTTATGCGTAAAGTATTTCCTTCCGGTAAAAAAGGCCTCTGGCTGTTTTTTTAATACGGTTTTCCACCAAGTGCATCTGAAACTTATCGCGACAGTATGAAGTGCCTCGAGTGGCCTTTGGGGTGGGGAGGAGGGGTAGGGGCAGGGGTGTGAGAAGATCTAAGTAGTTCTAATAGTGTGTCTGTTTTTGTTGCCATATTTGTGGAATTGCTTGTTTATTTCTTTTTGTGTGTGCGTGTTTGTGTCTTTTTGTTTGTTTTGTTTTTGTTTTTTGTTTTTTTTTTTGTTTTTTTTTTCTTTTTTTTTTTTTGTTTTTTTTTTTGTTTTATTTTATTTTATTATTATTATTATTATCATTATTATTTTTTTTTTTTGGGGGGGGGGGGTTGTTTTGTTTTTCCTTGTGAATACATTGTAAGTAAAGTTGTGCCTTACAGTAATGTTTCGTCATGGCTGGAACAGCCGACTGTCAGCCGGTCTTACGACGTCGCAAATGTCTTCAGTTTGATAAACGATGTATGTATGATATTCAATATCTTCAGTATACAGTAATTGTTTTAATAGTCTCTATGTTTCGAAGTTTATTTCTTTTATGGAATTTAGCTATTTGGATTTTCCTTTAAAAATCTTTTTTTTTTTGGCTTGGACTGGTATAAGGTGTGCAACTGCACACAATTAAACTTAATAAAATAGTTAATTGATTTTAAAATCAAAAATATAATTTTAGATCTCTGACAGTAAAATCAGATGTTTCAAAAGTTACTTTAGATGTTTTAAATTAATTTGATAAACTAAATATAATATTAACATATATCTCGCAATAATTTCAAAATTCAAAAGACTATAATTAAAAAAGTGACATTTTCATGCTATTCTTGGCGTTCTGCGCACTTAAGAGTTGATATACATGCTTATAGTGTTGGATGTCAATATTTAAAGCTTGACACTGGGAAGACTCCAGCTCTATAACTCCACCAGAAAACTGTTCCAGCAAGGAATGTGTTATTAATTTTGCCTGTGGTGTCATAATTGGCTGTCATGACGTCATCTGACTATTGCAACAAAGGATTTTGCGTCAAAACAGGCAACAATGCCATGTTGTTGTCTCAAAAGTTTTGACCTATATCGTTGTCTGGCAAAGCTTAGTCTTTGGGCTAAAATATCCCGAAACTAGACCTTCAACCAAAAGGCAACCTTAGATTACATCTTAGCGAGGATATAAACTCCTCAGCCCTTGTATTGTAATTAAAACCACAAAAAATGTTCTCATTCTAGTTTTTATGTTATTCCAGCTGTCCATTCTTAACAGAAGAAGTATATTTGGGTAAAATTAAAAAAAAAAACCCATAAAATGGGCTGATGCTTATCTAAATGTGATGTCATTATTTCCTCGCCTGGTCGCTATGTCCCTGATCTTTGCCATGAAAACTGCGGCCAAGGAAATGGCTACGGTTACATTCCTTAAAACAGTCACATGGTAAATTGAGAAAACAGTTAATCCCCAATTACAGAAAGCAATACAGTTCGAGCTGTAATTACTTAGCTAATGATGGTTTCATATTAGAAATTAGAGCGGCACTTCGCATTTTCCAAGCGAAGTAATACACTTTAAGCGAATAAGCTGTTCCACATTTTTAATATTTACATAAAACAAAACTCTTGACGGACTAATATAATTGATATCTCAATGCAATAAACTAAACCAGTACGGACGGGGTGGGAGGGGGAGGGGGCTCTTAATCTTCAAAGTGACAGGATATAGATCCCTCGATAAAAAAATTACTACTTAATTTAGAAGTAGTCTACCGCTCCTAAAAAGCGGTTTATATGAAAGGGTATTCCAGGAAAACGAATATACAAGATCACTTAAGTTTGGCAATTTAACAAGTTGTTTTTTATTTCAGCTAAATAAACTGTTATAAGTGACTGAATAGATTCAAACATTCCGAGTTATGGTGGGGCCAGGGGGTCAGAAATTGTAATATAATAGATTGGGAGGGCTATAACATGATGTCCAGATTAAAACATTTAATAAACTAAACAACTAGCTTAAATGTCGATAATTTTGCCTTTAAAGCATATGCAGTGTATTCGCTAGTACGCACAATCTATCCTTTTCATTTTTTCCTGTCTTGCTAGTAAATAGCCCGCATTGATTTTGCTCACCTTCTGCAGCGCGCCACACGTTATACATCAGCGCATTGAGCTGAGCCAGCTTTACAGCTGCTCCTATGCTTAGTTATCGCCCATGTTAGAAATTGTAATACAATATAATATAATATAATTGTAATTTAACATAAAACACAACATCTAAAGGATCTTTCACGTCAGAATTACACGGGGCAGAATATGAAGCATCCCCCCCCCCCCACGCTCATGTAAAATTTGGGCGTTGTAACTTTTGGCGTTTTTAAGAAGTTGCGCGAAAAAATAAAAAAAACAAACAAAAAAAACAGAGAGAAATATACACAAGTTTAAATATCAATACACACTCTTCGTCGCTTTCTAGCTCGCACAGGGGCGACAGGGTTCACAATGATTTGGTCTACCACATTTTGGAAAATAATGCGTTTAACCTTTAATAAAATGTACTCTAAAGGCACTGTCTGTTTATTTTTTTTTTAGTATTGAAATTAATTATGACAGTTACATTTATTAAATCACGGAACCCTGCGGTTAGAATGCAGAAGGCAAATTCGCTTAGCGTTCGCATAATAGTTTTTTCACAGATTTCACACCTGGATGCGTTTTGGTCACAGCGCTGTAGAAATCGCTTAATATAAGCATTGGTAATGTGAAACGAAAATTCGGCTGCCTGAAGCAGAATCTAGAATTGAATAGGCTAATGCGCATTGGAAACTTAATATGATTCCACTATATGCTCCACTAAAAATGTTATTGAAAGAACTTCTGGAGTGGTCGGATTTTTGTTTCATTTTTTTTATCTATTATGGATTTGTTTTTTTTTTCCTTCAGAAATTTTGAATCAACAAGTAAGTAGTGACCCGTCAACACAAAACCCGTTCAATGCCAACACGTTAAGATCAATCAGCCAATTTCCTACAGAGCTCATTCGGCCGGTTCAGCGTTTATATGCCATATTTTACTTTTAAAATTTTTAAACGACTTTTTTATATACGGATTAACTCCAATAATTTATGTGAATGTTAGTAGATAGCGCTGTACTATCTTACACTTTTTTGCCATTCAAACTACGCTCAAAATTAATTTGGCTTCACCGGCTTAAACAATACATTAGTGAAACGATCAGCGTATGTCCGCTGTAAGTGGTTATTATTGCTTTTCTTGAAGGCTACTCTGTTAATCACAGTCTTACCTATCCCATTCGGCAATTCCCACCAATAAATAAATAAATAAATAAATAAATAAATCTCTCCAGATAAAGCGCAAGGCTGAAATAACAACAGCTTTTACCATGGCGACCAGAAAGAAAACTAGAGTTGATTTTCATCCCGGCCGGCCAGTGATCGACCCGGCAGGGGCCGAAAGGTTTTATTTTTGAAGATGTCTGTGGCCCGGCATCATTTCTTGCTATTATTTCTTTTCGCAAAATATGCTGTAATAAGAAAATGCATTTGACATATTTCTAAGTGTATAAATTAGATGCATTTTGAAGCGTTTCTTGCAAGAAAATGTGAGCACCGAAGGTGCGATCGCAAAATTTTAGAATAAATTTCTCCTTTGAAGGCCATATTCAATGCGTTTTCTGACCTTCGGCTGAATACTTTGACTCTAAAATTATATGCACCCTGCCAACCGGTCAGTGTCTTCTTTTTTTATTTACCCGAATTTTTTTAGGCCCAACCGGATCACTTCCTGTTTCATTGTGATTTTAGTGACTAGCCCGGGGGATAATAAACCGTGTTATTTTTTCCTCGCCTTATAAGTGTGCTTTGTATGGCACCAAAGTAAAGAGGTTACTCTGGCGTAAGGATTATCCATCAAGTGCGCAGGAAAGACGGAAGGGGCGGGGCGTCTGGGGCTTAGCGTACACTGATGTTAGAGCCAGTGAGCAATGTCCCTAATCTGTGTATGGGGGATGGGGCGTCTGGGGTTTGGCGTACGCTTATGTTACATACTGTCAATGAGTAATGCCCCACACCTGTGGACGGGAACGAGGGGGGAGGGGTGGTTGATGGGGCGTCTGGAGCTTAGCGTGCCCTTATGTTACAGTCAATTAATAATATTCTAAATATGTGTACAGGGAAGGGAGAGTCTAAAATGTTTGCGTAGGTCCTTCAAGGACGGCCTCTTAAGTGGCTGCCTAGTTGTAATAATTAACTATATGGGAATTATTGTGTTTTGGATAAAAAACTAAATATAAGATTCCGGACGCCCACCCTGAGCTCCGTTGGCCTGGCGAGGTAATGACAGTGCCGGAGAACCTGAAGCTTTACGTAGATTCCTTCTTTATGAAAGTGACTCATGAACACTTGACAAGCCTTTGGCTTGCAATGGTTATATGAATTTGTGCGAGCAGCCATTCGTTCTTTTTTTTTAAAAAAACAAAAAGTGACATGCACATGTTCAGATCAAGCTCTTCATAAGTCCCAAGTTTCATGGTCGTAGGGCCCATAGTGTCAGAGAAGAAGAAGACACAAAAAATCGGAAAAACTGTCAAGATGAAAAAAAGGACGAATTTTGCTCGCACAAATTCATATAACTCTTGTCAAGTGTTAATAACATGGCGTATGCCTGATCGGTCAAAATAAAACCTTAAGCCAACAAAAACCAAACACTACTCGGCTTAAAAGACGTATTCACGCTGTGTTGTTTGCATTATATTATGCAAGAAATAACCCATTGAAGGAAGTATTTTTGCGTTTTAATTTTTGTCAAGTGTTTAACATTTTGCTAGTCAAATGAGGTTCTAGTTTTGCATGCAATAGGCAAGCTTTTTAACTCTGAATATTGTTTTCCCTAAAATTTCATCAGACATTTTCACTTTCACGATGCTTCTGTTTATGAAATGTGTAAAATATTACAATTCTGTCCTCTTTTTAGATATCAGTTAATTAAAACAAATTTTGAATGGTGACCATGCATGTAATAACGAACTGTGTTTCATTTTTTAATTAGGTGCAGATTTAAAATTTAGTGGTTCAACGCACATCTGGTGCCAGTACCGTTTTTGCTCATTTTTGCTCGACCAAGTACTTTTTTGAGTACTCTGTTAAGTCCAATACATCAAAATATCGCTGCTTTACTACGCTGAAAATATTAACCCTTGTGAAAGCTCGTGCAACAGTCGTCTTATTGACGAGCTTTGACTTGTCAAAGTCTCTGACGAGTGTCAGACGATTATATTTAAAGGGACATCAATAAAGGTCAGGCGCTGTTTCAATTTTTTTCAACAATATACATCTTTTATACCCAATGGTGTTTGAAGAATTATTTCGTTTTGGAATTTTGTTCCGATATTGCGTGCAAAAGCACAATAAACTGGCCAGACTTTTGGACGAGTTTTGAAAAGCTGAAAACTTTCAGTATGGGATCTTTCTGAAACCATAAAAATCGCCGATCAGACCCAATCACCTCTGGCAACGGTTATTGAGTGGTCTTTTTCAGAGAATATATTAATTGCTTGAACCATTAAGTGCTTATAAAAATTAGCAGCGTAATCAATTAACCGCTTAAAAGATTAGCAACTTAATCGATTAGCAGTTTAATCGATTAGCAGCTTGAAAGATTAACAGTTTAACATAATCTTGGTCAAATCCGTGAGTCAGGATTGCCCAGATATACAGTGATGAATAAAGAGCTGTGGTTTAAGTCGTTTTTGAGTAATAACACAATTTTTTCTACTAGTTGCACCGCTACTAGTTGCACTGACGAATTTGTGAAGAAAAGAACTAATCTCTGCTCTTCTGAATCTGTAGATGCAACGTTATAAGGGTTATAAGGTTATACAGGAGTTTTAAAGCTTGAAAATTAAACAAAAAAGACAAACAGGCCAAAAAAAAAATGAAAACAAGAATAAAAAAAAAAAACAAACAAACAAAAAACACCATAATATACTTCTTTTCAGCTGAGCAATGACAGTTAAATGAGCAGTAATATAGAGCGTTAGCAGCCGTGGTTATTTATGCTTGTACTTTTACTCTGCTTTAAGGGTCTTCGCCGCGGAAGCACAACGCATTCTGTTCGCTCGTCTGATAACGGAAGCATCAGCACCTATAAGCCTCGGAAAAGGGTCTCCACTAAATTCGAGGTGAGCGTTACTGTACAAGTAGGTGTCGGTATGTTCGTTCATTAATTCATCCATCTACAAGGCTGACCAATGGTCTTCTCCCACTCCTGGATAATCTTATCGCTGGATCTTATAATGGGACTGAATTGGAAGATCTAATTTCTGGGGTTCCGACCTACTGTGATTATGTGCCTGGATATGTAGCATTTCTTAAACACTAGAACAACAGCTACTACTACTATTACTACTGCTGCTGATACTATTGCTACTACTACTGCCGGTGCTACTACTACTGGCACGACTATTACTACTTCTACTAGTACTACTGCCTCTAATAGTAGTACTACTACTGCTACTACTACTAATACTACATCATTTACTGCTTTTATCTCTGCAATTGCAACTATTATAAAATAATAACTCCGAAATATTGAAGTTAGAAAAAAACTAATGATGACAGGGATGTTGACGATGAGTAGATGAAACTCAACCCCACAAAAATCCTAAAGGGCACAAGCACCTGAATTTAGAAATAGCAGCCTTTATATTTCTTGGTATAACCCAATTATTTATTTTTAATCACTTGGCTAATTATTAGATTTCAAGTAATTACTTAATGGGCTCCAAACCTCGGGAAAAAAATACACCCAAGCTGATATTTGAAAATGTCATAGGAAAGAAGCGTTATGCTCATGAGATGTGGAAATATGACGCTTTGGTGCGATTGGAAAATAGCCGTTCGAGTGCCCCCTTTTTACACAAGCCTGAATTCCTCTATATAACACTTCTTCCAGCAGATATAAAGCGTTACAAATCAATCAAAAAATGAGCTGGCGGTCATAAAAGTAAGGAGGCCTTTTGTGGATGGATATTCAGCTCAAACGAATTTAGCTGAGCAACAAGTTCACCTAACATACTTTGTGCATCCATTCTTTAATGTTTCCTGTGCGTTTGAGCCAGCTCATCTTTTTTTCTTTCTTTTTTTTTCTCTCTTTTTTTTTTTTTTTTTTTTTTGCATTGCAATAAACTAAATCCTGTTCATCACAGTTATGAGGTTGACCCAGTGCTTGTGGTGCTTTTATCCTGGATCGACTGATCAGGAAAGCTGGATTTTTTTTTGTCAAACGGAGGAAAAAAAATCGGGAATGATAGGCGTAAAAACGATGGGTTGAATGCTTGTAAAATTATGGGACCTCAAGATTGAAAAAAAAACTAGGCTTGTATGAGAAAAAAATACAAATGTAGGCTGTTCCAAATTCTCTACTCATTTTGCCGACTTGATTCTCCCGCACCCCCTACAATATGTGTGCGATTGCTCTACGCAAAGGGATACAGTGACGTACATAAGTTATTCCTTCCGTTCATCTGAGAGACGATGCGCTTACACGTCTAATAATGAGTAAAGTCAGAACAAAACAACAAATGAGCGTCGTATTTCAGGAATTAACTCTCATTTCTGTTGTTGGCGAGAACAATACCTGCATTCCACGTTGCCATTTTTCTGTGTGTTCTCTGGTTTCATTCCAAATAACAATGAACCCATCTATACTAATTCAGACTGTAAAGACAATGCCAGCTTCTTCTGTAAGAGTTTCCCGATGATGAGGGCAAGTAAACCTTCTCATTACAGAATTCCCTTAAGGTGGGGAAAAATTAACTTAGTTTCTCATTCCCAGGATCACTAACGTCGTAATTAAAAAAAAGAAATGAGCCGGGTGTAACACGTTTCAAGTAAAAGAAATCGACCGCCCGGCCGGGCGTATAAAACTTCACAGCAAATAAATAAAAAAATAAAAATACCCAGAAGGCAGAAAAATTACTGAAAAGAGAAAATTATCCTAAAATTTTCTAATTTATACACGTTTATCATATGAATACTTTATAAAACCATTGAACCACATTTTGCAACAGAAAAAATAAAAACGACACAACTTTAGGCCAATGCTGGGTCATCTAAATTGTCAAAACTAAAACAGTTGGGCCCAGGCCGGGTCTGTTTAAAAAAAAGAGAGATCAACGACCCACCGGGTCAAAAAAGAAAAAATAAAAAGAAAAAAACTTGGATGAGAAACAAGACTATTTTCTTCCCTGCTTAAACTACGTCAATATTAGAATCAGTGAAGTATCCATGCTAAAATTCCCTGTAGCTGAAAATGCCCGGAATCGCTGTGTGTAGCGCGAGCCTCATACCCGGAAATAACACCGGAAACTGACGACAAAAACACATACGTGCTCATGTGAAAACTGAAGACAAAAACACACACATGCTCATGTGAAAACTGAAGACAAAAACACACACACGCTATGCGAAAAGCTTTGCAATTATCAAGTAAAGAAGATTTAAAAACAAACAAACCAACAAACAAACACATGCACAAACAAGATTTCTTTTTTGCGATGCTATTGTTTGTAATAATTTTGTCTTTACACAGAGGCATAATCACGAGGGAAGAAAGTCCCCGTTGTGGAGAGTGCACTGTGTTTGTTTGTTTGTTTTGTCGTTTTATAATATTTTTTTGTTGTTCGAGGGGTTAACATCGGTTTCATAACTACTGTGTAAATTCCTTAGGCGTATACATAGAAGAAATTCAATGAACGATTGTACATATGCAAACGATAGAATTCAAAGGAGCCAGTTATTATTATTTAAATACTCAAACTGCTGTTAATGTAATATAAAAGGGAGTGCAGTGCCATCTAGCGAGATGCTACCTGTTTGTCTGTAAAAGGAGAGCATATCGGTGTGTGGCTACGAGTGACGGAGAATGTGGCGTTGATTCAAAATTTAAGGACAATAAAAAAAAGTAAAAAAAAAGCGAAAAATGTAGGGCAAAACTTACTGCTTGAGTTGCTGTAATAAGATCATTATTACACTCCAAATTGGTGGCTGATTTGGACAAGTGATTATTTTTTATCACGAAGCTCATGGCTATTCCAGATGAGGCTCTATTCTTCAGGCACTGCAGTAGTATCCTAGAAGAGGTACACCTAAGACATGAGGCGCGTCAGGCCTCAGATTGTTTTAGAACAATTACATGTTTGGTATCAGTGGGCCCATTCACGAAACTCGGGTTCTGTTTATTCGTGATTACGAATTTAATGTCTACTCAAAAATCTGGGGAGTGAAATTTGGAAATCTTGAATATGACACTTCTCATCAATACATCCATTAACTAACCCCATCACCGCTCCCATCCCCACCCCGCCCACCCCCTTTAGTCGGAATAAAGAAATAATCCGCAATCCGCGACTTTTATGGGGCAAAAAGTATGCCAGAGCTGTGGGAAAACGTAAATTGAACTAGACCGAAATTCGCACAGCGAATTAGACCCCACTTGGAATGATAACTTAAAACGGAACGTAGATGATATTACTAATTGTTAACAATTTTCACATGTCTGAATGTAGAATATCCTCCTAAATACTGCCAACTATACCGGTAAGGTCAAGGTAAAAAAATTTTATCAGGTGTACCACTTCACATGACCTCTATTCATGTGCCAAGTTTGGCTGGTCTAGTTTCAACGGTCTTGGTGGACATGTCTGGAAACTGAATGCTCTATCTCTTACCGTTTTGGAGATAAGGGCCAACTTCCGGTTTGGGGCTCGAAAGTGACCTGGAGGTCAAGGACACCGGAAGTTATACCTTACGTATCGTCGTATAGGGGATGGAGGTCGAAAATGCGGTCAAAATTGCTCTATCTCTTACCGTTTTCGAGATAAGGGCCAACTTCCGGTTTGGGGCTCGAAAGTGACCTGGAGGTCAAGGACACCGGAAGTTATACCTTACGTATCGTCGTTTAGGGGGTGGAGGTCGAAAATGAGGTCAAAATTGCTCTATCACTTACCGTTTTCGAGATAAGGGCCAACTTCCGGTTTGGGGCTCGAAAGTGACCTGGAGGTCAAGGACACCGGAAGTTATACCTTACGTATCGTCGTATAGGGGGTGGAGGTCGAAAATGAGGTCAAAATTGCTCTATCTCTTACCGTTTTCGAGTTAAGGGCCAACTTCCGGTTTGGGGCTCGAAAGTGACCTGGAGGTCAAGGACACCGGAAGTTATACCTTACGTATCGTCGTATAGGGGGTGGAGGTCGAAAATGCGGTCAAAATTGCTCTATCTCTTACCGTTTTCGAGATAAGGGCCAACTTTCGGTTTGGGGCTCGAAAGTGACCTGGAGGTCAAGGACACCGGAAGTTATACCTTACGTATCGTCGTATAGGGGGTGGAGGTCGAAAATGCGGTCAAAATTGCTCTATCTCTTACCGTTTTCGAGATAAGGGCCAACTTCCGGTTTGGGGCTCGAAAGTGACCTGGAGGTCAAGGACACCGGAAGTTATACCTTACGTATCGTCGTATAGGGCGTGGAGGTCGAAAATGCGGTCAAAATTGCTCTATCTCTTACCGTTTTCGAGATAAGGGCCTACTTACGGTTTGGGGCTCGAAAGTGACCTGGAGGTCAAGGACACCGGAAGTTATACCTTACGTATCGTCGTATAGGGGGTGGAGGTCGAAAATGCGGTCAAAATTGCTCTATCTCTTACCGTTTTCGAGATAAGGGCCAACTTCCGGTTTGGGGCTCGAAAGTGACCTGGAGGTCAAGGACACCGGAAGTTATACCTTACGTATCGTCGTATAGGGGGTGGAGGTCGAAAATGAGGTCAAAATTGCTCTATCTCTTACCGTTTTCGAGATAACTCATTGTTTTTCTTAAATGACGTCTTTCGCAATTTCAAGGTCATGGTCAAGGTCAAGGTCAAAAATTTTTATCGGTTGCTTCAGACCATATTGCTTTTTATATATGTGCCAAGTTTGGATGTTCTAGCTTCAACGGCCTTGCAGTAATTGCCTGAAAACCTTTTGACCTTTTTCGCGATTTGACCTTGACCAGTAAGATCAAGGTCAAAAAAGTTTATCAGGTGCACCACTTCAGATGACCCTCCATACATGTGCCAAGTTTGGTTGGTCTAGCTTCAGCGGTCTCGGAGGAGATGTCTGGAAACCGATTCGGCGGAAGAAGAAAAAAAATTTAAAAAAAAGCGAGAAAAAAAAGGAAAAATAGGTTTAGAATTCGAAGTAATCCATCCCCATTTGGCATTTTCAATGCCAAGTGGGAATTATGGTACCAAAATGTAACTCATGACCCCCTTGCCTTTCCACCTTAAAGCAAGGGAAGAGTCATGCGAGACAATTGGTTAATCCTTACATCGTAAGTCATCCGTCTTTCTTGTAAAAAGAACGGCATAGGGCCTGTGCACTTTCTTTATCTGTGTCCTGTGGGACATTAAAATAGCGCCGACTGCCAGCTGGATTTGGCCTGGTTATTGCATTGCAAAATAAAAGTTAAGCATCCGTTGTAAATCAGGTTTACGAGTTGTAGTTTTTACTCAGTTCTTCCCTTTATTGGGTTTTGCGTCATTACTCTCTAAGAATTTCCTTATTTTAGTAATGTAATTATCTGTGTATGTTCCTAATGTGTGTACACCATGCATATCTTCATGTACGTTTATCCCTTTGTGTGTACACCATGTATATCTTCATGTACCTTTGTCCGTACGTGCGTGTACACCATGTATATCTTCATGTACCTTTGTCCGTACGTGCGTGTACACCATGTATATCTTCATGTACCTTTGTCCCTACGTGTGTGTACACCATGCATATCTTCATGTACGTTTTTCCCTACGTGTGTGTACACCATGTATATCTTTATGTACCATTGTTCGTTCGTGCGTGTACATTATGTATATCTTCATGTACCTTTGTCCGTACGTGCGTGTACACCATGTATATCTTCATGTACGTTTGTCTCTACGTGTGTGTACACCATGTGTAGCTTCATGTACGTTTGTCCCTTTGTGTGTGTACACCATGCATATCTTCATGTACGTTTTTCCCTATGTGTGTGTACACCATGTATATCTTTATGTACCTTTGTCCGGACCTGCGTGTACACCATGTATATCTTCATGTACCTTTGTCCCTACGTGTGTGTACACCATGCATATCTTCATGTACGTTTTTCCCTACGTGTGTGTACACCATGTATATCTTTATGTACCTTTGTTCGTACGTGCGTGTACACCATGTATATCTTTATTTACCGTTGTCCGTACGTGCGTGTACATTATGTATATCTTCATGTACCTTTGTCCGTACGTGCGTGTACACCATGTATATCTTCATGTACGTTTGTCCCTACGTGTGTGTACACCATGTGTAGCTTCATGTACGTTTGTCCCTTTGTGTGTGTACACCATGTATATCTTCATGTACGTTTGTCTCTACGTGTGTGTACACCATGTATATCTTCATGTACCTTTGTCCGTACGTGCGTATACCCCTGTGCGCGACTTTTTCTTCTTGTATACGTTTTTATGCACATATATCTTTGTGCATATTTGGAGTTTTTCGACATGCAGGAATTGAATAGTGAACTGGGTAGAGTTGCGCTCCGAGGGACAGGGGGCGCAGGGTAAGCTTCATGAAGTCTGATAATTATTCCTACAGTCTTATACATTTACCAGTGTAGGAACAAATGCGTTTTTTATCCCATCCGTCATAAATTGTCTCAGCGGCAAACCAAAAAAAACTTTCAAAGTCTCTGTTCCCCATAGAACTTCAGCTGTTTCTTGCCTTTGTCTTCACGGATCCATCTGTGCATTGTCAAAAGAGCACATACACTACTCCCGGCGTCAAGTAATAACGTCAATGGCAAGTAAATGCCAACAAGAAATACCGTCATAAGTCAAGTTGTTTAGGGCAAGTTACTCGTTGATGAAAGTATTTGATTTATGTAACAAGAGTATGGCTACAAATGTCTTTACTATTACGAAATTAACAGTATTATTATTCTGAGTATACAACATGCTCGATTTTGTCAATCACCTAGCCATATATTCCCCTGGATGATTTTTTTTGTTTTCTTGGAAGCGCTGGAGTTCCGTTTTGTGCAGAAGGATTTTCTTTCAAAGCCTCACATTGTCACGCTCAGTGCGGGTTATTTGAGAGAAACAGACCAATGGTTGAAAGAAACTGACACTGAGATGTTGCTTTGAGGATATATCTTGTCACTTTGGTACCAAACGATGTGTAGTGCGTGATCTTGTTGAACATATAAAAAGTTCAAATAGATTTGCGTTTTTTTGCTGGTTGGTTTGATGAGCTCTGCGATACCACGCAGTTCTCATAAACGGGTAACACAAGCACACACAGGAGTACCTACAAAAATAAACGGAAGAACAGGAGGAAAACTACAAATGGAAGAAAGAATGAAAAAAAGGAATAAGAAAGTACGGGAATTCAAATTTAAGTCACCAAGATCAATTCTGACCTTTTGGCATGTTCACACATACCATATGAGGCTATCCAATGAACAGTGCGATGTTGGACAACGTTGAATAGATGGAACGTAACGTTGGATCAACATCGTGTTATGGTTGCTTATGGAAGTATATATATACATACTCAACAAATGCAAAAACGCAACTTTGAAACCTGCATAATGTATTATGTGAGAAGTAATTAAGCCTAGATGTAATAACATATTTCAGTGACTGAAATGTTAAGCTTTCTGTATGTGAAAACAAAATTGACTTTGCATCAAAAGCCACGAAGTCACGCTTAATTAAATGTATACTCTTAATATCGAGTGTGTCCTCCACGCACTCATCTCCATAGAACTCTGTCCTATGCAAAATTATCTGCAGGGTTATTTTCTAAGACTGAAGACAATGGCGAAGTAGAGGAGAAGAAATATATGAGATCCAGGAAGAGTGGCGTCCGGAACACGGCACACTACAATAGCATGTCTGGATCAGCTTTTCCCCATTTTGCATACCAAAAACTTTTATTGCAATTGTTTTGCCATGTGAAATCTAATACCTCATGCCTGATATAATACACTGGCAGCTTTATGAAGCAATAAACTGGAAGACGAGACGCAAGTACTCTGTGTGTTTGAAGGAGTTCAAAGAGATGCAAGCACTCTGTGTATGTTTCCAGGGGTTCAAAGAGATGCAAGCACTCTGTGTATGTTTGCAGGAGTTCAAAGAGATGCAAGCACTCTGTGTATGTTTCCAGGGGTTCAAAGAAATGCAAGCTCTCTGTGTATGTTTGCAGGGATTCAAAGAGAGGCAAGCACTCTGTGTATGTTTCCAGGGGTTCAAAGAGATGCAAGCACTCTGTGTATGTTTGCAGGAGTTCAAAGAGATGCAAGAACTCTGTGTATGTTTGCAGGAGTTCAAAGAGATGCAAGCACTCTGTGTATGTTTGCAGGGATTCAAAGAGATGCAAGCACTTGGTCTTGGTCTTAACCCAAGATCCGACTTTACGGTCAATGTACAAACATGTCACAATGTGATGAATGCAATCCGTGGTCCTTCATTAGGAGAGAATACAGGATCCATGACTTTACTAAGCGCTGTGGGATTTCGAGGAACTTTCAGCTGCTCTTTATGTAAAAACGGTCCAGAAATTGGGAAAATATTTCCCGGCAATATGATTATCTGTTATGATGCTGGTATTAACTTTTAAAGTACCTGACATTTCTCAAGAAAGGTTCCATCACACAACTTTTCTTTGAATCTCTTAAAGGGTCTAATAGTTCTTAAGAGCTTCCAACTCTAAAGTGCTACAGCATTAAGGGGTTTTGAGAGGGAGAAAGGCAAAAAGGTTTTCCGTTTATTACGACATCGTTTGCAGCCAATTTCTCAGTTTGTTTCCTTTTCCTGTAAACCTGCTGGTGCATAATATTTTGATATCTGTAAAAGCTGTTGGGGTCTTACTGACCTTAGCACCCCGTATATTCACCACAAACTGACATAGGAATTGCAACCCTTATTCTGGCATTTCATTTCAACCTTAAACTGTAAGACTTGGTTTGCTAGAATCTTTGGAAATATATTCTACCCTTATCATACAGGGGCGCAAAGTAAAACGCTCTTACCCCTTCTGCGTCTGGAGTTGGTCTGAACTGAATGGCACTGTTCATAAGACCGTGCTGCATACGTATATTAAAGCTGAAATGAAAGAACACTCCCTGAGTACGATCCAATGCGGATTTCCAATATCGAAAACGTCTCGCTACACACTACTGAAAGTGTGTGCTTGGCATAAACATTGCGGCAGAAAGCATAGCAGAGAATTTCAAAACGATGATATTTGTAATAGAATACATTTGCCACACCAGCAATCATGAAATGAAACACTTACATCTGGAATGATCTGAAAAAAAACTCCCTTAACCTTGCGCATTGTTCACACTCGCCTTTCAGGTTTGTGCTACTACTGTAGGGCTATTCGATTCAGGCCAAGCGCTTGTGTAGTTTTTATATTATTGTATATAAAACGTAATATCTATGCAGAAAAGATTCCCCTCTAGACACACATTAAATTTTAACTTTCTGGGTTTTGCGTTTTTGACTAGCTAAGCAGATTCGATCTGCCGGGAAAAGGACAGAGAGATTGTGATGCGCGTATTGTAATCTAAAAGCTTAATTTTTCAATAGCTAGTATAAATTATAAATTCGCTTTTGTTCACAATTCGATAAACATAGTTGCGTGACAGAAAAGTTGGACATATTAATTTAATACTGAAAAGACGCATTTCCAATTTCGCTTAAAGGAAGGCCAGAATTTTCATTACTGAGCTGTGAATTTGATGTAGTTTAAAACTAGTTATAGGTTTAAAATGATTACAGGGTCCTTACGTGTGCTGTCTACAAGAACTAATTATTTTAAGACCTGCGATATAGTTAGCTAGCCACAACCATCACTTCAGATTACGAGCCATAAAATCTTAGTATCTTGTCATTAATTGTGACGTGGATGGGAATTAGAACTAACTGTTGTAATTTTGCTATAAATATGCCTCTTTATTCTCTTTACAAATCACCTGCAGTAAATGATTCATGATATTGAAAAGGGAATATCTGGAATAATGTTTGCATCCATCATGTAAAAATCGCAGTTTCATAAATGTTTTATTTGTCACATCAGACAGACAGATGACAACCATCTTGTGACTTCACAGTCACAAGATATGCAAGTTTATATGTCTTAAATATACACATGCAACCAGACAATTGCTTGTTTGATTCGAAGCCCGTCTTCCCCTCTCCAGTGTACTCACATCTTCTGGTGTGGTTAATCTTCGCAAGGCAGACTGTTACATTTGCAAATAAAAAGCTCCTTTCTGACTGGTCGAGAAGTGTGTGTAGAAAATCTGACTGTTACATAGCTCACAAAACTGTAACATGGTCCGGTGTCCCATAGTTCTTTATTGAAATTCATTAATTATTTTACATTTGCAAATAAAAAGCTCCTTTCTGACTGGTCGAGAAGTGTGTGTGGAAAATCTGACTGTTACATAGCTCACAAAACTGTAACATGGTCCGGTGTCCCATAGTTCTTTATTGAAATTCATTAATTATTTTACATTTGCAAATAAAAAGCTCCTTTCTGACTGGTCGAGAAGTGTGTGTGGAAAATCTGACTGTTACATAGCTCACAAAACTGTAACATGGTCCGGTGTCCCATAGTTCTTTATTGAAATTCATTAATTATTTTACATTTGCAAATAAAAAGCTCCTTTCTGACTGGTCGAGAAGTGTGTGTGGAAAATCTGACTGTTACATAGCTCACAAAACTGTAACATGGTCCGGTGTCCCATAGTTCTTTATTGAAATTCATTAATTATTTTACATTTGCAAATAAAAAGCTCCTTTCTGACTGGTCGAGAAGTGTGTGTGGAAAATCTGACTGTTACATAGCTCACAAAACTGTAACATGGTCCGGTGTCCCATAGTTCTTTATTGAAATTCGGTCGAAAGTGGCATATTATGCCAATTAAACGTTTTACAAAATATAAGTTATTGTTAAACATATATCCCTAAATATACAGTTTACCGGACAAACATATGGTTTCGTTCCACACCCGATATCTTTAACATTTTTGCACATCGGTGAGAATTCCAAAGCTTTTTTTTAAACTCGGTTTTAAATTTCTTGATGAGATAATCAGCTAAGGTCCAAAATCAACCGATTTATAAATACGAAGCATTGACGAAGTATTTAATGATCGACAATATGGCGCGTATTCGTTAATCTAAGCTTCTGTGGTTCTGTCAAATGTAACAAAACAATATTGATGTATTTTGGATAGTGGCATACAGTTTTGTTCACAATCTTGAAGGAATGGCTCGCTCCATATAGTGTAGCAATCGAGTAAACAAGAAATGCATGGTACCCTTCTAACAGTATCACAATTGTATACAATCCAGTGTCATACAAAGCTGAAACAACCACATCTTCGAGAATTACTATGTAAAATGTACTTAGTTGTTTCAAGCATTTTCTTTAATTTGTGCTCTCTTTTCCAGAGTTTGGATTACAATGTTGTAGAAAGTGTAAAATTCTTGCAAGAGGCAGAACAAGTCAAACCAAAGGTAATTTTTATCAAAGAGAGGGGGTGACATTGAATTATATTCTTTATTTGTCTTTAAATGTTTTAAACTCAAGTAAAATGGACACTGCTGCTACCTCATCGTTTCATATTTGACTTTTACATATCGATTTCTCACGCTAACAAAATTATAAATACATTAAAGAAAGTTCTGCTATTTCACCAATTTTCCAAAGTAAACTAAATTACATATATAATTAAGAAAGGTTTCATATTTTATAGTAAAAATCTGTTTCTTTCAGAATATCCAACGAGCAAATTTGACCCGGTGGCTAGTGAGTTTTCTTGTCGGTGTTTACGTCGCCGTGATAGCAGTGCTGGTAGCTGTTCTCATCACCTACATATCGAGGGTTAAGTTCATGGCCATCTATGCATGTATCCTTGCTAACACGTTAGATTATTCTCGGTTGTAATGACGTTTTTACTTGCATTTCATCTTCTACACAAGGTAATTAATTTTCATACGAAAGTAAATAATGACATAGTAATTTTCATTTTAGTTAATTTCACTGTTGTTTATTTCCGATGCTGCTTTAAGCGTCGGATCGACATACCGCCAGTTTGATGGCGCATGCAAGCGTTTATTTACATTAGTAAAAGGACTCATGCTTAATGTTATCTATGTCTCCTTTTCACCAAAATACATATTGTTTCTCTTGTCACCATGTTCTCTCTCTATTGACATCATACAGTTAAACTCTCTATTGATTTAAAAGGACAACATTAGACACTTATATGGTACAATCTGAGACATGTTACGCGTTTCGGGATTAAAAGTTCGCAACAGTCTTGTTTCCATAATATCTGACACAAAGGAAACAACACTCAAATTTCGCGTTATGCCTTGTCCTAATTGGACGGTCTGTTCATTTAGTACAATTTTGCGTCTGGCAAATTGTGCCCACTGTTCACATTTGGGTGGGGTGGGGGGGGAGAGAAATAATCATCCACGTTCTCATGGTATAGAAGCTGATGGGAAATTAAAAGGAAGTGAAATATTTTGTCAAAATTAGTTCAGGGAGTCCACATTATGCAGGTTTGTCCGGAGGCAGATTTTGCACCAATTTCGTTTTGATATTTCGTGAAAATGCAACAAAAGTATTGAAACAAAGAGAGTATAGCTTCATATGCAATACCACATTTGCATTAACGTTTTTTAGTATTGGAACCTAGTGTTGCAACCGAAAAACAAAATTTACACACAGCATCTGCCAAGCGTTAATAAGCGCATTCACTGGTCATTGTTGTAAATCCAATGCAGGCTGAAATGCAACTGCCTAATAAAACAGTAAATGCACGACCCTGTTGATGTTTGCAAATCTTTACGTTTTGTTTCTTCATTTTTGGCCAGCTAAATGACGGTACAAATATCAGAAAATACAGCGTCCCATTAACATGGCATTTGCAGAAAGTGCTGCCATTCCAGGACCTGTAATGTCAACAGCCACAGAATCTAAAGGCACTGATTGCAAAGTCGTGGACTTGCCAAGTGTTCAAAATGCCAAAGTGAGACCAATTACAATGCTTGTGTTCATCAGGGGAAGCAATTACACGCAAATTGTGATATCCAAATCAGACTGATTTTTCCGTTCATTTAATTTTGTAAAGAAAAATGTTTGAAAGATGATTCTAAACCCAAAAAGGAGGCGGTTATTCTCCGTCAGTCTAATTGATTAGATTGGCTCAAATTTCACTTAGACCACTTTAATAAAAATGTAGATGTTTGCTTTAATAAGCACATTGGGAATATTTTTATCAAGGCACTGACCATATTTATATGCTTCTTATTTTTTTGTCAAAGTTTATTAAAATTGTGTCTGAGATTATTTTTCATAACATGTATACATAGGAATTAGTTTTTGGTACTTGTGCACACCATTTTTCTATCTGGGCCATATTTAAATCCTGTCTCATCATCTTTAAGATGAAATGTAAATCTTGTAAATTGAATACAAAATCTACTCAAGAGAAAGGCATTTGACCTATTTACCTTTTTTGCAGAAACACCATTCATATATTTCGTTAACATAAGATGTTCCTAATAAATTTAACGTCACGTTAAGAACAAGGGAAAGACACCCCTCCAACATTATTAATAATTTACAATTTCAAGGTTATCTTCAATATTCGACCTTAATATTTAATATAAGATACAAACCAGATGTATCCCCTTAGTCATGTCATGTAATGTTTAATTAGGTTTATTCTATAGCACATTGAATAATACGGCCTAGTTCATGGGCTGTTTCTTCGCATGAAGCACATTTCATTATGACTCTGATGAAGTTGCTTTATCGTAACCGAAAGCAATCAGTGACATGTGAGGCGCCACAGACCTTTTCTGATGTTTTTTCACATTCATTGGCTAGAAATAATGGCGCGTTAATTTACATTCTTGAACGTTTTTCATGCTGCAGCGATTGAAATATCTTTGTTCGCACTACAGTAAGGGATGTTTTCATTCAAAGTACATTATTCAAGGTCTTATTGTGACTGGCATTTAAAAACTGCAAAAATTTAATCATAAAGAGGACATAATCAACAAGGTAGTTAACTAAGTTGAAGATTTTCATTCCCCGAAGTTAAATGAAATTGACTTTTTCGTTTTTCTTTGTGCTGTCTAGAGAATTAGCTGAGACTGTTACAAGAAGTAGGTATAAATGCGGTAGAAGAATATTGTCCTCCTGGTGATTCCTATCTACTTTGTTGCGAAATCAATTTGCAGTTTTTATCAACAAACAGTCGCAGTCTTGCCATTTAAGTACACACATTGCGGACATTTCCCTCATGATATTTTTTGTATCACCAGATTTAATTTCACTCCAGGTAGAAAAATCGGTCTTGTTATAAATTAAAGTACATTAGAGTTCTCCTGATACTGGATTATTATTTTTGCTTTTGTTTGAGTGCAACGCACATACAGGTGCAAAACAAAGTGAAATACTTTTTGTGAGGTTAAAAAACACAGTGCGAAAAAGCAGAGCGTGTAAACACACTTGACATTTTAAACAAGAAAAACAATGGTTAATAGGCTCTTGTAATAGCTTAAAAACTTAAATGTTGTCCTTGTGAATTATTTAATCTTACACAGAAATAACTCGTCATAGCACTGTTATTATTTCAATTAGAGTTGCAAGACTAAAGGACTCGAAAAAACTCATGTATGTGCCTTTGATGTACGTTAGCATGTCTTCCAGGCAAGTTCTCTCCGAATGCCTCTTAACTTATGAGAAACAGCGTGACTTTAAATTCATATGCAGACTTTTCTGGAAGGATCGGAAAAATTACTTTTTTCTCAACATTCCTGCTTAATATCAGTGAAGTTTGCAGTTGCCTGTGTGTATGATGTATGATGTATGCACTCGATTATTACATGCAGCATGCTGAGGGTTTAATTTTAGTAGAACTGATAATCGTGTTTTGGTGGTATATAAGTTTAATTTAGAAGAACTGTAAACCTTATCACAGTATTTAGACAATGATACAATGATAGGCAAACCAATTGTAAACAACAATATCAAACGGCATGACATTTTTATACATTTTTGTTTAAATAATTGTATATAGTGGTGCAGTCTTGACAATACTCGAGTGGATCATCTTTGAAGCCAGAATGACCGCACTTGACCTTCTTAGCTGCGGCAGTGGTGGTATTACTTAGGTAGAGTAGGACTTAGAGTAGGGCTTACTTTAACATATCTATATCTCACACATTCGTGCAGTGTGGACGACACTTTGCATCCCCTGAATCTTGTAATACTTTCAATTATTTGGTTTTAAGGCGCATTCGAGCTTAAGCTATTGACCTACATACTTAATGTGCAACTAACTAGCAATCTGATAATAGTATTGAGCAGTTCCCGGCTAAACTAAAAGATGACTTTAGGTTTACTGAAACTGGGATGAAACGAATTGGTGAATTGACATAGTCTGGAGAATGCAATAACAGAATTTTAATCACGGTTGGCTTTCACTTGTTGCTGAACACATCGCTATTTTGTCACATCATATGACACATTCCAATGACCAGTACATGACCACTTCAACGAAATAGTAACAACTGATAATCCTGTAAGTCGTATGCGTTGTTTCCTGAGGATTCAAATAAGCCAGGAGGGAGAAAAGATATGTTTTTTTTAACATGACGACTGTCGGTTCCATCCACATTAGTTACATGGTATTTGTATGACCAAAAACTGTTACAGTACTGGTGTAAATTTTGAAATTTGTTACATTCGAAACTGCTTTAACAACATCATCAAAAAGATGTCTATTTCCAAAGTCAACTACGGACACTTCGTTAAAACATGTCATATCCAATAGAGCAAGGAATCAATAAACTCAGCTCTCACTCGAGGCTAAACGAAACCCAGCCTGGAGGATACTTTAAGAACAGAGGCTCTAGATTAGTGTAATGCTTGGACGGTTTATCTCATCTCGCTTAGCGTTCTTATAGCACATCCCCACCGAGTGTGTTTCTTTGCCTCAGCAAGTTCTTCATTTGCAGCTTTAATGGCACTTGTGCATCTGTTGGCTCCCACTATGACCTTCCTCCGTTCCAATCAAGCACTTCTATTAGCCAGCTGTAAGCAAAAAAAATGGCTGTGCTTTTTGCGGGTTATTCTGTGGCTTTCGATCCCCATAGTTTATTGAATTGGTACGATTCGATAAAGTGGTTCCGTACGATTCCTTTTTTCCGCCAAAAAAGCTTGTCACGTGAACTCCTCTGGGATGGCTATAGCTAGGACGACTAAATTTGGCAGGACTTGGCATAAGGATCCCAAAGTATTTCTCTTCTCGGACCTCTCTGCTTATTGAACGTCACTGTGAACTTAAAATTGGGGTATAATATCAACAATTGTACTTATGTAATTTATGTGTTTTAGGGGTCGTCGATTAAAACGGGTGACATAGTAAAACTTTACTTAGGGTCAAGGAGGAGGGAGGCAAAAAGTCGCTAAATCTGTGCTTGCGTACTTCATGGATGTGCTGTTGTTTTCTTGTTGTAAGGGGCATAATTTGAGAACCTGTCAAAAGATTCTGTATCCCAACCCTCAAGTTACTCCCAATCTGTGAGCCCAGTGGCAGGAAGGAGAGTTAAGACGGGGATGTTGGGTAAAGGCTGGGGATGGGAAAGATAAAGGGAGACAAAAGAACTGCTGTCTTAGGATTACAGTTGTATATATCTTTATTTTCTCAGCTTCTTTTTATCAGATTTTCTTAACTGTTTGCTCAGTATTAGAAGACTGTGATACAGTTGTGTGTTTATTTTTGCCGACGCTCGTCTGGGTGGTAATCAACGTTGCACTCGTCTTCATCGGCGCCTACCTGGTCACATATCACGCCGTAAGTACTTCCGGTCTTTCTAAACTTGCTAACTTCCGGCGGACTTAGCCTTATGATACTGCAGCTCCCACACCGTTGCTTCATTTACATAAATGAGGAGCCAATAACAAACAATCAGCATCAGCACTGAGCACCAAAATAACCTGAACCTTAGAATGCTTGTACTGTGTTAGAGCAAACGTTTTACTTATAAATGAATCTTTTTTTACACAGCCTCATGCGGCCGGAAGTGGCATTCCACAAATCAAGTGCTACCTCAACGGCATCAAATTACCGGGTCTACTGTCACTCACTACACTACTCGCCAAGGCAGGGGGCGTGGTTCTGTCAGTCACCGGTGGATTGGCATGCGGCAAGGAGGGGCCTATGATACACAGTGGCGCCATCTGCGCATCTGGAATAGCAAATGGACAGTTTCACTGTTGTGGAAAAGAATGCTCGCCGGGGGTAGGTTTGAAAATGTCACTGCAAAAAGATCACAGAGAAAATACATTCTGAAATGTGACTTTTTGCTATATGCAGTGTGATACGAAAGGCTGTTTGTCTTTTACATCCCTGCAAACAACCGACGTCTTTTTTTGGTTGAACAAAGGTTGGATTTTGGTCGCGACGACTTAACAAACACATTCTGACCTATTACCCTAAAACCCGACTTTAGGGGGACGCCGGTTTTCTGACGTCATTCCGACGTTGCACAAACGACCAAAAAGCGATGCACATTATTATCGCTCACCGGAAATGAAAGTCATTTTGAAAAAGAGGAAGAAAAAAACGTAATTTTTACATGAAAATTTTAGAATTTTGATGGCGCGTCGGTATTTTTCTTCCTAGATTGTAAAAATTTACATGGAAAATGCTTTCGTATGTATTTCACAACAGCAGTTGGATAATTAATTATCTATTAATTATATAACTCTAGTCGGTTTCAGGTCGGAATCCGACGTCGGTTCCAATTTCATATACAACCTAAAACCGACTTAAATCCGACGTCGGATTTAGGTCGGAACCCGACGTCATTCTGACATTGAAAACCCGACGTCGGTTCCATTTCATATACATCCAAAACCGGCACGTCAGTCCGACGTCATAAACGTCGGGTCACGACGTCGACCCGACGTCATTCTGACGTCTTAATGTTTGCTGGGATATTTCATAATATAACAAGAGCGCCCAATAGCATTAGATCAGGTGACCACAGGTTGCGTCCGAGGTCGTTTTAAAATGCTGCAGTATAATGACCTATTCTTTAGTTTAGAATTTGAAATGATTTTTTACGTTTTACATAAAAAAACGCATTTTTTTGTTTTTGTTTCACAGCGTTAACAATTTTTTGTCTTAATTTCTTAGCGTTGTGTATGTTTTATATTTTGCTAGGGAATATGAAACAGTCCTGAAATTGCAGTATGTTGATATGTGCACTCTTAAGTTTATATAGTTTAACTGCATTTTCCTTGCGAAGTGTTTTATACGAACTGCGATGAAATCAGTTTCATGTTAAATGGTTCAAGGCAAGTCGCTCTAACTTCTTGATGAGTTACATTTTAAAATGTCAAAGATATTCACATAAAACCATTTTAAAATCTTTAAAAAACAGAGGTAAATAAATCCCTAAAGTTTCATTTTTGGGGGTGGGGGGGGGGGGGGGATTCGTAATAACAGCACTTATCGCTTATTAACAGTGCGTGCTGGTGCTTCTGGTCTCTTAGACTAGCATGCGTAATTAGTTTTTTTCTGACCCTACCGCATGGTTGCCTGCGATAAAAAAAATCGAACCTGACATACGACATCTAGTCTAAAACGCTTAAATTAATTTTTTGTGTTTTGGTTTTTTAGGTTTTATTTATTTATTTATTTTTTTATTTTTTATTTTATTTTTTTTTTTTTTTTTTTGGGGGGGGGGGGTATTTTTTGATGATATTTAATGTCATCTTGAGTTCTGCACTTGATTGCCACGTCTCCAGTGAAAGGAGTTAATGAACAAGTGCTGATTCTAATAGGCGAGCTTACTTCACATGCATGTCAATGATAGCGTGGAGAAAGCTAGCACTAATCTACTGAGAAGTTTTGATGCAAATAATGACTATTTGTTCTCCCATTGGCATTTACTAATTTACATAGCAAAGCAGTTTCGATTTATCTTGAACTTTTGAGACCTTAAGAGGTTTCAAATTGGCTATGTTGTTGTTTTTTGTTTTTTTTTGCATGCTACAAAAATGTAGCCGAGTAGGCTACAAAGCAAATGTACGATTCATCCAACGCAGAAATCGACACAAAAGATTTTTGTTATCAAATAGAAAAAACTACGAATTATTCTTGAAAGTGAAAAGGGAAGTTGTTATCCGTTAAAAACAGGTTATCCAGTCAATATAGCAAGCCAGCTGTAATAGAATATCGGCGCGTGTTGTTTTATCTTTGTGTCGGTTTCACATATAAAACAATCGTTCATCTTCAGATGTGTGCCGCTGTGAGAAGTGATGAAGAAAGACGAGACTTTGTAGCTGCAGGTGCAGCTGCCGGGGTGTCAGCTGCTTTTGGCGCTCCTGTCGGTGAGTGTAGGAACTAATCAGCAGCTATTACAATTAAAGCTGAATCCGCTGGATTGGGTTCGGTTTTAAAGGTAGATTTGATGCAAGATGTAAGGTGGTAGTCTTTTATGTGTGTCCGATATTTTGGCAACATTTTATTACTCTCAACCTCATACTCTTTATGAATGTTTAAAATCAGTACACAGTGTACTTCGTCCATTGACTAAAATGGGGCTGTCTGTGCAGTTGTTTTAAGTTCTTGAATATATGGTGTGATTATTGCTTCTCGACAGGCGGTGTGCTTTTCAGCCTAGAAGAAGGTGCCAGTTTTATTAAGCAGGGACTCACCTGGCGAATGGTAACTTTTCCGTTCTCATTCCAGTTTATCTAGCCTTTAAAAAACAGTAAATCCTATATATAGGATATAAAAATAAAATGCAAACTTTATTTGAAAAATAATGGTCATTTTTTTCGGATAATTTCTATGGGAAAGCAAAAATCAGCATTTAAGCGTTCTAAATGTTTCTTGATTACATAGTTTTATTCACGAAATTCCATGCGAGCTCCAGAGTTATTTTAAAAAATACAGAGGTATGTATTTAAAATCCCATGAAGAATTTCCAATGTTTCAGTTATTTTCATCTGCCACGGCATCCTTGACCTTGAACTTTTTAATGAGTGCAATCAAAGGTCACCCAGAGGACATGTCTAATCCCGGTCTTGTCAGTTTTGGATATGTTGGTGTAAGTTATTATTGTGTAACACTCTGTTCTTAAAACCAAATAAAATTCGTTTAGGGGTTCAGTAAAGCTCAAGAGTCGATGCTAACTCGTCTTCAGGTGTGTCATATAGCCAATTATGGGTCACAAATCAAAATTAATGGATGCTCAACTGTGAGTACAATGAATGGATATGATGCGTGCATCTTTCTGCTGAATTCCCAAGAGACAATACCGTAGAAATAAATCCGCTCGTTTAGTCTTTTTGAGGCATAAAACCTCGTTAAAGGATAGCCATAACACAATAAAGATTCCCAATGGTCCAAGGCAGTTTGAAATCATTGTGTCGAGCTGGTCACATGAAATCGAAAACAATAGATACTGGGGGGAAAATAATGACTGTTAGATTCTTTGACAGTCAAATCATCTCGTTTCCCGTGGGTGCACCAGTGTTGCAGGTTGGCAGTTAATTGCAGTGACATTTAGGAAATTTGGTCTAACGATGAAAAACCTGACTTAACAACGTTAATTTAATGAAACCATAACTATGTATAGTTATATCCGCGCACGATCGCAAGAATTCAGACATTTCTAGGTCGGCAAAAGAGCCTCGATTTGCATTCCGTTTTATTTCGATTCTACTCAGCGAGGTAAAAACTGCACGACTTTACGGTGAAATAAAGTGCATAATGAGATATGAACGCCTCACATTTGAAGAAAAATGCAGTGGCCAAAAACTGCAGAAGAAAATTATATTAATCATTTCTGGTAAATTTATAATTATCTACTGATGTCAAAAAGTAAGGAAAGGTAGTCTTTATTCAATGTTTATATCGATTGGTGACGGTGATACCTTAAGCTATTTCAGATACTAAAAAACAGTTACCAATAACAATAAGAACACTTATTGAAGTCTGAAGGGTAATTTGTCCAATATAGCAAGGTTATAAAGGCTTATATTCCATGCATACGTTAGAGAAAGACGTTGTTCGGCTTTCTTGTTCGATAAAACTTTTCTTTCTAAATTTTTTTATGATTGGAATCTATTCCGAACAATATTATTTCGGTGATTAGATATTAAATTGACTAAGGTTTGCTCCTTTGCGGCGGTTTAACTTTTAGAAAACTCAGAAAAAAAACTGTCTAGTTTTCCGGCTATGGCTTTGTTTCGTATTTCAGGATGTGTCTTTTAAGACGTGGGAGATTCCGATTTTCATGCTCATGGCCGTGTTCGGCGGTCTGTCTGGTGCTCTGTTTGTTCAGCTCAACTACCACAACACAGTGTGGCGACGTCGGTAAGATCCGTGCTCGATCCTAGCAGGAACAGTGTCGTAATAAGCGTACCACGGACTCATAAAAGAGGGCAACCATTTTTTAAAAATACCCATCCGTTCTGTGTTTATACATAACGGATAGATCTTATAAGAGGTCTACTGTTTCATAACAACGGTTAATATCATAGCCAATTTTCCAATTAATATACTGCATACTGCGATTATGCAGTATATTTTATGTGCAAAAGAACGGTAATGAAATTTTCCACAGTATGCAGTTGACTGGTTTATGCAATGACTCGCTATGCGATTAATCGATTTCGTCTTTATTGTTTTATCTGTATATAATATGTTTTTTTTTCGTGATTCACTTTTTTTTGGCTCTGGAAGAATTTTTGTGTTTCAGTTTTTTTCCTAATTTAATAAACAGTGCAGAGAGATCGTTAATTGCCACCTGTCATTTCTAGAACATATTCCTGAAATTATGCACTACAAATATCTTTAAAAAGTTACTTGAATGTGAGGCACTTGCGCTGTAGAACTGCATGTTCTAAGAATAGAAACATGTAGGTTTACAGTTTCTGGAATGAAGCAGTACGACGCGTTATTTAATTTGAGTGATTTTGAAAGCGTACACCTGATCTAAATATACTTCTTGTCGTGTCTTTCAGCGTTGTTAGAAAGAACTGGGCCAAAGTGCTCGAAGCTTGTGTTGTCGCCGCCGCTAGTGCTATTATCCTCATGACATTAATTTACGTTGTGCCCGATTGCCACCCCATTGAGGGCTACTATCCGCCACCGGAGGAAAATGCCACTCACCCCATAGAGTACTCATATGGTGCGAACGAGTCACATGAGGTCCATGATGTACACAAGTAAGTCTCCTGTTTGTACTTCAAGCTGTACTTCCGGTACGTTTATTTATTTATATATTTATTATTCAATTGCTACAGCAAAGATTGTGATAGATAAAGATATCTAACAAATTAATGAAGATCTTTTTAACTGTTTTGATTTATACCTGGTGGTAAATTTCAAATTACACTGTATATTTAAAATCTTTAATTATAATACATTATTTTACGGCTGGCAGGCGTAGCAGTGACACTAACGATGGTCACGCCTCACATAGCAACAACGGAAGTCACCACGATCCCTACGGTTACCATGGTAGTCACGGCTACGTGTTTCAGGTACTCAAAGAACAAACGGCATTTTAATACTTTAATACTGAATACTAAAATGATATGTTTTCTGAAAAAACTAAAGTGGACGGAAAAGGCAAGATGAGAAATATTTTCTCTAATTACTGGAGTTCTTATTTGGTGTCTTTAAATCGCAAATCATGACAAAATAAATCAATAATGCACTGGTTAAAAATGTTTTAATATTGATACCAAGCAGTTCATTTCGATAAACTGATTTATCACATTCTTTTACATTTCTTAACAAATTGGTTACATTATTTCAACATTTTGAATAACAGCGTAGAATTTTAGTTTTGCGTTTGTGGACAAATTTTATTCATTGTGATATAAATAAAAACAGTGATATAAATAATCATATTAATGATACAAAAATTGAGTTACGCATCTTTATTCTAGTTCAATAAAATTGAAAAGAATTCATATTTCGAACACTGTAGGTTCTAAGTTGATGCTTTAATGAATACAAGTAATTGTGTTTTAGGGTTTCTGTCCATATGGCGAACATAATCGCATGGCAGACATATTGTTCAAGACACCGGAAGGAGGCCTTCACGCTATGCTACACGGGGACCTGCACGAGTGGTCCATGGGCCCTCTCGTCGTCCTACTGATCGTTTACCACCTGCTGGCCACTTGGACTTATGGTCTAAGCGTGTCATCCGGGGTCTTCATACCGTCGCTTCTGATTGGTGCAATCTGGGGACGTATCTTTGGCATGATCGTTATGACTTTTATACCAGCTGCAGTACGTTATTCCCAAACTTGATTCATTACCAATGCGCAAAAGTAAAATATAGCCAGACTGAATCCTCTACACATCTCTAAAATAACAACCCTATAGAGACGCATATTCATGTCTGGAACCATCCGTTAAATACACAAACACCAATTTTTGGCGTTTTTACCCTCTAGCCCCACGTGAACACAAATTTTGTGAGATCACCTATTAATTATTGCATTAGCGTACGCTCTCCTTATTCACCCCCAGCAACCTTACCCTGCGTACGTACATCATGGATGGTCCCTAAGAAGGCTGAAAATATAGAAAAAATGGCTGAATTTGATGGACAGCTGCAAGTACAGAAAATGGCTGAATTTTGGTCATGATTATTCATCAGAACATCGGAACCATTTAACCATGCCTTAACAAAACAGCTTATGCTCTGAGTTTTCAAATCCGTTTTTTAGGGTACGAACATCGCGAAGTACGTCCTGATCGGGGCGGCGTGTCAGCTGGGCGGCACTGTGCGCATGACCATCAGCTTGACTGTCATTGTTATCGAGTGCACGGGAGATATCACGTTTGGTATTCCAATCATCATCAGTCTCATTATCGCCAAATGGATGGGAGATTTCTTCAACCCTGTGAGATTTCACTTACATATTAATCCGAGAAGTTTCGTTATATACATATAGAGGGATGAACCAATCGAGTATCAGATACGAAGGTGCAAAGCACAAAGAAGTCGCTTTACCGGTGAGAGAGGGTGAATACTCCCACCCCTCATGGAGATGTTTATCCCCCTCCCCCCTGTAAGAAATATCGGGCAAAATCCGATGGAAACGTTTATGAAAAAACTGTTTATTTATTTGCTCAAACCACAAAAAAAAACAACAAAAAAAAACAGTGAAAACCAAACAAAAAATGTGAATATATTAATCATTCTTCATTTCATTGTAATATGCTACAATGTTTTAAATATTTATACAGCGAAACCATTGAATAGGGCCTCCCGCAAATAGGACAACTTCACAAATAGGACCACTTCACAAATAGGACCACTTCTCAATAGTCCCGCTATGGTTACCTTCCATTATGAAGAATCCAATAGAATCACCTCAAAACCTGAGCACTTCCTCTCAAACCCACCGGTGGTTATATTTCTAAGTTTTCAATGTGTTTTGTCAGAACTTTCTTAAACTGCATAGATTACCTGCATAACATTTCATATCGAACAGGCGTTCATCCCATTGGGATACCACTGGCATGTAAAATACATTCGTTGATTGACAGGGAATCTATGACCTTCACATTGAGATTATGGGTATTCCTCTCTTGCCTTGGGATCCGCCAGAGATGACCGCCAACATCACAGCCAGGTAACCTGCCTTGTATATTTAAAACATTTCGAATTGCACAAGAAAACAATCAGTAATGTTGTTCTAAGGAGAAAATTTTTTGTTAAATTTTAAAACTGTCAATAAAATTTTCTTGTACATGTAATCGATTTGAGGAACACGAATTTCGAAAAATATAGCTTCTTGATGCCGTTTCACCGCGCATGATTAATCTGATATCACTGTTACAACGTGTGGTAAGAAGTAACGTTGTCACTGCAGCGAGGTGATGAGTAGCCCAGTGACGACTCTACGCACCATTGAGAGGATCGGACGGATCGCCTCCGTCCTTGACGACCACAACGGATTCCCCGTCGTCGAGGACTACGATCCGGACGGATTCGACGGGGTATTTCTCTCATTTCTCTACAATGCTTGCGGTGCCATTCCTAATCCACATCACAATAAGTTCTCTCACTGTGTAAAAAATGTGAAAAACTATAATTGCTAAAAAAAGAACCGCGTGAGAGGAAAGAATTGCAGGGAAATACAAAAACTGTAAATACTGTATTTTATCAGTAGTCGTTGATATGATGTTCTTTTATAAGGCACAGTCGTTTAAAAATCTTATAAAATTTGTGTTGGGTTATTACAGGTGCAGGCAGCAACTTATGGTCGCTTGAAGGGCTTTATATTAAAATCTCAGCTCAATGAACTACTCGAGTCCGATGTAAGTATTCGTGTGAAACCGTCTGTGTTACGAGTACCCAAACTGCGGGTACAAGTGTGTCAAAAGTGTGTCAAAAGCGTGTCAAAAGCGCGTCAAAAACTTCAGCAACGTGTACCGACGACGTCTGATTTAAACATTTTTAAACTTTAACAAAGGATTTGTCATGAAGATAATGTTGCATACTTAAATATCATATCATCTGGACGAAATTTTATTATCAAGCACTGTGGCTCGTCACTACTTCGGAATTAATTATAAAACACTATGACTCATCACCGTTTAAATACAGCATTGTGACTCGTCACCATTTGAAAATTAATTATAAAGCACTGTGACTGGTCACCATTTGAGAACTAACTATTAATTAACCATTTAATTCATTTTGTGCCCGGGAGTGCCATCCACAGAGCAACTCGTTACCATGTGTATCCATGACTTTTTAAAATGACCCATAAACGAGGACTGCTAAATTTGAAATAATACCCCTTCTTTATCCAACGCATAGTACAATTCCGAAAGAACCCCCATTTTGTGGAAAACGCGGTGTACTGAATGAAAATAGCCCCCTTTTAAATAAGACTGCCACTTCGCGTGGACCGCGTCTGGCCTCAAAATTAACCCCCCTTCTTTCTATGCGTTTTTTTTTTTTTGACAGCACATATCGTACAACATGGCCACACTGGGATTTTTTTGCCATTTTTCAGGGGCAGAAAATCTCCGAGGATGAGAAAGGGCAGAAGATAGACCTGAGGATGCACATGGATAAAGCTCCGTATACCATACAAGAAGTACGCCTTTTTGTCTGTTGCCACCGTGTGAAAAAAGGCTTTCTTTGACCCTTTTGACCATTACGTTGCTATGCAAATTAAAAAGATTGCTTGAAAAGGTTGATAACAGCGATGACAACATATTTCTATATGGAGTAAAGGAATACATCCCCGAATGCATATGTGTTTTTCTTGCGCTTCATTGCTGTTTACTCATAGTATTTTCCAGAATCGTTTTCCTTCCATAATCGTAAGTGTTTATTCCAGGACTTGAGTTTACCGAAGATATTCAAGCTGTTCCGAGGCTTAGGGCTACGACACTTAGTTGTCGTCAATGACAGAAACAGGGTAAGAGAAATTTTACACCGAAATTCCAGTACAGGGAAACCTGGGCAATACGACCCGGATTTTACTGTATTGGGGATGAACAAAATCGGCCCGATCTCTGACAGTCCTGTTTTTTGGGGGGGTACATCATAAGAGACGACACATAGAACTGGACCATGGAAAAGTGATCCTTTCTGTGATATGGCCTCTTTTGTGGGTTAGTTATACCCCTGGCTCACCCCGCATTCAGAAGGTTAACAACTTGGTTTGACCCATCGCAAAAAAAAACTGATGGAAATAAAATAATAGAAATTCTTTTAAAATTTCGGTTGTCTAACAGAAAAAGAAATTATTAATCTGAGATTGTCTTAACCCTGTGACATTACATGGACGTCTTTTTGACGTCAGAAGCTGGCCATTTGACTGTTTTGTTCGCAGTAAATAGTAACACGCATTTACCTATGCCAACGGCTGACATTTCAAATATGTGCGTTGAGAGATAGAATTCTTTTTAGAAAGGTGCGATTGGAAAGTACTAAGCGTTTCAAAAACTCTTTGCTTTACGTTCGATTACCACAAGTAATTTTCTTTACGCAAGGCGTCTCATTTATGTATAGTAAATATTTAAGATGGCAAACATTACCAGGCGCGGGAAAAACACAGGCTGAGAAACGTAATATTGTGTGTAATCTGCCAAGTGACTCACCGTTGTCATGGGGAGGGACAAATATGGTCTTGTTCCTCGTCCGCACTCGATCCGTGGACCATGTGCATTTCGTCCTTTTATTTTTTTGTTAAATCGAAAAAAAAAATCGATTTCTAAATATGTTTCATTTTCCTTCCAGACGAAAACATGGGAATCGAAAAAAGAAACTTTCCCTAAATCAATTTTCCTATTTTTATTGGCAATGAAAAATGGAAAGGTGGTAGTGGAATCGCTGTTATGCAATAAGCGAGGGGTGGGGGGGGGGGGAGGCATCCGCGCTCTGTCTGGAAATAAATTCTGACTTACACGGCGTCATCTACTACTGGGCGGATTTCGCTTCACAAGGCCGTGGACGGGGGTGGGACGGGGGCGGAGGGAGCAGCGGAAACAGCCTGTCATAACTGACTCACCCACGCATCCGGAGGACAACTGCCCGAGTATATCCTCCTCATTTTTCTCCATATATCCCGGGCTGCAATGTATGCTCACCCGAGTCTTCAACCCTGAGTCCATATGATAAACAGCACTAAGACAACGATCATGTTGCTTTTCTCTTTTTCTACATGCGGTGAAAAAACATCTTGTCTGTCAATGTCGCCATTGTTGTAAAGCCGTTCTGTTTTCTGTGACATTCTTACAGGTGACTGGTATCATAACTAGAGTGAATCTAGCCAGATACAGAGGAGAAATCCACAAGGGCAAATTCAAATTGGAAGAATTAGAAGTGCTGGATGAATAGACGGTGTCTCACCCACCGAATCCCATCTGCAAATACATATCATGGTTGCGCCTTTTATATGTTGGATTTTCCCAAGGCTATAGATTCTATATACTACCTGGATTCTTCCTTGGTAACCACATTCTTGTATCAGGATGTAAGGGGAAGAGTGATGAAAAGGAACCTGTGTTAAAGAAGAACAAATATGTTTTGTAAAATGAAATAGACTGTGAGAAAAAAGAACGGAAAACATTTGAATTTGTCTAATTTGGAGATCATATGGATAAAAAAAACGCGCCTTTCCGGCGATTTCTCCCTGGGACCTCTGCCTTGTTCGTCTGCTTCATCTCCACATCCCGAACCCTCCGGATAAATCAAACATTCATTTTCATGCTTTTAATGCATTTTTTTTTGATAATATTAATTAACAGAACAGTTATATCACGTTCCTATGAAGTCACATTTGATTGACGTTTTAATCATCCTAACACATTTCCCAGATAGCTGAAAGAACCCAGTGCCGTTATACGACGTCAGAATCACACAAAAGTCTGTTTGCTCGGTCGTCCGGCACATCCAGAAATTTATACATTGCCGTAGAACAAAGTGTTTGATATGCATTGATTACCGATTGTTGCTTAATTTGATCAGCGTTTTTTTTAGCAAGTCAAGAAATGACCGTTTAAATATAACTTGATCAGGCAAAATCATTGCATCATGTCAATCATATAATTTATTGGTTTAAAACTTGACACTGATATCTGCAAGCACCGGGGCCAACATTCGCCGATATTCATAAACTGAGTTTGATTTGGGGTCCCAGCCGGGAGGGGGAAGGGGGAAGGACGTACTTGTTGCAGCTGTATTGCAGCTGCGCTGTATTGCAGCTGTACTCAATGTTCTTTAAAAACAGGCATCAAGGACAAAAAAAACTGTGCATACTGCTTGTGCTTTTATCCCCCACCCCCATTTTTCTGGTTGCCGTCACAGACAGGTATGGAGGTATATTCGTCTAAAAAATCAAAACATACATACTGTATATTTTTTTCTTTTCAGTGGCCTTGCGACAATTTCTAATATCACGCAACGTTTAAGTTTTGATTCTCTGGACGAATATACTGCCTTAGCAGAGCAGATTGCTGTTCTGCATGGGGTTGTCTGTTTTATTTTGCCGGATTATGTGTGACAGTTTCTGATGTTATGTGTGTGACAGATTCTGTTATTATTTGTGACAAATTCTGGTAATATGTCTGACAGATTCTGTCTTATGTGTGACAATTTCTGATGTTACGTGTGTAACAGATTCTGTTATTATTTGTGACAAATTCTGGTAATATGTCTGACAGATTCTGTATTATCTGCGACAATTTCTGATGTTACGTGTGTAACAGATTCTGGTATTATTTGTGACAAATTCTGGAAATATGTCTGACAGATTCTGTGATAGTTTCTGATGTTATGTCTGACAGATTCTGGTATTATTTATGACAAATTCTAGTATTATGTCTGACAGAATCTGTATTATGTGTGACAATTTCCCTTATTTATGTGACAGTTTCTGGCGTTTTATGTGACAATTTCTAGTATCATGTGTGACAATTTCACTTATTTATGTGACAGTTTCTGGTATTTTATGTGACGGTTTTCGGTATTTTATGTGACGGTTTTCAGTACTTCAGTTGATTCTTTTTCCCGCATTATCCATCTGCGCATATTCTGAGTTAATGATTGAGTGTTTAATCTAGTCTTAGCTGATTATTTATTTAAATTAAACGTCACATTACCAACTTCCTAGTTTGAAAATACATTCGCGACCATATCAATGCACATTTTCTCCACATTTACCACTATTGGTATCCATTCACACAGCAATACACGTAGGAAAATTGTTAATAAATAATCTGAAAAATTGTACAATTTTGGGGAAGTGGGTTTTAATTTTTCTTAAATTTTTGTATAGAATCTGGCATTAACGTTTGTGTGTCTGTGATTCATGTAAAAGATAACGGAATCTGTGATTTTATAATAATCTAGTCATTAGTTAACCGACGAGAGAACATCGTGGAGCAGCAGTCAAATGTGTAAAATGGACTGGCACGTTGGTAACGTTTTTTCAGGATGCCACAATTACAAGAATTAGAATCCGCATTGCAAGTCTCCCAGTTTCACCATTTGCAGGTGTAACATAGATGTAGGAGCATCTTTACCATGCACATGTAACACATTGTGGCGATTCGTGTATACTCCCCATGCACATGTAACACAGGTCAAGTAGGGATTCGTGAACCTTTCCCAATGCACGTGTAACACAGGTCTAGTAGCGATTCGTGTACTTTTTTCATGTACAGGTACCACAAATCAGTGGCTATTCGGGTACCTTTGCTATATGCAAGTACCACGGGCCGAATAGCAGCAATTCGTGTAGCTTCTCTGTGTACAACTCCCGTGCCTTAACATGCATATAAAACAAGACGGGGTGGCGATCCCCGCACTTTCCCATGCATCCCAATCTATGACGGTAAATAAGAAAATCTCTGAAAATCCCCCCCCCCACCCCCCCCCCCCCGAGAAAAACGCACCTTGAAAAATTCCAAAGTTAGGAAAAGACTTCCCAAATTTTTGCCATACCCTGAAAAATCTCCCATCGGATTTCATTTATTTTAGCGATTATTTACGAAACAAAATAAAATCATACCAGCTTTTACACAACCTGACACTCATTATGAGCATTTCCCCGACGTCTTGGAGATCATGCTTCTTGTGTAGGTCATAAGTGCTTTGGCTTCATGAATTAAAAAAAAAATTCGGGGAGATGGGGAGGGCGAGATCTTTTTTTTTCGCAGATGCACAAATTAGGGGTGGGTTTTCCAGGGGCATTTCTTCAGCCCACCAAGTCAGATATATTCGAGAAATGCGACCATTTTAGGTCTGAACAACATCAACAACATGTGTTATAAAACAAATATAAATCAAAACATAATAACCCGCCGACCTAATGTCCTCAGGCATGCTGTTGACCTCAGGATTCATGTTAAAGACTTGGGAAGTTGAGACAAAACGAAGGGAATAATTAGATGAGATTGTATTCAGAATGCCATGTTTGCTTTTGTTTTCATCAAGCAGTAAATGTCCATGGTTCTTTTGTTTAAAGTAGGAGTGTTCCTAACAGTTTATTCATTCAGTGAAGAGCTGGGATTATAAAACTTTTATCTTCTGAAAACTAAAAAAGGCATTATTTTAACAAATACTATGTGGGAAAAAACCGCTGAATAAATATTTTTACGACCCTTTTTATCGAGATGAACTTTTCTGGGCCTTCTAAATGCAACGTACCTGTATTTTTCTATTTTATGAACCATTCAGTTCATTGGTAATAAATGCAACATATTATGCGAATAATGCATAAAATTATGTTAATATATATGCTGTAGAAAAAGAAGGAAGAAAATATATGGCTATTTGCTCAATTGGGTGTGAAACATTTTATCTAAATAAACTGAAAAACTGTTTTGTTTTCACGTGGTTTTCTTGCTAATCTGTGTTCACGTATGAGTTGTACACAATTAGATTACCCTTTTTGCATCTTCATTTAAACCATTCCCTATTCTGCTGAAGAACAAAAAAAAAATCAGACAAAAAAATAGAAAGAAAGAAAAACAACTGCGTTACACAGTCAAGCGTGTGACATCGATTATTTTAGAAACACCCCCTGGCGGAGAAAAAAAAACAGACGAAAGCGCTGCAATCGTGAAAGGCTATTGAATTTTTACTTTCTGCTCAACAGATTATATACGTTGTAGTACTGATAAACATATGGGGGTGTCAAAATTCGTAAATCGTTAAGGTCTCGGATAAAAACAATGCATTTAGAGTCAGAAACATTAGAATTTCCTTGATGTCCACCTTGCTGATTCATAATGTATCACGTTGGTATGGGTGTTATTTAAATACTTAAATAACTAAATATTTAAGGTTGTTATTGGAGTGCGAATACAAAAAAAAAAAAAAAAAAGACAGAAAAAAAAAAAAAAAAAAAAAAAAAGGAAAAGAAAAGAAAAGAAAAAAGAAAACAGAAAGTTTGTGTTACACATACAAGGGAGGGAAGTGCTTTCGTTAGCTCGGTTATTTTTGTTTCCATGGCGTCACGAGACAGCTGAGTAAAATGAAGCCAGCTCTATCAACACATTGGAAGAGATGGGCGGAGGCGAGGGGGTGGGAGGGGGGGGGGGGTAGGGGTGTCACGACACACATTGTTCAGCAGGCTCGCTAATTATTTTCGCGCGTCTGGCATTAGCTCTTATTCTCACCAGTTAAATGACTTGTGCGTAAACGCACCATAACAAGAAAAGCTCCACCCTGCAACCAAAACTCAAACCCTAACCCCCGTCCCCACCCCCCACCCCTCACACACACACCCCTCAAAATGAACGCCGAGCAGTCCTTTCACGGTTAACGCGTTGCAGATGCGTTTTCTCTTGACAAGCATTTACACCTGTTTGGTCTCGAGGGGGAGGGGGGTTCATTAGGGTAAAGAAGCTGCCCCCTCTCCCTTTAAGATCAAAACCCCGTGAACTTCCTGACAAAACAAATTCCTTAAAGTAGCTCTTTCTCAGTTCCACATCTGCAGATCTCTATTTAAAACTGAACAGGTATTACAAGCACATACTCGGTCCTTGCTGTGTGCATAACAAAGATTTTTCTATACATATATCCTTTCTTGGAATAGGTACTCCAATATGTACTCTCTTTTTTCAGGCATACATTGTAGGCGCATTTGGTGTATTTTCACATGAGTGGATATGTATATATTTAGTGTTACTACAGGTGCAACCCTAATACATATTGCTTTGGGATAAGCAAAATAACTGAAGGATAAAAATATCTGTACCCACAATGAATTACTTTGAATCTTAATATCGCGCATACCCAATAGCGGTATAAAGGTTATATAGCAGTAAAGTTTTTCTTGTTATAAGTTGCAGCTACATGTTTTTGTTGGCGTTTGAAAGCTCGCGGTTTATTTCTCACAATGAACAACGAAAGGCTATTTTAAAAGACACTGCGTCAATGTTGATTTTTTTAGGTGTGGTGTTATGCAAAGTATAGACTGTTCATGACACCGCTTTAAGACAGAAATACAAACGATTTCGAAGGTTTAAAACGAACACCTGTAGAATGGAGGTTTACGTGGGAATCGTGCTGATGCTAATATATGTGGGATATATTTCTTTGGGCGGAGTAGCTTTCCATTACCTGGAAGCAGAAAATGAAAAGCAAGATGCTAAAGAAATATCGAAATTCAGCGACAAATGGCTAGGTGAGAGTCTACTTTTGATTTATAAAATTATTTGATTTTATGTACCATCATCCCCACTTGGAAAGTTGGTTATTCTGGAAGTATCTGCCCTTATTCCTCTCTCTCTCTCTCTCTCTCTCTCTCTCTCTCTCTCTCTCTCTCTCTCTCTCTCTCTCTCTCTCTCTCTCTCTCACTCTCTCTCTCTCTCTCTCTCTCTCTCTCTCTCTCTCTCTCTCTCTCTCTCTCTGTTTTGTTTTTGGTTATTTGGATGGTTTCCATGAAACTCCTGCATTGTTTGACGCAGGAAGCGAAACCTGACACGCGTCTAGAGGGTGGCAAGGTCTAACCGAATCCGTATTTTTTACCTTGATCTCCAAGGTAAAGGCAAAACTGGGACCAAAATAAACAAAAGAAACACTTATCTATCACGAAATATGGCTAGAAAGGGAATTTCTGTTTGAACTAATATACGGTTTAAGCAACCTGTTGTCTGAATTTTGACAGTGAGGGTCAAAGTTAAAGGTCATGATACCTTTACATCCTGTATACTGCTAGCGATATCACGATTTATCTCGAAGACATTTAGACATCAGAAATTGAGTTTAATGTCGACTCGTTTGGGCTAAAAGACGTTCTCTGTCAAGCTGCATGTTGAATACCGGAGATCTTGAAAATAGTTGGAGATCGAGCGCTTTAGAGCTCTATTTTGGATCCGATGAGCCTAAAGACGTTATATAAGCGATATCTTGTCGATCTTTACATTCTAAGACACAGTCATGGCCGAAAACCGGAAGTTGACCATTGTCTGCAAAATGGTTAGAGATAGCGATTTTGAGCTCTTTTTCGATCTGATAGGCCTAAAAGACGTTATATAAGAGGTATCTTGGTGACCTTTACGGTCGAAAACCTGAAGATGACCGTTGTCGCAAAACGGTTAGAGATGGAGTGATTGAGCTCAGTTTAGACAGTTGGGACTAAAAGGCGTTACACAAGAGGTACCTCGATCACCTAGGGAACATTCGTAAATTAGAAGGAAATCCGATCACAATTGCAGGAGATGCACCCTTTTGAAAATTTACAACCGAAAAATTATAAATCCCAAATCTTCCTTTTAGCCAATTTTTGGCGGATCGCCAAAGAATGGTTTTTCGAAAAAGAACAATAATAGGGAATAATCTACATCACTGGAAAGGAATCCGATCAAAATTGTGGGAGAAGAAATATTTTGAAAATTAAGAAATGCCACCTGTTTGCCCAATTTTTGGCCGATCGCCAAAAACATATTCAGGTGAAGCCGACCAGAAAAACAATCGCACAAAATTTGAAAGTCGGCAACCAAAAACGTTAAATACCCCCATTTGGCCAAGAGAGGCCCTACGCAAAATTTCAAATGAATCCAATGAAAACTGTGGGAGAAGCATTTTCAGTTTACACACGCACAAGCTTACATACTTACATACAGCCCGACAAAGTTGGCTGGTCTAAAAAAGATCACAGATTGTTGTTTTCCTTTTAGATACTGGTCAGTTATGGAGTCTGGGAATCATGCTATTGAATGTGCAGTGCGCTTGATCCAGACACTTATTCATTTTAAATTCTTAAATATAATAAAAATTATTCATGTTTAGAGAACAGAAGCTGCATAAGTCAGAAAGAGTTCAGAGATTTTCTCGAAAGAATCATAGAAGCTTATGAGAACGGCATCATTACGAAGCGGGGAGAGCCACTAGAGAATGATGACGAGAGCTGGTCCATGCACAAATCTGTGTACTTTGCTACTACCATCGTGACGACAATTGGTAAGTCACTTCTGTTGCCCTAAAAAGGCATACACGCACAAGTAATTGTTTTTTGTTTTTTGTTTTTTTTTTTTTTTTGGTGACGGGGACCTAAGGGATACTTGACGGATTTTTCCAGTGGTGCTGAGAAGGAGGTTACGTGAGTGTAAAACGTTATATAATGAAAATTAAACTAACACTTTTGTAAATATTATTTTCAACTAAGGCCAGGAAGAAAAAATATTTCCAGAAAACTCCTTCTAAAAGATATGACCTAGGAAGACGACTTTTGGTCCAGATATAGAGGGTAATGAAACCTCATGAAATGTACGATCTTTTTTCTTTGACCTTCAAGGTCAATGTCAATTTGAGGTCAAACTATTTTTCAAAACCCCTACTTATCACGAGAAATGGCTAAATGTAGCTCTCAAATCCTTGTTTGAGCACGTACAAGTTTACGGTACACGGTTTAAGTAGAGAGTAACCTCCCGATCTGAATCTTTACATTCAAGGTCAAGGTCGCAAATAACCAATGTGAAAGCGAAAAGACCGCACATTTTTCAAATAGGAAAGGCGAAAAGATCGACATTCGTCATAACTTGAAAACGAAAAGATCGCAAATTAGAGAACTTAAAAGGAAAAATCGTAGACGTAATGCGCAAAACTGAAAACAATATCATGTCAGTTTTCACAAGGCATCGCAGAGTACAGCCCCGTCCGGAACTGGACATTAAAATGCATCTATCAGTGAAGCAACTGTTTAAGCTAACATGTTAACGAAAAATTACTTGCGGATAGAAACCCAAGATGCCGGTCAGTGCGAGCTTGAAATTGGGTCAAGGTCAAAATATAAGTAATGTGCACATACCCACTATAATGGTTATCGGTATAAAAATGCCATAGGAAACGTATTCTCATGGTGGAAGTAACAACCCGATGCACGGGCAGACGGACAACGTCCAAATCTATAGTCCCGTCTGGGGCCTAAAGCCCAGATTTGAGGGAACATACTTACTCATTGATGTCGTAATCATATAAACATTACTCAAAGGTGAAAAAAATTGAACTGTGAAAATGTCAATATTGAAATTAAGCAAATGGATGGCTGGATGGATGGATGGATGAAAGAAATCAAATCTAGCATCGTCATAGTCTGTTTATACATACTGTGTATGTTAAGTAATGTTGGTACACAAACTTCAGCATGCACTAAGTGAAACACGTAATGAATATTTCTGAGATATTTCGATTCTGACTCGTCCTGCTGCATGTCTTTATTTGTGAAATGAGACAAAATTCATCAGTGCCTTCATTGTGTTTTTATAATGGGCATGGCTGTTAAGATCACTATGTGTCAAGAAAACAGATCTCACATTGTCAACTTTTTTTTTTAATTTGAGTAAGCAGACACACCGAGCATTAAAAATTGTTGTTATTTCCAGGATACGGCAACATAGCACCAGTGACCACTGGTGGACGCATCGTTTGTGTGATTTTTGCCGTCATTGGCATCCCGTTTGCACTCGTAGTATATGGGTACATCGGGTCGCGCCTCGATAAGCTTCTAGAGCGCATGCTCAGAAGATGCTTCAAAGACAGAACAAGCAAGAAGGCCAAGATCATCAGGTAAAATTATGTGTGCAGCAAAGAGTAATGAACAATATGGGTAATATGAATCTTCGTTTCTCAAAGAGCCCCCGAGGATGGGGATGGGTGGATGGAGGGGGAGGGGGAGGGGGGGTAATCACGTACCAAGTGGTTCCCTGTGTGGCCATGACTTCAAAGACAAGCCCTAAATGCGGAGTGAAATTCCGAAATAACCCCCCCCCCCCCAACCCCTAGCCCGCCTGTTTGTAGTAAATGCGGAGTATTAAATGAGAAGTACCGCGGCCCTTTTATAACGAAGTTAGCGCTGAGCGAGGACCGCTTTACCCCAACCCCTGTTTCCGCGTTTTTTGTTTTTGTTTTGACGCGCCTGGTAACACAAAGTGACCCCTGGGCAAACACCACTATATGATTAACTTGATTAAGTGATTAACAAATGTTCACTGCATTCAGAACATCTAAACAGTTACATGTTTAAACGACTTCGAGAGCATGTGGTAAACTCATGTTAACACATGTTTGTTATGCAGTTCAACACTTCAAAATATGGTTACCATGTGATTAACATTCGGCTGTCATATGTCGTTAATATATATTATCCAATATGTGATTATAGTTTTAAGTATATGTTAATTTACAAAAAGATCATATCGTAAAGTATGTGTTGAGACTGAATATTTGCTGGACATATGTTAGCTATACATGGTAACTGTATGCCTATGATACGACAGTGACATTGTTATCTCATTTATAATAATTCGTATCTATACAGTGAGATACCCACGGCTTAAGACGTAATTTGACTCTGTTGCTAACCGATCGACTGTTTACATTTGCTTTTCGCGTGATACACAAACGGTATCTATATAGTCAAAGGCCTATATGCAGTAAAACATGCAGTTTACACAGGCTATGCTTGCTAAATGGTCCAGTCGAGTACGATAGACTAAAATGTTTATCTCATAGCTGACAAATTCACTGATTGATCGCTGATTCGGCAAACTGTTTATTTTTTATTATTTATTTCAATAACCTATTTTCCAAACAATTGCAACAGTTTAATTGATTTAACTGGTGCACATCATTTCTATGCAATTCATCTCTCTGGATTTTGGTATCCTAAACTGCCCACAAAACTTTTATACATTTGTTCCAGATCACTGGTCAACATCGTGGGTGGAGTAACAGCTTTTATACTGCTCCCATCGATTGGCTTCGCCAGGAACGAGGACTGGAGTTATGCTGTTGGTTGCTACTACAGTTTTATCACACTCACAACGATTGGTTTGGGTGACTACGTGGCAGGTAAGCAGCTGTAAGAGCCAGGTCTGTCACATGGCCTATAGGACTATTAAAACTTGACAAGTCTTTGACTTGGTCAAGGCTTATATGAATTTGTGCGGGCAGCTGTTGGGCTATTTTTTTCTTAACAGGAAAAAATCATTTTCTTGACTCAGCTTCTTCTCTGACACTACAGGCCCTGGGACCATAAAACTTTGTACTTATGTAGAACTTCATCTGAGGGTGTGCATCCCGTCTTTTTTCGCGTACGATTTCGCTTTCATGCTCAAAACGCCACGCGAACACAGCTGATTTTAGAATTAACTAGAACCGCATTTCACAAGCGAAATCTTCAACACAAGACAAACATTAAAAGTTAAAAAGCAAAACTCATTTTGGCATGCGCTCCTCAATTATTTTAAAGTCCTCCCCCCCCCTCTTCCCGCGAAAACTACCCGGACGCGCCTCCTGCCCCCCGTTCACACATAATATTAATATTTTGGACTTCTTGGGATGTCAATAGTTTTATTTGGACAAGTTTTTTAATGAAATTGTCATGCCATTGCTATATTAGCAAACGTCACAGCTTGAATTTCGTTTATAAACCGTGTACATCTGCTTGGTTATGTTAGCTCAACGGCTTTATTGATTGAACGGACCTGCACTTTTTCTATGCAAACAGAGCTCGCGTAACGCCCATAAGCTGTGTTGTTTTGCTGAACCGTTACTTTGCTTTTTAAGACTATTTAAAGGTACGAAATCTTTCAATATTGAGTTTATACGAGAATACTTGCCAGACACTCTTAAGTTGTATGAAATTCTCTCTCTTTCTCTAAACCCAAAAGGACTCCACCCCAAATGCCCGATTTTTATAAAGAAATTTTCCATTATTGGTTTGGTGCAAAATCTGAGCCAGTCACAGCTGTGGATATACCAAATAATGCTTATGGTATAATAAGAACACCCAAATAGGAAATTCATCAAAAGTTTTAAAGAACTGTATGCCAAGGAAATTGTTCATATCTCAGATATAATGAGTAAAAGGGGATCTTTGATATTGCCGCGAGAAATCAAAAATAGTTTTAATTGTACAATAAACGTTTTGAATATGTTCAGCTTGGTTCAAGTAACATTAAAAATAGTAAAAATTACGGTGATGTTATGTTTAAATCTAAATTCTACAACTCAGTGCTTTACAAATTATGCTCAAAATTAATATATTGGAACCTAGTTAGACACCAAGCTGTATAGAAAGGTGGAAAAATGCATATGCCTGATTGTGATTTCAAAGAACTTTTTAGTAAGACAAAATGTTTGACAAAAAATGTTCGGGACAGCATATTAAACTATAAAATTATGCATAAAAACTATGCATCAAATTACATAGTCGCAAAATTTGACCCGAATGTTACATCTAACTGTCAAAATTGTAAAGTGAAGAATAATATCATGCATATGTTTATCTCTTGTTCAAATTTAACCTTATTCTGGAGATTGTTACAAAATTTCATAAATAATAACATTATGATAAACGACAATATCTCATTGTCAAACGGAATGAAAATATTAGATATTATTCGAAGCGATAACTTGGGAGACAGGAGTTATATGGTTGATTTCATTCTTCTCCAAACAAGATTATTTATTCATCGTTGCAATATTAAAAGTAGAGAAGTGTGCTTTATTGAACACCTTAAATGTTTAAAATCGAAAGTATACTTCGAACGTATCCTAAACAAAAGGAATTTATCTAAATGCAGGTCGTTGGAAAAAACTTGAACAGTTGTTATAGTAAATTCCTTTTGTTTTGTTTTTTTTCTGTCTCTGTTCTCATCCCCAGACTGATAAATACTTAGCATAGCTTTTACTATTATTGTCAATTGATATGCTAATATTGATGTTAGTTCATTAGTAATTATTTGATCAGTGTATAAAAAGCATAGCTTTTACTCTTATTGTCAACTGATATGCTAATAGTGATGTTAGTTTATTAGTAATTATTTGATCAGTGTATAGACAGATATAGGTTTCTCCCAAACAGCAGCAAAAAATTGCCACTACACTTGCGTTGATGTGGCTTATTATGTATGAGTTAAAAGCATACATTGGAATGAAGTGATAATAAAAAACTATGGAAAAGAATATATTACTCTGTACTCATCCTGAATTATAAAATGTAATCTTTACTAAAAGGTTAAAACTGCTAAAATCTCGTTTTTTTCTGTGTTTTAGGTTTTGAAGACAAGCAGAAAAAATATTATCATCTACTGGTGTCACTTTGGATAGTGGTTGGGCTTGCATGGATGTCTTCTCTTATCTCTAATATTTATGACATTTTCAATACCAAATTTAGTCATGTTAAACAAAAAATAGAGAACAACTCCAACGAAAAGGGTAAGGATGATGCTACCGATGCTGAAAAGAATACAAGACAGAATAAAGATGTTGAAAATGGGCGTATAAACGACAAATTTGTGACGTCAGAGTCTGTAAATCCGGATGATTCCTGTACTGTTGATGCAGTGAATAACAAAAGAAAAGAAGAAATGAATGTCACAGAATCTGAACGCTTGTGACGTGAACTTTGTTTTGAAACATTTCAATGAAGCCACACTAGATACAGTTAAAATGTATGTAACAGAACCTAAAGTATTCCATGTGACATTGACAGGAATGTATTCCTGTTTTTGTGAGATATTTTAGAATGTGTCGCGAAAGCAAATTTTAAATGCCTTTGCTGTTTTATTTGTTAACTACGATAAATTTATTAAATAGAAAGAAAATTAACTTTGTACCGACAAAGAATTATGAACTGGATTTCAAGAACGTAAAATGCATTCAACTTCACGAAGGTTGCTAGATATTAATGAAAATTTTTTTGCCATTTACTTTTTCCTCTTGATGGAATTTTAACTGACTGTTATGTCGTTTCCATAAGCTATATTTGGAATATATCTAAGACCAAGCTAAACATATACTTAAAATATCGTTGATATTTCAATAGCAGAATTAAATTCTCATGCGTTTTGTAAATAACCACCCAAAAAAAGAAAACAAACCAAAAACAATTATAAACAAATGTTACACTGCATTATAAGTGTGAATATAGAATGTTACTCAAATGAAGAAATACTGACGATGCTTTCTATTTGTATATTGTATCTTTGTGCGATACGTGTGTTTTGAAATAACTTGTATGTCTATTTCTGTCTCTAGTGAATTACTGGTAAGCCGTCCCGCCATATATGGGTTTACTTAAGAAAGTAATTAAAAAAGAACTGGTGTTAAAAGTGGAATTTCTTTATACGTTAAATTACACCTTAATATTAAAAGTAAAATATCAGTTTCTCTACTAAAAGTCTTTCAACTTAGGGGGGATTTGGTTTTTTTAATAAGTTTTATCTTTTACCATCATCGCATATTATACATTTGCTTTTCCGATGTCATGTTGCCATATTCCACCAAGAACGAAATTCACATTTTTATGTTAATAAGCAACATTTTACTGATGTGACCAAAAGCATATGCTTATTTCAAAATTTATGCACATTAAATTAGAAGTTATCAGCAATAAATAACAGCTATTTTAACTAAAATAGCACTTAAAAGATAAATGTAATCAATTGATTCAAAGTATATCTAGCATTTTTAGCAATCTTCATATTGTTTACGATCAGTCCACATAGCATTGAAACTGAATAAAAAGCTTTATATCGCAAACCACAAACATAACTCCTGGAAATTATTTTCCACGACGAGCTTGTTTTTCTAGAATGAAAATAGAAACCTTGTTTTAATGTTATACATTCATGCCGTATCACGTTGTTCCTCTCAGGTTCGAGAGATAGCAGTTCAAACATCAACCTTTTGCTGAAGTTGTACCGATTTGCATAAAAAAGCTAGTAAGATTTAAACAACTCACTAATAGGTTCTGCAGTAAGTAAAAATATTTCTACACCAAATCAAGTCAATCAGCATATTTCTAGACAATTTCTTGAGTTTTAGCGAAGAACGGAGAAGAGCAAAATGAGCTGGCCTGACTGTCAAGCCGAGGAGCGTTGACCGGATGGCTATCAATCATTCAGACACATCTGTAATAGAATAACAGTATAAGAAAGGAACTATTTCTGCTAGTATTTCTACTGAGAAGTCTCTCAGTTACTGCCGACACTAGTAATGACAGGATGTTTTTTGTGAACAATGTTCTTTCTATGAACGACATAAAGGAGAATATTGTTCAAAACTTATGAAGCTTTAACGCATAGACAATTGAGACACAAACACGACCTTGAATTGGAGGCTATCACAGATGTTTGGCCCCAATATAAATGACCTAGTAATATTTTTGCAATAATAAACTCTGCCAAAGCAGGTACGAAAGAAAAAACAACAAATAAAAAATGCTGAAGTGTTAGCATCTGCAGACGACTGGCAAGTGTGATATGGTAAAGGAATAGTAAACAGATTATCATGATACATGCTACCTACAAATTAGAGGGGACATGTAAGATGTTCCCATGAAAAATCCGGGAGGATGTTGTCTGGGAAATGTGTAGAGAAAGATATGATAATGTACAAGGAGGAGTTTGTAATATCGGAAAAGAAAGCATGCCTGCATACCGTAGGAAAAGCATTGACTGGGCTTTGATAATTATGATCATGCTAGCAGAAAATTATCTTTTAAGAACCCAAGTTTCTCTGTGTGTCCAAAATTTACAAATTAGTGATATGTTTCCATATTTTCTTTAACTTTTAAAGCCTTTTTACACGTTTCTATATATAGCTTTGCATTTTGTATCACTGTTTCTCTCAGAAGAATCCAGTATTTGGCAATTGGCAATAATAGAGTAAAATGATGTCTTCGCTTCGCACCTTTGAACGGATTGTTTTTAAACTTAGCTTTTTCTTAAATTTTTGTCTTTATGATTCCAGTTTGTAAAACCTTCATAACTGAACGAGGTGGATTGAAGTAGATGTGACATTAAAAGCCAATTAGCCTTTTTATATAACACATTAACACTGTGGCTGAAATTGTCATAGGTAATACTTCATTAAGACATTATGCTCGTATAAGACAACTACAAGAAATATTCAAATTACAGAACTTCACGATTCACGACATATGTATAAACAGTAGATGCTGTTACCAAAACCATCTAATCCAATGCTCTGGGTCAAATTCTAATATGATCAACGTATGGCGTGTTCTAAGTGATGGCTTACTATGACATTCCTTTACCGATAAACACGTAATGTTCATTTACACAAATAAAATGTTATAGTAGCTGCAAAAATGTTAGGTATTGATGCAATACAAATTGGATTCATCGATCTTCTAATCAGGATTATTTGGCTTTTCCTGCCAAAATGACACGGAAATAGCTGCGAAGAGTTAGAGGGTATATCTTTTAAATGCACTTTTTCCGACTTGGTGTACATCTTCCTTGTGCTGGGAATCGTCTTATCTCTAGACGGGCTGTTTATTCAGGTCCATAAAATAGAATACAACAAGGTTGGTGCTGGTGATGTTGTAACTAAATCTGTGTAAAATGGTGGATGGTGGTGATGTTGCTGAATCGGAAATAAAACAAAGTTGTTGCAAATGTTGATGGCAATCTACATAAATCATACCTAGTTGTAATACAACAACATACTGTCAAGCTCCACATGTCAGACCTCCTGGAATCCCTGGACATACGGCGCAGATTCATATCCAGGACAAAGATATTACATAAGCTATGTACAGATTCATAATGTTAGATCCAGGACAATGACACAACGTAATACTGTTTTGCAGGCATCTCTCAGCTAAACAAATGTAGATTAACCTTAAGAAAACTAAAATTTTAGTGTAAAAGTGAATTTGCAACTTGCAGTACTCTTCCGATCCAAATGCACGAAGTAAAATGAACCGAAATAATATACAATTAACTGTTCACTTTACATAAGTATATTATAAAGTAGCATTTGATACCAAAAATAGCTATTTGCCTAGACCAAATTTAACGAAAATTCAGAAGTAACACCTTTGCTTTATAATACGCAGATGGCGCCTGTAGATATTTACATTAAAACTTATTAATGTTATTTATCTGCAGAGAAATCCAAATCGAAGTCTATTGCTTCGTATAGAAGATCATCTTCTAACGAGCCTAATGAAATATTGAAACCATCCACGAAGTTCTTCAATTCATTATAGATCTGCTTCTCTGGTTTAGTGTCTCACTTTCCAGTTTTTGTTCCTTTTTACGCAAATGCTTCATGGTTCGTTTTTCAGTGTTGCACTTGGTGTGTCCTTTTTTTATCGAGGCATAAAGGTTGCAGGTGCAGCTGGAATATTTGAAACCCAATTTTTCCAATGGAGAAGGAAAGCATAATTTTACTTTTAAGTCTTTTGATTTTGCAAAAAGATTAAGTGGCTGTATTTCGCTTAAGGAAAGGTTTGATATGTCCAAATTATCGACCGTATCAGTTCTTTTTCATTTTCTATTCAGTTTTGTTATTTATGCCAGACATTGAATCTTCCTATCCTGTTTGCAGTCTGTTTTCTTTATTTCGTCACACGGAATCTTAGCTGTGTCCTCTGGTTACCCATCAGCCGAGGCCCCATAAACTCAGTGACTCTTTACGCTGACAGAAAGCCATTCCATAAGCAGCAAAATGGAATTATCCCAAAATTCCTTAAAACAGAACGAAAAAATAAGCTAATTTGGTAATTGTATCTACAGCAAACATGTGCGAACATTTCGTCTGCGGTGACTGTATGATAGTTGCAAATAAATGCAGCACATTTTGGGTTATGTGTATATTTGATATGATTTATTATCAACTGCTCATCAGTTGTAGCAAATTTGTATTTGGAGCATCTTTCTTTTTCTAAAGCCTTCACATTATGAGGTCATTTATCTCCATGTAACTTTTCTTTTCTTCCCCCGATTTGTGTGAATTATTGGAAACCTGTACTAGTTTCAGGCATGCAGTAGTGGGAACAGAGTGGAAACAAAGTCCAAAGTTTTTTTACCAGAACCACCTGCTCCTTACCTTGCACATGAATTAGAGATGTTGCTTTGCTTAGCTCTTATTTGTTGTTTGGGACAAAAATTACAGCCAAAAATCTGTAATTGATCAGACATCATAAAGCAGTAGCCAAAGCAAAATGCTTTTTGTTAAAACCAAACAGAAATAAATAGAATGCCGAACTGTAGCCAAAATGTGATAAAATCAAATGTAACAATAAACAAATTCGAATTTGAAAGCAGACGACAACTCGTGTGTCACAGAATAAGTTTAATGGTCTGGGGATGTGTTACCAGAGGTAGGAACAATTAACAAAAAAAGTTGAAGGTACAATAAATGGTCAAAAATACATAGTTATACTAGACGAAAACCTTTGGAGTGTATTTGCAAAGCATTTCCCTCAAAACAATTATGTATTTGTATGTATGGATGACAATGCACCGGTTCACAGGGCTCGAATCGCACAAAATTCTGTAATGGAAAACAATATCAATACGACAGAGTGGCCAGCACAATCCCCAGATTTAAATATATTAGACAATATGTGGTTATATATCAAGAAAGTTACAAGAAGCCGTAAATCGAATACACAACCAGGCAGAGCTGGAAAAACACACCACAAATCCGAATTCAAAGTTTATACGACACTATTCCCGCTCGTATTTTGGAAGTAATAAAAATGAAGGGCAATTTGACCATATATTAAGGTAAGACAGTTTTTTATTTCATTAGCAGAGGATATTGAATTCAGAATGAAAATAATACCAATGCGCCCCCATTTTGTAAAATGACGAACAATTATGTCCATTGACTGTAATTTAAATTTTGAAAAGTGACAGCTGTTTATTTGCATTCGAAACAACTGTCCAATGTTTACATCCGTTGCTGTGGAGATTGAAGACACCTGAAGATAATAATATAACGATCATCCAAATTATACTTATGCTTTCGAATTCTACTTCGATATGCTTTTTCCCTACAATTAAATATTCTCCGTGTGTTCTTCTAGCCGCTTCATGTGAGTCAGCCAACATGTCTTTCAATTTTAGAAGGTAATGGTCTATATTTTCATGAAATTATTTTTCTGTTTGTGCTACTGCATCGAAAGGCATCATAATTTCTCTTCAGAACACAAGTTTATTAGGTGAAATAGCTATTGTTAGAAACGGTAAATATGCATTCCGGTTTTGTGGGTCTAAGTTTTTAATCTATAATAGCATTTGTGACAAAGAAAAACTGATTATCTCAACGAAACCGTTGCTTGGTCTTCTGATTATGGCTTGGATTTTTTCAGTCTCTAACATCTTCCAAATTTCTTGAACAAAATCGAAGTGAAATTACATCCAGTATCTATAAATAATTCTTAAGGTGCACCATGCATTGTCACTCATTTACTGCAGAAAGCTTCTGTGATAATCTGCGCGGAGTGATCCTTGATAGAATCGCTTCTACCCATTTCGTAATGTAGCCGACAGGATTCTTCATTTTCTGACAATTAGAACATGACTGGGTATAATTCTTCACATATGACCACATTCCGTGCCAGTAGGATTTTCTTGAAGCTTCTTGTACACTGTGTCTGAGCAAAAATGACCAGAAACTTTATGATCATGTTAAAACTGTAACATTCCTTGACGAAAACTCTTTGTACAACAATCTGATTGTTGAATGTCATTTGACTGATTTTCGATATAGAATTCCGTCTTGCAGGAATAAATTTTTCCATTGAGCTAACAACGCTTTAGTTGTTTCTCCATGCAAAGCGTTTTTTAAGTCTTTGTTTAAAGCAGAAATAACTGCTTTGATGTCAGTGCCATACATTCTTGAGGCTTTCATAAGTCCATGCATAAGAAAACACAGGATTAGATCTGTGTTATCTATTCTTTCCTTTTAGATTCCTCTCACATGTCTTACGATTTCTCCCCCTCCTCTTTGTGGGCAAGGGTAAATACTAAAATCTTCGTCGATAGGATCACTGCAGTTGTATTTACAAAGGTAGTCTCTTGACCTGCACCTGCTTAATTCATCGGCATTGCCAGTCTTATTTCCTTGTGTATCTCAAAATCGTACTGGGACAGCAACTCGAACCCTCACGTTCGTTGTGGGTTGAGTTCTTTAAAATTCCAAACCCAGTTTAAACTTTTGTGATTAATCTGTACCAAAAACTTTGTGTCGACTAAATACATTCTGAAGTGGTTGATATGGCAAATGATGCTTAATAGTTCTTTTCTGGTGATGCAGTAGTTTTTCACGGACTTGCTTAAGGTTTTTGACGAATAAGCAATTACTTTTTCTTCAGCGTCTAGACATACGTCAAGACATACTTTCCACTCTCTGTCGGTGAGGAAAAATAGATGCTGACACGTGTCGTTGTTTTAGTTCTTGAAAAAAAATTTGCCCGTCTTCTATTTAAAAGTTACATTTTCATTAAAAGTTTGTTCAAAGGCTGTATGATGTTTTCATGATTTCGTATAAATAAGTAGTGATCTGAAATGTGTCGAACTTATTTTTCAGTTGTAGGCGTTGAAAAATTCGTGATGTCACTAACTTTATTCGGGTTAGTATTAATTTCTCCTCTAGCTATAACGTAGCTAAGATATTAAACCTCGGTTTTAAAAAGGTGACATTTCTTTGGCTTGAGCTGTTTGTAGGCTACTTAAAAGACTTCTGCAAAAGTGTGCAGAGTTTTGTCGATCGTTTTCCTATAAACTAAAACATCGTAGAGATAAATCATGGCAATACTCCAATGACAGTACATATGTAGGGCATATTCCATAAGCCTCTGAAAAGTAAATGGAGCATTGCCAAACCAGAACTCATCGATTCCATTCAAACAGCCAAGAACTCGATACAAAGCTGTCTTTGCTTTCGAATTCTCGTGCATCATGTTACCAGCACATTTTGGTTGACTTTAAGTCAATAAATGAATTTCCAGTGAAATTTGTTCTTTTATTAGTCCATCAAAATGATATGTACAGATGAAATCGAAGCCCAAGACTTCTCCAAGAAATAACAGATCACGGACTTATATACTCTTCGAAGTGACAGTTGTCAACCATCAACCATCGCTGTTATGACAACTGTCAATCAAATCACATGTTACAACAAGTATCACAATTTTTTCACTTCACAACTATGACATGAATAATATTCTTTTCATACCAGAAAAGAAAACTATGTAAAATTAAATAACTATCAACAAACCAAGATCGTCACTAATTACGGAGACAGAAAGAAATTAGTCTTCAGTATCACAGAAGAAAAAATATTTCTTGATTTTGTTTCTTGAAAAGCATAATAGCAGATACATTCCTCAAATTCACAAGCAACGTATTCCACAAAAAATTCCTTTAATCTTTAACAATGTGATTTTAAAGTTGTACGCGAATAACTGTGTTTGCAATTACCTTGTTGTCTGGTTATCCTAATATTATAAACTCTTTGAAAATAACATCGAATATTTCTAAAAAGTGTACTGGCTTTTGCATTGATCAAAACAGTAAGAGTTTTAACTTTAACAAGATCCTATAGTTTTAAAAATGCGATTCGCAAAATATAGTGAATTAGTATGTTCGTATTTTTTTCACCAGTTATTGTTCGAATAGCTTTTTTCTGTAGAACAGAAATATCCTTCATGTTTACTAAATATGTATTATCCCAAATTTCTTAGCATTACGTCAAATACGGTAAAAAGCGAACAATAAATCATAAAGTGGGCTCTGGTATCGGCAATTAAATTCATTTTAAACACAATTGCTATACATTCAGCTAATTTAGATCGTACCCTAGAAATATTTTCTTTCCAGTTTAATTTATCACCAATAAAGACTCCCAAAACTGTGTAGAGGAAACGCTTGAGATCTTTGCATCACTTAAGAATATGCCTATGCTTCCAGTTAACTTTTCAGAAAGACAAATACAATAAGACTGTTTTAGATACATTTAATGACATCTTATCTAATTTAAACCACCTATTTAATTTTAACAGTTCCCAAGTAATACTTCTACAGATGTTATTTATGTCTTTACCTGTATAAAATATATTCGTATCGTCCGCAAAAAGAATAAATTTAAGCAGATTTGATACATTAACTATAGCAGTGTGGAGCAAAGTTTTTGACCCAGTATACTGCTTTATGAGACACCACAAAACACATATAATAGATTAGAATTATTGTCACAAAATCGCATATATTGTTCTCTTTGATAAAAATATTTTTATCCAGTCATTTTGACACCCCTCTAACCGCGTAATAATCTAATTTTGGAAGAAGGAAATTATAGTCTATGGTATCAAATGCTTTCTTTAAATCAATAAAAACGGCAATAGTAACTTGCTTTAATCAAAACCTGAAGTTAATTTCTTTACGAGTTCAAAGATTGCTAATGATGTTGACCTATTTGAGCAGAAACCATAAAAATTTTATATTTTTCAACGAATTTTTCATCAGATTTAAACAATGGTGGCACTTTAGCTTTTTCACAACATTAGGGAATTTTCCAATTTTAAATGATAAAATACAAATGTAACTGAATGTCGACAAAATGGACAAGAAAATTCTCTTAATAGTACCCATAGCAATGCCTCCACAATCTAAGAAAAATATACTCTTAAAAGAATTAACTACGTCTAATAATTCTTTATCATCCATACCCGTTAAAACATGGTGTTTTCATTTTTCTCTTTCATATATTCAAAAATATTTCCATCTTTAAAATTTTCTGAGCAAGAGTAGAACCTACATCTACAGAGAAATCACTAAATCCATATATAGTATTCTTTTAGCGGCTACCTTCAACGCCTTTCGAGTTATAAAATGAGTCAGAAAAGTTAGTAGTTTGATGTTTACCATTTTAAGACAGAATTTAAAATTTTACTAAATGCCTTTAACAGCGCCATAATGTGTTTCCAATAATTTAGTTAAATATTCCTTTTAACAATATTTTAGGATAGAATTTAACTTATGTCTGTATTTTTTAAACTTATTTTTATTCTTTAAGGTTCTACATCTAACAAATTCTTTGTGTAATTTATATTTTCTATGACCAGCATTTATCATGTCATTGGTTATCCATGGCTTTTAAGTACGTTTTACTTTCTACTTTTTATAAACAGCAATTAATTAAGCAAGTAAGAAGTAAGACCTTCTCTTTGAGTACACGATTTTTTTTATTGAACACTGGTTGTAGCTGCAGTCATTGAGCAAAGTATCTTGCTTATTTTAAAAATTCGCCGTACAAGTTTGGACTTGAATATATTTGAAATCAGGGCTCGGCACAGTGCTGCGTGAGTTTCGGGGTTAACCTTGGCGCGTAACCTATTCGTAACTTCAGCGTTGAATAGGACTTATTCAACTGCGTAGATTTTTTCTTTTTCAATAGTGCACAGCAATATTGTTTTTAAAGCAATAGTCCTCGTCAGTCAGATCACAGAGTCTCAAAATGCATAGACCACAATTAACTTAGAATTCACACACTGATACCGTCAGACAGAAAGGTGTAACCAGATACTGAAGCTTGACCTCAGCTTAATAAATTGGCTGCCTATTTGGAATTATAACTTAACAAATTAAAAAAATATAAAAACACATTTCTTTGTTGCGTTTTTAAAGTCCCTAGTAAAAATTCTAAGATGGTAACTCACATCACTTATTAAAACACCGCTCAAAAGCCATTACATAATGTGTTAGTAAAGATATTATCAATTAATGACAGATTAATTTGTAATTCTTGTAGACTTATCTATTAAAGGAAAAAACTTCCTATGTAATAAATTAATAAAATCGGTCGTTCTGGTATGAATTTCACAGTTTAGCAGATGAAAATTCGAATCTCCACCAAGAAAAGAAGATTTACTTTTAAGCGTCATTCAAATTTTCACTACACTTGTCTAAATCTCCATCCGGACATCTATATAAACGGCTTATTAGCAAATTTTTCGCATGCATCAATTTCTGCAATAATATATTCTATCAAATAATCTATAGTAATTAGTATATTTCATATACATTAAACTGATAATAACATTAATATGTAGCATGACCCCACCTCCCTTTCATTCTGGTGATCTGCATTAACACAATTGTATCCTTCAATAGAGTAATCACTAATATCATCATTTTCGCTTAACCACGTTTTAGATATTTGCGATAATACGGAATTTCATGTCTAAATTATCTAGATAATTAATTAACCAATTAAAATTTTATCGCAGACTTCTGCCATTAAAATATGTTATTGAACACCTGTCTACATTTTTTACTGCGTGTGATAGTTCTCTAGGTGAAAAATACTTATATTTTTAACAATCCATCATGTCACATAAAAAATATAGTCATGATCTATATTGGTTTCAAAGTCATATTTATAATTTCAATGCATAAAAAATAAGCTTATCACCTGTTATGTTCTGGAATTGAAACAATTCAGAACACGTATTACAGTATAATTGAGAAAACATTGCAGCTTCATTATCCCAAGTGAGCAGTTTATACAACATACAAAATATGAAATTAATAAAATTGAGGTAAGACCTATGTACACGGAATATTGAGATTTGATTATTAAACTGACCGATTTCCCTGTGGATTACTCATATCAATTCCATGCTTTCATAAATCCTCTATTTCTCGTATTGTGTGTTTTTCGGCTCCATGTATTTTGTTGGATCGCTCTCGTCGATGACATATCGCAATCCAAGGTGGGGGGGGGGGGGGCGGCACTCACATGCCAACTCGTGACCATGTGTGTCTGTGACTTTAAAACGACCCCTAAACGCACAATGCTATATTTGATACAATATCCCTTTTTCAACTAAACGCGAGGTAGAGTTCCGAAAGTCCCCTTTTTGTGGGTAACGCGGAGTATTGAATAAAAATTATCCCCCCTTTTAACGGACTTGGCACTCCGCGTGGACTACATCGAAATTAACCACCCATTCTCCGCATGATTGCACATATTGCACCAAGTGGGACTTTATGTTGGTATTTCTTGGGAAGGATCTTGTATTTACGGTTGCAAATCATTGAAGTGCAATATTCCCAATGCATTATGCAACTTTTCTCTTTTCTGATATCAGTTATAAACGAGAACAATAATAACACAATGTAACAGAAGAACAGTACTTAGGTGTTTGAAATGCAGTATACATTGTACCTGTGTACACAGCAGTAATTTAACAAAACAACTAGGTATGTTATGAAATCAGGTAATGCTGCTAAACTGCTTTTCAAGAGTATGGGATTTATTGAGGACACTGTCCTGAGATAATTCCATGCATTAGAAATAGCAGTTTGGCAAATTGGCATCTCAGTTATACCGAGTTTCCAATCAATCAAAGTCTCCTGATTTCATTTCCGGAGAGATTTTAAAAATTCCGAGTCAAAAGGTCTTCTATCTGATTAAAAGCACTTATGAACAATGTACAAGAACCATGGGACACCACAAATGTTTTCCTTTATACACAGTACATGAATTAAGAGTGAGAGTGTAGATTCTCTTTTTAATGAGTGCAACGTTAGTTACTCACTCACTAATTCACTTATTGTTTGTGAGGAAAAATTGTTAAAGTAGAGAAACTTCAAGCACGGGTGGTTTTCTGGCTGATAAACAATGAGTGATTACATCGCGAGTATTTTCGTACCAGCACACCATCTGTGCAAGAAGTTTGTCAGTTTCAAACCGTACTTCCACTGAAATTTGCACATAATAATTCCAATTTTGAAGACTGCAATGATGCGCATCAGTGACCAGCTTAGGTCAAGAGCCCATGCATATTGATTATTTAATAAGAAGTTTTAAAATGGAAAAAGCCTTCTTGTGATATAAAAGGATATAGCTATACAGAATTTCAGTTTTTAAAATTCAGAATAAATGAAACCCGTGATAAATGGTCGAATCCTAGAGAAGCCAAGTTCGAAATCTCGGTCTTGATGTCACTAGGATAAAATACCGGGATTTGTATATATTGACAGATAGCAATTGGGTCATGTTGAAAATTCGGGATTTGCAACATATCTGAAAAAAATCGGGATAACGCCCTAAAAATCTGGGTTCCGAGGAATTGATTATTTTCCAAAAGAATCCCATGTTTTATTTTTCCTGTGGAAACACCGTTTAACAAAGAACAGAACAATACCCAAGATGACTTTATGATGCATTTGTTTTATAGGATATAGGACTTTGAAAATTCAGCGTAAGAAAACCTAGCTATACGGACGCTTTTATATAGTGGATAATTCTATATCTCATGAACAAAGTTGAAAAAGTGTGATGTTTAAACTGTTTTGATAAACAAAACTTGAGAAAAAAACAGCCGGTTGTATAGTCATAGAAGCTAATGTCCAGACATAAATAAATAACTGTAAATGTACATAAACTATACGCATATTTTCATTTATAGAATTAACAGGGATTTCCAAGCTTGTAAATGCAGAAAACGTACACACTATTGAACGAACAGAGACTGTTCAGAATCTTCAAGATGCTGCTTATCATACGGGCTTCGTGGCTGAGAATTGTCCAACTGACAAACTTGTGACGTAGTCACTCGTGGTTTCTCAGCCAGGAAACCATCTGGGCTTGAACTTTCGCTGTTTTTCGAATAAGTTGTCTCACTTGCTGTGCTGTTTAATACATCACACCCATTTATTATCATGCTAATATTTCTATAGTGTTTTTAATAAACTGCACTCATTAATTATAATACCAATCTTTCTTTAGATTCTCACTGACACCTACTTAGTGAATCTGTCGCAAAATGTTAACAACAAAATTGTTTCAAATCTGAAAGCTTAACAACGTTTACACATTACAAAAGTAGCCAAAAATAGGAATGTTTTATCGCTTGATCTGGACTAAATTCTTTGTAAAACTATAGTCTATGTAAGCAAATTATTAAACACACACACCTACACACAAACACACATAAAAACCTATGTTACAATTTGTCTACTCGGGAAATAAGTCATTGATGGTCAGTGTATAATTTCTTTTTCTGCAACTCTCTGGTACAATAAGCAAGAACTGCTGAAGAAATATACTCGCCGCTTCTGAAATTAAAGAAAATGACTCATTAGCGTACTTACATGCACAAAAATAATCATTTAAAGCAGCCAACGCAAGCAGTAACAACTGAATGGTATTGACAAAATATGTCTTTCGCATTGCGGTGTACCAAAAAATCTTTTAGAAATCAGAGAGAAGAGGGCTATTTTGATTTTGCAAAGTATATTCAAGCAATGGGCCTAGTATATCCATGGCTATTTATAGAACAAATATGGAAACACATCAGAAAAATGATCAAAATAAACCTTACCTATGATTCTGATGGAAAACTTGGTCCTTGATACAACTTCACCAAGAAAGAAAACTGGAATGCCAAGAAGAAAGAGACCCACACCAATACAGGCTGGAATAGGGCTTTTATAGAATGTAAAGCCTACGAGAAGCAGCAGGAGGATGATTATACATACAACCAGAACCAGCGGGACCTGCAAAAATGAAGGCGTTTATAATGCAGAACTTGGCTGTGGAGTTTGGTGGTTGTGTTTTTTCATCTTTTTCAAATCAAGGCAATGTTATTCAAATGAGTTCAGTCAACTTTCATTTGAGACATTGAACAGGGTATGTGTTATGACTTTACACTTTAAACTGCACATGAATAAATTAAAGTTAAATTAAATTAACAACAAATAGCATACCATTATAGGTCTGTGAACATGGGGCCGCTTATATCTAAGATACAAAAGAGCTAATAAAGCTGTTAGGATCTTTAATTGTACACCTAATGATGCACATTCCACTAAAATGTCTATGTTGGGTATCTGACAATAAAGTAAAGTGATCACACACTGAAAAATAAAGCACATGCTTAGGGATAATAAATTAACGTTAATTGTGACACACAAAATATTGCTTGAATATTTAGTGTCGAAGTTTCCATCCTAATTGAGAATTTATTATGCAATGGGAGTGTTACTTCTTTTAAGTGAATGTGAATGTGAACAAGTTATCATTGATGTTTAAGCAGCGGTCTCAAAGAATTCAATACCAGAGATTTCTCTGGTATTATGTGATAAGCGGTGTATTACTATGTGATTAAAGACGTTTTGTTATGACTTTAGGACTATTTATTTTGTAATTGTCAAAAAGCACTTACTTGTTCCTGACAAACAGTTTTGCTGTTGTCAGCTCCAGAATGCCTTTCTCTAAATTTTCGGTCTTAAAAAGGAGGGTAGGGAGGAGTCAGAATAACTTGCACGAAAATAAAGGAGGTAATGAGTATTACTTCGGAAACATGAGGAAAATTTGATGGAAAATAGAGAAAAGGCTGTCGACATGCTAATTATAAAATACTATTAGGCTACATATTTTGAGTAAATTTATTTGTTGCATAAATCATCCGAGTTTCAGAAAGATTATTGACGTTTAAGGAAAAATTGCTGCATTGATAAAATTAACATTAACAATATTAAAGTTAATAATAAGTTTGCAAGTAATTAAACAACCATTGCATCGGTTCTCTATATGCGAGGAGTATTTTCAGTTTTGAGCTGTTTCCTATAATCTTTTTGTTATTTTAATTTTTTCATAATTTGTTGTTTTTTTAGTCGTAACACAGCATATGTTTCCTGTATAGAAGTTCAACAAACAGAAAAAAAACAGAAATTCTTTTCCTTGGCTCTACGTAACAGACTATGTTTTTCTACTAAGCAACTTAAACTTCCTAAAACAAATCAGTGAAATAAAACTCAAATGTCTACCTTATTATCAAATAACATGGGGTGTTGTTATAACTGATCTACTACTAAAAAAAGCTTACCTCAAGAATTATTGAAAGAACAGGAGTGAAGAATTTGATGCTTATCATAGCAAACACGCGTGGAACTTGATTGAATCGACCTCCGGCAAATAGATATCTGTTCATTAGTGTAAGTGAAAGAATTGCGTTTTATTGATACTACAATTCAAAGTGTCAACGTTTAGTACATATTATTTTATTCCGAGTGTATATAGCGCATTTGGAAATGTAAGAAAACGTAAGAAAATGTTGGCTAGTCGAATTTTATGTTCGTCTCAACATTGACAAATTATTGACTCCGGAATCAATCAAAAGTATTACCGCATTTTCAAATAAAAATGACAATGAGTTTTTATGTATAAAATAGTAATAATAAAATAATGATGGGCAGCTATGTATTATTTTACTTGCCTGACCCTGGATTAAGGTATATGTGCTGTCTCTTGCTATTTTTCAAATTACAAAAAATCAGTGATAATGATATTACACAAAGTGCGAATCTGACCTTGTATCAGCAAGAAAGGCACCGTTAACAGTTCCCATGCAAGACAGAGCCACAAATACTGATATCGCCCACTTCAAAAATGGATAGGTTTTCTCTGCAAATGTCTGCAACAGTCAATATAGTTATTTTTATAGTTACAATTTCTGCTATACAGGTTTATATATAACTTAATTTGTCAACAAATCCGAACTTGAGATAATAACGTTAATGAAAAATGTGTTTGCATGACATCCTTATTATTTCACCCCTTATTGGGATTTTAGTTATTTTAATGTTAAAATAAATAAATGCAGTACTAAGCACCACTATTTTCGACAGCATGAGTCAATATAACAAGGATGGAGAAAAGACTAAAGGATACTGAGACTGAGAAAATCAGCAAAATTGGAGCGATCAGGCCCAAAATTCAAACTCTGCTTCCCTAATTTCTCCATTCAAAACAAATTATCCATCCAAATCTTTTCTTTCAAGCGGTATTTCTCTTTGAACAAAATCAAACTTAATGCTTGAAAAATAATAAAAAGTCAATTTTTGTTTTGCACAGACAATCTATTCGTCTATTTTATCACCTTTCATAAACGTTTCCCGACGCTGTTACCGTTTCACCTCGATTCCAACTATTATCTTTTAATTAATTCTTTGTATAATATTTGCTCTAGAATGATATTCTCTGCGCCACCCACTTGTAAATATTTCAGCTAGACTAAGTTTGAAATTTACGTTACAACCCGAAGAAAAACTGTCACCTTTTTCAAAGTGACACCACTGTCATCTTTAAATCATTTAATGATTAATATATGGCTGGAATGTTACCAGAAATGTTGATAAATTATTTAAACAAAATATCTAAATATTTCAGTTATAAAAAATATTACAAATATCAGTAATCAATCAAAAATACCACAGCAAATTACATAACGAATGTGAAAAGGGCCTTTATTCCTCGTGGCAAAAGATAATTCTTATTTTTTATACTGAGGCGTTTGTGTTGTTTTGCAAATTCACTACACTTTTAATTTAATCATCTCACCGATACATACTTTAAGCGTATCACTTAAAGCACACATTCATTTTGCACATATAAATAATTTAATTAAAGTATTTCTGCTTTCGTTATTTAATTACATTAAAGTATTGGTATTTAATTGCAAAAATATACACAAATTCATCTAACCAGAGCCACTGCTTCTGACGACAGCATTCCTTCCACTGACAACACGGAGAAATATGCGACATTGGTGAGCACATAGATAGACGTTATGGCAATCATGCTAATAACTATTCCACGTGGCAAATCTCTTCAAAAAGCATGTTTAACATTTTATGCCAAAAGGTTTAAAGGAATCCCATACACTTCTTAATTTGACTTAAACTTTTAATTTAATGAGTTAAGCTCTTTTTTGCACCTAGTTATTAACATTCTTACTAGCTGACATTAAATTTTGGCGAGTTGAAGGTTTTTGTTTTTTATTGATGTTAATTTTGCTAATACTAATAATTTAATTTTGCTAATAATTTCGTCTTAATTCAATATGTTTAGTGGTTTCTTATATCAAATTATAAAACATTTTTACCACCTGGCTTAAAAATTTTCCCGAATTAAAAGTTTTTTATATTAAGTTTGCCAATGAAAAACTATAGTGGCAATGGTGGTAGATTATAAAAGCGTTACGTAATTTTATTAAGTATTTGTATAGGAGTTAATATTTGTATAGCACACAACAACATTTTTACAACGGCAATTAAATATATTTTCCTATGAAATCTCTATCATTTGATCCTAGCCTTGGGGAACGGAAAATAGATAAACAAAGCGCGTATTTATGTATTACTCTATTACTACAGTGACTATAGTTCACATGATTCAACTAATATCACTGAGGTGACCCATTAATGTCACTTTAATGAAGAGCTTGATATTTAATATTTTATGCATTACATATGGTATTAATAATACTGGCAGTAGTACATATTCAACGAAATATAAGCTTACCTGTTAGGATTTGTCATTTCTTCTGGAAGTGTCATGACCATTTCCCTAATTAATAAAATTTGTTTGACATTTTGCACATTTGATACACAGTTTATTTCAACTTCTCTCAGTAGCATTAAGATTCAGGGTTTTGCTAGGAAATGAAATTTGTAGCATTAAAAATATTTGTCAACATAGACTAATATCAAAAGTTTCAAAGTAAAATTAAATTACCATCCCTTATATGCAAAATAACCGTCTACCATGGCAAGAGCGAATAAGGCTGGATTTGTTGTTGTTCCTTCAAATGGGTTTTTGAAATTGCGTGTGTTACCTTTAAAATACATCAGAAAATTATCAGATAAAATATGACCTACTGTGACTTTCTATAGTTTTGATTCTATCACAAACTGTCCTTGTAACCTTCCTTTAATATTGTTAACGCTTGAATAAAAATAGACAAAAAAGTCAACAAAGTATAACACCATTTAGAGTAAAACGATACCATGAAAGCAAATGTTGCAGTTGGATATATCGAAAACAAAATGATTCTAAAGGTTTTCTTTTCACTATTTCTTAATTCCGAACTATTTCGAAATTTCCTGTGAAACACAGGTAACGACAGATTTTGTGCACTTGGTGAGGGTGTGTGATAATCTCTGGACCATGGCAGAAGACCAAAATTCTTCGAGACTAGCCATTTTCTACATTCACGGATATTCCAAAATTGTGGCCATTCAAAGAAGATACTTTCTTACGGAAGTATTAATTTATATTTCAGGACAATGCCATTACAAAATGGTCAGTGGTATTTGGTATGCAAATTTATGCTTCAGGACATAAAATGCACTGGGGCTTAATGTGGATCAGGTGGCAAAATATTACCAGAAAATGTATTGCATCCACGATTTCTGATGGTACAATGTTTTCAAACTCTAGACATGGTGTTTTATACATGAAATGTTTTGCACAAAAATAAAAAAAGACTGTAAATTCCTTAGGCTAGTCATCCAGTAAAATGTTTTATGTAAAATTTTTATTAATAATGAGGTCTTAAGAGATAATTGTAACAATCGTTTAAAATATTGTAATTATTTCGAGGATCATAAAGAAACAGTAGTTGAATTGAAAAGGCACCTATAATTTCAGTAAGTATTGTGAATACATTTGGTTCCTGATGGTTACATCAAGTGATAAAATGCTTTGTGCTCAAAAGCAATTTAAAAGAGCTTAAAAATAAAAACCAAGCAGTTTTAGTAAAATTTTCAATGTTACTACTTGATGAAATCTTGTAAACATAGAATTAACTATCTAAGCTACATAAGTTAGATCCCACTCTAGTATTATCATATATGAAAAGTTGGTTACTTACAACACATTTTACTGGATTACTTACATACCTTGCCCTAATTCAGCAAAGCCTAGCACGATGATGCCACACAACGTTAAGATTTTAGCGCTTGAAAAGATGTTCTGACATCGTGATGCAAGTTTAGCACTTATTATAATCATAGTGGCAAATGTTACTGTAAATATAGAGTCCAAAACAACAGAAGAATATGTAATAAGAATATAAAAAATATTGAATATAACAGCATGGCAAGATGAGAAGAATAGATAAACCGCAAAAATATTTGTGCAAGTATGCAAAATTATACAAAGTTTAAATATTTTTACCATTTCAAAGAGACCGATGAGGGTATGACGAGTTACATGGTGTGGTGAGTGATGAGTTGATTCAGTTAAAATAGCAACAAATTTGTGGCAAAACGTCGATGATGGCTGCCTTTAAGTTATAGATAATCAAACATATATAAAAAAAACCAAATTTGCTTAAATCCGTAGAAACTATATCTGCAATTTGTAATGCATCATAAAACTACAATTTTCAGAGACATTGTGACGGATTTCTAAATTGAAAAAAAGTAATTTAAAAAAGACTATTCTTCGTGCATTTTGAAGAAATCCAGTCATAACTGCAGAAGGAAACACATTTTGGAGAATGGTTCACGTAGTATTCTAAAATGCTACTATTTGGCTAATATTTGACAGGTCGTTACAAGTATATTTTCTGGAAAGAACCACGTGACAAATATATTGAAAATAATCCAATCAAAGTTGTAAGAGTAACATTGGCTAGCAAATATTTGGCTGCTGGCTAAAAACAGATGGAAACACGTTGAAGTGAGATTTCAATTAACTTTGAAGCTTGAAAATATCCAAGTGTTTCAACACTTACAGATTATAACGCAAGCAATTAGCGTGACAGCAGCTGTGTTACAATCTTGTCCAAATACTTTTAGTAGGTATATTCCCGCAGTTTTGGATACAACGCCGTTGGCGCTAGGAGTGGCCAGCAACACGTTAATCCACAAACACATAAAGCCCAAAACAGGTCCCAATATATAATATACATATGCATAATCTCCACCTGCTCTCGGGATTACTATTGCTAATTCTGCGTAACATATGGCCTGGAACAGACAATATATCCCTACTACAGCCCAAATAATCAACGTGGCACCAACGGAGCCCGCATTTTCTGTGACACCTTTAGGGCTGACAAATATCCTCGATCCGATCACATTTCCTATTATTACTGCAATACATGTTCCTAAACCTATATGCCTCTTTAGCTTTACTTCTGTTGGTAAAATTGTAATTCCGTCATTTTTCTGTTTCTGATTGTTTTCTAAAAGTGGAGTATTTTCCGTTGACATTTTCATTAGTTGATGTTATCTACCAACATGTTTATCCAATAGGAAATTAACACTGATGAAGTCGTGTCTCCCCAGTTTGATTGTGACTCAATAACTCTATGCTGACAGCTTTAGCTCTTGTTTCCTTTTCTTTGTCATTACAGTTCAAACTCGTTAAAATGGAGCACAACAGTCTACCTTTTTGGTATAGTCGAACCTATTTACGTCGATGTAAAAATTTACTTTCTTTGTTTGTTCCCCGCTATTTTTCGTGATCTTATCAGTGCAGTCAGTACTTTTTAAGTGCAATCAAAGTATTTATTTTCTTTGACGTTACATATGGAACCGAAGTTATTGACTAACCTTGTCGGACCATAGCAACTTCGCAAACTATTAGCCATTTCTTGATATTTGTAAACAGTAGGCAAGAATGAATCGAATCCGGCCATCTCCGCCTCTAAAGCGATCTACATATTCTGATTTTCGGGTTAAGAGTTTGAACCGCAACTAAACATATCGCTTAAGAAAACCCAGCATTCAAATATAAAACATAAAGAAGGAAAAGTGCACCAGTTACAATCACGATTTAAGTTTATGCGGAATAAAATGGCTAGAATGAGTTTTGTATAAAAGTGGCGAGAGGAAGAAGTTCAACTGTACTTTTGTTGAAGTGTACATTAAATATACAAGTTATCTCTTGATACTTTGGCCTTATTTTAATGTTAAAAGCATAACGCATTTGCAGGCGTAGCGAGCTTCGTTGGGGGATAGGATCAATTTGATTTAACCCTCTCCCCTCCATCAATTCCGCACAATCATCCTGCAGCATACCCCTCCCCAATACCCAATCCAAACAAAAGAAACTGTCTCTACCCATGTTACATGCCCCAAAAGCCAAGACCAGTTTTGCAATTGCCTCTTTAGTCACATTTAATAATATCGTGTTTTCAAGAAATGGACTCCAAGGGGTGACTGCCCGTACATAATTATGCACTTGTTTCTTTTCATAGTATCTGACTACAGTGAATTTCAGGATTCGTCTTTACGCCTGCAGTTAAGAGACTGTCATGTAATACAGCCTTCACCTTGAACATATTATGCATTAACTCTTTTAACGAACAGGTGAAGTGGTCATTGTCGAGGAGCCAGCACTGCTGTGTCATTATATGGAACACCTTGCTACAAAGCATTTTATAGTTTGAAACTGACAGAACGATTGGAGTTACTGTAAAAACACCGTCGGAACAAAAACTTCACTGTGAGATTAATGTACACCACACACAGCAACACGTATACTGTCTTCCCACCTGCCTAATTATGTTTTCTTTCTCTTTAGAACAAAGTCGAAAAGCCATTGCAAATATAATGCTACTACTACTACTAATAAATTTTATGAATAAATTATAACAATAGTACACTTTTATTTGAAATAACAATATCAGCACATCACAAACTCAGGCACGCCTCAGACAATTTCTGTTTTGCATTAGGTCACATTTAAAATAAGGCACGGGGAGGCGTCGGGTATTGGTTTTTGGGAAGAACTGAATGTAAGTAAATAATACCACAAAATCCCATGTCACAAATATCTATCGCTGTAGCCTCAGTGTAATAGCAAATAAAGCATATCATTACTTTCTATGCAAAACATTTTATTTGCATGTGTGTCATTTTGTAGTCTCTATGTTGTGCAATGAAGGGAGCATTGGCCTGGGAGAGCCGGGTAGCGGGGTAGCGGGGGGTGGCGGGACTCAACACTATTCTTTCTGTCCATCAGCGACCTCCAGGCCCTACAATAGACAATCCTTGGCAGTAAACAGTGGCCTTGATCTCACCGGGTCGATTTTTTGTTGAAAGCGTGAAGACAGCACGTCTTGCGTGCGCACCGTGCCTGGATCTTCCATGACATCACGCGCGAGGGCTCGGCGGGCTCGGAATGGACCCGAAGGCTTATTGTAGAGTATACGAGAAGCTCGATGTCTTGCTCCCGCACAGACTTGACCATGGCGGCCGCGTTTTTCTTGGCGTGCAATATGACGTCACGGAGCATGACGGCGGCAAGGACATCGAGGGCGAGGGCCCAGTAACCCAGGTCCTGGCAGCAATGCACGATGTTATGCCAGTCCTCAGAGCTGTTCACTGTGTCCATGAAAGGCGTCTCACTGCCCTCCTCATCTGCAAGCGGACGCCAAAAGAAGTTACACGCAGTCACGTTACATATTTTACTTTTTTCATAAAGCACTTGAGATATCTCATGCCCACTGTCTGTCTGTCTGTCTGTCTCTATCTCTTCCTCTCTTTCCTTTCTTTCTTTCCTTCGAGAAATGATTTAGAGTTACGTACAAACCCTGATACTGCAGCTTCTAATGACATTTCCATTTCAACGAACTGGCCCTAACGGAAAAGCCACAAAAATTCCTGTAAAAGACTTTTTATTTTACGTAAGCGTTCAGTCACTTTAAAATGCAAACCTGACTGGCTTTGGACCTGTATGTCCTCCAGCAAGCGCAGGCTGTTCCCGTACGCGCCGGTTTTTGGCAGCGTCTTGACAATAACCCCGAGCGGAAGCAGGCTTTTCTTATTAGCCAGTTTGTGTGCATACAGACCGTGCTCCAGGTGGGGGTTGGACGGGATTGTCTGCCGCAGCTTCACGTAGTCTTTCGGCTGACATCGCAACTACAACGTCATCAAAACGTGCTCACTTACGACAGTCACCGACATACGCTTTCTACTTTTTAAAAAATGACTATGTGAAATGTTTTGCCTTAAATTTGCTTAATTGTCATATTTACTTTACCTATATTTTACAATTTTGAGTGTCTCATTGCGTTAGATCTTATACTCTTCTGACAGCCACACTGCACTACAGTCTAACTTTTTCTTCTAGCAGTGTCACTACGCTAAACCTGAACCTTTCCATTGCGGCTCAGCCCGACGTATTCTAACAGTGACACTGCGCTAAACCTTAACCTTTCTACTACCTCCAGCCTAACCTTTTCTAACAGTGAAACTACACTAAACCTTAACCTTTCCACTGAATCTGAGCTCGACGTATTCTAATAGTGACACCACGTTAAACCTTAACCTTTTTACTACCTAGAGCCTGACCTTTTCTAACAGTGAGACTTCGCTAAGTCTTATCATTTCCACTACACGCAAAGCCTGACGTATTCTAGCAGTAACACTAGGCTAAGCCTTAACCTTTCCCATGCACCTGAGCGCGACGTATTCTAATAGTGATACACTAGGCTTAACCTTAAGCTCTTTACTGCCTAGAGCTTAATCTTTACTAAAAGTGACAGAACACTCAACCGTAACCTTTCCACTACATAAATTTTAACCTTTTCTAACGGTGACACCATACTAAACCTTAACCTTTCCACTGCACCAGAACATGAGGTAATCGAATAGTGGCACTTTGCTAAGCCTTAATTTCTCTACTACCTAGAGCGTAACTTTTTCTAATAGGAAACTAAGCTGAACTTTAACCTTTCTTCTACCTAGATATTAACCTTTTCTAACAATGACACTACGCTAACCCCTTACCTTTTCACTGCACGGAGCTCGACGTCTACTAGCAGTGACAGTGTACTGAAGCCACACCTTCTGACCGTACTCGAGCCCCTGGCTGACACGCCCCCACTTGAATATGCATCTCATGGTACATGCGCCTCGGTTCATGCATCAGGCACTGCTTGGCTGTGCGCGGTTTCGTCCTGGCGTGGTTGTACAGCATCGTGCCCGAGTATTCGTTCATTTTTCACCTATAGAAACACTCTGTACCGACGAAAACGAAACAATTAACTAAATAATAACAAGAAAAGTTTATTGAATTCGTACGATTCACATCACTGTTTTTTCTTGATCGTCACTTTGTTCAAAGAACTAGTCTCAGAGAACTGGCACTAAGACCAAATCTGGATGTGACATACTTCAGCAAGTCTAGTTGATCCTCCGGATTAAAGTCTGGCAGTCTGAACTACTAACCACACTCTATTGACCAGAATACTGCTCAAAGTACAGAGTGAGCCTACTTTTGCTGCTTACAGCACCGTGTTGATCAATCTACTGCTCACAGCCTAAAGTGACCCTGCTTTTGCTGCCTTTAGTTACGTTACTGGATAGTTTTGTCCCTAGATGTATTACAAATTTCTTTTTACAATTTCTGTGGCTTTCTATGTCGAGATCCGTCTTGCTAATTATCTAGACCTAGACTGTAAGCTGGTGGCACTCTATCAAAATGTTTACCAAAAATCGCACTTAGTTTGACCTCTGTTAATACACTTTTAATCACGCCATAAATTATTAATTCCGAATGACAAAATTTAGATTATGGCAGAAGGTAATTTAACAGTGCCCACACACACACGCGACTGACGACGGATGCCTCACAAGTGATCAGCATAGTCAACCGCCGATAATCGGCTAGTCTGAAAAAGTACAACATGCGCTAATAAAGTAGGAGGCATTTCCCGCACCTCTCCTTCGTGACCCAGTGCAACCTTGACAGTTTCCACGGACAGTATGTTGCTGGGCTGCACACCGTTTGCCCGCATGGGCCCGCATGAACGCGTCACAGAAGGCTAGCAGCGACGAACGACCGCTAGACAAGCGCATGTCCTTCAAATCTAACCAAAAACAATCAATCAATCGATCGATCAATATTGCTACTTCATTCAAATACAACAATTATCCTAATGCTCCCTCTGTGCAACACCTCTGTATGTTTATATGTTTATGCGGAAAGTTTCAAATAATTCAATGCTAAGGTCCACATTTTCATCGGATTTCTCAGGACTACAAAGAAAGTGTCGTTTGTGAATTTTCCTGAGATTTGTATGTGCGTGATTTACCTTTGAAGCGTTTGAGTGTCTCGGGCGTTCTGAGGATGCCCTTGGGACTATTGGCGGCGTGGACGGCAGCCTGCTCGTACTGCTCATCCTCTATCAGCTCGCTGCGCTTCTAGATGTACTCAAAAATTATCTAGGCCTCTTTCTCCTGTATCTTCAAAGGTCTTGCTGGACGTACCGCGAGGAATGCCATCCTCGCATGTCACGGGCAGAACAAGCATGGAAATAGGTGTAGGAAAAGTGATTTAAGACATTTAAAATTAATTTTGCAAATGGACTATTTTTAACACACGTTACTACTATAATCGTAAAAAATTCATAGCTATAAGATATACCTGAAAGCGTTACTTTATACACGGGATGTGTGACGTACATAGTCATGCGGATGATTGACACAGCCGTGCACATTCCGTGTGACGTACGCAGCGGTGTATGTGACATATGTTGCACATAGCTGTGCAGGTGACGTACAAAGCCAAGTACATAACGCGTGTGTACACCTGGCGTATGCGACTCGCACAAACTAGCTGGCACGTTGCTTGTGATGTACACAGCCTAGCAACTCAGCATATAATGTGTGACGTACCATGCCAGCACCTTTACTTTTGACGTGTCACTCATCAAAATTTTGATTCACTTTCTTATTGACAACTCTTATATTAACAGGTTATTATTAGAGTAAAATATTTAACTGCTGAGGAAACTCGGGTGCTCTCAATTAACTACTCTATCGTCAGAAATCGAAATCCCTACCAGAACATTTAAATTCAACTGAACTTTACAACGATTTCGCGTCATATTTCAAATCCAAAAAATGACAATATAAGAGATAAATTCCATGATCCCGACCTGGATGTCGCATGCAAACTTGACTTTGAACCTGACTGCCCTGGTCTGCATGAATTTTGGCCGCTGTCTTTAGAGGAGGTTCAGATAATCATATCTAGCTCAGCTCCAAAAACTTGCAGTCTTGATCCATTCCTAACTACCCTCCTCAAGCAATGCATTAGCATTGTTGCACCATTGATTAGGCATATCATCATTTCGCTGCAACAAGGAATTAGGCCTCAAAAATTAAAAGAGGCAGTAGTAACCCCCTTCTCAAAAAACCGTCTTTAGTGCGAAATTGTAACAACTACAGACTTGTCTCGAACTTACCATTTCTCGGCAAGCTTATCGAAAAGGAAGCAACTGCAACTAGTTTTCTAAACACATCGACTCCAACGCATTCACTGAATTCTTCAATCTGCCGCCAAGAAACAGCATAGCACGGAAACGACTCTCGTAAAGATTGTGAACGATGTCATTCTTGAACTCGATAACAGGAATATTGTTATGATGGGGTTTTAGACCTATCAGCAGCCTTCGACACAGTTGATCATGATGTACTTTTTCATAGCCTCGAAATTTTTTATGCATTAGACCACACGGTGTTAAAATTGTTTCGTTCATACCTACAAGGTCGGACGCACAGGATGATGATTGCAGGCTGCAAGTCAAATCTAGTTGAACTAGACTGTGGCGTGCCACAAGGCAGCAATTTGGGGCCTAAAGTCTACAACGATGATACGAAGTGTTTAGGTGTCCTACTCAGAACTCTCTTTATTCATTTTCACTCCTACGCTGACCAAAGTCAGTTGAAAAAGCCTGCCGATCCAAAGTGTATCGACTCATAGCTTTCTGTTTCGCGACCCTTGAGTCATCAGTGGTCATAGTAGGCGCATGGATGGATGCCAATCGCTTAGAATTCAAAGAAAACTAGAAGCTCATTCCGCTAGCGAAATGTTAAACACTTGACAAAAATTAAAACACAAAACTACTTCTTTCAGTGGGTTATTTCTTGAATAACATATTGCAAACAACACAGCTTGAATACGTCTTATAAGCCGAGTAGTGTTTGGTTGTTGTTGACTCAAAGTTTTATTGGCCCTGTTATCTATTGACGCAGTGAGAGCTCGCACAAAGTCCACTGAGCAAATGTGTATTCTGTGATGTCGATAAATGCTACGCATTTACTTGCAAAAATTACACTCTTTTCACATTGCGTTTTAACAAAGAAAACGATATCAAAGACGAAAATTAAAAAATGACATGCACATGTTCAGATCAACTTCTTTATAAGTCCCAAGTTTCATGGTCGTAGGACCCATAGTGTCGGAGCAGAAGAAGACACAAAAAATCGGAAAAACTGTCAAGAAGAAAAAAAGGGCGAATTTTGTTCGCACAAATTCATATAACCCTTGCAAGCCAAAGGCTTGTCAAATGTTAATAAAATTGAGTTTATGGTTATCACTAGCAAAAGAAATCAAGATACGATGGTCACGAAAATCCTCATCCGGGCGACGATGGGACTTCCCATGCTCCTCAGATTCGTAATCTAGGAGTGTTTTTAGACTCTGAACTTTCCTTGGACGCTCACATTGCATATATTTGGAAAATTCGACGATTCCTTACCATCGATGCCACTAAGACAGTTGTCAGTGCCTTAGTAACAAGTAGGCTGGACTATTGTAATGCGCTTTTGTCGGCTTACCCAAGAGATCATTGCAAAAGCTGCAGAAAGTGCAAAATGCAGCGGCGCGTGTTTTCACACAAACAAGACTCTTTGATCACTTAACCCCTGAACTGAAATTGCTTCATTGGTTGCCCATTAGAGATCACATAGACTTTAAAGTTCCGATTCTTGTTTTCAAAACCCAAAATGGACAAGCACCCCGGGATCAGAAAGAGCTACTGGTTCCCTATATGACCCTCCGTCTGCTCCGATCCACCACGTTCAACCTCCTCGTCCAATCACCATTCAATCTTAAAATCTATGGATACCGTGCCTTTCCAACAGCTGACCCTCGACTATGGAATGACTTTCCACTCGCTATTAGAAATTCAGCGTCATTATTTATCTTTAAAAAGAAACTCAAAACACATCTTTTTAAGAAAACTTTTAAATTTTTAATATATTTATTACCGCTGTGCTGTGGCATTTATGCCTAAACACCGTCATATCATTTTTATTATTATATTATTGTTATATTAATAAGTACAAATTCCGTTAAGGACAAATTCTAAATCGCGAACATCCTTCCAGAGCGGAACACCTTTTTATCCTTCGTTAAAACCCCCGCCGTCCCATTAGTGAAAACTTCTACTTTGAACATTTCATTCGGGCGCAGAAGTGTCACAAGGATATTTGAAAGAATACACGTTATTCCATGCTTTCCACAGATACCACAATCTGTTACTACCCTTTTGGCGTCCACGGCATGCATATTTTGCCACAGTATCTGGGATGTGCATCCGGTTTCGCTTAATTTCTCTCACAGACGGCTCAGCTATTTCCTTTTCCCGCCTTTCCGCCCTTCTCTTCCCTACCAACTCTTATCTTTTGTAGCTCGTCCTCAAGCCGCTCATTATCATCCTTTATCACTGCCAATCTTAAATGATGTGCCATTTTCATGCTCTACATTTTTCCTCAACAAGAAAACAACCACGCTATATGGCACATAAAAACTGTCTGTGCAATTGGCAATTGGACCGTTATTCTAAAGTTAAAATCGATATTGGCATTCCGGAGGTTTGCCATACAGATGGGGGAAGGCAGTTGTCTGCAAGCAGTTCTCCCAGTTTCCTGTTAATTATAGTTTCTATCAAGTGGTTTCGAGCCTCCACTTTAGTCAGAGTAATGGCCAGAGCGAGGCTGGACTTAAGGTTGCAAACTGGGTCTAAAACAGGAGGATCCGTTTCTAGCTCTTATGATGTATTACTGTTTGGACGGCAATTCGTACGACCGTCCCCACCATGTGTGAAAATGGCCAGATGATGACATTGTACGTGAACGGGACAGCCAGTACAAAAAAAATGCAAAGTTTTATTATAACCGGCGTCATGGCGTGCATGATGAGAAATAATTTAAGATCGGTGATCCATTTCGTATGAAACTGGACCCTGAGAAACAGTGGAAACCCGCTACTGTGTCATCCAAGACCGATTTATCCGTTCATATGTTGTGAAAACCGACAGTGGTAAAATATACCGTAAGAATACAAAGCATACCTCTCCTAAGCATAGCCGATTTATTGTCATGGAAGACAAGAACATTGATAAACGGCTTGGTTTTGGTGATTTTTGGTGCCAGATCCGTCGGATCAGTGAGCTCACCATATCCTGCTATAATACCGAAAAGTATTGTCAGTGTCAGCACGGTTAGCCCAAAGGTGGTCCCAACAAAGCCAGAAGTGGTCTCAGTATGAGAAAGCCAACAAAGCTGAATATTTGAGTTTTAGAAAAACATTTTCTCGTTCAACATGTATTCTGTGTTTTCTATAATTTACAGAGACAGTATTCAATTTACTTTGAAAGACATAAGTTTCAATTTGCAGAGAGACATTCAGTAGTTTGCTAAAACATTCTGTTCACTTTCGTTCTGAGTCTGAAATTTTTGTTAACTTTGACAAACAAACGGTATTTTCAAACTTTCTTCATTAAATAACTGTTTTGCAAAATATATTACCAATGCTTTATCTTTGAGGGAGAAAGTTAAACATGGGCAATGTACCTTTATAAATACCCTTTTAAAAATTAATTTGAGATAAATTTAAGACTAATTTGAGTCTAATTTTAGGTGGTTTTTGTCTGGCATTGCTATCTTACACTTATCACAAATTTGAGTCATAGTATGGGTAATAATATGGGTATACTTTTTTGTAAGGGCGATAAACAAGGAAGCAGAGAAACTGTGAATCAAACAAGTCAGTGGAAAAATACATCAACTTTGAAATAAATGTAAGTCATTTCGTACTTTCCAGCCTTTCTGACAGAGATACCGTTTAGACTGCTATTTCTAGTATAAGAAATGATAAGGGTAAAACATCAAAATTCTAATTTTGTTTCAACATGCCCACTGTTAAATTAAAAAACCTACATATGCTTTTATGAAGATTTTTCAGTTCATTCTTAATACTGTTGTATTCTCTTGGACAGGATTATTATACCCTACAGAACTGCTGTTCTATTTGAAAATGCAACCGGTTTCCATCGTACTTTTTACCCGATTTCACTTCAGTTTAAGGACTTGGGATCACGTGACGCTATAGTCCCACCGGGGTTCCTATTATAAAACAGATGACATTTGAGAAAATTTGCCTTATGTTATGTACAACCATAAAGCAGAGATATTTATAAAGTAGTCCCTCTCTGTTATTAGTACTATTTCTGCGGAATATCCAGTGGGTTTGCCGATTAAAAATCGCAAAGATCTTATAATAGATCTAACTGACCTAGAGGTTGGCAGTTACACAACAACGCGGGGGAGTAGGGTTTCTGGCTAAATTGCGATCTTTTATTTTTTCATTAAATTTTGAATTAACGCCACATTCTCTCTCAGTCACACACCGACATGCTCTTCTTTTTACAGACATATAGGTAACATCTCGCTAGATGGCACAGGATCCCTTTTATGTTCCGCTAACTGTCGTTTGAGTATTTAAATAATAAGGACTTTGAGTTCTATCGTTTAAATATATAAGACAGTTCATTGAATATCTTTAATCTATGCAATATTAAGTAATATGACAAAGTGCTTATAACCAACGTTTGTTCCAAAACTTTTCCATGTACAGACCATTTGTTTTGAAATTTTTCCCGCGACATAACATTTTTATCCACTTTTGTTCTCTGAAATATTTTTCGTTTCACAACACGAGTCATGGAAGTATGTTTGGCCCGTCTTGCGTTGCAAATAGCTTGTTTAAGAGTCAAGCATATAATATTCATTGCTTGGTCTTTTACTCCGTAAGTAAAGCAAGGTATGTCTTGTTTAACATGAAATTTCTCGGCCAGAGATAAAAACGAAAATATGTCTTTTATTCAAGATTTAGTGGTTTTACAGTCAACAAGTGAGTGAATTAATGTGCCTTCTATGTCACTTCCACAATATGCACAAAAGAGTTTCTCTTTTATTTTCCACCAAAAAGATTTTTCCCACAGTATATAATGTTATGGACGATCTTGAATTGTGACGACATCAGTTTTGGTTCCGTGGTGCATTTTCTAGCCAACATCATGCTGTTATGAAAAACGTCGTTTAGTATTTGATGGGAAATGTACCATTTTGTCATCTGAGTAGCGGTTCCATGCCGGTAAAAAACAAAAAGACGCGCAAAGTCTTTACTTTTCGCTTTCCTTATAATTAGTTTTCTGTCGCATTATAAATATATCTGTTGCTGAGGACGGTTTGATGTGTCCTCTATCTGTTGGGCCAAGCTGGCGACCTATCGTTTTTTGTCCAGCTTGAATTACTCCACAATTTGATGCAAAATTATTATTTATATTATATTTTTGCACAAACTAATGATAAGACTAAAATTTTCCTTCATCATCGAGAAGATCGTGCACAAGTACAATTCCCTTGACTAACCAAGCCTAAAACATAAAATTGTACTGCTGTTCTGCAGCAAACATCTACGGTGAACAGATCCTTTCAAGGTTCAGCTGTTATATAACAGCTGTTAAGTTGTTATTTGCATATGAAATTGTTTTGGGTAATGTCGTTCTGGTTGAGCGTTAACTGAATCAAATTCTTCCGGAATAAACAAAAATCATGGCTCACGAGAATTCAAGAGAAATCTTTTTCCCTTGGACAGGATTATTATCCGCCTACATATTTTATTTCGAAACGCTGTTCTATTGTAAAATGTAACCCGTTCCCATCATACTTTTTTGTACATGATTTCACTTCGGTTTAAGAACCTGGGATCACGTGACATCATGGTCCCACCCGAGTCGATATTATAAAACAGATGACCTCCGAGAAAATCTGTTATGTACAAGAACAAAGCAGAAATATATTTTAAAAGTAGTTCTTCGCTTTACTAGCAGTATTTCTGCTGAATTCTCAGTGAGTTTGCTGGATAAAATCATGCGATTGGCCGTTGGACAACAATGGGAGACAGCAAGGTTTCAGATTAACTTGCAATGCTATTGAACTCCCAACCTCTAGTTCGGTGAATAGATCCTTTCAGAGGTTAGCTGTGACATAACAACGGTTAAATTGTTATTTAGTTATGAAAAATTGCCGTGTCCTTTGCCGAAGTATCATGACAAATGTACACACGGTGGGTTGCATTTTGCGTTTCCTTTCTAGTAGTGAATAAGTTTTCATAAAATTAGGGTCTTGTTATAATTTTTGTGGTAGTGTCGTTCTCGTGGAATGTTAACTGAATTACATTCTGTTCTATGCTGATCTTCCGGAACAAAAAATAGTTTCTCACGAGAAAGGCAACTAAATTAGTTCTCACAGCCACTCTAGAGTAGCTTTGGTATCGGGTAATTTTTCTGACACGTTCGAGCTAAATTAGAATCAGAAAAGATTTGCATGTCCTGAAATTAAAACATAACGAAAGAGATACACAATTTAGAGAGATAAAATCAATGTGTTCTGTTTTCCGTTATTGTATTTAAAAAGTACTGAAATTTTGTAAATACTGTAATATTAAACAAATACTATATTATCGTTTACATCGAAAAAGACCCGAGCGACATCGCCTTTTTAAATTGAGAGTTTATAAACTTTTTCAATATGGACAACTGTATCAATAGGGTCTTTGTTTACTGAGTTTATAATATGACAAAATTGATTTTTGAAAAATGATCCTTGATATTAGTATTCAACAGCCGTGGACGTGGCTCCGAGTTAGCTCCTTTTTACTATAATTACTCCGTATAATTTTCCGTCAAGCTGTTAGGACCACTTTTATATGTTCTAGACTAGACTTCGCCGAACTGTTCTTATCATGTGGGTGGTGACATTCGTCGTCTGTATGAACCTGTGCAACCTCTTACTTAAAACGCGCATTTACCTAGGGGGAGCGAATGGTAACAGTAGATCCAAATTAGTGAAATGAATTCTTTTGCTAAATATCGCAAAATGAGATATATATTTGTCGAAAGTTTGCAAATGTGGTCTAGTTACAAAGGGACCAATCGCCACCCAACCGGTAACATGCTTGTCCATGTCTTTTTTAAACGACCCCTAACGTGGAATGTCAATTTTAAAATAATACCCCCTATTTAACAAACAATTCCGAAAGAAGCACTCGGACCGGAGCTGACCTCAAAATTACTCCCATTTTTTATGACATGTGTGGTAACGCATGCGATACCAAGTGCCCTTGAACTCCCCCCCCCCCCTCCTAGGTGGGGTTTTTAGTCTAGAATGTAACATTTTGTTGTCACCAGTTATGATCTGCTGTAACCAATTCTATCTGCTTTCCCTCAAGCAGGCTTTAGTCAAACTGACTTTCGTCCGTGCTCTATATCCATTACTGATGGGCTATCCGTTGTCCGTTATGTGTGTTTGTGCATGCAACCAATTTTTCAAAAATGCTATTCCTCTTACATTTTAGGTCCGATTATTTTAAAATTTGGCAGCAATATTCCCTAGATAGTGATAAAGATAATATTAACAGTTAAATAGTTTTATTACATTCAATACTCATTGTTTTTGCTATTGTGGACTCCCACAGAGTGCTTGCATAACGATTTCTTATGCAACGAATAGGCACTCTCCGGTAGTAACACAGTGCACATTAATTATGCTTATTTATGCCATATGCAATTGATATTCTTGTTAACGTTAAATAAGGCGGTAAATCTACAAGCTGTAACAGTAAAATCGGTTTCCAAAATATTTATATCTAATGCCTTTTAGGCGGCGACTTCCTAGACTGGTCTTATCATGTCAGTAGAGGCTGGGCATCCTTCTTTTGCATTTGTGTACGTAAGTAAACTTTTACTTAAAATGCTCCTTCTCTGGGGGTTTTGGTTGATTTGTTTCAAAAGCTTTAGAAAGAATCCCTAAGTATTCAACTCTTTAAAAATTACTAATTTTGCCATTCGCCAAAAATTGGCCAAAGTGGCAACGCTTTAATTTTTTTGTGAGTTTTTTACGTTGGCTCCTTCAGTTCTATTATATTTATTCTAAATTTTAGAATAATATTCTTCAGGTGATCTTTGTTTTAATTTTTTGTGCACATCCACTCATTGACCTCTGACTCGTTTGAAAGTAAGTTTTTCAAAATTGCTCTTCAATTTTTAAGTTTTAATCAGATTACTTTGAATTTTTAGGCGTGTTTTTGGGATTCGTAAGAAATAAGGCAAATGCCGGCCTTTAAAAAACTTTCACTAACCAGTTTTCAAAATGCTACTCTCAATTTTTAGTGATCCTGCAAGACCTTTCGTACTTTATTCACTAGATCCTAGCTGGTCACAATGTCCCTGAAGAATCTTGTTTTAAGATGTAGAAAATTAACAATTTCGCGTGATTCGACTTAAACTGTGGCTGGAGTAATAGTACCTGTCTTGCAGGGGACATCTGGATATATCCAGTAATCTCCTTTACTATTCTGAACCTTTTGGATTTTATCCAGATGTCTCATGCATGGGACTTCTGGATAAAATCAAAAGGCTTTGTAATCTTAAACCTCAAATGAGTCAAGAAAAAAAAAACAAAAAAAAATAAATAAAAAAATAAAAACTAAAAAATCATTGGAGGTCTCATGGGAATTCTGGATAAAACCAAAGCCTTGGCTATATTAAACCTTCAATGAGTCAGAAAAAAACAAAAACAAACAAACAAACAAACAAACAAACAGTAGTTTTGTATTACAGTCAAGTATTATATGAGAAAAATAAAAAGTTAAAAAGAATCATATGTGTTTTCTTATTTTATTGAATATCTCAAATATTTACACTTGTTGCGAACTACAATTATCATAAACACCAAATCAAAATATTGACTTTTATTGAGAATAAAAACAAAAATATTTCAATTGCATATTTTTTTACTACATGTAACATATTAGCCAACTCACAGGAACTTCAATTGATATAAGTATCATAAATGTTATGAAAACTGACATAACATTGATCCAATCCAATCACTTTCACATCAACATGCTTTGATAATGTTGGTTCATTTAAACCTTTCATAGCCTTTATCATAGTCTACATATTAGGTGTAAAGTCGATTTCCTTTTAATCACGTGTCAAATGTATATATTCATGTGTTTCAAAGCTAAGTTTCAAGTTCTTGCCAAGCCTCAAACACTTGGCTTCAATCTTCTGCACTGAGGATGATGAAATCATAGCATCTGGTAAGCCCGTCAAACTGTTGAAACCGTATACAGCGTTCTTGTTCAATGACTTTCACACTAAGATCTTTTGTGACTTTTATATGAAATCCTGGTATTGGTAAAGATTCAAAATAACGCTTCACCAAGGCTTGATCTTCAGGAGATAAGATAATGTTAGTTCCACAATAACAGATGGTCAGTTCACCCAAGTGATCTAAAGATAGTTTCACGTTTGAATGCATGATGATAAATGAGTTCTACTGAACCATCTTCTGACGGTCACTGCATTTATACACATCAATCTGCTGAAGCACGAGATTCATTGACGTCATCTGCTTCTTTAGCATTTGCCAATCTTTCAATGACAACAAAATTCCCTTCTTGGTAGGATATAACCTCCCAGATCCTTAATATATTCACGAATGTTAACCATAACTTGCTGTTGACATTTCACTAATTTAATATATGTTTCTCCATTAATGGGTATCATAACCGGTGAATCGTCTGCACTCTGCTTCATGGACTTTGTAGTGGTGGCAGCCTTACGCTAAGGTACTCCCTTGACTATAGGCTCTATCTTAATTTTTCGCTTTTTACACGGTGGCAAGGTATCTGGTGACTCACCTCTTTTTGTCTTTCTAATCTTTAGTCGCCTTTGAATCTGTTGTTTGGTAGTGACTTCAACTCAGACTTCACCCTGGGCATTGCCTTAGACTTCGCTGTAGGTAGTGTCTCAGGCTTTGCTATAGGCTTTCTGTTAGTCGGACTTTTCTGTATACAATGTCGTAGATGGTAGTTGTTGTTGACACTTTAACAGTTTGATACAGAATGATTGTTATGCGACAGGACGTATGCCTTTTAACTCATGCTCTATAAGCTGTGTAATATCCATGAGCTAACGTGGTATAACCATCAGCCAAATCATAACGCTTATCATCAAATAGTGACAGACCAACCTTCTCAATCTTCTCTGAAAAAATTTGATATTTATGACTTCGAATGATGTTTCCCACAACACATGATTGCTCTTCCTTGAATAAACTATTCTTGTATTGAGCATGTGTCATTCGCCTCTGACAGTCGTCTGTTTCTGTTGTCCACCATACAGCAAACTGTACATCTTTGGTCGAAGCTCTGCAGACTCCTCAGTGGGTACTGAAGCAGTTTCGTCTTTCATTTTCCCTAACACTTTCTTGTTCACAGTAGAATGCAGGAAGTGATCTTTTGAATAATCACCTGTATCAAAAAGATGACTATCCTGTTGCATATCTTTGCAAATGTCTCTGGTCGGTATGTCATAACACAACCTGTCTGTGTCGCTGAACAGCAGTTTTGCCTCTGAATATCATGAGGGTTTTGCTGAGATCTAGAATAGTAAACCCAATCTGAATGGGTTTGTTCAGCAACAGATCCGATTTGAGTGTACCGCTGTCAAGTCTTCATTGGAAATTAGAATTTGTGGAATGTAGGCTTGGCCACCACCTTTTTAGACGTTTCTCATTGTGAATCAATTCTACATTGAATTGTTTCCTCATATTTCCATGGTTGTGTCAAATAAAGCATTGTTAATCAATTTGTAAAAGTCTTTTTCAAACGGGTTTTTGCCACTTTTCTCTTCTCTATGTTAACATCTATGTCTTTAACTAACCATTTACTCTGCTGGAACATAATGGATCGAGGCACCTTTGTTATTTTTAATCCAAGAGATACATTTACATATTCGAAAATGTACTACATACTTATCCTTGTCACTGAGATTGGGAATAAATTTTTCTGTAGGTTTACATTTCAATCCAAACTGTGTTATCAGGTTCTACCATTTGATACATGTCAGTATCATTTATCAACCTTGGTATGTTTCAGCATAGCGTTACAGGTCAAATCTGGTGCTATGTAGTAATGAGCAGAATCCAATTCGTACGTGCTAAGACACATATTTCTGAAATTTTCAAACACATCTACCAACAGCAATACATCTGTTTTCAGGTAGAGGTCATGTTACTCTCCAAAATTATCGCATTGAAATATATTCCACACCCGATGTGCATGAGCATAATCCTCATCACTAATTCCTTCTTCAGAGAATTGACTGTAAAAGTCTTCTTGCAATGGAAACTTGGCTTCTGCAAACTTGAAGGGTTCATCAATAGTCATAGGGATATACTCCTTTTCTCAAAAGTAAGACTTGCTGGTGATTGTCATGCACATGAGTAGTCGTATTCTTAAACTGATCTTTGCTCTCAGCCACTAAGTTGGCTACAAATTTTGCAAGAATTCTCCCATGAATCGGTATGAATCGATGAATTTCAGATTGTCATGGTAATCACAATGTATTTTCTAATATTGTGGGGAATAAACGACATCTTCAACCCTTTAAGATTTCCTATACTCTCTATAAAAGATGACTGTCATATCCTCGTATGTTGTAGAACAGGACAGGGATGATGAATTAACTACCCTTTCCTTGTTGATCCTTTCTTAAGCGAAACTGTAGGTTGAATTCACTATGAACTGCTCCATGGTATTTTCCACTGATGTAATCATGACCTCGCGCACGATTACACGATCCACTCCCATCAACTCATGGCAAATGTAACAATGAGTAGCTTGACCAAACTGTTTCTTATCCTCAGCAGTCATTTCAATGGGTTTTGGATGGTTCAATCGATTCACAATGCGATTACGTTCACCCAACATATACTGTAGAAATGTGTGGACAGCATTGTCTCCACGATAAAGCACAGGAGCACACTTCTCATATTCGCTAATGACAACATAGACAAAACTATTGGCCTTATGATGTTGGTAACGATCACCTTGCTATTTCTCTGTATAGCATTCAAAGTCAGCATAAATGACAAAGGGTACATCTTATTGTTTTGCAATGCCCCTGAGTCGAATAATTGTATCCTCTGGAAATGATAATCGCTGTGCTCCATGCTTCCCACAAACTTCACGATGTTTGTCCAAAAGGTCAATTGAAGCAGTAAAATTTCTTGCCATTATGTTTTGTACGATACTTCATTAGTCGATTAAAGTTTTTAATCAGGCAATAATGTCTCTTCTCATTATCACTGATGAGTAGTAAGCTAATTTCAGTGGTCACTCTCATGTTGATTCCTGCGACTTATGTAGATGGGTACTGCAACTTGATTTTCCAAAACAAAAACACTGATGGAAGTGTTGTTCCTCTTCTCAAATTTAGGAATTTGATGAATTGGTGTTGGAAATGTCATATTTTCCACATTCAGCTCATGTTCAAACGGTTGATACTTAGATGCTATGCATACATTATCATGCATCGGATGAAGATGAGCTAATATGGACCATAGAAAGCATTTGTTGTCTGTGTTCTTGATGTTGATAATACCCTTAGTATTCTTTAATTTTTTTAGCAACTTAATGTAGCTGGATGTTTGTAAGGGTTCTAAGGTAGCTGTATGAGCTTCAATCTGAAGAATCTTATCCAACACCCGTCCAGATCCTTGACGTTCATGTTCGTCATACTTGTTTAATAAATCCTTGACTGTATTTGATAAATCATTATCAATATCTTTTTTATTGAATGCTCGAAAAAGTCTGAGTGCTGAGATGAGTGTTATCCACACATTCTTCCGACTATCCCTGTTCATTTCTTATTATTTTCTTGAATCTAGTTAAAACGACAATGTACCAACCACTAAATCTGATTCATTTTCAGGTTCAAGAACTTCTTTCTGTGCATGTCCACCAAGCCTTATTGTCCTACCTTTACCCACTTGCATTACATCCTTCTTTTTTTCTTTTTTGGGCGGTCGATTCGACCCATCAGGAAGCAAACGCGGCAATTAATAAGTCCTCTTTCTTTACGAAATACAATCAGTTTTTCACATACATGTCTCTCCAATTCATCTAAGTTTGGCAGTACTGCATAATAATACAGACATTGCACTTCATGATTTGGGATATTCATGTGTTATCACTTCGGTATCTTGATTGCAAATGGTGAAAATTATACCTTCTAGATATATACATATATGGCTGGTTTGTCTTCACATTACAATGTTTCGTGATACCTTGGTGCAATTTTGACCGTTGTTATAATAATGGATATATCCCTTGGTACACGTTACGGCATATGCTGTGGTTCTGCTTTAAACTTTTCCTGCTCCTATTTATAATGTGCATGATGTGCTTTCAATTTAGCACTAGGCTCTTCTTTGCAATGGTGCTCGTAAACTTCTCTTTCTCTTATTTTTCACTTCTACATCTGCCTCAGTTGCAGTACTTGCAGTGTCATGACTTGCATTAGTAATTACTTCAGTAGCTGCCGTACTCGTAGCTGCCGTTGTAACCGGCGTGCTTTGTGTCATAATCGTGGTAGTACCTGCATTTGTGCTTGTAGACGTCTCGTCCGTCATAATAGCATCATTTTTAAACAATTGTGCAGCTAGCCAAAATTGGTATTGTTCATTTTCTGTATCAGGAATATTGTCTTTGGTAATTATGCCATTATGTGAGAATGCAAGTCCTGATCCTCCATCTAAATCATTTACAATATCCTAAATTCTGGTTACTGCAGCGACATCTTATTGCATCCCAGTGTTGACTGTTTCTGTACTGTCTCTTCGGACACTTCTGACTGTGATTTGACGTTGGCCAATACAGTATAACACCATCACACCACAAATATCTAGTAATCTTTTTTTACCTACTGCAAGCACTCTATTTGAGTCAAACCCACAATAGCAAACAGCGAAGTACTGACTAAAAAAATATGTTTTATGACCTTTTCATTTTCTTTAGCATTTTTTCATATCACGCCAGCTGGGATAAGAATATAAAGAAATGACAGAAAATATCTACCAAAAATCCACAAAATTCCATCTTGCCAGAAACATATTCACATGTTAGTTTTTAACGGTATCGAATAATATTTTAGATAGTTTTTAAAAGATCGTATGATAGCTTTTGAAATTTAAGAGTGTCTATGTTGAAAGAAAATTATGAGCTTGAGGTTTTTCCTTGTCATTTCTTTATCATTTTTTCCCAAAAATGCAATCAAAACAGCACGTCTATCGGGAAGATTCGAAAGTACGAATTGGTTTACAGGATACTCTAACCATTGTTTGGTACATGTTGCGACCCTGACGAAAAGGGTAACTTTCCGTTCTGATTAAAAGCATGCAACATGGAAAAGAAAGGTATTTCTTAGAATCCCCATTTAATGTGGACACTTACAAGCTGATTAAACCGATGCACGAGGGAAGCTAGTCCCGAGTGACCTGGAGCTAGAAGGAAGCTGTAAGGAAATGGTACAACAATATCATGTGTGTTAAATGGTAAACGGTTATATAATTCCAGGTGACTCATCCCTCCAGAGAGTCCGGTTTGAAGATGCGGCTGGACTAACGTCCTTTGGGATGTGGATGGTAAAGTCACTCGGGACTAAACGTAATTATGAGTTTTGAAATACAATATTACGGCGTTCTGTAAAAACTGTAAAACATATACCTCAAATGATTCATACACAAAGAATATTGACGCTGGTAACTAACACTTCACGTTCTTTATAAGCGAAAGAGAAACATTACTTTCGCATTAGCTTTTCAACTGCTAAAACTTGACACTGGCGCCGAATAGTTATGGAACACACCAAAGGTAAAGGTAAATTTTGTCCAAAGGTAAAGGACGCATGGGTTACTTGAAACCGGTCGTTTATTAACGACGCTTGCCGGTCATAGGCTCGTTGTTGTTATCAGCTAACCTCTACGGCAGATAGATCTTTTCAGAGGTCAGCAGTTTTATAACAACGGAATAAGCCCTAGCAACTTCTGGTTGCCAAAAGTGGCTACAAGTGTGTAAATGACAGTTCTCATGTCTGCCACAAGAGTGATAGTGGACACTTCAGGGACTTCAGACTTTCCTACATTCTAACAGTCATTTTAAAAATTATTCATGTCTTCCACTCGTGCCGTTTAAGCAAATCACACATTTTCGCTCATGTAAACGTACACAGCTTTCAACGAGAAGTACCCCGCAACGAAATATTTCTTGAATAGAAGATATATCAGTTAAATACATCAAGTCAGCCTCTCTGTTAGAGCAACTGTAACGCATAAGCCAGATCACCCTGTGGGTGTTTTGAGCAAAATACGGAAGAATTTGGAATTTCGACCGCGAGGGAACCGGTAGCTCCGAGTAGCTCTGACTTATAAAACATCGTATATCTCTGTGTCAGAGCTACGAAGCCTTCCATTGTTCCACTAATAGGGGTCAATTTCATATGTTCTGAGGTACGAATCCTGCATACCAGCAACTATTATTCAAATATCTACAGAGAGTTCATGCCCAATATGCCCTTTTTGTAAAATAGGCAAAGTTTTTAGTGAGCTGTATATCTTTTATTTGTTCGTAAAAGTGCAGAAAATTTAGCTTCCGCATCAACCTGTCAAATGTTTGTTTACATTCTGGCCTTTAAATGCCACGTGACCAGAGTCAAGGGACCGAAAATTTAAATAAAGGGGTTATAGTTTATTTGAACAATATATATTAAATAGTTGATAGATGCAGAATTACGTATAAATTTATTTGGTACACCCACCATATTTGATTTTTTATGTTTACGTTCTCTTTGAAATATCAATTTAAAAGTTTTTTTGGTGGATAATGGCAAAAAATTATTTTTACTATTTCACGTAATAAAGTATGCTGCCTGTATACAAACAAATGTCATTTATTGCGGGAGGTTTGGGGTTATTTCCGTATTATTTTCTTTTAAAGAAAGCGTAACACAGAAGTTGTATATGATTACCGTTGTGCTGTGAGGGCCTTTAGCAAATGCCAATAAAAACTTATGGGTCGTTGAATCTCACACAAAGTAGCCACAGGGGTGCCTCAAAGCGAGCGCAGTTGACTTGCTTATCGTTATATAGCGAGGCTTTGAAGCGGTGCCTGGAAACTTTTTAGCGCAATGCTTCTTGGAGCTAGGGAACCGGGTAAAAACTCAGAACATTGAAACTAAAACTATTTGTTAAAACTTTGAATTAAGTTTTTAATTAGCGTACGAGTTGTTAAAAAATAAGATTGCCCTTTAGTACAAGATAAATCTGATATTTAGGTGATATGTCGATCATTTCTTTCATTTTTGACCATGTTAGTTTGTATTTGAAACGCGGATTTTTTGCGCATTCTAATCGTAACGTCCAAAGTGTGATTGGCTTATAAACCGGTTTCGAGTATGCATGGCCAGCAGGGGAAATTCGCAGGATTCCAGTGAAAAAAATCAAAAACATTAAAAATTGATTTTCTGTGCCATGTCGTATCTATGCTCGTGACGTATTAAAACAACTTAAGTAGAATGTGGGAAAATCAAATGACATTGTTATGATTGGTTCCTAACACAAAAAGATGCAATAAGTAGATTCATAGTTAGAATTTGGCCGAAGGGATTTGGCGTTTCGACTGAATTAGGTTGGGATAAAGGCATCAAAAAAATGGGTAAGGCTGGCAAAAATCAACAAAATTCGATTTTGCTAGAAACACATTAACAAATGGGCTATAAAGGTGGCAGAATAATATGTAAAATGGGTTTTAAGAGATCATATGTTGTTTTTTTTTTTTTAAATTTAAGAGTGCTCATGTTGAAAAAAATTAGAATTTTGATATTTTACGCTTATCATTTCTTTATAATTTATACCAAAAAAAAAAAAAAAAAACTGCAATCGAAACGGTACCTCTATCGGAAAGGTTCGAAAGCACGAAATGGCTTATATATGTGTCAAAGTAATTTTGATGTATTTTTCACTGACTTCTTTGTTTCAAAGTTTCTCTGCTTCTATGTTTATCCCCCCCGCCCCACGTTTAGACTTTTATTATTACCCTTACTATGATACTATGGCCCAAGTTTTCCTCCGTGTCCCTCAATTCGAGGTAAATTTAAGATGTTGATTTGCCTCTCTGAATTTGTGATTGGTGCAAAGCGCATGTGTATCTTTCCCCTTCAAAGACAAAACATTGGTAATATATTTTACAAAGCAATTATTTAATGAAGTAAGTTTGAAAATATCGTAGGTTTTGTCAAGGATAATAAGGTATATATGTGTTTCATTTTCACATCGTTGTGTCTTTTCCATAGTGCTATATTATTATAAAAATTTATATTTACAAAGAAAGTTACTAAATTAATATTCCCTTTTACACGTCCTTAAAAATCTCCTTCTCGGTGAAGTTACAAAATTGATTAAATTTTGTAAAATCATCTTCGGCAGGTCTGATATTAGATAAATGCCTATGATAAAGTGTTCAGTTTTGCTGATAAGGAAACGAAGCACTTGAATAAAACCCCAAGCTAAATATTGTTAGCAGCTGCGCTTTAATTGAAAATAATTTGTACGTGACCTTTGTTGTTTCGTTATTACTTGGTCGTTAAGCCGAGGGTCTGTACAGTAAGAGGAGACATATGGTATCTTTTGTTTTCTGGCTAGAATCTGCCCAAATGACATTGGAACTAAAATAGATATTCAAACATCATGTTTATGTGTTTGCCTGACACATATTACACGAATTGTCTAAAGACTTTCTAGGGCAACCCTCTGTGTGGTCAAATCAGTTTACTGCGTACGTAGCTGTTTTATATTGTTTTTTTTTTCTTTATACCCTATATATTTTTTAGATGACTACAAAGAAATAAAATCAACAAGGGCTTTGTCACCTTGTAGTAACGGGGCCACTCACTGAAAGCATAATATTTACAGGCTGGCCGCATATTGGGTTAATTAATTTGAGCACTTTTCTGTTTCTGACCTTTTTAGCAGTACGCGATTTTGTCATTGTATATTAATGTCATATTCAAAAGTAAAGCCCAGGCCATAAAAACAAGAGATCGCTTCTTGTACCTGTAGTCGGGGTTAAGGGTTAAAATTATTAGCTGCTTTGATTTGTTTTTTGATAATTAATCGAATGCTATTTTATAAATCAATTAAAAGAAAACGTTGCTAATGGAGAAAATATGATAAAAGCTTTGTAAGTGTTGAGTAATAAATATATTAAGTTGCAACTGCAAAGCCAGTCCCTTCGAATTTTAGCTCCGTGTCCCGCTTTTCAGGTTAACCGAAATACGTTTGGAGGTATTTAATTAAAAAATTTAAGTCCAAGTTAGTCGTTTACTGAAATAAAACGGTGATATTTATTTTCTTGTTGATAAATTCGTTTTCAGCTGCTTTTTAACTAGCTAACAAAGCCAGCGCTTAAATAAGTGACCACAATCGGTAACACCTAATGACAACAATGGAGGGTTACAAACCAATGGTGAGTCCACGCGTGCTCATGTCCCCACATAGTCTGCTGCCACCAATCATAGCCAATGAGCGTGACAGACAGTTCCTTATCAACCTCAACCAGCACATTGACGAAGAGCTGAGCAAGGTGAAGGACAGATACGATCCCGAGCAGAGATACGCCGTCTACAAGTCTGCTTTTAACCAGGTGCATTAACCATCCTCTTTTGCCCTGTCGTTTAATAGAATTGCCTTTGGAAGAATAGTGAATCTTTTTTCCAGATTTACCTTCTTAAATGTGTTGAATTGATCAATAGCGGAGATCGATAGCAAAGCGTGCTATTGATCAAGTGATCACCTAGATGCTATGTTTTTTTTCTTATTATCGTTATATTCTTTCTGATTTTGTAACTTAATTATAATATTTTAATTTGGATGAATATTGAAAACAATGTCCTTCCGCGTAAGATGCTTTAAAGTGTAGTTATGAAGAGGCAGGCTGGTACTTGTTGTTGCACTTTTCATACGGACATTTTTCCCTACACGTTGTACACGTTTTGTGTGTGCCAGATCATTGACTACGTGACAGCCTACAAGCCGCTGCTGACGGCCATCAAGGCCGAGTACGAGGAGTGCATCGACACCATCCAGCGCGGCCAGAAGGAGGCCTTCTTCCTTAGCGGCAAGCTCAAAGCCATGGCTTCGGAGCCCAGCACCATCCGCAACTACAGGAAGCGCTGTGACGAGCTAGAACAGCGGTCAGTAGTTTTCGTTCAACACCAGTACTTGATTTTTTTTTTTTTTTTTTTTGAAGGGAGAACAGTAGTTGTGACAAAAGAAGAAAGGTGGCAAACTCGTTTGGGGCATGTTTCTGTGATTGTCAGATAAGCTATTGGCTGCCTTGGCAATGTGTGTGATTTGGTATATACAGTAGTTTGGCTTTCAAATTGCGAAAGAGTGTTGCGACAAATGCTAGGTTGTAGAGAAGTCGCATATCAAAGCACACAGCCTTTGTCCAACGCTACCGTCCGCCATTCACTTCCGTTATGAATATTTTAGATGCCATTACTTCTTACCAGTTCCACAGACGGTTTCTATCTGCTGTATTGTTTGTGTGTGTGTTGTAAAAGGAGTGTTGTTGCTTTGTTTTTTGAGGAGAAATGTAGAGCATGGAAATGGTACATCGTTTTAGATTGGCAGTGATAAAAGGTGATAATGAGCGGCTTGAGGACGAGCTACAGAAGATAAGACTTGCCCGGGAAGAGAAAGAAAGGCGGAAAAGGGAAATAGCTGAGCCGCCTGCGAGGGAGATCAAGCGAGACCGGAGGCACATCCCAGGTACTGTGGCGAATATGCATGCCGTGGAGGCCAAAAGGTAGCTTCAATTTGTGGTATCTATGGAAAGTATGGAGTCAACTGTGTGCTGTCAAATCTCCTTGTGACGCTTTGGAGGCCGAGTTAAATGTTCAAAGTAGAAGTTGGGGGTGGGGGAGGGGGGTAGTAGTAGTAACGAAGGGTAAAAAAAGTGTTCGGCTAGGGGAAGTTCGCGATTTAGAATTTTTTATTTATGGCGTTTGGGCTGTATTAATGTAAGTGCTGTAAATTAAAAATGGAACCAAAATTGTGAAGTTTGGCTAACCTTTACAGGACTCCCTTTAAATGCCTGCTAAAATTATATGAGCTAGAATACAGAATACAGTTATGGGCTTCTGTTTAGACACAAAACAGCTGAACTATGTGGGCCGAACTCGCGGCCATGGAAAGTTTGCAATTCCAGATTCAAGACAAAACAATATTGTATGTTAAAAATGCCGTTCTGCAAACATAAACAGGACTGACCGTAGAGCAGTCGACTGACCTCAACATTCTGACGCAAGAACTGGCCAAACTAGAGCGACAGTACAAGGAACTCAACATCAGCTACCGTACCCGCTTTCAGAAGAAAGACACACAGATGCAGCTGAAAGAGCACCTGGCTAAGAAAGTCAGTCACAGGTCGGTTCAACATACAGCTTGTTGGTGTAGCAGATACAGTGTGATATGTGCGTTATTATGTTGTGGGTATTGCCTTTAAAAGTCTAGGTACACGAAGTATTCAAAAAGACCTAGAATATAATGCAATCGAAATTGTTTATGTATTTGATAAATACCACAGAATCATAGAATAAATAAATAACTTAGATAAGTAATCATATCGGTGTCTGGTTTTCAAAAGTCAAAGTCGAGATTAAAATTGAGTCGCTGTCGCGTAGCAGATCTGTGACACGTCAAAAGTAAAGTTCCTAGCTGTGTGTGTCACACATTACATTATGATCATCACAAGCAACGTGCTAGCTATCACACACGTCAAGTGCACACCTGATTACACCACACGTTACATGCACGTCTATGTACGTCAGTCGTCACGTGTACGCCACGGCTCTGTGTGTTACCTGAATGACCAAGTACGTCACACGGCACGTGCAGTGCTGCCACTTGATACTTTATTTAAAGTATAATACTTGGTTTCGAGGAAAGTCCGAAATGATCCTTTATTGATACTTTATATACTTCATTGATACTTTGTTTGGATATTGATACTTGTTTTAATTTTTATTTTGCCTGTTTTTTTTATTATTTCTGATAATGCGCTTGAAAGTGTTGTATATATTTTTTTCATATATATGTTGTTTATGTTTTTTAACTATTGTTTTTTGTTTTTTTTTTGAAAGCGAATGGAACCAGTAAAATGTATTATTGCTTTAAACACGTTTGTTACATTCTTTTGTGGTATCGACAAATTTGTACAGCTGTGTAACCAAGTTTCTTATTTTGACCTTTTGATATAGGTGCATGATTTATTTATACTTAATTTATACTTTTTTGTCCATAAAATAATGCTTTATTGATACTTTATTTCGGATCTTGAGGTACTTCATTTACACCCTTTGATACATTATTTTTGACATTTTGGCGCGGATATTACGTCAGACGGAATGTGCACGGCTGTGTACGTCACGTGCATGACTATGTACTTCACACGGCACGTGCATGGCTGTGTACGTCATCTACATGACTATGTACGTCACGCGCCACGTGCACGACTGTACGTCATCTACATGACTATGTACGTCACGCGCCACGTGCACGACTGTACGTCATCTGGGCGGCTGTGTACGTCACATAGCACGTGCACGGCTATGTACATCACGCGGCACGTGCACGACTGTGGACGTCACCTGCATGACTATGTACGTCACACGGCACGTACGTGGCTGTGTACCTCACACGGAAAATGCACGGCTGTGTACGTCATCTGCATGACCATGTACGTCACACTGCACGTGCGCGGCTGTGTACCTCACCCACACGGCTGTGGATGTCACGTTCATGACTATGTACGTCACACGGCACACGTGCGCGGCTGTGTACGTCACACGTCACGTGCACGGCTGTGTACCTCACCCGCACGACTGTGGATGTCACGTGCATGACTATGTACGTCACACGGCACGTGCATGGCTGTGTACGTCATCTACATGACTATGTACGTCACACGGCACGTGCGCGGCTGTGTACGTCATCTACATGACTATGTACGTCACACTCTGCGTGCGTACCCTTCCAGGGACCACCTTATAGATCAAACAGAGCTGCAAAAGCTGCGCCGCCTCAAGCTGAAGACGGGCGTGGAGGCGGCCCAGGCCTACCTCAAGATCCAGCCACCGCACCAAACGATCGGGGACGCTGTCGTCACGGCACTGACCAGGCAGTCCAACAGCATGGCCAACGAACGGGGCACGCGCTTATTATGTCATCATAATTTTGTTGAAAGGGGGAAGGGGGAGGGGGTAAAGAAACAATCTTGTTTGCAAGGGAAGTAGGCAATTTAAGAAATTCAATTCACCCTTTCAAGGATATTTTAGAGCTTTGGATTTTTTTTTTTTTAATTTTAGTAGAAACGTGTGCTAAAAAACAGTACATTTGCAAGATTAATTTTGAATGTCTTAATCACTTTTCCTGCGCCTGCAGCTAAAAAATTTTAACAAATAAATTCTCAGACTTAATAAATGGCTATTTTCGTGCTTGTTCTGCCCGTGTCAGGCGAGGACGGCATTCCGCGGGGCACGCCCAGCACGACCTTTGAAGAGGACGATCCGACACGGGAGAAAGAGGCCGAGATGATGCTGGAGTACATCGAGAAGTTCAACGAGCTGATCGAGGATGAGCAGTATGAGCAGGCTGCCGTCCACGCCGCCAATAGTCCCAAGGGCATCCTCAGGACGCCCGAGACACTCAACCGCTTCAAAGGTAAACTAAACACACGCAAATATGTCCCAGGAAATTCACAAAATGACACTTTCTTTGTAGACCTGAGAAGTCCGATGAAAATATGGATTTATATTGGATTATAACATTAGATTATTTGAAATTTTCCGATAAAGGGACAAAAAGTGTTGTACAGGCAAATTGTTGTATTTGAATAAAATAGCAATATTAATTGATCGATTGATTACTTGATTGATTTTTGTTTAGATTTGAAGGACATGCACCTGTCGAGCGGTCGCTCGCCGCTGCTGGCTTTCTGTGACGCACTCATGTCGTCCGTGTTGGCGTACGGCGTGCAGCCCAGCGACTTCCTGTCCATGGAGAGTGTCAGGGTCGCGCTGGATGAGAACCGCATGGACCTGCTCTCGCACTGGGTTGCGCAGGACAGGTGCGGCAAATGCGTGCCCCCCTCCCCCCACCCCATACTCCACTTTATCAGCGCATGTTATACTTTTTATTACTCTGCAATTGTGGGGCATCCGTCATCCGTTGTTTGTGTGTAAACAGTTTTCAAAATGCTTCTCTTCTCGCATTTCAGGTCCGATTGTTTTGAAATTTTACATGAATGTTCCCTGGATAATCCGCCACATAGCTTTTATTTGTTTTGTCGATTTGGCCAAAACTCGAAGATTGCCTTCTGCCAAATCTAAATTTTGTCATTCGGAGTTACTAATTTATGGCGTGATTAATAGTGTATTAACTGCGGTCACTCCACGTGCGGTTTTTTAGTCAACATTTTGATAGACTGCCACAAGCTCGAACTCTAGGATTAGATAATTAACAAGCCGATCTCGGTACCGGGAGCGAAATTAATAATCGGAAAGAAAAATAAGTAAATTAAAAGGGCGTTAAGAAAATTTTAAAATTGCTTGTAGCCTCTTCAAAGGGGCCGATTCAGTGCGTGTTTGGCAGCAGGTTGGAATTATGTGTGGGCTGTCAAGGCATTCTCAGCGGAATTCGTGCTTCCTCAAGTTTTATTTAATTAAATTGGTACATTAAAAATTGTGTAATTAATCGAATATTAAAAGCAACTTTAGTGCAAAGCCATAGAAATTGTAAATAAGAAAGAAATTTGTGATAAATATTGGGACAAAACAGAGCAGCCGACCGATCAATACAATGCTGTAAGTCGCTCAGACATCCAGAGTTTAATCAGGACTGATTCAGGAGGATCAACTAGACTTGCTGATGTATGTCACATCCTGATTTGGTCATACTTCCATTCCTGTCAGACTACTTCTTTGGACAAACTCACGACAAATGGACACAAAAAAGGATGTGCACCATGCGAACTCAATAAACTTAATTATAAGTGTACTTAACTCTCCGTGTAATGACTTAGTTTTCGTGTGTTGAGAGTTGGGCGTGTTTGTGTAGGTTAACAGTGAGCGAGAACTTGGGCACGATGCTGTATAACCACGCGAGGGCCAAGCCGCGCACAGCTAAGCAATGCCTGGCGCTGGCACAGAAGGTGTACATGGACGCCGAGGCGCATGTGCCCGCCATGGCGTGCATGGCTGAGCAGGGGCGTGTCAGCCAGGCGCTCGAGTACGGCCAGAAGGTGAGTCACAGTGTCACTGCTAGAAGACGTCGGGCTCTGGTGCAGTGGAAAGGTTAAGGTTTGGCGTAATGTCACTGCTAGAAAACGTCGGACTTGGCGCAGTGGAAAGGTTAAGGTTGAGCGTAGTGTCATTGTTAGATTGCGTCGGGCTCAGGTGCAGTAGAAAAGTTCGCGTTTAACGTAGTGTCACTATTAGAAAAAGTTAGGCCCTAGTGCAGTGTGATTGGTAGAAGAGTGTAAGACCCAGGGAGACACACAAAAATTGTTAAATATAGGTAAAATAAATATAACAATTAAACAAATTTAAAGCAAAAAACATTTCACATCATAATGTTTTTAGAAGTCGAAAGCGCATGTCGGTGACTGTCGTAAGTGAGCATGTTTTGATGACGTTGTAGTTGCGATGTCAGCCGAAGGACTACGTGAAGCTGCTGCAGACAATCCCGTCCAACCCCCACCTGGCGCGCGGTCTGTACGCACACAAACTGGCCAATAAGAAAAGCCTGCTGCCGCTCGGGGTTATTGTCAAGACGCTGCTGACAACGGACGCGTACGGGAACGGCCTGAGCCTGCTAGAGGACATTCAGGCCCAAAGCCAGTCAGGTAGGTGTTGTAAAACTACTAATGTGAAACGATAACAGTATTTTACAGGAATTTTTGTGACTTTTCTATTGGGGGCAGATTGGTGAAGTAGAAGTCATCAAAAGTTGCCGTATTAGGTTTGTACATAGCGGTAACTCTTAAATCATTTCCCAAACGAGAGTTAGAAAGAGAGAATGAGAGAGAGAGAGAGAGAGAGAGAGAGACGGGGTCTGGGGCATGCGATATCTCAAGCGCTTTATGAAAAAAAGCAAAATATAATGCGGCTGCGTATAACATCTTTTGGCGTCGGCTTGCAGACGAGGAAGGTAGCGAGACGCCGTTGAGGCGGGCGATATTCGAGGACACGGTGAGCAGCTCTGAGGACTGGCACAGCATCGTGCAGTGCTGCCAGGACCTGGGCTACCAGGCGCTCGCCATCGACGTCCTCGCCGCCGTCACGCTCCGTGACGTCATGACGCAAGCCACGGAGAACGCGGCCGCCATGGTCAAGTCTGCGCGGGAGCAAGGCATCGAGCCTCCCGCACACTCCACAGTAAGCGCGCCCCCCGCCCAATCTGAGCCCTCCGCGCCGTTTGAGACGCCGCGCGTGAGTAAGGCACGCGTTGTGGGCTTCGATGATGATGTCACGGAAGCCCCAGGCACGGCGCGGACGATCGCGACGCAGGACTTGCTGTCGTCACGCTCTCAACAGACGATCGACCCGATGAGTTCAAGGTCACTGGTGACTGGCGAGGACAGTGAACTGCAGGCCCTGGAGGCCGCTGATGGACAGAAAGAACAGTGACTGTCGAGTCCCCCCCCCCCCCCCCTCCTCCCGTTATTTCAGTTCGTACCTTTGTACTGCATGTTGCAGGGAATAACGGACTTATTGCTGACAATGTACAATATAAAACAATTTGCCTAGGTAAGAGGAGGTTTATACAAGTTCTCTACTTATGGCAAATAAAATGTTCTGCACAGGAAATAAGGGTACTGCTTTAGGCGACTTTAAGTGCTATTTCCACTGAGGCTGCAGTTATAGATATTTGTGATGTGGGATTTTGCAATATTATTGACTTCCATTCAACCCTCCACCCCGCCAAACCCACAACCGATCCATGCCCGTGCCTTAATATAAATGTGGCCTAAAGGCCAGACCAAAAAGTTCCTGTGATGTGTCTCCATCTGTGATGTGCTGATGTTGTTATCCCAAATAAAAGTGCACTGTTGCCATGATTTGTTAATCTTTATTTTCATTATTTCTCTATAAATTTTTTAGACCCCAACCGGGCGAGCCCGTGGGTCTATAGGATTGCCCTCTGTCCGTCCGTCCGTACGTGTGTGACACTTTGGATGCAGTTTTGTTTCCTCGCAAGTTCTCCGAAACTATTTACCCTAGGCATATGCAACCTTGCACAGTGAAAATATATATATTGAAGTTGTGCAACGTTGTGGTATTTTTCAAATCGGTAAAAAATTGTGAAAATGGCAACTTGTGTCCGGTTGGGGTCTGCGCCTTCGACGATGGCTTGTTTATTATTATTATTATAACTCCCGTGTAAAATGTCCCGCAGAGATATAGTTTTCAGCTTGTCTGCCCATCCGTCCGTCCGTCCGCTCTAGTATACTATGTTTTGTCCAGGCTGTTACTCGAAAACTATTCATGCTAAGGCCTTTTCGTTTTACATGCGGTTAATACATATATTGAAAGTGTGCAACGTCGTATTAGTGTTCGATTTGGTGAAAAATTGTCAAAATGATAGTGTTCTGAAAATAGGTAAAAATTTAGTTCGAATGTACAAAGATGTGACATTTTGTCCAGGCCGTAACTCCAATACTGTTCATGCTAATGTGTTTTCGTTTTGCATGCGGTTAATACGTATATTGAAGGTGTACACAATCGTGGTTTTGTTTCATTTGATGAAAAATTGTCAAAATGACAGTGTTTTAAAGTAAAAATTTAGTTCGAATGTGCAAAGATGTGACATTTTGTCCAGGCCGGAACTCCATAATTATTCATGCTAAAGCCTTTTCGTTATGCATGGGGTTAATACGCATATTGGAGGTGTGCAGCGTTTGTATTTGCGTTCGATTTGGTGAAAAATTGTCAAAATGACAGAATTTTGAAAATATATAAAATTTAGTTCGAATGTACAGAGATGTGACATTTTGTCCAGGCCGTAACCCCATGCTAATGCTTTTCGTTTTGCATGCAGTTAATAGGTATTTTGAAGATGTGCAACGTTGTGGTTTCGTTCGATTTGATTAAAAATTGTCAAAATGGCAGTATTTTGAAAATAAATAAAAATTTAGTTCGAATTTAGAAAGATGTGACATTTTGTGCAGGCTTTAACTCCAAAGCTATTCATTTTAATGCTTTTTCGTTTTGCATGCGGTTAATACGTATATTGGAGGTGTGCAACGTCGTATTTTTGTTAAATATGCTGAAAAATTGTCAAATGACAGTATTTTGAAAAAAGGTGACATTTTAGTTCGAACGTACAAAGATGTGACCTTTTGTCCAGGCCGTAACTCTAGAACTGTTCACACTCATGCTTCTTCTTTTTGCATGCGTTAATACGTTTTTTGAAGGTGTGCAACGTCGTCTTATTTTTTAAATGGACCAAAAATTGTTGGGCAATGTAGGGTTTTTAATTTCAATGAATTTACTAACATCCAATGACATTATGTGTTACACGGGGGGTCCTACCCCACTGAAGCTCTAGTTATTATTATTATTATTATTATTATTATTATTATTATTATTATTATTATTATTATTATTATTATTATTATTATTTGCATGGAATCTTTTTTCAGCTTAGTTTAAAGAGTGAAAAAAAAACGGAATTAGGCAGATGGGGAGGACATACGCGTAGGACATTAATCTCACTTACGAGGTTTGTTCCGACGGTGTTTTTACAGCAGCCCGAATCGTTCTGTCAACTTCAAACTATACACTGCTTTGTAGCAAGAGTTGTTCTATGCAATGACACAGCAATGCTGCCTCCTCGACAATGTCCGGGCTATTAATAGAGTTAATGCATAATATATTCAAGGTGAGGGCTGTATAATGAAGTGACAGTCTCTTAACTACAGGCCTAAGGACAAAAGCTAGACAATCGCTGTAATTAGATACGCTGAAAAGAAACAACTGCGTACAATTACGTACGCGCAGAGTCAGCTCTTGGAGTGAATTTCTTGAAAACACGACATTATTGAATCTGACCTGAGAGATAAATGCAGAACTGGTCTTGGTATTTCGGACATGTAACTTGCACGGTGCCAGTTTTTTTTTTTTTTTTTTTTTTTTTTTTTGGGGGGGGGGGGGGGGGGGGTTCGGGGAGGGGTATGCTGCTGGATGATTGCATTTTGCTTGTCGGAAAATTGGGGGGGGGGGGGTAAAACCAAACTGTTGCTATCCCCCCACCCTCCACCCCTACCTCACCCCGCAACGTCTGCAAATACGTTATGCTTTTAGCATTAAAAATAAGGCCAAAGTGATGTGAGATAACCTTGTACACTTCATGTGCACTTCAACAGAAGTACAGTTGAACTTCTTCCTCCCGACATATGTATGAAAATAAAAACACATTCTATTCGTTTTCATTCAGAATAAATTTATATTCTTATAAAACCGTGTTTGAAGCTGGTGTTGTTTTCCTTAATTGTGTTTTATATTCGAATGCTGAATTTTCTTAAGCGAAATTTTTAGGGGATGCGGTTTTCAGAGTTACGGATGAAACACACTCTTAACCCGAAAATAAATATATGTAACTCACTTTATAGGCAGAGATGGCCGGACCCGATTCGGCCTTGTCTCCTGTTCACAAATATCAGGAGATGGGCTAATGTGCGAAGTTGGTATGCTTAGTTTGTCACTACGGTTGCATGTGTTACGTGTGGCATCTGAGGAAAATAAAAACTTTGATTGCACTTAAGAAGTAATAACTGCACTATTAAGACCACGAGAAATAGCAGGGAACAAACTAAGAAAGTTAATTTTTATATCGGCGAAAAATAGGTTCGAAGATACCGAAAACGTAGCATGGGATTATATGAGCTCGAACAGTGCAAATTAGATAATTGTTGGGCTTCATTTTAGCGAGTTTGTACTGTAATGACAAAGAAAAAGGAACAAGAGCTAAAGTTATCAGCAAACAAACGATAGTTATTAAGCCACAGCCAAACTGAGGACACACCACTTAAGCAGTGTTTATTTTCTGTTAGATAATCAGGGTGGTATATAACTACTCAAAATGTCAACAGAAAAGACTCCACTTTTGGGAAACAATCAGAAACAGAAAAATGACGGAATTACAATTTTACCAACAGAAGTAAAGCTAAAGAAGCATATAGGTTTGGGAACATGTATTGCAGTCATAATAGGAAATGTGATCGGATCGGGGATATTTGTCAGCCCTAAAGGTGTCACAGAAAATGCGGGCTCCGTTGGTGCCACGTTGATTATCTGGGCTGTAGTAGGGATATATTGCCTGTTCCAGGCCATATGTTACGCAGAATTAGCAATAGTAATCCCTAAAGCAGGTGGGGATTATGCATATGTATATTATATACTGGGGCCTCTGTTGGGCTTCATGTGTTTGTGGATTCACGTGTTGCTAGCCGCTCCTAGCGCCAACGGAGTTATAGCCAAAACCGCGGGAATATACCTACTAAAAGTATTTGGACAAGATTGCAACACAGCTGCTGTCACACTAATTGCTTGTATTATAATCTGTAAGTGTTACTATTTTCAATCTTCAAAGTTTATTAAAAATCTCACGACGTGTTTCCATCTGTTTTTCTTTTTCGTGGGTTGCCCATGCAGTAACTATTCTGGGACAGTTGACATGACAACCAAATTTGGCACAGACATGCTTGAGCATGTCTAGTTCATCCTCATCCATTTTGTTTGGACAGTTGTTAACATTTCCTTTGCGTTTTCTATGTAACACAAATATTTGGCCATTTGAGCACATGCATTAGTTGCCACTGTCCAAAATGTGTTTTCTTCTGTACTTATGACTGGATTTCTTCGAAGTATTAGAAGAATGTTCTTTCGGTGATTTTTTTAAATCACTTTTTAACAATTCTCGCAATATTGCTTTGAAATTGCATAGGAGTGGCCCAAAGCTCTCCCGAAGGCCTTTCTCATTTAGAAATCCGCCAGAGATATGACTGATTTCGGCTCCTTAACCGGTTTTAAAATGCTTCTTTCACTTTCTGGCGATCCTATAAGCCTTAAATACTTGATTCACTAGATCTCGGCTGGTCCCTATGTCCCTGGACATTGTAGTAGTTTCATGAGTTCAGATATAGTTTCTGTGGATTTAAGTAAATTTGGTTTTTAATATATGTTTGATTATCTATAACTTAAAGGCAGCAATCGCCGACGTTTTGCTACAAATTTGTTGTGTATTTTACTTAATCAACTCATCACTCATCACAAAATGTAACTCGTGACACCCTCATCGGTAAAATGGTAAAAAGTCAATTTGTCAGGAATAATATATGTAATAGTTCTCGTGCAGTTCGATATTGTCAAACGTTGCATTTAAGTTAGACACTTCGTAAATAAATGTAAAAATTTATTATGTCTCCCCGACCAAGGGGAGACATGTTGTGTTTGTACATTCTGTGTGTATGTATGTACGTGTGTGTCAGTCTGTTGTGAGCAAAATGTTGTGTGCAAGATATCTCGAACGAAAAGTCAGAGCAACTTCCAACCTGCTCTACTTATTCCTTGGGAGGTCGGACGGTTTTGTCAACTTTTGACTGACGCTACTTTATTAGGGAAGGCGTATGACGTCGTTACGTAAAAATCTTGTGTGCAAAGTTACTCAGCCGCTGAATATCGGAGAAAGTTCAATCATGGTGGGGGGGTTACTTGGTATGTCCGAAAGATTCTTTCAAATTTTGTCGAGAATATAACAAGTTAGTGCGGCGTATGACATCATCACGTAAAACATGCGCATAACTTTGGCAAGATCTTGTGTACAAAATATCTTGATAACGAAAAGTACTATTGACTTCAAATTTTGTATGAGTGTTCCTTGGGTCAATCGGACTGTTCTACCAACTTTTGAAGGGTGTGGCGAAATTGAGAAAGGCGTATGGCGTCACTACATTAAAAACTTATATGTGTAAATTTCTCAGCTGCTGAACATCGGAAAGTTGGAACTTGTGAGAATGTTGCTTATATGGTCCAAAAGATTCTGTCAAATATGCCTGGAGTAGAAGAACGAAAACGGTGAGCGGAAATTCAGATCGACTTCAAACTTGGTGTAGTTATTCCTTGGATAGAAACTTTAGAAACATAGAAACTTTAAAAAAGCTCCAATGGCGTGAAAAGTATCATGTGATATAATTTTGCAGTTGCTGAATCTGATACTCTACCCTCCACCCAGACCTAATATGGGAGTAATTACGGCTTGTAATGTTTGTGCAGTACTTGAGAGTAGCTTTCAGTTTTAGGGTTTTAAAGTTTTTTAGCCGATGGGAATATACGAAGACAAGATATACATCATGGCTTTAACTACACTTAGTGCACGAAGCCCTACCGTAATGTTGGCCGAAATAGTAAGGGTTGCCTTTAGAGTCGTACCTACATTAGATAGCTTGGGGGTTGAGGTTTACGAAAACAATATTGCGGTAAACCCATTATTAACTACCACCTTCAAGATCCTGTACAAAAAGACGTATAGTAAAACCATTTTGCAGTGACCAACTTCAAGTTTCGCATAACAAGAAATACCGTAAAACCCGCCTATTTTGACCACCTTCCAGACCCTTAAAACAAAGTACGTAAGTAAAACTGCTGTAATGACTAACTTTGCAACCAGGATAAAAGGACGTACAGTAAAATCTGTTTTAGGGACCACCATCTGGAATCGGACTAAAAAGACGTACAGTAAAACCTCTTTAGTTAGTACCTTTTAGATCAGATAAAACACCTAAGTCTAAACTTGTATAAAAAGAGGATTGAAATACCCACAATTCAAGTTACGTACCACCCCAACTATTTGGCACATGGGAACATTTATGTAAGGAAAAGGTTTTATTATTCTGAAAATAGTACAAACCTGTTCAAATAAAACTTTGTGAAAGAGCTGTCGGGGAAAAAAGAAAAATTCAAAATGGTTACCGGCTAATTTTGGAATAAGTCGGACTGACATTTGTTTTGTTTGATATAAACCTGGACTCTTATGTTTTGTGTGCACTGGCCGCTTAAACTAATACTTTAATTTTAATTTAGCTTTAACTTTGTATAATTTCGAACAATTGCATAAATATGTTTGCAGTTTTATTTATTCTTGTCATCTTGTCATGTTTTTTTGTTCACTATTGTATTTTTGTATTCTTCTTACATATTATTCTTTTGTATTTTTGACTACGTAATTACAGTAACATTTGCCACTTTGAATGTAATAAGTGCCAAGCTCGCATCACGATGTCAAGACATCTTTTCCAGCGCTAAAGTCTTAGCATTGTGTGGCATCATCGTTCTAGGCTTTGTTGAATTGGGGCAAGGTATGTAAGTAAAAACGTAAAATGTGTTGCAAACAACCACCTTTCATATATGCTAGAACAAGAATGTGATCTTATTAATTAGCTTATGTAGTTAATTTTATCTTTGCAAGATAGCATGCAAGTAGTAACATGAAATTTTTAGTAAAACTGCTTGGTTATTTTTTAAGCTGAATTAAATTGCTTTTGAAAACAAAGCATTTTATCACTTGTTGTAACTATCCACAATCGACAATTTTGCAAGTGGAATATAAATGCATTTGAAAATATGAAATTTTTTATATAAAAAGGCCAACTATCCAGTCAGTTTTATTTTTTCTGCAAAACATTTAGTGTATGAAACACATGCGTGCAGTCTGAAAGCATCATGTAGCCAAGCTAAAAGTTTGAGAAAACTGGATATTAAAATATGTTCTATTTGAACACAATACATTTTTCGGATAATTTGCCACCTGACCCATATTGACCCATATTAAGGCCCAGTGCATTTATGCCCTGAAACACAAATTTCCATACCAAAACCATCGGTCATTACGTACTTGTATTGTCCTCGGATATGACAGTAATAACTTCCGTAATAAAGTATCCTTTCCGTGAATGTGGAAGATGGCTAGTCTCAAAGTATTTTGGTCGACTGCCATGGTTCAGAGACTTTCAATCCACACAGCCCCACAAACGACACAAAATCTGTCGCTTCTTCTGTTTCACAAAAGGTTTCGAAATAGTTCAGAATTAAGAAATAGTGAAAGGAAACACATTCATAACTATTTTGTTTTCGACAGGCAATTGCAACATGTGCTTGCATTGGAATCGTTGCACGCTATATGATGTTAGACAGATCAATAAAATTTTATTCAAGCGTTAAACACTGTAATTTAATGAAACACATTAACAATGTGAAAGGGTCATAGTAGGTGATATTTTATCTGATAATTTTCTGACATACTTTAAAGGTAACACACAGAATTTTAAAAATCCATTTGAAGGAACAACAACAAATCCAGCCTTATTTGCTCTTGCCATGGTAGACGGTTATTTTGCATATAAAGGATGGTAATTTAATTTTACTTTGAAATTTTTGACATTATGTTGACAAATAATTTAATGCCACGAATCGAAGTTAAATTTCATTTCCCAACAAACCCTAATGTTAATGCTCCTGAGAGAAGTTGAAATAAAATGTGTATCAAATGTGTAAAATCTAAAATAAATTTTATTAATTAGGGAATTAGTCATGACACTTCCAGAAGAAATGACAAATCCTATCAGGTAAGCTTATCCTTCGTTGACTGACATATCATGATATGTACTGCTACCAGCGTTGTTACTACAACAAATAAAAGTATTAGTTGATAGAAAATGTCAATGTCTTAATCAAAATGACTTTAATGGGTCACTTTAGTGGCATTATATCAATTGACTCAGGTGAACTGCAGTCGCTGTAGTAATACAGTAATTCTTAAATAAATACGCGCTGTACTTTGTTTAGCTATTTTCGTTCCTCAAGGCTAGGATAAAATGATAGTGATTCCGTTGAAAAATATATCTAAATGCTGTTTTCCAAATGCTACTGTTCAAAATACTTATACAAATACTGAATACTATCACGTCATGCATTTATAACCTTTCCGACTGCACTTTAGTTTTGCATTGGCAAATTGAACATTGAGCAAAAAAAGGAAGACCTTTAATTCGAGGGAGCCAGTGAAAATTTTAATAAAGAAGAACTGAACACATTACATTAAATCGAAATTATGAGCAAAATTAAATTATTAGCATCAGCAAAATTTCCATCGAGCAGAAAAATAAAAACTTAGATTCGGGACAATTTTAAGGCAGCTAGTAAAAATGGTAATAACTTGGCATAAAGAAGTACTAACCAAATTAAAATTTTAGATAAAAATTAAGAAGTATGTGGATTTCCTTTTTAACTTTCGGCTTATGTTATTGCTAAACATTCTTTTTGAAGAGATTTGCCACGTGGAATAGTTATTAGCATGATTGCCATAACGGCTATCTATGTGCTCACCAATGTCGCTTATTTCTCCGTGTTGTCAGTGGAAGGAATGCTATCGTCCGAAGCAGTGGCTCTGGTTAGATGTTTTTGCGTAAATTTTTGTAATCAAACAGCAATACTTTAATTAAATTCTGGGCGCTGTTCTATGAAAGCGCAGGAAAAATGTGTGCTGTAAAGTGGTGTGTCTAAAATCTGTATTGTCTCAATATAAAAAATAGGAATCATCTTTCGCAACTAAGAATAAATGCCCTTTACGTTTCATTATGTCTTTTGTTGTGGTAATGTGGATGACATATTCACATTTGTAATATTTTTGTGACTTAAATTTTAGATATTACTTTAAATAATTTATCAACATTTCTGGTAAAATTTCAGCCATATATCAAGCATTGAATTATTGAAAGATGGCTGAAAGAAAATATTTACCGCGTGAAAGAAAAGATTTGGATAAATTATATGTTCTGAGTGGAGAAGTTAGGGAAGCAGAGGTTGAATTTTGCGCCTGGTTGCTCAAATTTTGCTGATTTTCTCGGTCTTTGTATCTTTAGTCTTTTCTCCATCCTTCTATACCGGATCTCACTATCGGCAATGGTGATGTCTGGTACAGCTTTTGTATTAATATTATTAAAATAATAAAAATCTCAAAAGAGGTGAAATAATAAGGATGCCATGCAAAAGCATATCTAATTATTTTCTCAAGTTCGGATTTGTTGACAAATTAAGTTACATAAACATGTAAAGTAGTAAATTCTTACTATAAAAATAACTATATTAAATATTGCAGACATTTGCAGAGAGAACCTATCCATTTTTGAAGTGGGCGATATCGGTATGTGTGGCTCTGTCCTGTATGGGAACTGTTAACGGTAGCTTTCTTGCTGATACAAGGTCAGACTCGCACTATGTGTAATATCATTATCACTTAATTTTTTGTCATTGGAAAAATAGCAAGAGACCGCACTTGTATCTTTGTCCAGGGTCAGTCAAGTAAAATAATACATAGATGCACATAATTATTTTATTATTAATATTGTTTACTTTACACATAAAAACATTATCATCTTTATTTGAGAACGCTTTAATATGATTGGTCGATTCTGGAGTCAATAATTTGTCAATGCTGACAGGAAAGCAAACTTTGATAGGCCAACATTTTCTTAATGACCCTGTCCATCATGTCCACTCAGAATAAAACAATATCTGTTAAACGTTGACTGTTTCGGCACCTTTGAATTCTAATGTCAATAAAAAGTAATTCTTACTGTTTTACTGATGAACAGGTATCTATTTGCCGGAGGTCGATTCAATCAAGTTCCCCACGTGTTTGCCATGATAAGCATCAAATTCTTCACACCTGTTCTTTCAATAATTGTTTTGGTAAGCTGTTTCAAGTAGTAGATCAGTTATGACAACACCCTATATCATTTGAAAACTTGAGTTTTATTTCTGTGAATTATTTCGCAATTTTTAAGTGTTTAGTAGAAAAACATAATCCATAATGTAGAGTCAGGGAAACAGTTCCTTCTGTTTTTCCTATTTCTTGGACTTTTATACATGACACATGCCATGTTACAACTAAAAACAATATGAACAAATTACACACCAAAAAGATTAAAGGAAAACCGTAAATACTCTGCACATGTATCTGTAGAAAAACCGGTACATTTGTTATTTTATGTTATTTTTTTAATTATAATTGTAATTAAAATTAAATTTTATTAATGTTAATTTTATCAATACAGCAATGTTTCCTTAAATGCCAATAATCCTACTGAAACTCGGACGATTTATGCAATAAATATAATATATTGTCTATAATTCTTGAAGTATTTTGATAACTCTCAGCATCCCGACAGCATTTTATCTATTTTACATCAAATTTCATCATGTCCCCGAAGTTATCCTGATTTCCTTCCTGTTTTCCTGCACGTTATCTTACCCAACACCCCCCCCCCCCTTTCGTTCTCACACCGCAAATTTGTAGAAAGGCATTCTGGAGCTGACAACACCCAAACTCTTCAGGAACAAGTTATCGCCTTCAACAATTACAAAATAAGCAGTCCTGAGGCTACAATAATATATCGCTAATTCCATCATAATATATCGCTTATCACATAATACCGAGGTAATCTTTTGTAATGATTTCTTTCAGACTCCTGTTTCTACATCAGTAATAACTTGTTCACATTATACTTCAAAATAAATAACATTCTATATGGACAATCAATTCTCGATTAGGATAGAAAATTCTACACTAAATATTCAAGCAAAATATTCAAGCAAAAACATGAAATGTGTATTATCCCCAATATTTTATTTTGCTTTTCAGTGTGTGATCTCTTTAATTTATTGTCAAATACCCAGCATAGACATTTTAGTGGAATGTGCATCATTGGGAGTACAGTTAAAGATCCTAACAGCTTTGTTAGCTCTTTTGTATCTAAGATACAAGAGGCCTCATGTTCACAGGCCCATAAAAGTATGTGGTTAATTTAATTATATTTAGTGTATTTATGTGAAATGTAAAGTGTAAAATCATAGCACATACCCTGTTAAATATCTCAAATGAAAGTTTAAAAATACTCAGAAGTTGACTCACTTCATGTGAATAAAATCGCTTTGAAAAGATGCAAATATAGGAGTAAAATTGAATGCTTTTTAAAAACACCGGGTTTCCATAATAAAAATTATCAGAGTGATTCATCTACTGATCTCCACAATCAACCCTTGCATTATAAACGCCTTCATTTTTTGCAGGTCCCGCTGGTTCTGGTTGTATGTATAATCATCCTCCTGCTGCTTCTCGTGGGCTTTACATTCTATAAAAGCCCTATCCCAGCCTGTATTGGTGTGGGTCTCTTTCTTCTTGGCATTCCGGCCTTCTTTCTTGGCGAAGTCGTATCAAGGACGAAATTTTCCATAAAAATCATAGGTAGCGTTTATTTTGATCTTTAGTCTAATTTCTTCTTGTTCTGTAAAGTTATGCATACATAAACTAGGTCCATTACTTTTATTATACTTGTTAAAATCAAAATACCCCCTCCCCCATGATTTCTAAAAGATTTTTTTATCACACCGCAATATCGAAAGACAGAAATTCATACGTTTCAATACCAGTGATTTCTTACCGCTTACGTTAGCAGTTTCAAATGATGTAATTAAGTTAATGACTCTTGTAATTTTCTTTAATTACAGATGCATGGAGCATATTTCTTCAGCAGTTCTTGCTTATTGTGCCAGAGAGTCGCAGAAAAAGAAATTATACACTGACCATCAATGACTTATTTCCCGAGTAGATGAAATGCAACAAAGGCAAAAAAAATGTGTTTGTGCGTACATGTATGTGTGTTTAATATGTATTTTACGTACTATATAGTTTTACATAGAATCTAGTCCAGATCAAGCGATAAGCATACCATGAAACTATACCTTAGGTCTTTGTGTTGAATGTTTTATACTTAAAAAATATACACCAAACATTCCATGTTTGCTGCATTTGTAACGTGTGAACATTATTAAACTTTTAGATTTGTAACAATTTTTTTCATTGTCAACATTTTATGACTGATTCTGATAGAGTGACTGATTTTATGACTAATACGTGTCAATAAGAATCTATAGAAATAATAGTATTATAATAAATCAGAGAGATTTTTAAGCAACAAAACAAGTGAGGCAGCTTATTCTGCTTTCGGACTGTCATACTGCCAGACTTTTGTATGTCATGTGGACAAATCTTGTATTCCATGGCAAGGTCAAGGTGTAAAAAATATGAAAGTGAGATTTAATCATCGGGAGTCTAGTGTATGTTATAAGCAACCCTCATAATTAATGAGGGCGAAAGACGATAACGATCGAACAAGACGAGACATTCGTTTTTTTTCGGCGGGCGAGGGTTGGGAAAGCGGTTCCCTTTGGTGGTGAAATGGTGGATGATATCAACGCTTCCTGAGAAATTTTATGCTACCAAACACGCCTGAATTGATTTTAGGAAATTTTGTCGTAAAATAATACTCTTTAAATTTAAACCATAGTTGTGACGTCACGCATCGTCTTTGCATGAGAATTCTCAGCCACATTGCATTACATGGAATTTATATAGCGCATGTACATTAAAATGGTCAATGCGCTTTACAATTATGAAAAATGACTTGACTAAAATTGAATACTAACTACCATTAAGCTAAATACTATTACAACGAATACTATTACTAAATGCTACTATAATGCTACTAAAAGAACAATAATACTTATAAATAATAATATTGATAAACAAGTATGTTTTTAAAATCTTTTTTTAAAACGATTGACTTGGTGTTCCTGAGACTTTTTGGCAAGGAGTTCGATAGCTTTGGCACTGCAACGCTAAAAGCTTTGTCTCCGCCATATTTCAAGGACGCCTTGGGTACAGATATCAATAACTCGTCATGCGCAGAACGAAGACCAGGTCTTAATGGACATTTTATGACTAACATATCGCGAAAATAGACTGGTGCAATATTATTTAGCGCTTTGAACGTCCACAGGAGTATCCTGTATTTGATGCGAGATCTGATCGGTAACCAATGCAGTTCACACAAGGTTTCGGCGATATGCTCATGCTTGGTCTGGCCGGTGATCAGCCAAACTGCATTGTTTTGCAACCGCTACAGTGCGTCTAGTTGCCATTCAGAGATGCCCTATAGCAGCAAAAAAAAAGAACATGTACACACAGAAATTATCAAAATACCAGAATTATTTACACATACCGTTTGAGTTACCATGAATTGGAAAATTGTAACACAGAACTGTCCGCCAGTACTTGATTTAGATTCAATTCCTCTGTCAATTTAAGAGCCATTCTCCTCCATTTGCGTAAATCGAATCGAGATAACAAATTGGCCAAAGTATTTTCTTTTGTACCGATGAAAACGCATTTTATTTCGAATGAATATATTGTGCATAAAAAGAACAGTTCTGTTAAACAGTCTTGCAATTGCCTCCGTTTGCTTTTCCCGGTATTAACTGCGATACAGACGCTTTGATTGTCACAGATTGCTTGAATTCTTTTACCACCAAAATGAACTCAACATGCAATCAGAGCTAAAATTTTCAAAATGTGTATTTGTAAGAGTCGTATGGAGGGGTGTACTGAAGATGAAAGGATAATTTCTGTTGCCAGTTAACCCCACCGGCTCCTTTGAGAGAGCTATCACAAGAAATGACAGTGTTGGGTTTACACCAATGCAGTTCTGTCATAATTGAAACACCTGAAAAATCTTTCCTACAGTAGTAAAACCAGCTGACATCTTTGTACAATTCCCGGACCAGTCTGGCGGGAGCGTCCAGATTTGTATCTTCAAAAGTGCGCAAAGTATTAAGCAAACGATTTTAAAAAATGCGACCTCCACGAATACAAGGAATGAGATGTTGAAGCTTTCCTATGAGTGAATGCAGTTCCCTTTTTGAAGCATAATTTTTACATTGCCAATTCGATAAAAGATCCAAAGTAGCCTTCATTTTGTCTGCAGGCATTGTCATGGTAAAATCATCAGAATTCCATAAAATTCCGAGACAACCATTTAGGTCGATGGAGGGCTGGCCTTCTCGGTACTTTCTTTAAGATTTAAACGATTTAATAAAAGCCTTAACGTATCAAACGCTAAGCGAGCCTTAAGTGGCGTCTCTGCCCCCACAAAATCATCTAAATTTTTGCGAATATTGAAACCTTGTTTCTGTATTAAAAATGTAACGCAGTTTGTGGTTCTCTGACAGGCTAGGGCAATAGTACGACGACAAAATATTTCTCTAATATAAAAGTACACTTTCCCGTTGTAAGAGATTCCAGTGAAATTCCACGCGTTGGTGGAAATGGTGATTTGTTTATGCGCCATCCTGAGGTCGGTTTTGAACATTAAGCAACCTTTGTCTTTTCTTCGAATAATATAAGTAAGAGTCTCGACTGACGGATAATGCAAATGTGATTCCTTTCCTAAAACTGTTTGAGGGATCGCGCTATTAACCAGAAACACCGGGTGGGGAGGCGAAGGATAAATCTACAATGAGGCGCCTGTCAGTTGCGTCGTTTCTAGGGACGGTTTGTAAAGGCGACAGAACAAGTGACGTGTTGAACGGTTGGGAGGAAAACGGTCCTAGCAAGGCATTAACACTATGATTATAATTAAAACTTACTCCAGTAGGGGTAGGCAGTGATAAATCTAGACCGAGACCATCCACATTCTAAAACTCTATAACTTCAAAATCGTGATAATCTTGTGACAAATATTTCCACTGTTATAAATTCAAATGTGTTGGAACGGGCACCCTGGCGCCACGATAATTTTCGGAAGACACAGAAGTGACTCTTTTGTAAATATCACAAAATGTTTCTACACTGAGATTTAACTCACCCGTCCAAGGATTTTGAAATTGTGATGGCTGGTAAATTAGTTTTTTGTACTACGAGCTTTTTTGGCCATGTATTGCGAATGCTCGTGTGCAAGGTGATCGAAGACTTCTTTTCCTGATTTCCAACAGACGTAACAGGCGTGTGGGAGACGGCACATGATTAACCAGTAACCACATGATTCGATACTTGATATTGAAGAAAATTTATTTAACGTATACAAAAATTCAGAAAATCTACATTTAAATGTGTTTGAACATTTAGATTATAATCTAAGTGAATGGGACTGTACGGTTGACCAAGATTCAAATTTCTTTGGTGATTATAATTTTGAATGCAAATATTTAACTGATATCCAATTTAATGTTGAAATACAAAGATTTGGGGGGCTGTCGTTGGTACACTTTAACTCTAGAAGGTTAAAAGCTAATTTTGACTATATCAAGTCTTATCTTGAAAAGTTGAATAATAGCTTTCATTTAATTGCCATCACAGAAAATTGGCTTGACGTAAACGATGAAACAAATAAATTTCACATGAGAAATTATGATATGCACAACACTGTAAGAAGCTATAAAAGAGGTGGTGGCATAACGTTATATTCTCGTAAAGATCTACATACAGTTATGGTTTGTTTCCTATGATTAATAAGCCTACTCGGGTAAGTTCAGTTTCGTCTACTCTGATAGATAATATTTTTTCAAACGACTTTTGGGCTAGTACTGTTAGTGGTATCTTATGCAGTGACATTACTGACCATTTGCCAGTGTTGTGTGTGTGTGAACACAAGGGAATAGAAGATAACATTTGCAAAAAATTCAAGTTTATCAGAAAAATCACTGACAAAAATAAGTTAAACTTTAAAAAAGATTTAGAAAACCAGAACTGGGAAAAGGTGTTAAACTCTAATGATGTAAACTTGGCTTATGGTGATTTTATCGACACATTTAAAGCTTTGTATAATAAAAATTTTCCTATAAACAAGTATGCGTAAATGAGCGAAAAACACATAAACCATGGATGACAAACGGATTGTTGAATGCTTGCAAAAAGAAAAACAATTTATACATGGCGTTCATAAAAAATAAGACTGCTGCAAATGAATGTAAATACAAAAAATATAAAAATAAATTAACGTCCATTCTACGTTTCAAAGAAAAAGAATATTACAGTTTATTAATTGATGAGAATAAAAATAATATGAAAGCGATGTGGAAAATCCTGAATACAGGAACTGCGTCTACAATTCCAAATGAATTTGTTGATAACGATTTAATGATTTCTTTGTTAATATTGGACCAAATCTTGCTAAAAAAATACAAGTTGCGACCAAAATATATACCAATATATGGGCAACAGAAATCCAAATACTATGTTTTTAAACCCATTGGATGAGGCTGAATTACTTACTACAGTGCGCACGTGTAAAGATAAAGTCTCTTTAGACTGCGATGGTATTTCAATGAAATTTTAAAAAGAATATTTCGGCCTTATAGTCAAACCGTTCGGTTATATTTGCAACTTGTCGTTTAAGCAAGGTATTTTTCCAGATAAAATGAAGATCGCAAAGGTTATACCACTTTTTAAATCTGGAGAAAAAACAAGTTTCAATAATTATAGACCAGTTTCCTTATTGTCTCAATTTTCAAAAATTCGTGAAAAACTTTTTGATGTACGGTTTCAAAAACTTATTGTTAAATGTAACCTACTAAACAATAGTCAGTACGGATTTCGTGCGGAGCATTCTACCTCTTTAGCTTTAATGGAACTTATTGAAGAAATTTGTTCAGCACTTGATCAAAAAAAAGTACATGGTAGTAGTGTTTATAGATCTGAAAAAAGCTTTCGATACTTTCGACCATTCTTTACCGTTACAAAAACTAGAGCATTATGGTGTACGTGGCAATGCAAATGAATGGATTACTAGTTATCTTGCTCACCGCAAACAGTACGTTTGGGCATGACTCCAAACGTCTTGAAATTTTATGTGGTGTTCCACAAGGTTCTGTTTTAGGACCAAAATTATTTATTATGTACATAAATGACATCTGTAATGTATCCAGTATTCTTAAGTTTATTTTATTTGCAGATGACACGAACTTATGTAAATGTGGCAGTGACCTTAATTTGTTATGTGAGCAGATAAATGTTGAACTGGACAAGTTACATGCATGGTTTAATGTCAATAAATGATATCTGAATGTGTTAAAAACCAATTTTATGGTTTTCAGTAAACGATGTATATCGCAAGATGTTTCAATTTTCATTAATAATAATGCCATAGAAAGGGTTTAACATACGAAATTTTTAGGAGTCTTAATAGATGATAAACTTTTGTGGAATTATCAAATAAGCCATGTTGTTATTAAATTGTCAAGATGTTGTGCAGTTATGTATAAAGCCAAATATTTAGTTAACCAAAGTGCTTTGTTAGTGTTGTATAACTCACTTTTTTGCCATATCTAAATTATTGTTCCGAAATTTGGGCTAACACTTATAAAACTAAACTTCAGTCAGTAGTTATCATGCAAAAGAAAGCAGTAAGAATTGTTTGTAATGTGCATAAATATCATCATATCGGCAATTTGTTTTATAAGACAGGTATATTGAAATTTTTTTACCTTGTCGAAATGAAAACAGCAGTTATTATGTTCAAAGCATATCATAACCGATTACCTTATAATTTACAAAATTATTTTGAGATTAGCAAATCGAAAAGCAGTTATCTAACTAGACAGTGCATTAAATTCTCTGTAAATTACAAAAGAACAAGTATAAAAGCAAATTGCATATCAACTGTTAGTGTCAAGTATGGAATTGTTTGCCTAAACAAATTACACAAAGCAGAAACACAGCCATCTTTAAAAAGAACATGAAGCATACCTGTATTAATAAGTATCGCGAATAATTGAATAAATGTGTTTGCTTGGTATTAAACATAATAGTTTGTAATTGTGCTTTGTAAAGGGCGAGCTCTCGAATAAGTTTTTACTTCTAGCTTTGCCCTTCTAACATTTCAAACAAATTGTATAAATCATTCTGGTAATTGTTTCTTTAGTTATCATAACAATGTATTTTATTTCTTATTTCTTAAAAAATTGTATCTAGCTTGTTTGAAGGTGGAATAAACCTATTCTATTCTATACTAAAAAGTTAAAACGCCTGCAAGGGTTACCGGTTCAGGAGCTATTTCCACTGCGCTGACTTTGAGAAGCTGCTGTAGGCATGAGCAGGAGGTCTTTGAGATCCACTAAAGGATCGGACCACTGGCGATGGCCACACTGAATATCCTGAGACAGCGTACAGGAAACGTAAGCATTCCCAAGAAAATGAGCGGGTAAGATTCATCAAAAAATGCAAATGCTGGAAACGTGCACGCTTTTCATTCTCAGGAACTTCTGGTAATAGCAGAGCAGCACTGGTGCCAGCGACAAATTCTGGCATATTTAAGCTATCAAAAAGCAAATCGGAAGTGCCGGTGTAATGAAACGTTTTGACCCCCAAACAAATCGACCCCCCGGTCGATTTGTTTTAAAACAAACAGGCCCCCCGGTCGATTTGTTTTAGGAATGCCCGTCATAACAAACAGACCCCCCCCCCTATAATAAAATGACCTCCCTTCAAATAATGATGTTTAAATATAAAATGGAAGCAAAAAAGGTATATATGCTTTTTAAATACGATTCTAAGCATTTTCTACCTTTTGATGTAGAAAATTATTATTTTAACTCGTCGAAAAATACTCCGGAGTTCTATCAACATAAATTAACATCAATAAAAACATACTTCATGCAAGGAAAATATCAGTAAGAGATTAATCAAAACGAAGTAATGTCACTCAATGGTCCCATCAATGTCAATTGGTGTCGCAGCCGTCAGATATAATCCGGATTATACGGGCATGAATAAGGTATGCATATAAAGTGAGCAGCTTGAAGAGTACACAACGCACACAGACGAGAGTATCTATTTGGTCAATCAAAATGACCATTGTGAGCCATTGAAATGCCATTATTGAGGTGACTGTATGTTAGTGGTACTGGAAGCGTTTTCGTGTTTGAAAATGTAGATGTTAGTTGCTAAATAAATCGTTATTCATGGATATAGTTTTTATTTAAATTAAAAAAACTAATAAGCTGCCCATATGTGAAAATAAATAAAGAAATCAAACAAAAAATAAGGGGGGTTAAAACATTTCAGGGGGGTCTTTTTGTTTTAAAACAAATCGACCGGGGGGTCTGTTTGTTTTAAAACAAATCGACCGGGGGGTCGATTTATTTTGGGGGTCAAAACGTTTCCTTACACCGGGTCTATGCACGAACTGGTGAGGCCATAAGATGCTAAAAACAATCTTACGTGCGTTTGATGTCCTTGGATTCTTCTTCACAACAGATGCATTTCCATCTGTATCCAGCATATTGATAAGGAAATTATCCAACCGGGTGTTCAGCGGTTGTAGTCTTCTCAGATCGTCCAACGAGACGTCTGGACCCATCAGAGATTGATACGTGGTAGGTGTTGAGACAGAATTAACCTTAGGTTTCTCCGAAACCTTGTCCTCGAGATTTCGAACTTTTTCGACCAGTTCATTTACCACAGAACAAAATCCACTAAGCGTGTCATTAGTTTGAGTTCGTTTAGCGGATTGACCATTTTTGAACTTTCCGGAAGAAGCACGTTTCAAGCTCATGTTAGCACGTTTTGAGCTCATTTTAATAAGGGATTTAATATCCAATACACGTCAGGTATATATTCACTAAACTATAAAATCTTGAGATGTAAACTCCAATGCACCTCGAGTATATGTTCATTAAACTATAAGCTTTGTACGTAATTGCACTCAATATAAATTAAAGATAACCGTTATTTTGCTGTGCATACATTAAGAACAAACAACTACAACTTTTTTTATTTTTCACTGTGAGTGTACGTCCCTTTCTTCATCAAAACTTTTACCATAATGAGAGGGGAAATGCGTTTCCAGACAATGCAGATAATAAAGAAAGCGATGGATTGGCTGAGGCGCTTGCCAATCCTGAGCTATCCATGAACCGGTAAACCAATAGCATTTCGCTACATGCAATAATTGCGACAGGAGCAATTACTCTTTTTAGCAGAGCAAAAAATGGCGTAATTAGTGCATGATTAACTTGGTTGCATTCATTAGAAAAGAGAATCTTCAGCTACTCTTCTCTGTCAATCTGAACAAAATTTACATTTTTTTCATTAAAAAGAAGAGCGTTGTGAGCCTGGGCGCATACACATGCATGGCGTTATAACGAGGCTGTACCATGTATAAAGAAACACATTTTTGGTGTCCCATGGTTTTTGTGCATTAGGCACAAGTGCTTCAGTTAATAAGGTGGAGGGCCTTTGACTCAAAATTTCAAACCATCTCATCCATCTTCCACAAAAATGAAGTTCTTTCGGAATTTTACCACGCGTTTGGTTAAAAAGGGGGTATAGTATCAAATAAAGCATTGCGCGTTTAGGGGGCGTTCTAAAGTCATAGACACGCATGGTAACCAGTTGGTATGTGAGTGCCCCCCCCCCCTTGCCCCTGGGTTGCGATATGTCATCGACGATGTTATGCCTGGGAAAGAGCTGACAAGAGTATCTTACCCACTGTGTAATTCATTCCTCACAAACCCAGTCATTTAATTTGACCCAAATTGAGCCTATTTCAGTCTATTCGATCTATTTTTGTCTGGCATTGATAGCTTAACTTCGAATGAAGAAAAACCCGAGACCCAATCTTTAAGTGACATCGAAATGAAAAATCTTAAATTCGCATCGAATTAAAAAATCTTGAGTAATGATATAATTTAAGAGGTGTTATTTCATATTCATCTCAAATTGTTATGTCTCTTTTTATAACAAACTGAACGAGCAGCTTTCTTTTCCCCAAATTGTGAAGCTTGAATTAAAGGCCAATTTAGGTTGGCTTTTTTTTCATTCTTTTGAACATAGAAATATATTTCAAAATCATCAAGCTTACTTACAATAACGTTTAACCCTAAACCAGTTAAAGAAACCTTTTAGGTTAAGAAGAAAAATAGCCTTGCCGTTTTTCACACGATACTTTCAAAAAAAATTAACCAGGCGGCCAAAATTTCATTTTTTAAATAAACCCTAAACCAGTGATAGAAACGTTGTTGGTCTTCTAATTCTCAGATTTTAGTCAACCAGCAGGGGAATGAGAGATATTGTTAGATTACAATGCATACTCAAGATTTTTCAATTGAATGAAAATTTGTGAGTTTTCGTTCCGATTTCAATTCAAAGTTGGGTCTTTGCTCTTCCATTTGCAGGTTAAATTAATCTAACAACGCGAGACAACAAATAGATCGAATTGGACACAAATTAGTCTTAAATCTGGGTCAAATTAAATACCATTTTGCATGAATAATTTTGTGGGTTGCAACTTTCCAAGATTAACAACCATGATATTTTAGGGGTTCAGCGATAAAACCTTCGCTATACAGGCATGCCAAATTCAATTGCAATTCGTTTATAAAATATTTCCCTCACATTGCCACATTTCAATTCTTTATTCATTTTACTTCCAGTTATTTCTCTTAAGCTGTAAAACAATTCCTCTACCTTCCCTTTTCCCAGTTCAAAATCAGAAAACTGTTTGAATATAGGGGTAAACAAAGTGTTGGTGGAGTTGAATGTGTCCCCTACACCGTGAATAATGTTCACACCTTGTTCCTTGGCGCATGCGCACTCTTGCAATTCACTGCCGTACGCAACGCACATACAGTCCCGATAGTTATACATACACGGGATCTCGTAAAACATATCCCGATGGTTGTGCAGGTAAGCATTGATCATATCCTGATCCCCCAAGTGATCCACATGTTCTTTCAAGCGTGTGCCCAAGTTAAACATCTGCTTGCGCCAGTCGCGTTTACGCAACCGTTCTAAACGCATCAGCATCACACCGGCATTGTGACCGAATCGACCAACCGTTGGTATTTTTCTTTTCGACGTAAACGCCAGGTGGTGGAATGCAATAGGTGCCAGACCAACGGCTTGACTACGGTTAAAATTATCAAACTCTTTCCAGAGGGATTTTAAACTTCCCACGACAATGGTATCCGTATCTAAATATAGTACTCGATCCAGACTAGGTAATCCCCAAGGAATAAATATCCGTTGAGAAGAACAGGGTCGAAATAGATCTTTCCAAGAAACCGGTGCAGGAGATTGCTTCATAGTTTTCCTTCGGTGTAATGCTCTGTCGGTTTTGAATGTTATATTCGTAGGTATATTCGGCGGATAAAAAGAAACGTGAAATTCACGATCTGGTATCTGTTCCCTCCAATTTTTAAAAACCATTTCCAGAAATTCTTGATTGGACTTGGTTACAAACATGTGAACATGTACATTATCAGGGTTAAATAGAAAGAGACTTTTCAATGACGTGACAACTTCACTGTAATGGGAAGGTTCTTGTTTTTTGCCGCTACATGATGCGTAAACAACATGCATAAGATCGCCAGACAACTCTTCATTCAGTCGCATGCGCTTCTCTGTGGCCACGGTAAAAAACTGACCGCCGTTCCTTCGTACGTTAGTGTGAGCACTTTCGTTCACAGGTCTCTCTGACAAGCGCTCCTGTGTATCACGCCAATCTTCAATATGCCTATCTATCGCTATACCTCTATTCCCCAGTTTCCAAATCTTTTCTCTTGAGGTATAAACCAGTCCCACAAAGTCCGCTTTCCTGCGGGATTCACGTCTAGTTTTCATTCCTGGTTTATCTGGTACATGTTCCACTAAATTCCACGGAATGGTTTCATGCTGTAAGTAACTTCCGGACCTTTCATCGCCGACACGGCAAACCACACAGATTTTACTACGCTCTCTTTTGATACGAGATTTATTTAGATGTATTAAAGACATTAATTGGAAATAGGTGCACAAAATAATCCCATAAAACACAAAGATAGAAAATTGTTTCATTGTTATTTGTAGTTTAATTCTTCCGAGTTCAAGTTATCATTTCTATTAAGAGTATTAACTTCATACCTTCTAAATGAATTCCTTCACGAGTACACCATTTAACGCCAGTAATGATTTGATTATCACGTCAACCTATGCCACATTAACCATTAATTCTTGTAAATAATTGTGAATAACGGCGGGAAGTATGAAAGTTTTACTTAAACTTTTGTTTTTAAATGATAAAAGACTGCCTGTGATGATCGATATTTGGACAGCAAATGTCCTTGGTCTTTAGAAGATTCGGTCAGGATGAAAAACGGAATGTACAGGGCCTGCACCTGAAGAAATCAATCATACTTTCCGATACAAATATGACGAACTATAGGTACATTTATTTCAATATTACAAAATGATTTCAATGTAAACAAATTGGATTCCTACATAAATCATCTTCCAGTCGGATTTAGCTATTCGTGAGGTAGTTATACCATGAATGACGTATTAGCAGTAAGTGAATGACGGTCAGCGGGCATTTATCAATTACGTACGCACAAGGGCGAGGTGCTAGATGAGGTAGTGATACTATTGATCATGTACCGCAGCTCGTGTATTACGGTCAGTGGTCATCTGTTAAGTGCGTACGCAAGGGAAGGAGGGGGTGGGGGTGGAGCGGTGAGGAAGCTGCAGGTATCAGAATTTCGTTCTCACAAAACAAAGAAAACAATTCCAGGCTATCTGATTTATTAATTTAATTTATTCCATATTACATAAACGACACGTGCCTCGTGACTCTTTTGTAAGGTGTACATGACTACCTACATACAGCACAACCTCCAGGCAAGGAACACGCCCGTCGATGTGAACAAGAGGGGTAAGGGGTGAGGTGTGTCACACTCATCTCCGCAGGCAGGGAGGGGGGAGGAGGGTGGTGGTGAGGTGTGTCACACTCATCTCCGCAGGCGGGGGGGGGGGGGGGAGGAAGGTGGTGGTGAGCGGTGTCAAACTCACCTCCGCAGGCGGGGGGGGGGGAGAGGAGGTGGTGGTGAGGTGTGTCACACTCATCTCCGCAGGAGGGGGGGAGGTGAGGTGTGTCACACTCATCTCCGCAGGAGGGGGGAGGAAGGGGGTGGCGAGGTGTGTCAAACTCATCTCCGCAGGAGGGGGGGGGGGAGGAGGGGGGTGGTGAGGTGTGTCAAACTCATCTCTGCAGGAGGGGAGAGGAGGGTGGTGGTGAGGTGTGTCACACTCATCCCCGCAGAAGGGGGGAGGAGGGGGGTGTTGAGGTGTGTCAAACTCATCTCCGCAGGAGGGGGGGTGGTGAGGTGTGTCACACTCATCTCCGCAGAAGGGGGGAGGAGGGGGGTGGTGAGGTGTGTCAAACTCATCTCCGCAGGAGGGGGGGGGGGAGGAGGGGGGTGGGGAGGTGTGTCAAACTCATCTCCGCAGAAGGGGGGAGGAGGGGGGTGGTGAGGTGTGTCAAACTCATCTCCGCAGGAGGGGGGGGGGGAGGAGGGGGGTGGTGAGGTGTGTCACACTCATCTCCGCAGAAGGGGGGAGGAGGGGGGTGGTGAGGTGTGTCAAACTCATCTCCGCAGGAGGGGGGGGAGGAGGGGGGTGGGGAGGTGTGTCAAACTCATCTCCGCAGAAGGGGGGAGGAGGGGGGTGGTGAGGTGTGTCAAACTCATCTCCGCAGGAGGGGGGGGAGGAGGGGGGTGGGGAGGTGTGTCAAACTCATCTCCGCAGAAGGGGGGAGGAGGGGGGTGGTGAGGTGTGTCAAACTCATCTCCGCAGGAGGGGGGGGGGAGGAGGGGGGTGGTGAGGTGTGTCACTCATCTCCGCAGAAGGGGGGAGGAGGGGGGTGGTGAGGTGTGTCAAACTCATCTCCGCAGGAGGGGGGGGGAGGAGGGGGGTGGGGAGGTGTGTCAAACTCATCTCCGCAGAAGGGGGGAGGAGGGGGGTGGTGGTGAGGTGTGTCACACTCATCTCCGCAGGCGGGGGGGGGGGAGGGGAGAGAAGGGTGGTGGTGAGGTGTGTCACACTCATCTCCGCAGGCGGGGGGGGGGGGAGAGAAGGGTGGTGGTGAGGTGTGTCACACTCATCTCCGCAGGCGGGGGGGAGGGGAGAGAAGGGTGGTGGTGAGGTGTGTCACACTCATCTCCGCAGGCGGGGGGGCGGAGGGGAGAGAAGGGTGGTGGTGAGGTGTGTCACACTCATCTCCGCAGGCGGGGGGGGGGGGGGGGAGGGGAGAGAAGGGTGGTGGTGAGGTGTGTCACACTCATCTCCTCTAAAAAGAAAAAATACTGGACTTGTTTCAGTGCCAATACCAGAAGAGACACTTTGCTTCAAAATAAAGAAAATCAGCAACGAAAACAACAGGTAATAACATTTTAGAAGGCATGCAGTTTAATTCAAGTACCTACTACCACCGCTCCCCCCCCCCACCCCTAACTGATGATATCACCGCCGGCTGTACCAACCTGTAGCAAGAAGGAGGCATTCCTTAACCGATGTTTCACTATACAGGTCTTAGCTGTGACTTACTTACACTCACTTTCTCTCTATACAAATTCGCACTTCCGTCATTAAACCTAGAATATGTACAAATCCGCTGGAATGCTCTGCAACCGGAAACACCCGCCTCTTATGAATCGGGGCATGCGCAGTCTCTATAACACCCAGTAAGTGTGTGATACAGGCTCTAATTAAATCAATACAGTGATAAATGTATACTTAAGTCGACACCCTCCGTTGAGTGTGAGCGCGAGATCTTGGATGGACTACTTTTCTTGGTTATTACTTCTACCGAAAGACAAAACCAAAAGAAGTATCATTTGATAATCCTCCAAACAAACGATTTCCAGGATTTTGTTGACCAAATTGTGAATGCTAATATATATATATATATATATATATATATATATATATATATATATATATATATATATATATATATATGACACTCTGCGCGCGCCCCTTTACACCAAGTGGTGCTCATATCCAGCGGCCGCTTGTGTATCACTAACCCCGATATTCACAAAAGTTAACTATGCCGTCAACTGTACTCCAAGTAGCGAAAATCGATTGACCTAGCTCTATCATGCAAACAATTTTTGGTGGATTTTTTACAGTAAACTTAGTAAAATTTATTAATTTACTTTCAGATGTTCTGGTTGCTAGCAGAGCAGTTAACGTTATCAGTTAACTGTAATGTTAACTTTTGTGAATGTGGCCACAGACGATCACGTGATACTTTTCTCTTGTTTTCGTTTCGAATCACGTCTCTTCTACCTTAACAGCAGATGTTCCAGAGAAGCAGACGTTAACAGGGCAGAAATACGCGCGAAAAAACCTGCACCACACATAGCACTATTCAAACACAAAAATACTGCTCACTCAAACAGTGCTGGAACACGACGCTCTGCCAGCTAGCCGTTATCGACGCTCTGCCAGCTAGCCGTTATCATTACACATACATGTCTAACTTTACGTGAACCTGGACATACTCGAGTAGATAAAACATGAAGTAGGCGGGAAAATACCACACAAAATACACGAGAAATGACACAGTGGTACTTGTGTACTATCACTATAGTAAGTATAACAATGTAAAGAGTAATAGAAGATTCAAAACACCTACTACATTCAAAACTATTACACTGCCTGATGCCAAAAAGACCTTAAACGTCAAGAAATTCCACAAACAGCGATTTTACCTAACTTAACAACATCAATGGAAGTCTAATAAATAATATATTTTGTATAACAAGCGATTATCAATATTTTGATACTACAATGCACTAGAGTAAGATTGGTGTTGCTACGAATAGATACAAGTTGCTAGAGGTGGCCTATCACCTATAAACACCAGCGTTTTTTCTTCGAGTGTAAAACAACCTCTTTCGCTTGCTCAGGAGCCTGTAAGGAATGGAAGATACCACTGGCCTTTGATAGGGGACATCTATTCACTACGCATGCGTGTGTATGGGGGGGGGGTTAGTGGAAACGGGGGGGCGGTAGTGGAAAAGGGGGGGGGGGATGGTACTGGGAAGGGGGTGTATAAAATAACAGAGTGAGCTGTCAGTGGTCGATACGAACTGATGCAATTTGTTGTTAAGGGGTGAATGGTTGGGCGGGTAGATTGGCAATTCACTACCAAACATACGGCGCTAACTGAACCGGTCAGTACTACCATACTAAATATAGAAACGCTTAAAACAAAGGTAGTTATTTAAATCATCTATAACAGCAAGTATTGTGTTGTTGTTTTTTTATCTAAGGTCCGACTCTCCTTCGATGCTCTTTTTCACGCGTAATAACAGCGTCGTGTACCACTGGTCTAGGCGCGAAATGCTGTCGTAGGCGCGTATAGCTTCGGAAAATGCGTCGGAATTCTGATCGTCGTGAGCAGTGATGAGTTGCTATCAAACACAACAATCAACAAGGTTTTACATTTTTTATTTTTCCCTCCCTGAAATGGTATCTAATTGATGAAAATAAAAACAAAAACACTGAAACAAAACTTGCCCAATTTCTTAGCCTTCGGAGTTTCATTTTTTTTCTCTCTTTTCAACTTTTCGGAGCAAGAAATCAAAGAACCTCTGTTTCTACGCAAGATCAAGGTTGTAGTTATGGAAGACACGTGACTTACCGCCGCCTCCTCACTCCACCATCATTACTACACTGAATTCTACATCTGCTATTGAGTCTCTAAGAAGATCGCTCTATAAATTCCACAGATATACATTCTTCAACATTGGCGAGTTTTTGGCCTAGGTACCACTATGCTTGCTGCTAACATTTGATGGAACGCACCTTGACTAGTTTACACTCGCGTGCATCGGAGAAGGCCGGGAACATCTCCTCGTACTTCTGCACGTTGGTCGCCGCATCGGCCACCTCCACGCACATCCGGCAGATGGCAGCACGGAAGAAGTGGTCTTTGGCCGAGTAGCGCAGCAGCTGGTTGTCCATTGCACTCGTCCCCACCTGTCAATCAGCAAGCCCAATTTGTATTCGAGTTCCGTTATGTCCCGGTATGCATAGAACAACAATGAACTGCTTACCTTGTAGCAATCGAGCCACTTTTTTTTCCTATTTTTTCTTTTGAAAACTCCTTGCAGTTACCTGCTTTGCAGTACGTTTATGTAACAGGCAAACTGTTTACAAAATGTCTGAACATTTCAGGCAATTAATAAACCGCCTAATTCAGTCAGCCAGTTGTCAACTGCCGAAAATTGTCACCACCTGTGTAAATTGCCTCGTTTTAAGGCTCTATAATTTGACAGTTTGCCTGAAATGGTGCTTACTTTGTAATGTTAACAGAAGCCGCTCTTTTGCTTTGAAATGTTCACTCTAAAAGTGAATAACCTACTCCGGGTTTTCTTATTCTTCACAACAATGACATTGCTATATCTCTGGGGACAGGAATTTTAATTTGTATCTCATTGTCATGCAAAAATATGCAGATTACAGTTACATTTTCTTGGGCTCGAAATTGCAAACGGAAACCATTATAAAAGAGATCTGTGTTTAAACGTCCGATCATGTCACTACAATAAGGGGCAATTGCAATTGAGCACTCCCTTGCTGTAGATTGCAATTAAAATTTTCTGTTTCGAAATACATTTCATTCGAATCCAAAGAACCTAGTTTGCTAGCTAACAGGTTGTGATTTTTCTTTTATATCGAAATATAAACCAATAACTTGTGTATTGTTTTCCGTTTAAATTAAAGCAACTATTACTGTGGAAAAGACCTTAACTTTTTATAGGAGTGACCTGAATTTTTTTAAAAATTATAATGAAGATATAAATTTTGTAATTTATGCCAGTTTAATCCCCCCCCTCCGAATACAACCATTTTAAAAGGGTTGAAGACCCAATCACGACTTTTGAAAAGGAACTTTATAGATAAGTGCACCCATGGACAAAGGTAACTCTTTTTTCGAAAGCAGATGTTGGAGGAAGGGGTAGGGGTGGTATGCGAATTATGTGAATTTTTCGGGACGCAGACTGCAATCTGGAGTGCGTCCAGCACACACCACCCACATGGACTCCACACAAAATCCTCGGTAACCAAAACTTCTCTAAAATTGCGGACGCTGGTTTAAACCACACACAGAATTCAGGAAATCCACGGCACAAACCTCTTCATAGATCTCTATGGCTTTGGTATAGTTCTCCAGCTGGGCGGCGTACTGCGCCACCTTCAGTAAGCACTTGTTTGCCGAACTGTAACACAAAACCCCGACCTTGACCGATCCCTTGAATGTACAGAAATACACGTGAAAACAATGAAACTTTCGTTAATGAGGATATTGAAACTCGTTACGCCCAGATAATAAACTGACGTCACATGAGGATAACGAAACTTTCGTTACGTGAGGATAAGGAAACTCGTCACCCAAGGATAATGACACTTTCGCCACGTGACAATAATGACACTTTGGTTACGTGAGGATAATGACACTTTGCTCACGAGACGAAAACGACACTTTCGCCACGGCACGATAATGACACTGGCTACATCAGGATGACGAATCTTACGCTAACTGAACAGGAGGTGACACGTAATTCTGTAGGATACTTCTACGATTTCATTTGAGGACGGTCATACTTGTGGCACTTCATGATGAAACTGCTGTGGTAGTAACGCGATCTTTACTACTTAAAATGCACAAAAGCTGAATGTAACAAGCGTCGTACTCCTTAATTATTGATTTCTTACGAAGAATTCACGGCTGCTAAAAAGGAACCGATGACATTCTGGTTGAAGATGATTTAGATTCTACGAGATGTTTGCGATTTTTTTTCGACTTGGAAAATAATTGTCATCTATGCTAGTACGCTTGACGAGCAAACACGCATGACGTCACCAGTTTAGGGGGACCTTTGATTACACAAGCTCACCTATTTGATTGCTCTCCTTTGTAATAATCAGCAGCTTGCTCATAATTCTGAATCGCCTGTAACAGATTGTAAACACCTTTTTTGTGTGTAACATGCGAATATCCTCAATCAATGCTCAAGCAGCAGCATCTTCAACCAATGGGATGCAGATTAACTCATTGTATATGACGGCCTCGCCTTGAGCGCCAAAAAAAATTACAGTATTCAATGCAATAATTGCCGCGTAGTTAATGCGCGCACTCGGCGCTACAAATTCGTAAATACTTACTTTTTCAATGTCTACTAACTCTGTTTCGTAAATTTCTGCGATTGTAATATGGTGCTTGGCGGCTATGGTAAACCTTCCCTGCAACAGCGAAATTGTCTCCAAATAAAACAATGCAGACAAAAAGAGGAAGTATCAATCCCGCGCCATGTCCTGAAGGAATGGTCATAAAATGTTTGTGAGGCATTAGGCATTAGCGTCGGCGGGACCGGCATCATTTTACTACAAGAGTAATGATCTCTTCACCACTAGCACAGTTCTGCTCACCAAGAATACATCAAGCAAATGAGAATACATTATGCAAATGAGATTTTTTTGTTGACGGCCAAATAAAGCACTTTCGACAAAGTAAGTCTATTCAGAAAAAGACTGACGTAGATTAAGGACAGTTCAGTTTGTAGGAGTCTATATATAGTTCAATAGCTTGAGCCTGAAGACTAATCCGAAACCACTCATTTTAATGATAGTGCTTTATTTCGATTTCAACAAAAAGCCCTGGATTCTTATTTGCTTCATGTATTCTTATTTTAAATAATGGAAGGTTTCATGTTACATTTCTCTTTTGCTGTGTGAGAATTTAAATAATCAGTAATATCACAAGTAACGAAGCAGTTGGTCGGCGCGGTCACGTGAACGGCACTTCCCATGATCCTCCACGAGCCAGCGCTTTCGTCACCACATTATCGCTCATTGTTGGATCGATAATGTTTGTACAGCCGTTGCTTTGCCAATAAGTTTAAGTGGCTGCAGCACATATTGCCATTCAAACACTTCCTGCCACTTGGCATTATCGAACCACACACAGCGCTGGTATTATTTCAATCATCTGATTTATTTCATGATTTGAAGCAATGTAAAAAAATTAACAAGTATTTTTTTGATATATTCAAGATGATAGAATCAACATGAGATTTTCTTGAAATTTCTAAATCCCCAAAGTAACGACAGAAATCGACAACCATTTTTTTTCTAGTTCATTTTCCAATGTAGATCAGAAGTCAACAGACCAATGCACACCTAACAGAAACATCAGAAACGTGCAATAAAAAAGTGATTCTTTCCGTTCTTATCATGTAACATATCTTCACCTTTTTATGCTTAATTAAACAAAGCTGTCCTGGCTATTTGACAAGTAAATTAGTTACCATGTAAAACAGTGCCAAAAGCTTCCCACTTTCTGACCCCATTTTTTCATAAGTTGCCTGAACGATATATGTTATATATGTGACTGATGGCGGACTGAACAATGCGCAGTCTTGTTTACATTCGTACTGTGTCCACAGCAAAGAAACAGGGACATAAAAGAGTCGACAAGTAACGGCAACAACTTCCAAGTCGTTCTGCCAACTAAGCGACCATTCAATGCGAATATTTAGTCAAGATATTCTTCTGCGTGTACTGACCAGGTGGGTCAAGGGACTAGTGTGTTGTGTATAATCATGACGTCATCAATTTTTTTTGTGATTTAAATCATAAAAATCGACTTAAATAAATTTTTTAAAATGTTTTTTTTTTTTATTAGCCATGACTGTTAACATATTTGTTCAGGACCATATTCCAACAGATACAGATAAAGATTTCCGAACTCTTTAACATTCGTGCATCACATATTGCCAGATTAAACTTACCATGTCTGTGTAAATTTCGATCGCCTTGTGTAAACACTGCACAGCCTCTGAAAATTGAGTCCAGTATTCCATAAAACAATTATCAGACAGTAAATTATTCCCAATAAACATGAAATATCATGGAGCGGTAAGAAAGTGTTGACCTTTAGATCAAATTTTCAAGAACTTATCAATTATGTCTTCACGCTGACTCGAAATAAAATATTACATGCTTTGTTACATTACTTAATTGGCATGATATCAGTTTTCTTGTTTTTTTTTCTTTTTTTGTTCCGGAAAATAATAAAAAATTATTGATTTGGGAATCGACCAATCAAATTACAGTATTTATCCTAGCCATGTAACAATTTTTTATTTCAGCTTATACATCAATACAACAAAAAAGTACTATCATAAGAATCTTTTCGAAAAGATTTTGAAAGACAAAGAAAAGCAAATCTGATATTTATTACATCATTTTGTCACTTTACTTAAGTAAAGAGAACCGAATTCAGAATAAAATTATGCATAAACAACACGCGTTTTAAACATTATAATGGAATGGTTTGGTTACAGAGAAGAGCTCTGGCAGAAGTACCATTGGGGTCGCCCTTCCTGTAGCAGTTGCCGGCATCGACGTATTGTGTGGCCGCCTCGTGCTTATTGCTCAGCTCCAGGCTCGTCTGTGCTGCCTTCATGAACGCGTTGCCCGCATCTGTACACACAGTGATACACACACATATACATCTCAAAGCACATGGATATACATCTCTGAACCACATGGATATACATCTCTGAACCACATGGATATACATCTCTGAACCACATGGAGATACATCTCAAAACCACATCGATAGTTACCTCAAAGCCACACGGATATACGTCTCTAAACCACATGGATATACATCTCTGAACCACATGGATATACATATCTAGTGTAAGTTGGGCACACGTAATAGCACTTATAGCATTTCATCGCAAAACTAGGTTGAGTACAAATGAATCTCACGTGTGTTTGTTATGGAAAGGGGGACCCTAGAAAAGGTAACCTCACCGTCCCACTAACATAAACCAGTTCACGGTTTCGAGTGCACATGCTAGGGCGATATTTCCGGGATCCCAGTGGAGGAGAACTTAAAGAAACAAATAAAGAAAATGTAAGAAAATTCGTTTCGCTCTTCCAGGACGTATCTACCAGTTGTCGCGAACTTTTTTTTTGTAAGCTGCAGCCAAATTTAATCACGACATTATTAAAAATGGCTGTGATTTTAATATTTTTATCTATGGATTCGCACGAATTTTCATCCCCAAGGACGAGATAGTTACCACCTTTTTTACCGAACGCATTTCATGGATGGTCCAAAACGGTAATATTATGGCTAAATTCTCGGCATATTTTACAATTAACATTTGAGAACTCACTTGCCCACTGCTTCGCCATTTTGAAGGAATTGGCGGCACGCACATACAATTCGATTGCATCCTCCTTTTTCGCCGAACCACTACTGCAAAGTAAAATACAGGCATATAAACAGACAGATTTATATTCCCTAGTGCAAAAGATCAGCTCCATCTGCTACTTGATGCGCTCATAGGTATGACTTTATTCATATTCTTGTTTTGTTTTTTCTCGTCTGTATGTATGTATATTTTATTTAAAATGCTGTTTCACTTCAGTTTTGATCGGACTGCTTTCAAATTTTGTATCAATATCCCTCAGGTAGTCTCTCTTGAAACTCTCTTTGGCCAGACGAAGGCATCTTTTTCTGAGCATTCTTGTCCACTTCTGTCGTTTCTTCCCAGCGACTGCGGCTGCTTTATCATGCATTCATAACAGGGACACATTGTAAATTAGTATGCAAATGCTATAACCAGGGTTGGCAGGTTTCTCCCATTAGGGTTTTTACCCTGGGTTTAAACCGGGTTTTTACCCCAGGGGAGAAATACGTTTCTCCCGCAGTTTCTCCCGTAGTTTCTCCCCTCTTGTTAGTTTTTTGTTTGTCTTGCTTAACGTACACATGAGAATACACAAATGTATCATCGACATTTGTTATTAAGGTTTTCACTCTCTTTCTTTCACTACAAGACAGATGCCTTAGTATTCTACTCATGATCAAAGAAAAATCCGTTCTCTGTCAGTCTGTGTCAAAGTACTGGCATGCTTATCTTCCAGTTACTGTCCGAGCTACGCTTTAACAAAACGTCTTAATCCTTATAAAGATTAAGGGTGTGTATTGTCATTAATGCGAGTAATCCTCAACAGCTATATAAGGGTTGTAAAGTCGACATTATCATTACAAACAAATTACGATTATTGTCTTTGTGCTGCCGTTAAATTATCAACTGAAAATGTTTAAAAGAGGAAGACCTAAAGATAAAGTTTGGGAGCACTTCAGTTTGTCTGCGAAGGATAAAAAATCATATGCTAAATGCATTTACTGCGGGAATGAGCAGTTGGCAAAAGCTCATCGTGCAAAAGTACACCTAGCTAGATGCACTAAACGTGAGGGAAATGTGCCAAATGTCGATGATACGCCAGTTTTCGTGCCTATTGTAGAAGATTCACCTGCCACGTCGCGAAAAAGGGAAAGATCTGCATCACCAGCACCAAAGCGGCGATCTGTTCCCATGCCCTCTGTTCAGCCAAGTATAGAAAGCGCTGTTTTTCAAACACCAGGAAAAGATAAAGACTGCCTACAAGCTTCATCCAAAATATCTCGGCCAGTATCTCTCTGACGAGCAAAATCTGATTGTCAGTCAATATCTCCTCGACAAAAGTTACGCTCACGCTCAGATCCTGATCGCTTTGGAAGCTAAATCCGCACCATTTCCCGCCCATTATTTCACTGAAACTGGCCGATCGGTTAAACCTCTGACGTGGTGGTCGGGCGCAAGAAATTGTGGTGTTCCTGCTGAAACCGTTCAGATAGCTACAGCCCTTCTCTCATGCCCTTCTTCGTCTGCATCAATTGACAGGGTGGCTTCGAACTTCAGTGCTATACATTCGAAAGTGCGAAACCGATTAGGCAATGATAAAGCCGCCAAGCTAGTTTTCTGCTACCGTATGCTTCGAGGATCAAATGAGATTGACTACTAAGTGCAACTTAAATGACTGATTCGACCACTTCCGTGTTCCGCCTTCAGGCAAATTGGTCTATGTATGAACAGTTTAAAGAAAATTTTGAAATATTATATAGATTTTGGTTAAAATGCGTAGTTAGGATTTTTACGAAAAACTTTTTTCTGCTACAGTAAGCGTTGAGAATCGAATGAGCGAGTGTAAAATATATGACAAATTGGATTAATTAATTGACATTTCTCATGAATCAATGTCTGTTTGAGTAAGGAACAGTTTAAGGGAAATCTAAAGTGTTAAAATATTAAATAATTTGGACTAAAATGCAAATAAACGTTGAAAGAATTTTTATGCCCGACGTTTCTCCCCTGTTTCTCCCCCATTTATCCCCGGGAGAAACATTTCTCCCCGGGAGAAACCCTAAATCCCGGGTTTTTCCCCTATTTCCCAGGGAGAAATACCTTTCTCCCTGGGAGAAACCCAACCCTGGCTATAACCAGGGCTGGTATGAAATATTTCGAATGAAATATTTCTTGAAATATTTCATGAAATATTTCATTGTAAAAATTTCAAAAATTTCACATTTTTGAAATTTTTAAATAAGAAATAAGTTCGACGTCAAGAATACCAAATACTGACGGATACCTATCCACGAAAAGTTGTTAGTTAACACACTGCGTTGGCATAACTCTACCAGTAAATAATGCAGCCACAGAAATCCTGCGTAGTCTATTACTTTTGAGTAATAAAGCTAGCAGTTGCTGGCCTGTAGCACCGTTGACACATCTACTCCGGATATCTGAGCGGGTCTTTCTAAGGGGTGGGGAGAGAGGCAGGAGGGTTTATAGTAACTGCTGAAAGGGTGCTCATTATGAACGGCACAGGGCAAAGAGGTCGGATACGTACACAATAGGTCAAAATATAGCAGACAATATGTTAGCTAAACAAACAGGAGCAACTCACTCCTCAGTTTGCTTCAAGTTTAGCACTGTTTGAATGGTCACCCTTAATTCTGCAATTAAGCGGTGTTTCCCATTTAAACGAGAAAAAGCTTTGCCTTTATTCGCTTTTACGATAAAGCGGTATACAATTATCCGGTTAAAAATACATAATTTTATGCAATCAACCGATTTATGCGGTTAACCGGTATGCGATTCTGTTATTTTATCTGTCTATGCATTTTTGACGGTGGTATTTGGTAAATTAAACAAACAGATATTACGCATAAAAAACACACATTACGGAAATGTGTGTTTTTTTTCTAATGTGCTTTGAAAGATTTCAAAAATTTCAATATTTCTGAAATATTTCAAAAATTTCAAATTTCATGAAATTTTTTAAACTTTCGAAATTTTTACCAGCCCTGGCTATAACTGCAGGAAAAACACGAAAAATACTGTCAAGTGGCAGTGGCCCAGTTGAGGATTCAGTCTTGTGTCTCTTGGAAAATGGCAAGACAGTCTGATCTGGTTGAATGTTTTTTTATAATAAATTATGCTGAAATTATGAAAATGTCTGAATATTTGTAATAAATTCTGGAACACCCTATAAAGAACACAGTAAATATTTGTCCAATAAAAATATACATAAAAACACGAATTTTTCTCCCATTTGTTTTTAATGTCAAACAGAAGTGGAACTCCAAAATTTAAATAACGTCCTTTCTTATATGCACTTATTTCGAGCCTCTAGTTGCAAACGATTATTTAAACGTGGATACAGCTTTTGAGACACCCTATCGAGGGTGGTACCAGGCCAATAAATAATCAATAAATGATCGGATGAGGAATATCCAGACCCTGGATAGTCTACGCTGACAGGCGTACTCCAAACTTCAAAACCGGGGTTTCGTCAAAAACATGTGAACCCTAATTAATTCTAATTGCCGTGGGAAAAATGACAAGTAAGTATTTGTGAAACACAAGCAGGCCCCAACCGCCCCCGTAATTCAAAGGGGTATAAAGCGATGACGGACAGACGGACGGACACCCCAAACCTATAGGCCCCAATCCGAAGGGTTGGGGCCTAAAAAAGAGGCTATTGACGGGATCGTGTCTCAGTCATTTATTCCTTTGAAGTTTTGACCGGAATGGTACTCACCTTTATTTACAGTAGCATCACAACATTTAGTACAGTAACTATGACACAAATATGTGCCACGTTAAGAGTTTGAGAAGTTTTGATCTTTGACATTGGCAGTGTTTCCTTGACCTTTGAAATTCTGTGGTGGTCACCCACCCGAAAAATATCATATTTTACGGTCAGAGAATTTATTTCTGCACTTCTGCACAAATTACAACTTTCTTGCATTATCGCTAGTGATGTGATCCGTCACTGATGGGTCCGGTTCGGTTCGGTTTCGGTTTTTAAAGAAAAATCCGCGGTTTTTTCGGTTCGGTTTCGGTTTTTTTTTCAGACTATGCAAATATATATAAATTAAAGATATCCCAATTTGTTTTCTGTTTTTATTCTAGAACGTGATACGTCAACACTTTGCTTAACTAAAAAGCAACTCATCTGGAAGTCTAAAATAATGCTGCGCTAAAATAGTGAGCTGAAACATTCATAGCAGTTAAAGGTCGTTCTGAGAAAAACAAAAATAATGTTAATTATAAACCGAAAATGAACCGCGGTTTTCCACACAGCACGGTTCGGTTTAACCGAACCGCCACCTTCACGGTTGACCGTCCAAAACGGTAAACCGTCACATCCCTAATTATCGCCCACTTAAAAATGATCGCGGAGATTTTTTCGTATTTTGTCCAAACTGGGATAAAATCGCCAAAAATGGTTTAAACCAAAAATAAAAAAAATTCTTAATGCAGTAGAGAGTTAAGAACTCGTGTTGAAAATTCGGTAAGATAAAAAATAAAAAAATATTTCACTTTAACCGTCGCGGGACGGACGACACTTGTCCCCATCTGTACAGCCTTTTGGCTGAAAACGTAATTCTTCTACAATTCAGATTGGTGACGTCATACACCTATCTCAATTTTCTATACAAGTTTAATGTTTAACAAAAGCCGAGCGACTTATCTAAGGAATAATTACAGTAAGTTTGAAGACGATCCGACTTTCCGCTATCGCCAGCAGAGAATTTTTTTACGAAATGACACCTTTCTTAATTTCAGCACACGCATCAAAAGTTGAAACAGCCGTCCGACTGACCCATGTAAAATTTTAAGTCGATACGATTTTCGGTTAGCGAGATATCTTGCAATATCTTGTTCAAAATATACACATGTTTTGCGCGATGACGTCACACGCCGCACACGTTCGCTTCACTTGCGATAAAATTTGAGCGAATCTTTCGGATCTACCAAACAACAATTCAACCAAGTTTGAACTTGATTCGATGTTTAGCGGCTGAGAAATTTTACATGCAACATTTTAACGTAATGACTTCATACGTCTTTCTTAATTTCGATACATAATTTTGGACGCATCGTCAAAAAACATAATTTTTCAAAAAAAAAATTAAAAAGAAAAAAAAGACCTATCTAAAGAAATTCTTATAAAATTTGGAGAAAATCTGATCAAAATTTTGAGAAGAAACATTTTGAAAATTGGCAACAAAAAAATTTTAAATGCCCCCATTTGGTCAATTTGACGGATCGCCAAATGAAAGTAATTTTCAAGACAGGCCTACCTAGCGAACAATCGCATAAAATTGAAAAAAAAATCAACTCAAGACTGAAGGAGAAGAAACAATTTAAGTAAAAGTTTATATACGTACAGACGTACATGCAGACGACGGATGATGCGGTAAGACCAGCCCGACGAAGTCGGCTGGTCTAAAAAGTATGGACGAAAATTTAATTTATGAAAAGTTGCAAAAAGCGCCGGGAAACAGTAATAATCCCGGTGACAATAGTCCGCGGAGGGATGGGGGGAAACTGTCCCGAGGGGGGGGGGGGGAGATTATCTTAGACCCCCCTCCCAGGTATAATATGGAAATTAAGGTGTCTTAAGTCTGAGGTGGGGTCAGCGACAAAGTCCAGATCATCAGTCAAGATACAGAAACAATCTGGCAGTTTGGGACGAACTATGTCCTGGGTCTTCCTATGAACACCAGGAGTCACAGTTCCGATGGTTGAATTTGCAATTTACGTCAATTTTGTTAATCTCGGCGCAGGACATGGGCCAATTGCGTCCTAGCAGAAAGGGTGCATCACGTAAGTGACTCCAATATAAATTATGGCGCACAGTTTTACGGTCAAATGACAATGTTGCACTGAGAAACATTGATGTTTTCTTGTGATTAGGATGCAGAAATTACCGCAAACAGCACTGAATTAAACAGATGCAAAATCACTCTTCACTAAAGTTTGGGAGTACATGTATTAAAAAATTCTGCTAATTTGGACCTTGGTACTCTGGACCGCGCGCCGGAAGATTCATAATTTGGAAAGATGAGCTTTATGGTTATTTCAACTGGCGACCCTTTCTCTGTCAGAGGAAGATAGAAAAGGTCTAGTTTGGGAAGAGGAGTGTTGGTGGGATTCGGATCACGCGGGACAACTCGAGCGGTCCTCCTATGACAGCGTTCTGTCCTTGGAAGATAGAATGGGATCGCTGGAACTAGTTCTTGATGACCCTTGTGGTCTTCTATGACAGCAAGAGTCACAGATTCTATACAGAACTTGCCACTTCTGGTATCCATCTTGCCAATCTCGACGCGCAACTTGGGGCACTGGCGTTATTTTGGAAAAGGTAGATCACACAAAAGGCCGCATTGTAAATTATGGCGGACAATATTTATAAGCCAAATCACACTTTGGGTGTTTCGAATAAAATGCGCAAGAATTTTGAATTTCGACTGCGAGAGAACCGGGCAAAAAAATGAAAGAACTGATAGAAAAATATAGACGAAATATCGAAAAAACAGCTTATACTCGGAACATAAAAGAAATTGAAACTTGAAACTATTTGTTAAAACCTTAAATACATTTTTAAAATAGCATACGGGTTGTTAAAAGCCCGACTGATCTTCGGTGCAAGAGAAATTTGACATTTATGCGAAATCTCTCTATCATTTCTTTCATTTTTACCCGGTTACTTTTATTCAAAAGCGCAGAATTTTTGGGCATTTTTATTGGGAGCACCCAAAGTGTGATTTGGCTTATTGTCAAATAACATTTTTATTCTGAGAAAGTAGATGTTTTCTTGACATCAGGATATGCAAACTCTTATTATTGTCCACAACATTGCATATAAAGTTGAAAAACCACTCTTTACCAGGGATTTTTTTTTTTTGCTCTGCCTCCTGCTTCCAGGAAGCATTGATTTTGCCCAGAAAGCATTGCTTTCAGCATGAATGCGTCCGCTTGGACGCATCATTTTTTTTATATGTTGCGTCCAGTTATAAAATCAATATTCGACAAGTATTCAGTGAACACTAACAGGCCCCAACGCCCCCAAAATTGTAAGGGGTCGTCTATGGTTTTGAACCTGTTGGCCAGTTTAGGCCAAGAAAAATAAATGTCCTACTTCTGCTCAAAACTTTGAAAAACAATGATACTGGCTGGCGGAAAATCTTTTTTTTCCCCCAAAATTTAGCAGATCACGTGACCGAATTTGGCCAAAATGGTCTAAAGGCACATCTACAAGTCGAGACTTTTCAATTGAGCCCAACATCAAGTCTCTAGGCCTCTGCGTTCTCGAGATATCGCCTGTACAAACACAAGTCGATTTTTTGCTTTTTTGGCCAATTTGGTCAAGATCACGTGATCGAATTTGGCCAAAATGGCCAAAAGGCACATCTACAAGTCGAGACCTTTCAAATGAGCCCAACATCAAGTCTCTAGGCATCTGCGTTTACGAGATATTGCCTGTACAAACACAAGTCGATTTTTTGCGTTTTTGGCCAATTTGGCCAAGATCACGTGATCGAATTTGGCCAAAATGGCCAAAAGGCACATCTACAAGTCGAGACCTTTCAAATGAGCCCAACATCAAGTCTCTAGGCCTCTGCGTTCTCGAGATATCGCTTGTACAAAAAAGCGATGACGGACAGACGGACAGACAGACACCCCAAGTCTATAGGCCCCCAACCCTGTAGGGTTGGGGCCTAATAAGCATATCAGTATTTTTGGTGGAATATTTACTAGTCGCATTAGAAAGGTTGAACTGAAATTTATGGATAGTGCTAGAATTTAACTGTAGCTTATCTTAATATTCTAAATACCGTTATTCCCCCAACATAAGCCGCCCGGGACAATTAGCAGCACTCATCCAAAATGACCCATCCAAAAAAATGTTTCGTTACCGGACTATAAACCGCACCCTGGTCGAATTTAAACTATGACAGTCTTGATCATTCAGTACATTGGACATATATAAACTCTCAGTTAGATCAACTGAGATACTCCTGCATTTATTTTTATAAAGGACGAGGGAAAAATGATAAATAAAAGCACTGAAAATAGTTTGTTTATTTTTGCTATTGTAAATATGGCTTCTTAAAGATTTTTTCATGAGTGTCTGGACCATAATTAACCCTACCGGACTATCAATCGCAGGAGAGGTTTTGTATGTAAAATCAAATTATAAAACGTGGTTATAGTTCGAAAATTACTGTTTACGTGGACTTTGCTACCGGACGCACTGATTGCGTCATGGACGCATCGAAATTCTCGTGGAAGCAATGCTTCGATCGTCACTGCCTCCACGGAAGCATTGGTTAACAGAGCAAGCAAAATCCCTGCTTTACTCAAGTTTGGGAGTTTCGTCGAGGTCACAAGTAAGGCCCCAGGATAGTTTTCAGCTTACTTTCTAGGAAAAAGCTTGCTAGTTGGAACCTCGATGACCTGAAATGTGCGCAGAAAGATCCATAATCTCGAAAATTGATGTCAATGACCATTAATATTGCAAGAATAGTGACAGGAAATAGTAAGAATCCGTTGGGATTGGAATCACCAATGACTAGAAACTGAGCGAAATTATGATTTCATATTTGTGTTTTTGTAAATTTGATTTTTCTAATGATTTCAGAAATTTGGATCCACAAAACACTTTTACTTGAGAGGAAACTGATTATCTACAACATAAGCCAAATCACACTTTGAGTGTTTCGAATAAAATGCGCAAGAATTTTGAATTTCGACTGCGAGGGAACCGGATAAAAAATTTAAAAAAGAAATGATAGAAAAATAAGATATAAGAAACATTGCAAAAACAACTCATACTCGCAACATAAAAGAAATTGACACTTGAAAACAATCGGGTTTTTAACAACACGTCTGCTATTTCCAAAATTAATTGAAAGTTTTTACAAATAGTTTCAAGTTTCAATTTCTTTTATGTTCAATGTATGAGCTGTTTTTGCGATATTTCTTCTATATGTTTCTATCATTTCTTTAATTTTTTTACCCGGTTCCCTTGCAGTCGAAATTCAACGTTCTTAGGCATTTTATTCGAAACACCCAAAGTGTGATTTGGCTTAAAGTATACGGGTTGTTAAAAAATCGACTGATCTCTGGTGGAAGAGAAATTTGACATTTATGCGAAATCTCTCTATCTTTTCTTTCATTTTTTACCCGGTTATTTTTATTCGAAACTCAGAATTGTTGTGCATTTTTATTGGGAACGCCCGGTGTGATTTGGCTTATGAGTACGCGTACGTAACGTAAACAAACCTCATGAACGAAAAAAAACCACCTCCCGACTTCAATTTTTTCTCTGCTTGGGCCATAAGGTCTAGGCCTTTTTGTTCGGGGGTAGCCATAACTTTGAAATGGTACAGCAACAGCACTATCTCTTGTTTCGTTATTGTTGTTGTTACAACACGGAAACGTACAGTTAATCGATCATGCGCATATGTTATGTTTTGCACTGACTATTCGCAACGTCAGTTGTGATTATAACTTCCTAAACGTTATTTTTGCCATCAGTCGATAATTGTTTTTTCAAAAATTGGATAATGCTGAATTCAGAAATAAAGTAATAATTTTAGGACCACATGAAACATTGACTTTTCTAATAGAGTCCCACAAGGCATGTATTTTCACGTGCGTTCGCTTGACGCCAACGCCATGAGGAAAACACACTTCGGTGTGAGTAATATATCGTAATGATAGAGTAATGGAAGAGTGGAAAAGTGAAATATTTCAAAAACATGGACAAATCCAAAGAAGCCACTGTTTTGTCTACTAGAGGGCGTTTCAGCATAAGCGACCTCAGCAAATCCGACAAAACATCACATGCAGATAAATCATAGCCAGATCAGCGCTTAAGAATAAACGTAAAGGATAACCGATAGGTAATAATCGACCTAACTAAAACCTTCTTGACCTCAGAGGTAAACAAAGAAATCGGCGACAGCCATCGCATTGGCAGCAACAGGATCGATGTCTTTGTCGATGCAACACGCCTCTAACAGTCCCCAATGTTAAAAATAGACCTTATTTGTAAGCCTTTGTGAATTGTCTCTATCATATAAAGTATCCCCCAAAGAAAATCCCTTGTTTTTCATGGAGTAAAATTTATGCACTAAAGACTGAGTTGAAACAACAAAGGTTCTGGTTGGCAATATTCCCAGTGAGGCTGCACAGGCTGCCTTACTCCACGGGAATTCGAAGACCCCTGTCGCACGGTAACCGCGTCAGCAAAGGAAACCAAGGCAGTTCTGGTAGATATGGAGACATAAGCAACTGTTTGGTATTTATTATCTGTGTTTGGTATTGATCATCATTCATAACTTAATGTGAATAACCCGAAACCGCCAAATATCACATGACCACATTATCGCCATTTTGAGGAGGTTTGAATAAAGACACCCGAACTGTTAGCATTGCTTTTCTCTCTCGCTAACCACCAAATACAATATGGTGTCAGATGTGGTTGAGCAATAAACCTTAGTTAAACGAGAGAAATAAACAAAGCAGGGTGAAAATGCCAAAATTCAATCCGCCGGATAACTTCAATTTTACAAAGCCACAGACATGGCCGGAGTGGAAATAGCGCTGGCAGAGATTTTATGTGGCCACGAAGCTGAAAGACGAGGACCAGGAAGTGCAAGTGGCCAGTCTTATTTATGCTATGGGTCTACAGGCGGAGACCGTCTTTAACACGTTGCAATTTGACAACGAAGCAGACAAGAACAATTATGACATTGTGATGCGCAAGTTTGACTCGTATTTCATACCGGCGGTGAATAAGATCCATGAGAGAGCGAGGTTCCACCAACGAACCCAGGCGCCAGGTGAGAGTGTGGAATATTTCATAAGAGCACTCTACGAGCTGGCTGAAACATGCGACTTCCCTGCTGCAGTGAAGCAAGAAACCATTAGAGACATGTTGGTCGTGGGAATCCTTGACAAAGAATGCAGTGAAAAATTGCAACTCAAGGAGGATCTCAAGCTTGATGAAGCTATTGAAATGTGTCGAACATCTGAGCTGGTCAAGAAACAGATGGCAAGCCTGAGGCCAGTTGCTTCAATGGATATCGTGAGGAGACGACCAGCCCAGTCAACACAAGCAGGCAGACAAGAAAAATCATACCATAAATACAACAATAAACCTTGCACTAAACCTCAAAGCAAACCACAAAATCGTGTGTGTGGTAACTGTTTGAAGCAACACAAGTCCAGTTCCTGCCCTGCTTATGGTAAAAAGTGCCACTTCTGTGGACGACTTAATCACTACGAGCGAGCATGCAGAAAGAAGAAATCTGTTGCAGAAGTTGAAGAACAGGATGAAGTCTCCGAAACATTCTTCCTGGGTTCAGTAGAATGTGAGGATACTCAGCAATGGAGAACTGAGTTAACCATCAACAATGTCAAGATTTCATTCAAGCTTGACACGGGCACTGACATTAGTTGCATTTCAGAAGACATTCATGAACGAATGAATCCAAGACCGACGCTGCAACCATGTACATCAGCTCTCACCAGTCCAGGTGGAGAAATTCAAACGGTAGGCCAATTTACAGCTGAAGTACGGCATCGGGGAAAAGAATACACATTTCCCGTGTGTGTCTTGCAAAACAGCATGCGAAACTGTCTGCTGAGTAGAGGAGCTGCAAGTTCTATGGGATTTGTGCAACGAATAGAAGAGGTTAGTGATGATGTTTTTGGTGATTTCGGACTCATGAAGTGTGAACCTATCAGAATCAAGTTGAAACCACAATCCAGTCCGTACAACCTTGTGAGCCCGAGACGTGTTTCCGTACCATTGCTAAAGCCAGTGAAAGAGGAACTTGACAGAATGGTTGCAAATAATATCATTTCTTCTCCAGTTACAGAGCCTACAGAATGGTGTGCGCCGATGATTCCAGTGTTAAAGAAAACTGGAAAAGTACGTATTTGTGTTGACTTAAAGAAATTGAATCAATCCGTGCAGCGCGAACGTTTTGTCATGCCGACAGTTGACGAAATTATGTCGAAGTTATCGGGATTACAACACTTGATTGCTCTCAATCGTTCTGGCAGTTGCCACTGCATGAGGATGACCGTCACTTTACAACGTTCATAACTCCATTTGGGCGGTATTTCTTTAATAGACTACCATACGGACTAAACTCTAGCACAGAAATCTTCCAGCGAACATTGAAACAGCTTGTTGAAGATATCGATGGCGCGTTCGTTGATGTTGATGACATGCTGATCTACGCGCGAGACGTCGGCACACATGATGATATACTCAATCAGGTGATTGATAGAATTCGCATGGTGGGTTTAAAACTGAACAAATCCAAATGCAAGTTCAGGATGAAGAAAGTTACATACCAAGGGCAAGTGTTTGCAGAAGAAGGGATGAAGCCAGATCCCATAAAGGTAGAAGCCATTTGCACAATCAAGACGCCCGAGAATGTTGGTGAGCTCCGACGCTTTCTTGGGATGGTAAACTACCTGGGCAGGTACGTGCCAAACTTATCGCAAACAATGGCACCGATGTTGGAGCTGCTGAAGCAGTAAAACGCCTTCCTGTGGGGTGCTGAACAACAGAAGGCCTTCAAAGAAGTGAAGGCAATTTTTTCATCAAACATCGTTTTGGCGTACTATGACATGACCAAGCCAACGTTTGTGTCAGCGGATGCCAGTTCCTATGGCGTTGGTGGCTGCTTGATGCAAAGTTTTGATGGGAAGATGAGACCGATAGCATATGCTTCGAGATCACTGACACCAAGTGAGAGGCGATGGGCACAGATCGACAAAGAATGCTTGGCACTCGTTTGGGCTTGTGAGAAGTTTTCACATTATCTTGTAGCTCTTCCCGATTTCAAACTTCTCACCGACCACAAGCCGCTTGTTCCGCTCATCAATACCAAGGACCTAGACAAGACTCCGATCAGAATACAGCGCCTTTTGATGAGGTTGATGAGATTCAACTGTGTTGCTGAACACATAGCTGGGAAAGACTTGGTAGTTGCTGATACTCTTAGCAGAAATTTAATTCCACAAGATGTTGGAGAGTCTGAGATAGCTGAACTTGTGAACGAACATGTGAAATCTCTTGCAGATGTGTAGCCAGTGACTGACCAGAAGCTCAAAGAGATAATGGTCGAGAGTGCTAAAGTTCCAGATGTCGCTTTGGTAATTTCCTACACGCTTAATGGCTGGCAAGAGCACCAGAAGGACGTTCCTGAATCAGTACAATGGTACTTTGCAAGCCGGTCGTCATTCACAGTCATCGACGGAATACTTACTTTCCTGGATAGAATAGTTGTGCCACCGAGCATGCGAAACGATGTCTTGAAGAAACTTCATGGAGGTCATCAAGGCATTGTCAAATCTAAAGAACTTGCTGCACAAAGCGTGTGGTGGCCAACGATAAACCGAGAAATACAGCAAGTGTGCAGTGAGTGCAAGTTCTGTGAAGAAATCAAACCATCAAAACGCCATGAGAAGCTTATCCCTACCACCCTACCAGATGGACCCTGGCAGAAATTGGGGATAGATGTGTTTGAACTGGATAAGAGTAACTATCTAGTGACTGTCGATTACTACAGCAGGTACATTGATGTTATATACTTACCTGACGTGACGAGCAGGACTGTAGTTATGAAGCTGAAATCGCTATTTTCAAGGCATGGTATACCCATGGAAGTGAGGAGTGATGGTGCACGACAGTTCGTGTCCAAAGAATTCACTGAATTTTCACAACAGTATAACTTTGTACACTCTGTGAGCAGCCCTCACTTTAGCCAGAGCAATGGTGAAGCAGAATCTGCCGTGAAAATCGCAAAACGATGATTGAAACAGAGTGATCCTTTTGTAGCGTTGATGCTACATAGGAATACTCCTCACACAGCGACAGGAAAATCACCTGCTGAATTATTTTTGGAAGAAAACTGCGCACTATGATCCCTACCCCGAAAGAGAATTTAAAGCCAGTGAACTCTCTTCATCAACAGGTTCGCGAACGTGACCTAAAATACAAACAAAATATGACGAAACAGTTCAACAGAAAACATGGTGCGACAGAATCAACAACCTTTCAGACTGGACAATCTGTGCGCGTGAAAACTGAAAAAGAAAAGATTTGGAAACCTGCAACAATAGTTCAAAAACGTGACTTTCCGAGATTGTATTTGGTGAAAACACCTGATGGTAAACAGCTCCGCCGCAACCCGAAACATCTGATACCGATGCATTCCAATTCTGGAATGAAACCTAGCAAAGAACAAAGCAGACATTTTAATAACCAGTAATGGGATGAATTCTTTGACAGACGTATGCAAAATTTCAATGCAGCTTCCTCCCCTGTCATTCAGAAACCTGAAAAGAAAAGTGCTACAATTACATGTCCAAATGCCCAACAAAAAATTGTGCAAATGAAATCGTCTGTCTTACCTACTGTAAATCTAGTAAAACCAAGTATAGTTCCAAATGTAAGAAGGTCAACAAGAACCATCCGACAACCTAAAAAGTTAGATCTGTAAAACACTGAGCATCCAAAAAAAATATATATATATGTATATATTTCATTGATACGGTCCCTGAGCATTTCGTTCGTATATCATTATCATTAAAGTGTTTAATAATTGCTATTGTATTTATTTTTTTTAATTCTCTATAGTTCTTTTGTCTTCTGTAATAAAAAAAAGATTTTGTAAATAAATATATTTACAATTTTTTACGAAAATTCGATGCTGAACTTGCCATATAAATGTTTGAGTTATGTGTCGTAATCCATTTTGCGTCAGAAAGTTGAAGAGACAGCATAATAGAATTCCAATGTAAAATGATAGACCGATTGAAGAATCGTCCTAAAAAGGTTTGTGATTGGTTATAAAATAAATCGCATGACATTCCATTTAATTTTGACAAATCAGAGATCAGCATTGATGTACTTTACATGTGGGAAAATAGTTCGAAAATTTTTAGATTGAAAGTCACATAAATATCGCAAAAAAGTATTTAATTTTAAATTCATTATTGTTAATTTTGTTAATTATATCACCTAAGTTAAACTTTTTATGTAAATACTGAAAATAACAAATTTGTCCTAGTGTATTCTTACATCCGTTACCGCGAGTTCTGTTTTCTGCGAGTACACGCGAGCTGGAGAGAATGAAAGCGATTTCATTAAAATTGTCGGAATATAACTAATTAATTGAAGGACAAATTGATGAATTAATGTGAATATATGTTTAACTTGCTATTAGATATAGTTTAAACTCATAATTGTGTAAATAGTGTTAATATCTGAAGAACAATGTATTATCGCTCATAAAAAGGTAAGGGGACGGGCAGTTTTGAAAAAGAGAAGGTGAAAAGAGCATTTTCTTAAAGGGGGAGATGTTTGGTATTTATTATCTGTATTTGGTATTGATCATCATTCATAACTTAATGTGAATAAACCGAAACCGCCAAATATCACATGACCACATTATCGCCATTTTGAGGAGGTTTGAATAAAGACACCTGAACTGTTAGCATTGCTTTTCTCTCTCAATAACCACCAAACACAACAGCAACAACTGTTTTGGCCTTTCCTGCCAAAATTTTGTGAGAACCTTCAGCATGATCGATGACAGACGAACAACATCCCAGGAGACCAACTGCACGCTGGAGCATCTATAACTAACGCTTCAAAGTTTGGAAACGGAAAATATTCGCCGGAAGTCTGTGATTGAGACGGTTCTCAAAGAGGTCCACCTGAGGGGATTCCAAGTCGATTGACCTACAATCCAATGAAACGTGAAATCCGCAAACGCCCACCCTGTATGGACTATTTTACCCATTCTGAACGCGAGATTGACAAGAACATTCGGCCTTCCTGCGAGGTGAGATGCCTAAATTACAACATAGTCTTGAGCACATAAGACGACCTACTTGGTGATTCAACACAACATCTGTGAGCTCGTGCAATTTTGTTTGGACAAATTAGACACCACTCTCTGAATGCCCACCAGGAACTGAATCACTTGACCCTTGAAAAATGCTGCTTAAAACATGCAATAAAGACAGCATTCATTTCCAACACCTTGATATGAAGCATCCGATCGTGACAAGACCACTGACCCTCCCAAGTGCACCCAAGAAAAAGGGGACCCCATCCGCTGCAACACACCCTCAAGAGATTGCCCTAAAGTGACCACCAGACTAGATCTCTGAGTGCTAACACAGGGAATTGCAGTTGATAGTGTGGCGACCTGCCACAACGTAGCGCTCTCAGAATCACACGCCGAAAGTCAAGAAAATGACACCTACCCAATTCGGCCGTTTTTTATGTGGCAAATAGCAAACCCAGGAGGGATTCCAGCAGAGAAACTAATTGCTTGGGAGTGGATACTACACGAAAAATCAAAGTCAACAACGTTTGAATGCGTGGCTGAGTGAAAAAAACCCTGCCTTTTGCAGAGTCCAGAAGATCTCCTAGAAACTCTATTTGCTTAACCGAAACCAACTCTGACTTCCTCAAGTTGACCGGGAAGCCAACAGCAAAGCAAAGCTTGTCCGATTGGACCAATTGAGATAGCAAGACGTCTTTGCCCTTGTTCACCAGCAGCCAATCGCCGAGATATTACAAATAATCAATCCGACTTATCGGCTCCAGCATTTGAATACCTTTCACAGCTTGAGTGAACACAAACAGTGCCGTCTAAAATCTGAATGGGAGGGCGAGAAACCAATAATGTACATCCCGTGCTATGAAGCATTTGATTACTTTCACAGCTTGAGTGAACACAAACAGTGCCGTCTAAAATCTGAATGGGAGGGCGAGAAACCAATAATGTACATCCCGTGCTATGAAGCAGACGAGCGGATTTGTGCATGGGAATTGGAAGATATTCATCCAAAAGATCAACCGAGATGGCTCACATGCCCGACTTAGGGTGGACTTGATAAGGTGTGGAATGTCTTTTCTGAACGATTCGAGATATAAGGACTGATTGAGTTGTGAAAAGTCTATAACTAGGCGTCTAGTGACTTTTTCGGGACGAAAAGTCGAGACTTAAAAACTAGTAAATGGCCACAGGAATCCTTTCTATGGCTTTTTACTTAAAAGTTCTTGAATCATCGTATTTAACACCAAATGCTTGTCTGGGTGATACCTGTACGGCGAGACTAAAGAAGGATCATGGAGCTTGGTCACCGGGGAAAGAATATGCTGACTTGACCGATTCCTAGTAAACTGTAAGGAGTATCTCCCCCATCGCAACCAACGAACTACCTGTTTGAGAGTCCCGATTGATTGCCAAGCTTGCCAAAAATCAGTCTTCCTCTTTGTTCAATCGAGGACCAACTAACTCTTCGTAACTAACTCTTCGTAAGAATTTCAAGTATCTAGATGATATCGCTTCGCAATCTGGAGCGGATACTTTGATTGGTTGCTACCCTAGCTGTGAAAGAACAGCCGACTTTTGAATGTCCAATCTGGGTTTCTTTACCTGTGGGTTGGATACTATGGAAGGCATAGATAGCTTTTTGGCTGCTGCCGCAGACGGGCATGGATGGTTGACATCGCCTAGGCCGACTCTGTTGTGGCGTCAAGACTCAACCCATACATGCATCCTGTGATCTGCTCCTCCCACTCGAGCTGTCGCGATTGCTTTCCTTAAGACATCTAGCGGAAAAGTTCTGATTGACTGGCTATTGGAGCAAAACGTAGCTTACCAGTATGCTCCATGCTGATATTTGAGTGGGGCAGCGCCTGGTGACGACGCAAGACCACCAAAGACGACAACATTTAAGTGTCCAGTTTAAGCAAATCATATTACGTGGTAACCACACCAACAAGCACGCGAACAGAGAGTTAGTATCGGGTTCAACAAACTTGCGTAATGTCTGGTAGGCGGCATCCTGAAACCAGAGTGTGCCCAGGCTTTTTCGCGAAATCTGTAATCCATTGCTGCCAGAGGCACAATCGACTCGGGATTGGTACTGGGCAACTACAGGCCCGTGTTGCGAGGATAGGCAAGGGGATGAATCTGCAACACACTGTGAGTCATTGGGCTTATACGTGGACGCCCTGGCATGTCTCGACTTGTATAAGCTTGGAAGACAGCAGATAAAACCTCTCGTGCGATTTTTTTCGACGCTTGCACCGACTGTAGTTCTAACATCTCTGCTTGCAGAGCAATGAAAAACAAGGTGCCATGGATGACCCATTAAAGTCCCCCATTGGTTTTTAGTTTCGATAGAAAGAGCTACGGCTCTATCACTTGAGGCTTTGACACGGTCACAATTATCTGCAATAAACTTAACGATGTCTCTAAACAGATAGTCTACTGACGTCAAATCTGTAGCAGACACATCGTCCTATTCATCACGTGCGATGTCAATGCCTGGCGACGTGGACCTGAGTACCGGACGTAGGGGTATGTAATCCTCAGGCGCCATGACCCGTGGCGAATCTTGGTAGGAAACTGCCACCCTTGCGGCATTCAATGGCGGCGGTGTGCTGACAGTCACCGGTAAGGATGTTGGCACCGACAGCTGATATTCGTACGAAATGATTGTGGGGGGGGGGGGGCGACTGTTCAGCAGCTGAAAGCGATGAAGAGCCACAGACAGAGTCATCATCATATTGGCGCTTCTCCACCGTCAAAGGCTGTATGTGGGCCAGCAACGGTAGAGAAGGTGGTTGTTTTGCGGTTAGAGACTCTGGTCCCGTGGTGATCGTCGCTGTAGGGGCCGCCCCAAGAAGCGCTGAATTCAAATCCAATAAAAGGTGTCTTCGAATTTTTATTTACAGTTACCCATCACAATCCCCATCAACGAAATGTTGTGCAATGTACTATACGTTCTGACAATTGTTCTGCCCGTTAATACATCGTTATAGCATTTTCTGCGTATCTAATAGCTGGAGAGTATGCATGTGCTAATTCCGCATTTGATGCAAATTCTGCAAATTATTAAGTTTTTTCATGTGCACACTCTTGCGTAAAATGATGACAAAATTGCATTTTCTATTTGCGTGTAAAAAGCAAACAAAAATAATAGAATGATGTGACGTAAATCACAGCTCACAAACAGCCACTTGGAAAGAAGGTGTAGATTACGTTGATAGACATTTTTGCTAAGTTCACACATCAGATGAAAATTCTATTCGTGTTATTTTTCTACTGCAATACAGCGTTTTTGAAACTGCAGGTCAATGTTCTTACAGATGTTTTTCTATAGTCCGTTTTAAAGTTATGGAATTAAATCCATAAAAAAGAAATATCAGATCGTGTTTATGGTTTCATTGCCCAGAGTAACATGTTATCAGCCTCGCCAAGTTTGCAACTAAATGTAGAAAGCAGCATAAAATGTGATCGCTAAGACAAAGCTGCAGTTGGAAAGACTTTTTTGCTATCAAAACTTATCATATAAACTAATTTTATGCACTTGTGGACTAGGAAGGCATGATGGAAGATATTCCATTTAGTATGACAGAAAATGTGAACTTTTATTTCTCTAATACTTTCTGACTATCACTTTTTATGTTTGATATCAATAATCTCCATATCAAAAATTAACTCAGTTATTACAAATTAAATAGATAAGAACAATTAATTGCTGACAGCATGATTATTTACCGATATTTGTTGCATAAATTCAATATTTTATTGTACGTCATACTCGCCAGCTTGGTAAATAACAAACATGCCTTTAGCTAGGAAGAGTTTCTACATCTATGACCAGTTGACCAGTGTTAATCTAAAACCAATGTGCAAGTTTCTGTATATACCTGCAAGCATGAACTGATTGGTTGACTCGTATTTAAATACTTATTAAATTTATTTTTCTAAAACATAAAGTTAATATGTTGATTATATGTTATAACTTATTATAATAGCCATGTTTATTATACATTGTTTATTAACTTTTTTACATTTATTTTTTACAAAATGATACTATAAAATACCGTTCTCTTAAGTAAAGTATAAATAAAGATTCTAATATTAAATATTAAAGAGATAAAATGCTAACAATATATGAAAAACAATTCGTAGAAACATGCATAATAACAGGATAAAATATCGAAAAATGGCATATATAATTAGACCAATAATTCTGCATTTAGTAAGATACTGCTAAAAATGCTACAACGGAATGTCATGATTCCAAACCTTCACCATCGCCTTTCGCCATGGTAAGAAAAACTATGCTGCTTTCAATAGTAAACGTCAAATCAAGAGTAAACATTGAAAATGTGAAAAAGGTGTTAAAAATCTCATAACTAACCACGCTATCATTTGTTGATGGTTGAATTACTACTATTTAACACAAAGTTTTGTGTAGGGAGGAACAACATCGGGCACATTTCTTCTGTTTGATGTTTTAGAATGAAAGAAAAAACTGAAGGCAGATTATTAAGTAGTCAATTGCAGATACGTGGTGGCATCATTGCCTCGTGAAAAGAATCAAACATATCATGTTTCATTAAAGATATGTTTTGATCCTGAAATTAAGAGGACCATAACAATACGGCTTAATGCAAATATCGGAAGTAAAAGTGAAACATTCGCACTTTCATGGCCAGATTTTGTTTTTTTTTGTAACATTATACACGACAAACACAAGAATACTCTTGGCACCGAGTTGAGATATTGCATATTACTTTGCTATGTCACACAGGAGGACTCTTTAGTTGCGCACGCTAATATTCTCTCTTTAAAAGCTTTTCTTGATATCGAGGAGGTACCAAGTCTCTGTCTGGGAATTCCCTTAAATCTGGGTTCTCTTCAGGCACTGTTTTTCCATAGGGCGTGTACGTATGCATTTTGCGATGGCGAAAGCTGAGCTCATCTCTTCTTCTGGGGAATTTGTCTGCATCCACCAAGCATCCCTTCTTCTCGTAATAGTCCAACAACTTTACCCACAGTCCTTTCTTTGGATCATTATCACACCTCAGTAGATGTTTGTTCCCTGAAGAAAAACATAACATTTCCAAGTTAAAGTGTCTGTTAAGAATGCATATGACAAGAGAGGGTTTAGTTGCCACACTCTTAAAATTGAAATACAATCTTAAATTACACAAACACACACACACAAACACACACGCACATACGCATATATATATAATATATATATATATATATATATATATATATATATATATATATATATATATATATATATATATATATATATATATATATATATATATATAGCAGCAAAAAGGCTGCAATTCGTAAACTAGAATAATTAATTATAAACAATTCATATAATTTAATCATTTAGTGATTAAGGTAAACGTTATTACGTGCGTTAAGACATTTGTACCAATACGTTCTATCACTATTCTAATCTGTGACTTGATTAATTTCACCAGCACAAAGCTTTTCTCTTTTGTTATATACCAATTTCAGACTGGTAAATATTTTCTCCATCAGACACCATTCTTTGGTTTAATTTTTTAGGATATAAATCAAAACTAAATTAACTAAACGAAATGAGCTTAATATTTATTAATTATAATATAGGACGAAAAGATACATATCAAAATTTTAAATTTATATAAAATATTTAATGAATTATTTAAGTTTATTGATTGCATATTTATTGCCACTCTGATGGGTTTTTTGCGTTTTGTGACCCTATTACTGCTTACTACTTCTCTCTCTCGCTCTTATTATCTCTCTGACCGTCAAAATATTTCAAAAACTTGCATCATGTAATTACATGCAACATTTCACCATCCTAATACCCCCATGTCAAAACAAACCCTTAACTTTCAATTATCTCTCCAATGTTGACCCCAAAAGCTTATATTAAACATATCCCACTTTACGAGTACTGCACAACTTTAAGAGTACTGCAAAAAAAACTGCACACAACACTAGTCAATTGGTAAGTTGTTTTGTGTACTTTTGGGCAATTTTAGGAATGCTATTCTCTTTACCGTTTACTAACACATCTCCCTTGAATCATATAGTTTAGCGAAGAACCACCGTTTAAGATTCCCTTGTCCAAGGGCAACAAATGTTGATAGAGCTGTCCGATGGTCCAAGAGAAATGTATTCAAAGTTTGAAGTTAATAAGACTGTCCGTCAACGAGATATTTTGCACACAAGGTTATATCTAATGTAATGTCATCATAGGCGGTAAACGATTGTTGCACTCGTGAAAAAAACTGACAGAATGGGTCAAACCTACCAAGTAACAATTCTACCAAATTTAATGAGCCTCTGATGTTCAGCGAGAAATCTGGCAAATAAAATTTTTAAATAATGATGTCATACGCTTTCCTTACTTTCGTCACATCCGTCAAAAGTTGGATGCCATCTGATGCTCATTTAAAGCTTCAAGTCGACACGGCTTTTCGTTATCGAGATGTTTCACACAAGATCGTGTTTAAAATAGATACATATTATACGTGATTACGTCATATGCAGTACTTATTCGTTTACGTATTGAGGTCATACGCCTAACTTAATAACATGAAATGCGTCGAACATTGAGAACCGTTAAGAACCATAAAAAGAAGAAATAGACCGAGTTTGAAGTCAGTCAGGTTTTCCTTTTCGAGATATCCTGTACACAACATTTCTTTCACAGCAGACTGACACACACACATGCACACATGCATACATGCATGCATGCACACAGAGAACGTACAAAATCCCCTCAGTCGACGAGACATAATTCCTGTGAATGGTATGTCTACTTTTTAAAATATTTTAAAAGCGAAAGATATTGCTGTGGCAACTTATTTTACATCCTAATGAATTATTAAGCACTAATAAGACACTGTAAAACGGTCGAAATTCAATACATGCGATCCTTAAATCTGTTGTAAGTTATACTTTATTTATAAAAGGTTTTTGATCTGTTTGCAATATCGAATTAACCAGACACTTCAAACACAAATGCTTTGGTTACTGCCGAAATCCTTTATGATTCAGTGTAGCTGACCTTATTTAACTACACAGTTTTTTCAGGAGCCGAGGTTTTCGTCCTTCAAATTGGCGTATAGTACAGTTATCACTTATAACAGCATTACTAACCAATTATCACCAATCCCTTTTTCGCACGAGTTAACGCTACGTTTATCTGATTGTGGTCAGTGATGAATCCAAGATGACGGTTCAACCATCCCTGTGATGGCCATTTGTCAATTTCATAAGGTGGTAGTGACCTCACAGTGCTCAGTATAACGTAATCCCACTCGTCGCCTGCAAACATTGAAACAAACATTTTAAATTCTTTAAATTACTCTAAACAAATAAGCTTCGTGTCACATGCTCTTATCATGGTAATTTGACCTCTAATACAGTAGAATAGATACCTTAAGTACTAATAATAAGTGATAACACGTTGCGACTGTAACAAAAAAAGTTGTCATTCTTACTACAAGCTGTGCCTGACGAACAGAAATCAGCTATGTCTATATCGAACGCGGCACCGATAAAACAGGTCCAAAATTACCTTGGCTGGAAACAACTGTACTGACATTTGGATGAGTGTAACCACAGTCTTTCAGTTCTTTTTCTATGTACTTCATCTGTGCCTTGTACTGTGACAGGATAACGATACGCTTGTAATTAACGTTTAATGTTCCAGTGAACTCCAAAAATATTCGGATCTGAAATGTACACAAATGCATGGGTACAGAAAAATAACAGATTTGTTGCCAGGTTTTCTTACAATTCTGACTAAAAAATATATAGTATTATGTAGAGCACATGCTGAGATCCGCCAATCTTTCTAAAATTGAATTACTGAAAGAAACCACCCTATATTCGGACATCATATCACACTATGAGTATCAATATCTTATTTTGATTAATAATGACAAATATCTTCCTAAACATTTTAGATATTTTGTGCCTGATTTGTGCATACCAGATAATTTTATATCTAAATCAAAACAAAAAACAACCAGAGCATACATTTTAAATGATTGTAGTCTCTGTTTGTTTGAAGTGTATGACATGGCTACACTGCTGACCAAAATTCAAAATAATTGTTTTTATACACGAATCAAACGTATAATAAATAAATTTCTCACTTTTTAGCATATGGTTACTGTCTTTCTCCTAAAATTTGTGTTATTACCACTTTGTTAATAAACTCTTCAAAGTTTTAACGGGTAGGTTTATCAAACAAGATAATATTGTTTATGGTCATAAACCTTTTTGAACGGTGGGGTTCAAGTTCAGCAGCTGATGTTTATTTTAATGATTTTTTATTTATCTTGCAAGTGAGTTACTAATAATCATGTTTAAACTGACCGCGTGTGCTGCGTCGGCTTTGTTCCACTTCGACTGTTCGTTTCCCTCGGGAGTAGCAATGGCTTGACTTTCTTCCACCCCCTCGACATGGCAGAATACAAACGGAGCTTTGTTCGGCCATACTTCGGTTGCTATTTCTCCTTCCGCATACCAGTAGTTAGTTAAGTGCGTCTTCAGTTTTCCTTCATAGAAGTGCTTCGAAGGAAAGTCGCAAATTTTTTCGTTCTGTAAGAGAACAGAATTCGATTACACTTTGAATTATTCACTTCTTGTAATTTTACACGGAATTTACGCTGTCACAGTGCCTTATATTGCCTTGAAATGTGTATGTAACTTTAGGTAGAAAATCTAACCTTATGATTTGTCTCTCAGCACCATAATTCAGCTTTGTTATATATTAAGTTTCAAACAAAAAGTAAAATTTCCTCAGTACTTCATAATTTTTCACAACAAAATGCGCTGTTCTTACAGCCCGTTGTACAAAACGCATGTTTTCTTTTATCTTGAGCACGGCATATGTACCAAAAAAACTGATAATAGAATATCAGTAGAAACATTTTCAGAGGATAGGTTTGCCGTTTATAGGGAAATGAACAATTTCAAATTGTTTCCACGGAACAACATGCAAGAAACCAGAACCTACAGCTTGTGACTTCGGTTACATAAAATAGAAAACCTATAAACCAAACATTAAAAGTGTCATTAAACAGACAATTTTTCCTTAATAATAACTTCTGAAATTGAACAGTTAGAGCTACAACAAGAACTGCTAGGCTAGATATTTAGTTTAACATATAAAGTCAGTATATTTCATTGTAGTTCAGACTTACCAATGTACGTCACAAATGTGTGAACATATCTGTCTGTATGTAATCGAGTAATACAGCTCTTCTAATTGGCTGGATTTACAACTATTATTTATTGAAAAATGACCTCAGCTCAAGAGCAGCGTTTTCATAGCGGCTCAAGTAAATTGACTAAATAAGACAGGCAAATGGAATTATATGAGAATGGTGAGATACCCTTCACAGTATTAATTTTTTAAAAAGTAAATAACAACTTTGATGGTAAGGGAGGAACAGAAAAATATCATAGCGTTGGCATTTACCATACTGATGTAAAGGCAACATTAAAAAGATAAATTTTAAATGCTTCTGATGACGAAATCATAGTAAACAATGAATAGTGAAAGGCAGACTGCTCGTAAGGCAAGCATAATTGATGAAAGCAAAAAACTCAAAACCGTTGCAACTTTTGTGTTCCACTAATACTGATCAACCTATCAAAATAATCGTGGTAGTCCGCACCATTTGAGCAATTCCCTCTCATAACCTTGGGATTTAACGAATAGACTATTGTGTGTAAAAAGTAAAAGTTTTATAGACAATTCTCCTATCTTTGCAGAACCAATGCGGTATTTTCCGATGTGGAGGTGCTTGGTGACTTCTAGAGGTCTGTATATTAGCCTTGCAGCCGCATTTTGAATAGTCTAAAGTCTGATAATTACACAAATAATTCAGGAAGAAACGAACGATTTTCTACAGTATCTTCGATGGAATATTGATCCCGCTCTCTTTGAAAACATCATTCATTCTGGTTTCAGTGATAATGCCATTTCGAATGTAATTGATTTTATCGCTGAAATAATCACCAATACTGCAGGATGAGAAGAACGGATTACACTTGAGGGTAGGTCGTTGACACTGGCCGTCCAAAGAATGTGTTTGATGATAATACACGGACATTTTTGGTTTCTACTGCTCTCACAAAATGCGATTGGACAAAGACTCCTTTTGTGCATCATTAAGAAGACAGTTCCCTAATTTAATTAGTTTTATAAGCCTTGCACCTAGATGGATTAGATATGATGCGTTCAGCTTCTAAATTACGCCCTATAAATTTAATTTTATTAAATTGGAGTTATATTATTAGATATTCAGACGAATTTAACACTATTTTGATGATATATAAACGAATTTTAAATAGTCATGGCCGTATAAACTTAATGTCAAAATTGAAGAGATGTTAGATCTGATACATCTTTTAACAGAATCTCTGCATTCTGTGTAATTTCCAATAAATTATAGGATTAATTCTTTAAGTTTTTTATTTCACTTTTCATAGTAGAGCCTGGATCTATTACACAGACGATCTGAGCTGCAACCGTGTCGTTTGCAATTTGTGGAGTTTTTACACGTAAAATAAATATCATACTTGCTGAACTAAAGCTTCTGAGCAAAGAGATGGTCAGTTCAAAAGAGTCTTGACTATACCTTTGATAGCATTTTAACAAAGAAGTTTTCTATTCGCCAAATTGCAGGTAATTGGCAAATCGCCAAAATAAAACAATAGCATTCCTCCATTCCCTCACACGAGTAGACAATTTTGACTTATTTTCGACCCTTTGGGCCTAAAAGACGATATATAAAAGCTACCTCCGTGACTTTGACCTCCTCGGACATGGTCAAAGTCAAAGACCGAACTTGACCATTATCTCGAAAACGGTTAGAGAGCAAATTTGAGCTTATTTCCGATCCTTTTGGCCTAAAAGATGATACGTAGTTGGTACCTCGACGACCCTGACCTCCTCGGCCATGGTCAAAGTAAAAAACCGGAAGTTGGCCATTGTCTCGAAAGCGGTTAAAGATTTTGGGCCTAAAAGATGACATGTAAGACCTTGGCCTCCTCGGCCATGGTCAAAGCCAAAACTGGAAGTTGTCCATTATCTTGAAATCCGATAGAAATAGAACGATTTTGAGCTCTTTTCAACCCCTTGGGCCTAAGCGACGATATGTAAGGGGTTAAGAGTTTAAAATCGTATTTTTGTGACCCCCAAGGGTCTTGTTATTATATCGTTTCTTGTATGGCGCACATATGATAAGCATTATAAGCATGTTCATGGTACTTTAAAAAATACATAAACTTTTCATAATTGCAGCTATAATAAGAAATTATATCTATTTAAGAAACTTAAAGATAAATTAAGAAACATTTTATACTAATACTGGAAACTAATACTGAGTTTGCTTTAGCAAAAAAATCATTAAACAGTACAGTTTTTAACTGTTTCTTAAAATAATTCATTTGTGCACTCTCACGCATATGGTTTTAGGAGTGCGTTCCACAAACGGGGGTCACACACCCTCCAGGCGCGATCCCTAGGAAATCGAAGCTTAGCCCTGGACTCCTCGAGTTTAAGGGCGGAGTCGGATAGACGAGTATATCTTTGTGAGACATGCAACTGAAGCAATTCTCTCAAATATGGAGGCGCCAGACCATGCAGCACCTTGAAAGTCAGAAGAATGATTTTGTATCTGATTCTGGCTCGAATTGGAGGCCAGAATCAGATACAAAACTAGACTGGCCAGTGTTTTTGTTAAAACAAAAACGGATATGTCTCCCCGCCCCCAATCAGTCACATGGAAAATGAGGCATAGAATAAAGCCATTTTAGAAGTTCATTATGCCAGGATGCTAAGCTACGCCAGTTTTCGAGTTATTGAGCTTGAAAGCATAAATGACGTCATAACTCACATATGATGACGTCATAGGTACAACTTTAACGTGCCAAAAAATACCTTGCTTAAAAGTAGTCTCATAATGTATTTGCGCCGAAGCGCTAGCTACGTTAGTTTTAGAGTTATTCAGCTTGAAAGCATAAATGGCGCCATAATATGGCAAAAAAACTCACAAATAAAAAATTTAAAAATCGCCAAAAACACCTTTTTTACAGAAAATGAAGAAAAACTTCGCAGTAAACATTTGCACTACATGTGGGTTCTTCTTGCTACGCTTCAGCCTAATCCAACAAACCGTTTCGGAGATATCGCAACAATATGGCCAAAAAAACTAAAAAATCAAAAATTTTAAAATATCGCTACAATATATTTTCAACAGAAATGAAGAAAAACTTTGCAGTATACATTTGCGCTATATGTGTGTTCTTCTTGCGATGTGTGAGCCTTATCCAACGAGCTGTTTTGGAGTTATAGCCTGCCAAAGTGAAAAAATATGCACGAAAAAATTCTTCTGACTTTCAAGGCTTTGCATGATCTAGCGCCTCATATGATCTGAGAGCATGAAAGCAGGACATGTCAAATAGGGTACTGCTCAGTCCAGTATATTTGTACTCCTGTCGCCTAAGCATAATACAGGCGCTTTATGGTGCCATGTGACAAATAGTTTTGGGTGAGGGCGTGTTTCAGAGGGCTAGGAATGTCAGAGTTATATTTTATTTCTTGTTGGAATTATATTTTATTTCTCATTTTTATTCTTCAGAGCACCGGTACACCATGAGTTGAAATCCTGTCTTAAAATAGTTCGGAAATGAAAAATTTAAAAAATGGCGTCATTATAACGTCATAGGTAAAAAAAATTGGTCAACAAATGTTCCTTGCAGCAAGTAGTCTCATGATGTACTTCTCTCCAAAAACGTCGTAAGACCTATGACGTCATAGGTCAACAATTTTTCACATGGATCCTCGTCAAATAGCCAACTATATGTGTGCCAAATTAGTGTTCTTAGCCTTAATCATTTCGGAGATGATGCGTGGAAACCGAGAAAGTGTCGAATAAACGAAGAAACAATAAAGCAAAACTAGACCGATTTCGCTGCCGTGTAGAGAAATTTACACTGGAAGGGCAAGTCACTAACCTGAAAGCGGAAAATATAGAAATATAAATAATGTCACCATGTTGGTTGCATGGCCAAATATTCGAAAATGAAAATTGTAAAAGCATTTTTCCTCTGATTTTGACCATCTGCATGCTAAAGTTCAAGAAGTAAATGCAGAAACATTTAACAACCGGGGGAAAATTCGCGAATCGTTCAAATAAAGTAATATAACGTGGCATTCCCCTCCTCCCCAACAAACACAAACATTCACCCGACATACATACCATGGTTCATGTATAAGCAAAATGTTATTGCGATCCAAGAAAAACTGCAGCGGCAGCATTTAATCAAAATTCATATACAGGTGCTGAAAGTGGTGACTTGTGAAAAGTGGTCACTGCGAACAAGTTTTACATTGCGCCTTTTTGTGAAATTAAGACGAGGGCGTCACATATGTTGTCGTGCCCTCAAACCCCAACCCGAATCGAATTTTATTATTTTCACAGTTCTATTGCTGATTTTAACTTCATTGTTACAGAAAAAATGAAATTGAAAGGAATTGCAGATAAATCCGCTCGCAAGTTTCCAATACAATTCCCCCGATCCATCCACCAGTAATACACAGAACCACAAACTCCACTGTTAAAACAGGACATTAAAGAACAAGCTTATGCTTTTGTTCAGTTCACAGTGAGGAGATAACAATATACTCACAATACCGTTGACATACTGAGCCTTACTGCTTTGCTGTTGAGTGGGGCATATGCACAGGGTTTTGGAGCAAAAGTTGTTATGGATCTGATGGCCGCTATGCTAGTGTATTGAGCAATTTAACAAGCTGTGCATTTCCCCTATCCTTATTGATGATGAAACCAGCATTGCAAGGCCAACAACTTTTAGTTGTTTTCTACTCCACATAAAGTAAGCAGTTTTAACTATTATTGTTATTTTGGTGCCTAAAATGACAGTTTTATCCATTCTTGCAATGGAAACTGAAAGTCTCAAGGAGTTATTAAGCAAACAGACATTGCGAAAGTTGAGTGACTAGGAAGTTTGTTCAGGCAAAAACATGGAACAAGTACATATTCATAAAACATCGGTGGAAAATATGTCAAATTTCACCAAAAGAAGCACTCTTCACGTCTATTTGCCGTTATATTTTGATTAAATACTACTACCCCTACAGTTTTGATTAAATCGCAATAAAATTGTACGTATATATGACTGGCTCAGGTGTGCATGTGTGTTGGGATGCCATTATTTAATTTTGTCAATATGCCAATTATCTCCAATTTTGCAAAGCAAAACCTGTTCGAGAAAAGTGTCTTCTCCAACGAATCCTTCACTTGAGGATGTATGAGTATAGTCAAAACCAGGGGAAAAACATTTTTCAGTTTTTTGCTTTATTTTTGGTGACATTACGTTTAGCAAAATTCTACATTTTAAGTTTTCATGTTTGGGATTTTGCGCACCCAAATGTAAATTTCGCTACTCGGTAGTGAAATTGGTCTAGTTGTTTATTATTCTTGCACCCAGCCAGCACACCTTTCCAGAAACATATGGAAATAGGAACAGAGAAATAATTTGAACTTCTCACCATTCGGTACTGCTCATTCAACATGATGAGGCCCGCTTCCATGGTGGCATACCTCTCAAACAGCGACTTGTCAAGACCAAGCTGACACGCCGTTTGGTTTTTGACAATTGGTCTCAACTGTTTATGGTCTCCTATCAACACCACCTAGCCAAAAGAAATATTTATGTTGTGTAGAATTTATATTTGATTAATATAGAATGCCATTTTAACATTTAATGCTAATTTTTTTTATCAAAATACAATTAAAGACATTAATAAATCAATGTAGGTCTCATTAATTAATATTTCGCTATCAATAACTGAATTTTAGAGATCAAAAATCAATTTTACAAACTTAAAAAATCTTAAGGAAAGCACATATTTATACAAAATTTGACGCATCTTCAATTATATTTTGGAGAGCAAAAACTGAATTAGTGATATCAAAAATAATAATAACATGGTTTTTGAGCTCAGGAAAAAGCTCCAGATTCTGTATATAAGGAAAAGTCATCCGTTCATTCAGAGATATTTGTTCTGGATTTTAGATATAAAAGAAGTAGATTAATATTTTGATATAAAAAATTAATTTTTGATATCAAACTAGAAAAGTGTCCTGGAGGAACACGAATGACCCGTCCTAAGCGAAATTTTAAGTAAAGAATTTGTATTTGGTATTTATAGACAGAAATCGCTAGGGCAAGTTCATTACACAAAACTTCAAGCTCTTCATTAAATATCACTGAAAATTGCCCAAGTTAGGACACTCTCCACGGCCTGACCCATCGGTCGATTTCGGTCAAAAGGGGAAGTGCACATCTTCATTGTATATCTAATCATTTCCAATGGCTTTGGAACGTATAGATACAAATCCCTAGCACAAGTTCATTACACAAAAATTCAAGCTGTTCATCAAATATGACTGAAAAATTGTCTAAGTTCATACACTCACCACGGCCTAACCCAAAAGCCGATTTCGGTCAAAAGAGGAGGTACACATCTTCATTATATATCTAACCACTTCCAATAGCCTTGAAATTTATAGACAGCAATCGCTAGCAAAATTTCATTACACAAAACTTCAAGCTGTTCATTAAATATGCCTGAAAAATTGCCTTTTAGACACTCACCACGGCCTGACCCATCGTCGATTTCGATCAAAAGTGGAGGTGCACATCTTCATTGTACATCTAATCATTTCCAATGGCTTTGGGATTTATAGGTGTAAATCCCAAGCACAAGTTCATTACACAAACTTAAGCACCCAAAGCGTTACGCATAGACGGACGGAGGGACAGACGGACGGACGGACAAGGCAAAAACTAACGCCGGGCAGGTCATAAAATTCATTTGTAGATTTTTTGATACCATTGTGAAATAAGGTTATCTAAAATAAATGTTTGATATCAATGAATGGAAAATAAATTATTGAGCTCAAAATTGAGATTTTGCCATCACATATTTGATTTTTATGGAATGTGGTTTTAACGTTTAATGCCCATTTTTTATATCAAAATGTAATTGAAGGTATCAATGAATCATTGCAGATCTCATTAATTTCTATTTTGCTATCAACAATTGAATTTTAGATGGCAAATATTTATTTTTGAGATAAAAAAATCAAATTTCAAACCTAAAACAATTTCCACGAAGATACATTTTTATATAAATTTAACGAATCGTCAATTAACTTTTGGAGATGAAAACTTGAATTATTGAAAGCAATAATAAGAACACAATTTTTGATCTCAAGAATTGCTTCTTTATTATACAGTAAATAAATTCTTGATATCAATATAAAGAAAAAGAATTATTGAGCTCAAAATTGATATTTTGCTCTCAAATATTTAATTTTTCTATCAAGAACTGAATTTTTGATCTAAAAAATCAATTATAGATATCAATAAATCATTTTTGATATCAATAAATATTTTTTGATATCTCTAAATCTTTATTGATATCAAAAATTATTTTTTGAGATCAAGAATACATTTAGAGATATCAAAAATACAATTACAGATAGCAAAAACGAATTCTTGATATCAAAATATGGATTATTGAGATCAAAAACTAATTCTTGATATCAAAAAAATCAATTTTTGAGATCATAAATCAATTCTTGATATCAATAATTCCCTAAAAAATGTGAAAACGGCATTCCATAAGTTTGTAAATTTGATTTTTTGATCCAAAAAAATAAATTTTTGCCATCTAAAATTCAATTATTGATAGCAAAATATGAATTTTTGAGACCTACATTGATTTCTTGATATCTTTAATTATATTTTGACATCAAAAATAAGCGTTAATGTTAAAACGGCATTCCACAGATGTGTGCTTCTGAATTGTGTGTAGAAAAAAGACTGATATTTTGATATTAAAATCAATTTTTGAGATAAAAAAATCATTTGCAGATCTCCAAATACAAAATAAAAAAATCTCATTCTGAAATAATGATATCTGAAATAAATTCTTGACATCAGTAAAAAGAAAATAAATTACTGAGCTCAGAGTTGATATTTTGCTATCAAATATTTCATTTTTTTTTTGCTAAGAATTTTTGATCTCAAAAATAAAATTTAGATATCATTAAATCATTTTTGTTATCCATAGATATTATTTTTTGAGATCAAGAATACATTTAGAGATATCAAAATTATAATTATAGATAGCAAAAATAAATTCTTGATGTCAAAATATGACTATTTTGAGATCATGAATTAATTTTTGATATCGAAAAATCAATTTTTGAGATCAAAAATTAATTATTGATATTAATAATTCACCAATAAATGTGAAAATGGCATTCCATACAGTTTTGCCATAAAGAACTGACATTTTTTATCTCTAAAATTAATTATAGAGATCATAAAATCATTTTCTGATATCAATTCATATTTATTGATACCAAGAATTCTTTTTTGAGATCAAAATACATTTAGAGATATTAAAAATACAAATATAGATAGCAAAAATTAATTCTTGATCTAAAAAAAACATGAATTTTTGAGATCAAAAATTAATTCTTGATATCAATAGTTGCCTATTCAATGTGGAAATGACATTCCATAGATTAAAACTTCTGTTTTTTTTAGCCTAATTTGTTTTATTACCCATTAAGGCTTCTGTTATTTTTCTCTATAGGAGGTGTAAATCAATCGATCATATCACCAATCAAAAGTGACTGCTATAGCATTCGAAATGGGTCAGCCCTGTTTAAATGTTACCTGATTTGGCTGTGGCTTCAGGGATACCAGCGGTACAAGTGTCTCCGGTTCCATGCACATACCGCATTCATCAATCACACACTGAGTAATGTGACACCCCCTGCAAGAATATGTGTTTCAATATGCAGCAAACAAGATTGTTTTTTTTTTTTTGCCCCATCCCAGCAGACATTTGAGAGGAAGAAAGAAAGAGAGAGAGAGAGAGAGAGAGAGAGAGAGAGAGAGAGAGAGAGAGAGAGAGAGAGAGAGAGAGAGAGAGAGAGAGAGAGAGAGAGAGAGAGAGTTGAAGATGAAACGCTTGTGAAATAAGATCAGAAGGTCAAGGAATTGAGAATAAGAAAAGAACGTCATTAGCCAGTTAAGTTAAAGAAAGAACTGTACTGAAAACTAATGTGCCAAAAGCGGAAACACTCAGTAAAAGACACGGCAGAAGAAGAGAGTGTGGTCTCGGTTTACTGAAGGACTGCACAAATTTGTAAAACAACATCCGAGAAAAAATTCGAGAAACTGGTGATGCCAGAAGCAGCGACATTCGACTGCACTCCTTCAAAGAAGTAGTCCAGAAAGCCAGAATAATGTCAGAACTGAATGTCGGACCAAATGCCATTCGGAATAAATATGCCATCCCTTTTCACCAAGTTGGAGCAAATACCACCCGGAAAAAGAAGCCATCCGGAATAAGTGCCACACACTTAATAAATTCATTCAATTTTTACTCGACTTCTAATATCATTCTTTTATATTTACAACATTTCAACTGCGCAAATGGCTGCCCCACCCCCACCAAAAAAGCCTTTCCCGGATTATAACTGAACCGAATATCTTCCGTACAATTGTACTTTTCATAAGTTTGTGATTCTTACACCTGTGGACACTTTCTACTAAAGAAACCAGGAAAAGGATTTCCAAATTATTATGCATAAAGTTAATTGCACTTCACGCCAATTGCATTGTCTCATTCAAATATCTTTAATGTTTAATTGTTCATATGTTTATGATTTTTAAAAGTTTCCCTTAAAGAAAGAAAGAAAGAAAGAAAGAAAGAAAGAAAGAAAGAAAATGGTTAAAAATATGTAAAAGTAAAATTGGGGGTGAGAGGGGCTGATGGATCAACTGAATAAATGTGGCAGTTGTTCCGGGCGGCCGGGTGGCATTTGAACCTACAAGGCAAAAAGGGGGTGTCATTTATTTCCGGTGGCATTTGTTCAGGATGGCATTTCATCCAAACAATTCCAACCCCACTGCAAAACCACAAAGCGATGTGACACAGCATCACTTCGAAGCGCAAAATGTTCTTCTCAGTCATATCAAAATAGCTGAGGAAACAAATGCTTCTTATCCCCCGAACAGGCCACAAAAAGGGAAAATGGCAAAGAGAAGCGGGTAGTAACTTTGGCTTGGTTGGTTAGCCAGCTGGTCCGCTAATCCCGAAGTTTCCAGTTTGAATCTAGCCAGGGGTGGTAAGCAGGGAATTGGCCTTCACTCCGATTGCCTCAGGCAGACGAAACGCACTAGGTCAAATCATCTGTCACGGAATTCAAAATTATCGGCCATTGCGTCTTTCGGTTACCCATAGAAAATATAAAAATAAATCGACCAGACGGTAAAAATGTGAAAAGCCATGTAAAAAAATTGGAAAGTTAGGCCAATTCCTAACAACTTTTGTTTTTGGACCCGAACCCCCCTCCCCTCGGTTGGAAATTTTGTGATTTTTGCATATTTACACGTTTCAGACAATTCTGAACATTTTTGTTTTGTTTTTTTTTCAACCTCCCGACCCCCCCCCCCTCCCTCCGGTTGAAAATTTTGTGATTTTTGCATATTTACACGTTTCAGACAATTCTGAACATTTTTGTTTTGTTTTTTTTTTCAACCTCCCGACCCCCCCCCCCCTCCCTTCGGTTGAAAATGTTGTGATTTTTGCATATTTACACGTTTCAGACAATTCTGAACATTTTTGTTTTGTTTTTTTTTTCAACCTCCCGACCCCCCCCCCCCCCCCCCTCCCTTCGGTTGAAAATTTTGTGATTTTTGCATATTTACACGTTTCAGACAAAATTCTTTGTTAAATGTTCAGAATCATCGAAACGGATAAATATGCAAAAATCACAAAATTTTCCCACGCCGGGGGGGGGGGGGGGGAGAGGGGGGTAAAAACCAAAAATGTTCAGAATCGTCTGAAACGGATAAATATCAAAGAATCACAAAATTTTCCCGCGGAAAGGAGGATAGCAGGGTCTGACAGAGTATGTCCTAGGGGAGAGCGGGGTCGGTCAAAGTCAATCCTAGGGGGAGAGAGGGGGTTTTGTAGAACCCCCATTTCCCTACTACTCATTTAATTAGAAAATATACAACGCTGCACATTTCTTACACTTTATAGTTTATGCCTTTTCCACTTTTCACTAAAAAAATCTGTATATAGTTATACCATTACTGTGTAGTGTGACGTTGATGTCGTTTGAATAGTTTTAAGCTACAGGAGTATCCACGTTGGTCATACCTCTGTATTCTGGGACTGGCACTGACTGAGCATGTGCACAGAATGACGTCATACTTTGCCAGCTCGTCGATAGAGGCCTCTTTGACAAGTGTTCTGTAGTGTGCAATTTCGGCGTCTTTGATCTTCTCTGGAGGCTTTTCCCTGAACAGTTTGTCGTACTTCTGTATTTCGCTCGCCCTCGCCCCCTGCCGGCGCTCGTCTCTGATTAGATAATGCAGGGCAAGATCCTTCATTTCCGCCTCGCTCAGGCCATCGTAGTCTCGCCGCTTGTTGCTACTGGTGTAGTATCGTGGAACTGGGAATGATTGTTTGTGAATGTTCTCACTGAATACCCGAACGATCTTTGGGCATTTTTCAGCCAGTCGGTATTTCATTAGCTCTGTTTGAACATTAAGAAAAAACATATTGCTACAATATTTTGTTTAAATTATGCAGAAGGCTAAAAAAAATAATACTGGGAAATACGGGAATAATAGGGAATAAGGCTCTGTGCATCTATGTTTGTACGAACACACATTGGCAATTATGTTATGCTCTGTTTATCCCTACCCTCATCCTGATAACTGTATTCACATTGAGGTTGAAACATAAATCGCTTAATTGCATAAAATATCAAATCACAAACCAAAACCATTTCTTGCACTAACGTAATTTTAATCGGATTAATTGCATAAATCGGATAATCGCACTGCCTTTATTATAACCTGGCTTAATGGGCACCGCTTAGTTGTATAATTCTTTGCAGCCTGTCCAAATATTTCCACTTGCGAGCAAATTCAAATCAAGTAATTTAAACATGGCATCAAGTACTCCGGATAATCATATATATGATATAAACGTAAAATATCCCTGGTTTCATTTGCACACATGATAGGCTATTTGAACGTGTGAAACTAGAGCGTCCAATGCCGACAAAACATAAGAGTACAGGCTTATATTATACACTTTCAATCGAAACCCATTTAGCGTCTTGCTTTTGTAAACAAAAGCAACCGTCAACGCGACTTAACCAATTCGACAATAACCACTTTCCTTTTTACTTATAATTGAAATAAAGGATTCATTTTTGCAAGCATAATCATAATTAGTTGTCAGAACTTCGAAAATAAACAAAACTAGATGGTGGTCACTAAAACAGATTTTGCGGTATGTCTTTTTATCCGGGTCTGGAAGATGGTCCATAAAACGGGTTTTACTGTACGTCATTTGTATCCGAATCTGGAAGATGGTTATTATAGTAGTTTTACTGTACATTACATTTTTCTCCGCGTCTTGAAATTAGTCAAGACAGGCAGATTTTACGTCTTTTTATCCGAATCTGGATGCAGGCACGACAAACAGGTTTTACTTGACATCTCTTTAATCGGGTGGTCGTTACGGTAAACGGTCATCTGCCCCCCGGTCAACTGCCCCCCCCCCCAGTCAACTGCCCCCCCTTTTTTGCAACCCGGTCGACTGCCCCCCCCTGCGATTTGAAGGGGTCGTCATCTGCCCCCCTCCTTTTTTCAGTGGAAAAAAATCTTTAAAAAATCAGGCAATTGTGATGTCCCCGTCTACTTCGTCTCTGAAACAATTGATCTTCATTGATCTATTCACCAATATTGATCTTACGAGAGACTGATACGTAAACTAATTGCAATTCTAATTGCAATTAGTTTTCTATTGGTGATTGCCATTTACCGAGGTGCAATACATTCAATAAAATAAATATAATTTTATTTATTGTGTCTTTGTAAGCCAAGAAATCAAGAAAATATAGTATATGGAGGGGGCAAGCGACCACCCCTCCACTTTGAAGGGGGGGGGGGCAGTCGACCGGGTTGCAAAAAAGGGGGGCAGATGACAGGGGGGGCAGTTGACCGGGGGGGGGGCAGATGGCCGGCATTCGGTCGTTACATATAGGAGTAGTAAAGGCCAACACATTTCAGTTATCCTCGGTAATTCTAAAGAAATATTTGCGGTTTTTAGGGAACAATGGGAACATTCCAATCCTTTATTTTGGGAACAATCGGAACATTCCGAATCTATAATGCTTTCAGTGTAACCTTGAGGCTAGCGGGGCAAAAATCTTGTGGTTTTACATCGTTTGAGAGAATGTTGTTTCTGATATTTTCTTTTCTGTTGAATGTCTGTGTGTTTGTTAATTTTATTTATACCACATGATAGTGTATTATAACCATATTACTACCATATGATCTGTAACGCTCTTGTTGGGTGGTTTCTTTATGCAATGAATGCGAGCGAATACTTAGAACCACCCGTGAGCACTCAGGTCCACCCAAACCATACAGGACCACTCAAGACCACCCAAAACTACAAAGGACCACTCGAAACCACACAGAACCACTCAGGACCACTCAGGGCCACCATGACAACTCATCACCACCCAACACCATACAGGAGCACTCAAGACCACCCAAAACTATACAGGACCACTCGCAACCATAAAGGAGCACCGAAGACCACCCAAAACTATACAGGACCACTCAGGAGCACCCATAACCACTCAAAACCACCCAAAACGTTAAAGACCACTCGCAATCATACAGGACCACTCACGACCCCCATGACCACTCAGGACCACCCAAAACCATACAGCACCACTCAGGACCACCCGCGACCACTCAGAACCACCTAAAACCATAAGTACCACTCGCAACCATACAGGACCACTCAGGTCCACCCAAAACTATACAGGACCACTCGCAACCATAAAGGAGCACCCAAGACCACCCACAACTATACAGGACCACTCGAAACCACTCAGGAGCACCCATGACCACTCAGGACCACCCAAAACTATACAGGACCACTCGCAACCATAAAGGAGCACCCAAGACCACCCAAAACTACACAGGACCACTCGAAACCACTCAGGAGCACCCATGACCACTCAGGACCACCCAAAATCATAAAGACCACTCGCAACCATACAGGACCACTCACGACCACCCATGACCACTCAGGACCACCCAAAACCATACGGGACCACTCAGGACCACCCGTGACCACTCAGAACCACCCAAAACCATAAGTACCACTCGCAACCATACAGGACCACTCAGGACCACCCATGACCACTCAGGACCACCTGTAACCACTCAGAACCACTCGTCGTTTATACGCTGCCAAAATCTCCTGTTGAAGCCTGTCGTGTATATGTTAATTAGTTTATTGACATCATATCATAAAATGACACGTCGAATCTTAATTGGATTAGTTTACCTTATGTACGCAAAAGCAGGACGGTAACCTGAACATGCCAGCATTGTTGCTAACACATGAAATTACATATGGTCATCATGTGACTGCGTGCGTAGAGTGAGGGCCTCGCCTCCACCCCCCCCTCCACCCCTGTGTTCTGTGTGCTTTCCCCGCCCCTTGTGTAACGTGCATGTACTCTGCCTGCCCAGAGTATGTTTAAAGAGAGCATGTTAATTAACTTGCGGATTAACGATTTCTACTTGAAGTAGGCCAGGTACACAATGCATTTGTGTTATGAATAGATTCTGTACATCAGCTGTTTATTTTCAAACCTGTGCAAAGAGCACGTTTGTATTGCTTTTTGTGATTTCAATGTTACATGATTTATTTAACCGCAATGTTGGATATTTGAAAAGGAGCTCGTCAAGGTAAGTCAGTAAAGGGTTCACAAGTGAGGGTGGGTAAAACTATTGACGTTTTCAACGAAAAAAAAAAAAACGTCAAAATAAACCATTTACTAGCGATGTACTTTAATTGAACTGAAGCGTACGCTCATGCATCGGAGCCCTTATTTAACTGGAAATAGACCTCGAAACTTAACATCATAACTGCGTGCGGGGGTAATAATTAATTAAAATTTTTGAACATACAGAGCTCTATAGCAAATCACCTTCAAAATGAATATAAAAATCTTGTGTGGAGGATTAAGTTTTGACACTTGCCATCACGAAATAAAGAAGCTATAGTATGGTGCAACTCAGGTAAAATGATTCGACTTTACCGCTCTCACATTTTTATAAAGCATGCCTTATTATTATTATAATAATTTTATGAGGTTATGATTTTAACCTTGTAATTTTAGCCGTTCTTACGTCGCAAAAACTAATATAACCCAAAAATTGTTGGCCCTCGTCTCACTCTTTACGATGGATCTATTTCATCAAGTGACGAATGAATCTGAACGTTTATGTAAAACACATTAAAACAACTTAACTCTAATCTAACCTAATTTTATTTTTGCTTTAAAATCTACGAACACAAGAGTGGATATGAGCGTTCATGAGGTAAAGATTTAACTCTGTTTTAATCTAACCTAATTCTAGTTTTCTACAAACACGGGGGTGCATCTTCGCGCTCATGTGATAGAGATTAAAACAGTCCTATTGCTTTAAAATCTACAAAAATTAATGAGAAAAAACGTATTTATTACTAACTACAGTCTCTGGCACAATCTAAACTACAAAAATTCTATCAAAACTGCTGTCAGCTGTGGGTTAGCTGGAGCGAATCTGTGCGTCCATGAGGTCAAAGATTTTACTAGTATTCTTTCTTTGAGCGAAGAACTTTTACATGGTACTTGGGTGCTGAGCGTTTTGGTTTTGCCGCAACGGGAGGTGCCTGCCTGCGTGCCTTCTTGCGGACAACTGGTGTTGGTGTTGGTGGTCTTGGAGGTGGGGGTGGGGGTGGAGGGAGTGATGCGTCCCAGTCGTTCTCTGGATCTATCTCCGACATGGGAGACAGTGGTGGTGGGGGTAACCAGTCGTCCGAGTTGTTCTCTGGTTCTTTCTCTGAAATGGGAGATAGTGGTGGTGGGGGTAACCAGTCGTCCGAATCAGACTTCTCGATCTCTGAAATAGGAGAGAGCCTTGGTGGTGGGGGTGGAAAATGAATCACTGGCTTGACTTGACACGGGGTTGAAGAAGTCTGTGGGGGAACTATTGAACGTGATGACTCTGGTGCTGAACGTTGAGACTCCAGCTCTGGTGTTGGTGGGTAGGATGGATCCGATGGTGGTGTGATGGGAATACGGGTGGTCCTCTCACGCTTTACTACCACCTCTCTTTTTCCGTAGATCAAGCCTGTTGGAGACAGTTCATCCTCTTCAACACCGTTCGACTCATCAGAACTCTGTAGACGGATTGGCTCTGGCAGTCGTCTTGTGGTCACTCCCCTTGGCGGCAGCCTTCGCTTGATCAACTGGAGGGATATCCATATCACAAAGAAAAAAATCCCAAACACACCAGCAACAACAGCAGCTATGGCAATCACAGTTCTGAGACCATAAACGCTTTCACTGGTGTCCGGGCGAGATGTTGCTAGGGTCGCTAGGGAAGTCGTCGTGGTGAGCGATGTCGGGTCAGCTGAAACATATGGAAAGAAATATATATATATATTAACTGACTGCATTTTATATGTGATAACATTCATTTCATAAATAGGATTTAAATGCTACACTTATATTTCAGCTTTTGTTGACTTAGTGGTTTTAAAATCTTACTTAACCCATGTCCTTAAACATACGAAAGCTCTTTTCTTTTTCTAATCAGTAATTTATTTCACGCAAATGCATTTTAGAACTCACCCGTATTGCATCCGATAAGTTGAATCCTGCTTTGCGCTAGCGAGTTCAATTCGCTGCACTGGTTTCCAGAAAAATCATCCTGTACCTCAATTACTTTCACGGATGGTAAAGCAGTTTCTAAATCCTTTACGGTTACCATACTTTTCTTAAGTGTTAATTTCAAAACCTTTGGCCACATCCGATTAAAAGAATATGTATCCGTACATATCAGTTCCAAACCATCTTTCAGACAATCCGCAGTTGCAAATTCGACAAAAACAGCAATCGCAATAACAACCTTCACAAACAGCATTTTTTTTTTCCACTTGAGATAACGCAACTTGTAAGAATGTGTTAAGACAATTAAAACCCTATCTTTTATTGTGTAAATTAGCGTCGGGCAGATAAGTTTTGACCAATCACAGCTGTGTCTTCCGTGCAGATCTCTGTCATCCGCCCCCCCCCCCATCCATACTGTCAGTTTGTGTGCTGCTATATTGTAGCACCTGAAAACCTACTCACCCACTGTTTTAGCTGACCACTTGAGCAGTGATTCTGACATCATGCCACAGTCTTACCATAGTCAAACAGTGGTCACTTTATTTGCGTATGATGTTTATTTAGGAGCTTATTTTCAGATTTTGGTATGCGGTAGAAAATAAAGCAAAAGGGATGGGTGATTTCTTGCCGAGGTCTTAGCATCGTTATTGACATAATGCATTATTCGCAATGCGGTGGGGTTGAAACGCTGACAACTTTATTTACACAAAATGTGTATTTAGGAGTTTCAGATGCCAGAAAAAAAAAGCTGGTGATCGAACGATGTGGGTGGGTGTGTGGGTGGGAGGGGAGGGGGGGGGGTTGGTGAGGTTGGAAATAGAGATATGATTTAGTCAAGCATCTCCAGTGAAAAGTATTTATCTTCAAGATTTATATTTTTGTAGATACAAACGACTGATTTAGTAGTTAAGCGTCGTAAACAATTATTACGGCCCTCTACCCTATCTTAATGAGCTGCATACATTTCTATTTTTGAACTAGTATATAAAGAACGCTCTCCCAACAAACTTTTTTGTTTTTGCCTAAGATCGATTCCAATTACTTTTAAATTCGCAAATTAAAATAAATTTTATTACTTGTCATCATGGAAAAATATTTCATCAGTTTGCTTTTATTTGTGGTTTTTGTTGATAACTGTTACGCCAGTTGCGACTTATGTGATTGTGATGGTGAAATTGTGAGATGCAGTGGCTTTGAGGTGGAACATTGGGTTGACTTTTATCCCAATAATAACTGGATAAAGCAGAAAATCTATTTTAGAACTGCAATAGCAGATCTGCCTCTCTTGAATGATGATGAATTTTTATCCCTACAATCTTTAACAATAATCGAATGTCCATTCATAACTTGTGGAGAACTGATTAAATTTGAAAAAGGCCGACCTTCAGTTGATGTTATAACAGATATTTCTTGTGTGGATTTTTCTACTGCCTCATCACATAAAATGATTACTTTTGATATAACAACGGAGTCAAGAGATCATTCATACTTCCATTACTCAACAGAAGCATCCTCATCTCAACAAAAAATAGAATCATCTACTCCTCAAATATCATCAGCTTGGGATTTAACGAGAACACTGGATTACTCTCAACAATCAACATCATTCGTGCAAACAATAGACGGATCAACTTTCTCTCAATCGACACACACACCTAATATAAATAATCCCTCTCGTCCTATTAACAGAATAACTTTCGGAATTGTTTTGACAGTTGGATTACTTCTCTTATGTGCTGTGGTTTTGGGAGTTATTTATGTCTTTAAAGTAAAATGTAAGAAAAAAGAAGTGAGAAATAGAATATATCTTTTAGATAATCCTCTTTTTAGTCTGGAAACAGCTGAGACGTCTGTGTAATCTGAGAGTTTGAGTGCATTTTTTAGGTGAAATTTAGAAATAATAGCCTGCGAAAAACCTGTTTAATGATAAAACTAACAGCAGCTGTGACAATTAACTATTTGGAATTATCTAGTATCTTAACTTTAAAAAGTATTTAGTTACATTTTAGAGTGTCTATGCAATGTTTAAAGTTTCACAATTAATAAAGTTTTTCTTAATTTTCTTTTTAACTAATTCATTACATCTATGATCAATTCCCCTCTCCCACAATCATCCACAATTACTCTTTCTGCCCCTCCTCCTCCTAATCTTTTTGCCATTTTACTTTTTTAGTCTACCCCATATTACATTCTGTACCTATTTCTCTCTAGTTATATGTAGTGACTCCAATACTAACGTCCAATATCTATTATTGAAATATAAGTATTAAGCATATTTTTATGCAATCACTTCCACATTATTTGAAGTAATTAACATATTAATAGTTATCGCGAAAAATAATTTAAAAAGGTTTTAAGAATATTTTTAAAAGGTTTTAAAACTCTTCTCCCTCCGTTATCCAAACAATATGTACACATTGGTCACGTTCCCACCGTAACTCGTCCTTTATAGTTACTGGTGAATTAAACACTACGGTGGCGACAATGTCAGAAGTAATACGCAGCTGGCGGGTCCTCGGTTTGCTTAGAATCAGTTCAAAGTCAAATCCCGACATCGAGGAGGTAATCCGTGAATTAAAGCAAGCCACACCTTGTTGTTTCAACTGCCTGCAAAGGCGGATATTGCCATGAATCGAATTCCCATTAATACGAAATTCAATCCCTGTTTGTAATTTTAGCATCTCCTCAGAAGTAGAAACTTGCCTTCCATTGTGGTTGATAAGTTTACGCAGGGTGATGTGGTACCGAAAATATCCCAAGCGGGGGGCAGGCAATCGTCGTACTCGGTCGGTTAGTCTTTTCCTTTGCATCCCCGGTAGACTTCTAAACCACTCTCCTAGCGAGGGCGGGCTTACATCGTCCTCGAAGATATCCTCGAGTGATCTGTCCATGTTTTCCCCAAACCACATCTCTAAAAACCGGTTATAAAAAATCCTCAGAACGATGTGGAAGGCACTACTTGTGCCGTTAACAGAGTAAGAATTTCTCCGTGGCGAATCCATTTTAATGACTTGAAGATTTTATCCACGTGCAATTTATTTATCGCGTTTAGTTGAGTTCGAAACAGAGCTTCGGCAATTCTTGTTTGGATGGAGTAACAGAAAAAAACGCGTATGTTATATAGGCATGGGATCGGAACAAGGTGGGCAGAATGTGACTATTTCTTTTTGTTTGGTGGGATATTTGCATGGTTTTTCGTGACTGTACGATGACCAGCTCATAATCTTCCGTTGCTTACACCCACTGCATGTGCGTTTACTTCAATAAGGGATAATGGTGCAAGACCTTGAATTTCTCTCTTCGCTTTGAAAAATATTTTCATCCTGTTTATTTTTTTCAACCACTGGTATGTCTATGCTTAATCATAGTTTTCCGGTGACACAGCTGTGCGCACTTGGTGTTTAGTAATTTGAAAAGAATTGGTAATAGGGACAAAAGGTTAATTGGTGTGTTGCAGTTCAGGTGCAATTATTCATTTCAACACAGTCCTTAAGGAAATAACCAGGGAAATCCAATTATCAGAACGAGGTTGTATATAAATCTTTTGCGGGAAAATTTGAAATAAATAAACACTTAAACTTTATTATTTCTCTTTATTATTGCTAAGCCAGCCACCCTTCCCCCTCTCATCTACCTTTTAGCCCCCCCCCCCTCAACCCCCACCGGCTCCCCGTTCCCCGAAAGATAATTAAAGGTTCTTGTGTGAAATCAATGCTCATTTCCCGGGAAATTTAGATGTTTTGCGGGAAATTTTTGGGTTTCGCGCAAAAATCGACCAATTCGGTAAGGACTTGAGTTATTGTTACGTGATTTCACCTTTATATACAGTAACATTTTTTGCTTTATCGTCATTTTACTCGTACAATGGATCTCAGCAAGGATGAATTTCGTCAGGTGTTACAGTTCTTTTGTACATCTTTAGTTGATCTTGATGAATTTATAAGCGCTTGGAATTTAGATCCAAATAACCAGACCGTATGCGAACACAGGGAACATTTGTTAAATACACTGATTGGCGGTGCTGCAGTGAAAGAAATATCAAGTGCGGATCTTGATGATCTTGTGGATATTTTGAATAAGGACCTTCAGAATCGGAGCAATGTTGAGGTAAGTCCTACATTATAAAATAAATGTATGGTTGGGCGTAGATGCTAAATGTCAAGTGAAATATTGCGAATGTTTTGTGTGTATAATGTGCAAGTATAATATCACTTTTTGGAGTCCACAATGCATTCATCAGTGTAATATTAATCTTGTAAACAGTGTATTAACGCTAAAATATATTTTTTTTGTGTTAGCCTGTCAAAAACAGCCAACCTCAGCCAAGCACAAGTGGTCAGACGGAGACTTCGAGACGTGATGCATATCAAGTGAGAATAATTATTAGCTTAAGAATGGTAGTTTATATTAATCATTTTTGGAAAACAGATATATGAGAAAGCATTACATGTTGATGAATCTTGCAAATGTTCCGCGTTCACCCGTAGGTTTCGGTTGTATGATCATGTGACCCTGACGTTATGGCATAGATCCGCAAAACTGGGGTTATACTGATATGATTGCTTCCGAACCGTCAGGGCTTGAGCGTCAGGCTTGCAGTGATGTCATCTCTTGTAAGTTAAGTTCATTCGTGTTGCTCCTGTGTACATTATGTACACGTATAGAATTATTAAATGTCCACAATGTACACATCAATATAGTATTAATCTTGTAAAAATTGTGTTTTCATTCAGTTTTTTTTTTTCTTGCATCAGACATCAAAAAACACCCAGCCTCAGCCAAGCACAAGTGCTGCGAGTCAAGATAAAATGTGCTGTTTGGACAACAAACATTCCAAAAGCAATCAGTTGGGCGGAGCGAGCAACACTAAGTCTCAAGTAATACACCAGTATTTTTGTAAGATGTACTTGTTTTGTAAAAAAAGTTTTATTATTAATATTATGATTATTATTATTAATATTGTTATTTTTAAATTAAAAAAAAAAATAAAATAAATAAATAAATAAATAAATATATAGAGTTAAATGGGAATTTTTTAAATTTAATTTTTATATCTCTACAGAATGGAGGAACATGTTTGCACTGCAAAAGGTTTTATAAAAACAGCACATACCTAAAGAGACACGAAAAACTCTGCGTCCATATGAGAACGTGCAAGAAATGTGGTGAGGTTTGCAGAGATAAATGTGATTTAAAATCACATGTTTGTGTGGTGTCGCATCGTGATAGTGGCATTTTTAGCGCTAAGAGGTTTATGAAAAGAAAGGGTGAAAAGGATGAAAGTAGTGTAGCGATAAAGAAAAACAAAACGGAACAAAATTTACAAACAGGTGGGGTTCGGTGTCGTAATTGTATGTGTGTCTTTCCAAACAAATCTGAATTGTACCTTCACAGAATGACGCAACATGGACGCAATGATCAGTTACAAAACTTTGAACATGAGCTAGAAGAAAATCGAAAACTAAAAAATGTATATGAAGCTAACAAAGCTCATATTTTAGCGAACAACGACCTTTCATCTTCCGCTATTCACACGTATAATTTTCCAACGCAAGATCTTTCTTCAGATAATGAAATTCGGAATCAGCTTTCAGCAATTGAAGCCAATGAACAGAGCGCTTTCAAAGTAAATTTGGCACTGGGAATAATGTTAAAACGCGGAGACAGAAACAAATTTAGGTATTTTATTCCTTACAAAAACGAAATGATGTTGGACACACCATATACAATCAGCTCAAAACGTAACCTATCTAGTCTTGTAAGAAAACTTCAAAACATTGACATTAACCAGTACGTTATCGACCAACGTCCTGACTCAAAATGGCAACCGTACTTAATTACAAACGTCTTGTACTATGTATACCCAACGAATTACGTACTCGGAAACGGAGAGCTACCACAGTATATCAAGGATTGTAGATCAGTTATTTGTTTGGAAAGAGACACACATAACAAGAAATACACTGACAAACTCTGTGCATTTAGAAGTTTGGCATGTCATTATAACAATGGTAAACGCCCTACAAATGCCACGGTTCACGAGTTATACAGAAAGTGGGCTGAGTTTAGTGGTTCGAATATACCTCACGATAAATTCCGAGGGTTGAATTATAGCCAATTCCCTGAATTTGAAAAATGTTTTGAGGTAAACCTGAATGTGTATGAGCTCCAAGAAACAGGCACGGTTGTCCCTCGCTATCGATCACTCTGTCACTTTAAAGATACTCTTTACTTAAATGAATTTGGTAGTCATCTCTCGTACATCAAGGACTTTAAAACTTACGCAAAAAAATACCAGTGTCCTAAATGCCAACGTTTCTTTGGAGTTTTCACTTGGTGGAAGCGTCATTTACGCACATGTTCAAATGTCACGAAATATACATATCCAGGTGGCTTTATGGAAAGAAAGAAGACAATTTTTGAGGCGTTGTCTGAATTTGGCATTAATGTTGAAGGAAATAAGCAATTTTACCCATACTTTATCGTCTTTGACTTTGAAGCAATGCTTTTGAAATGTCAAATCCAGGCAACTCAGAAACTGACATGGACACAAAAACATATACCTATTTCTGTTAGTCTTTGCTCAAATGTACCTGGCTTTACCGAGCCTAAGTGTATTGTTAATGCGGATTTAAGTCTACTTCTTGGCGAAATGATTGCTTACATGCAAAAAATTAGCGATAGAGCTAAAGCGTTATCGAAACAAAGATGGATTGGTGTGTTTGAGCAACTAAAATTTTTGAGACAATTGTATGGTGGCAGTAGTGAAGATGATAATGATGGTGATGGCGATGATGATGGTGATGATTACGCTAACCCGGATGAAAGAGCAGATATGGATGATGATGTAATTGGAGATTACTTAGGTACAAATGATGGGAGTGAGGAACTTAGTTGTGATGGTGATGAATGTAACAGTGAAGTTGATTTTCAGTCGGACACTAGTGACAAAAAGGACAACCCACATAGATTTATCCGCAAAACAATAGACGGACTGACCAACAGATTTGAAACGTACTGCTCGCAAATTCCATGTCTATCTTTCAATGGCAGCAACTATGATCTCAACTTAGTCAAAGCAAAACTACTAAAAGTATTAAACTTACACAATGATTCAAAGGCATTTACAATTAAACGAAACAATAGCTATGTTTGTATTGCTAACGAATCCTTCCGGTTTCTCGATATATCAAATTACTTAGCTGCAGGTGTGTCGTATGCATCGTTTCTAAAGGCTTTTGGTGTTGATGAATCAAAAGGATTTTTTCCTTATGATTGGTTTGATTCTGTAGAAAAACTAGACGCTACCTCACTTCCTAATTATGTGAATTTTCACTCCGAATTAAAGCAAGCGAATGTTTTGGGAGAAGGAGAGAAAGGGGACAGAAATTATCAGTGGGTTAAAGCGCAGTGGGAGGAACAAGGTATGACGACGTTTAGGGATTACCTTGCATGGTACAATAACTTGGATGTCGGACCTTTTGTAACTGCAGTGGAAAATATGATGAAATTCTATCACAAAAAAAATCTTGATTTATTTAAGATAAGTGTAAGTGTTCCAGGCTTAGCGCGCTCCCTCATATTCAACTCAACAAACGCATACTTTCCCTTGTTTAATAACAAAACTAGAGACATCTTCAAAACAGTTCAAAAGTCAATTTGTGGGGGACCTTCAATTGTTTTCACCAGAAAGCATGAAGTAGGTCATACGAATATACGGGATAATCCGGAAAAACCTTGCAAAGGAATCACCGGGCAAGATATGAATTCTTTATATCTTTTTTCGCTGACTCAGCAATTCCCAACTGGGTGCTTTGTAGACCGGAAAGGACCTGATTTCAAGGCAGAGCCATCTGCTCAGTTTCTTTCCATGTACTTGTGGATGGACTACTTGTCTGAACAAAATAACATTACAATTAAGCATAGACTAAACAATAGCAACAAAGAGGTGCGTATTGGTTTTTTCCCAGTAGATGGATTTTCTGCAGATACAGCAGTTGGTAGTGTTTGTAAAGGTGTAGTTTATGAATTTCAAGGGTGTTACTGGCATCCTCACCCAAACTGTGAGCTGGCCCCCAACATAAACGAAACACAGCGAAAAATTCGTGCTGGCAAGACTGAAAAGAAACAAAAATATCTAGAAAAGTTAGGGTACAAAGTGGTTCAGATTCAAGAATGTATTTATAAAAGGGATATTGAACCTCACGTTGAGCACTTGCGTGACTCTTATCTTCCTAAATATTATACAGAAATGAAAGGGAAGAGACTTTCAAGTAAAACAATCCAAAGCGATGTGTGTGGGGGACGTCTGTTTGGGATGGTGGAATGTGATATTGAGGTACCAGAGACATGGCAAACTGATGTTGTTAGACAATTAGAGATAGACATGCAAAACCCATTCGAGCATGAACTCCCTCCCCGGGAGTATTTTAGTGAAATGGCACCCATATTTGCAACGTGTAACATTCCTTTCGAACATTTTGGAACACATATGCAAGATTTTGTCACAACAAACAACATCTCTCAGGACCCTCGCACTTTACTTGTGGGTGGTCTGAAGGCTGAACGCATTCTTTTGGCAACGCCTTTGTTAAAATGGTACCTCGAACACGGGCTAGTTGTTTCCAAAATTCATCGGGTTGTTGAGTTTGAACCACAATACTGCTTTAAAGACTTTGCAGAAATGGTGAGCAATGCCAGGCGAGAAGGGGATATTGATAAGTCAAAAGCAATTATTGCAGATACATGCAAATTGTGGGGAAATAGTGCTTATGGGAGTTTGCTAATGAACAAATCAAAATTTATGGAACATATTTACATTGAAGGGGATAAAATGCTTAAACAAAAGGTGAATGACCCTCGATTCCGTCATCTCACCGAGCTGGATGATGGCGTGTACGAAGTACAACTGAAACAGCGAAGAATTATTCAAAACATACCAAACTACTTAGGTTTCTTTATTTTAAATTATGCAAAGTTGCACATGCTTAAGTATTACTATGACTGTCTGGATCGATACGTAGGACGAGAAAACTTTGAAATGTTACAGTGTGACACGGATAGTTTGTACTTTGCTCTTGCATCGCCTTCTTTTGATGAGTCAGTCAAACCCGAATTAAAACAAGAGTATCTTGACTACATCGAAAACAGCTGTCACTTAAATAAAATTTCTGCGGACGGAAGGTTTTGGTACCCCCGAACGTGTTGCGATGAACACAAACGCCATGATAAACGTACCCCAGGACTTATGAAGCTTGAGGCTAGTGGACAGCGTATGATTTGTTTATGTTCAAAAACATACTTTCTATCTGACAAAGAAAATATAGTGAAACTTACATGCAAAGGCGTGAATAAGGTTAAAATTTATTCCCCACAACAAATTTTTACAGACGTACTTGAGACACAGACAAATAAAAATGTTACTAACACAGGCTTTCGTGCAAAAGACAACACAATGTACACGTACAGCCAAGAGAAAAATGGGTTTTCTTATTTCTATGTCAAAAGGGAAGTACAAGCAGATGGAATTCACACTAAACCCCTTCAAATTACATTGTATCCTCTACGCAATGAGCACATTACTTATGTCACGGAGAGATCTATACTATCAAACTATGAGCACTGTCACATTTACAACGGTTTCTCGGGGGGATGTGAGGAAGAGGTATTTTTGTCCGCACATCAAATGTACTTATACGCAATGGCTGTGTTTCATAAACTGAATGACCTAGCTGCCGAAATTAAGGCTTGTTCTTCAATCTTTCATCTTTACCAGAAAAACGTGAAAATAGACCCTTCCGCAGAATGGTTAGACTGCAGGGTGGAGAAAATGGAACAAATTTTGCTGTTAAAGTGGTATTGGTGTGAGGAGTTTAGGGATGCGTTGGAATGTGCAAATGAAATTGTTGTGTGTGGTACAGATAAGTTCTGGACATGTGGTTTGAAGGAAGGTGAAGCGCGTGTGAGTGTTGAGGGCGAATATCCTGGTAACAACATGCTTGGTAAATTATTGATGGAAACGCGAGCTTTTGTGCGAGGGGTTGATAGAGAGGAGACCATGAGAGCTGTTCATGAACAGTTTTATACTTAAGTGATATTGTTTAATTGTATAATAAAATATATAATAAGTTATATCAATGTATTGTGTTATGATTGATAAAATACATGCTTTGTTGAGTTGTAAATATAGAATGTGTGACTGTATTGTCACACATAAACCATGCAAGAAATAAATAAACGATTTAAGTATATTTGTTATCATTAATTGTTTGATTTTTGAGGTGAAAGCATGAATTTTTTATCTCCAACTACAATTACAATAGCTGGTACAACATCAAGTGGAAAATCAACATTGCTAAGAAAACTGTTAAAACATAGTTTATTTGAAATCCAACCAAAAAGGATTATTTATTGTTATGGAGTCTTCTTAAAGGAATTTGATGAAATGAAGGACGTTGAATTCGTTCATGGGTTACCGGAATCGTTCGATGAATATTTCACTGGGGATCACAACATAATTATTATTGACGACCTTCAGGATGACGCTACTAAAAGTAAAGCAGTTGAAAACCTGTTCACAAGGTCCTCACATAACCACTGCGTGACTGTGATCTATATCACACAAAATCTGTTTTACCAAGGCAAGAGTTCGAGAACAATTGCATTGAATACGCACTACACAGTCTTGTTAAAAAACCCAAGATCATCATCTCAGATTCGAGCACTGGCTTCACAAACTGGACTGCGAAACTTGGTAGAAGCATATGAGGACACAATGAAAGAGAAATACGGATATTTAATTTTGGACTTACATCCACGAAGCCCTGATGAATTTCGTATGAGGACACACATTTTTCCCAATGAAGATCCCATTATATATCATTAAACTATAAAAGAATAGTCTTCGAAATAGTTTTGTCATTATACCACAGAGCCTCGTTGCGTAAACATGTCCAAACATTTAATTAAAAACAAAGAATTTCTCAACCTCATTTTGACTACATCCAGAGATCAGGCAGCAGCACTCTTACATACAATAACAGATGAACAAATATTATTGTTAAGTGAAATAGCTCATAACATTTTACAACTACCGTTACCCAAAAAAGCTAAATCACTTGTTAATCAAAAGAAAAAACTATTTGAACGCATCGCAAGTAAGAAGATAAATAAAACTGTGAAGAAAAGACTTGTACGCAACAACTACAAACATTTGCTGATGACATTGTGGTCTCTTAAGACTCAACTTTCACAGCTACAATGAAAAAGAGTGTTCTTATTCCTTATGAAAGGTACTTGTTTTATCAGAAAAACATTAAAGCTAACTCAGATTCTGAAAAGGGAAAGGCAGAAGAATCCGAAGCATCTGAGAAGAGTGTGTTAGACTTAAGTAAAACAAATGAAGCATTGTCGTTGAACCCATCTGATAAATTACAGTTAGAAGTTATTCTTACACACTTACCAAAACGCAATCGCACAAAGGCTAGAGCTCTTTTGGAAATTATTCAACGCCATCCTACTCTAGACTGGAACAAAAACGGTGAATTATTATTGAATAAAGAACCTATTCCGTTTTCACACATCACAGACTTACTACATGATGCGTTAAACAACACTCGATATGAACCTGTTGGATGTTATGATTTTTACTCAAATCTTGGAAATATACCAGTGTCACTGATTTCAAATCCAAAACGCCGAGCATTGTTAGGAGGAAGATCATTGCCACCCCCAGGAATTCCAGACAAGTCAGCATTATCGCTAAACACCTGGAAAGATAATTGGAAAAGTTTGTGATGTTAACCAAAGCCAAAAGAGATTATTTGAAGCAGATATATTTTACCCCTAACAATCCAGCATCATTTGGAGGTATAGATAAATTCTGGAATGCCATCAAAAATGAAGGAAGGGTGACAAAGAAAGAACTGAGGGATTGGTTGTTAGAGCAAGATACATATACCTCTCACAGACAAGCAAGACATACCTTTAAAAGACCAAAAACAGTCGTTGCCTTCAAAAATGATATCTTTGGTTCCGATGTAGCGTACATGGTGCGATTTGAAAAGGATAATGATGGGTATGGGTTCTTTGTTGTTTTTATTGATCTGTTCACAAGGTATGCATGGGCATATCCACTGAAGACTTTGCGCGGAAATGAAATGGTTAAAGTAATGAAACAGTTATTTGAAACAGAAAAATGTAACAAGCTATTCACAGATAAAGGGACGGAATATAATAATGTACTCGTAAAAGCTTACCTCAAGAAGGAAGACATAATGCACTTTACAAGCACGGGAGAGAAAAAAGTGGCACATGCTGAACGATTGATTAAAAGTTTGAAATTAAAACTCATTAAGTATATGAATGAAAACAACACATATCGCTGGATAGACGTTCTGGAAGATTTTGTCATCAGCTACAATGCAAGCCGACACAGGGTAATTGGGATGTCCCCAGCACAAGCGCGTCATGCTGATCAGTACACTCTGTGGACAAATCAGTACCTTCAAAAACCGAAAGTTAAGAGGAAGCCAGGGAAGCCACGCAATAAAAACCCATACAGATTCAAAGAGGGGGATCGTGTAAAACTCCTCGCAACTCGCCGTCCCTTTACTCGAGAATACAATCAGAAATTTACAACCGAAATTTTTACTATTACAGACAAAAAAGTGCAGAGTGGTATACCAATGTACTTAATTAAAGACGAACAAAATGACCCTATCGTTGGGTATTTCTTTCAAGATGAATTATTGAAGGTCAAAGTTCCAGAAGATAAGACCTACAAAATTGAGAAAGTGCTGCGCAGGCGCACAAGAAATGGACGAAAGGAGTTATTTGTAAAATTTGTGGGCTATCCCAAGAAATTTAATGCATGGGTTAGCGACATAGAATATCTTAATAAATCCTAGCCATAAAAGCTCATTCACATATTTAGCCTCGACAATGATACACCTGTTCCTGTCCTCAGAAGATTCACAAGACTATCATCCGTCAAATTCATCTTTTGACTTTACCTGTGAACTGACTCAGCCAATCTATGGATCGTATAGATGTGCCCTTGCAGAAATGTTCTGTGGCTCTCTAAGTGAAGAGCTGTATGTATTTTGTGATATTTGTGAGCAGAGCTACATTCGCGAACAAACAGCACCAATTATAAGAATTGTCTCAGAGTCCGGATATTTTGTAAACCCTTATTTCTTTAAAGTAACCAGAACTGCAATACATCGTGTTCGAATATATATTCGCAATAAGGAATTTGAAATACCCCAGGAGGATATCGGACCTGTTCGGTGCACCCTCTTATTGCAACCTATATAAAGCGAAAGTTATTCATGCTTCGCGCACTTTACGTTCAAACTCAGACAGATACACATGGATCTTTCACAAACAGAGAAGAAGTGGGTGGAGTTCTATGACAAAATGGGTGATGGGAAAATTCCATTCAATCCGAAATTTTATGTGATAGATGAGTATATTTCGAACATCACACCGCAGGAAGGTAGTGCAGCTGTCCAGCTGGTTACACCAACTCAACAGCAAGTTGAGCAGGCAAAAATGCAATTAAAGCGAAACTTATTGATGACACCCAAGCCGGCAAAGCGTCGTAGGGTTGTTCAAAAGCGAAAAACAACCAAGATTACAAAAACAAAGAAACGGATTAAGCAAACACGGAAGAGGGTTAAGAAAACAAAAAAAGTTAAGCCGAAAAAGAAATCCAAGCAATCTAAGCGAAGAAGAAAGTATTATTAGTGTATAATTCTTGTGCCACATGCTCTCGCTTCATTTATAAGATAACCGTTGAAGAGTAAACATGTCCGCTGTAAACAACGAACTCGCCCTGTTCCAGCCACCAGCAACAGAAAATGCAGTGGATGAAGTTGACTGGATAAATTTTAGACCGGTTGGTCATTTTTCGAAAGGCTCTGCCATAGAATTTAATATACCTGGGACCAGCGCAGAATACATTCTACTCTCCAAATCTCGACTTCACATTAAACTCCGTGTTTTGCGCCCTGATGGTGTAACACCGATCGATAACACTGATGAAGTCGCTTTGGTCAACTTGGTGCTGCACTCGATATTCAGACAAGTTGATGTGTCCCTTCAACACCAGATCGTCAGTAGTGGAATTGGGACCTCATATTTCATGAAAGCATATACGGACGTACTTCTACGATATGGGCATGATGTAAAAGAATCTCAGTTACAAGCTGAAGGGTATTACAAGGACGAAGGCGGTTCAATGGAGGAAAGTGTAACGAATCCGGGGTACTTCAAACGCAGAGCTCTCACAAGATATGGAATCGCGGATTTTGAAGGACCGCTACACACTGATTTGTGGCAGCAACCACGCGCTATTCTTCCTGGTGTTCAGATTGGTGTGAAATTGTTCCAAAATGAAGACAGCTTTAGGTTGTTTGCACCAAGCGGTGCTGCCTATGAGGTTGAAATAGTTGACGCTGTCCTGAAGGTGTGCCATTTAAAACTTAATCCCAGTGTTGTAGTGGCACATAACCAAAGACTGGAAAAATCACCCGCCATTTATCCTTTTTGGAAATCTGATATAAAAACATACACAATTAGTTCTGGAGTTTCGAATTTCGTTATGGATGATATGTGGTTCAATTTTTCACCCTCAAAAATCGTTATCGCCTTAGTATCAAGCGCAGCCTTTTCGGGAGATTACCGGAAGAATCCCTTTAACTTCAAACACTTCAACTTAAACTACATAGAACTTGCTGTTGATGGGAAGTCCATGCCGACACAAGCTTGTACACCACAGTTTCTTCCCAACCCAGATGAGGAAGGGTCATACCTTCCGACTGGATACGTACATGAATATTTAAACTTGTTCAAAAATCAGTACCCACAGCAAGATGCCAATTTCATACACCGAGATGAGTTTCCTGAAGGATATGCAATCTATGTCTTTGATTTAAAACCTGGAACAGGGGAAGACTTGTTCAGTGAACTAGGTCGAGGTCATACACGTTTAAGCGTACGTTTTGAAAAACCTCTAGAAGAGACGGTTCAACTTATCGCGTATGGGATTTTACCTGGCTTATTCAAAATAGATAAGACACGCAACGTTATACTATGAACACTGTTCAACTCCAGCGCTATATGAAGAGCGATCCTTACATTGAGAAGTTTTATGGAGGCGTCGTGGCAAAAGACCAGTTACCTATTGTTGTGAAGAAACCATCAATATTCATCGTTAACACAGACCCCATTTCCTTACCCGGAGAGCATTGGATTGTATTATATATGGATACTATATGTGAACATTTCGATTCAGCAGGATTTAAACCAAGACCTGACTTTGAAACATACTTAACAGCTAGAGGTCCTAATTATATGTACAATGATAAGCGTTTGCAGGCGTTTGATTCAGACACTTGTGGTTTATTTTGTTTGTTTTACTGCTATTTTCGCTGCAGAGGATACTCTTTTGCTGCAATCATGAATATGTTTAGTGAAAATCTTCTGTTAAATGAAATAATTGTACGTTCATTTTATGATATAACAAAGTAATTCATTTGTCATGTTTTCTTCTACTGGTCACTGGCGAGATGTTAATTCATCCGTAAACCGGTTTTATCATAATGGTCACTGGCGAGATGTTAATTCATCCGTAAACCGGTTTTATCATAATGGTCACTGGCGAGATGTTAATTCATTCGCAAACCACCAATGTTTATCACCCTTTTTATCATAATGGTCACTGGCAAGATGTTAATTCATCCGTAAACCAGTAATATTTATTAATTAATGAATGTTTATCATTATTATTAATCATAGTAGTCTTATGTTTGTATGTAGAGTATACACTTGTAAATTTTGTAAATAAAAACATTGTAGCAAGTTTTAGAATGTAGTGAAAATAAAAATAAGACAAAAATGTGAAATATCGTATTTTATTTAGCTATTTTTTTTTTAAACTGGTTTACTTTATTACATATTTTACAGTTCATTAATTACTAAGAAACAAAATACAGTTAATCAGTCAATTACCCACTGAATTAGCAATCCACGATTTATTGCTTTTAATTACCAATCCAAGATTTTATTGTTTTTGAACTGTATAAAGATAAAAAATGTCTTTAAAGCTCAAGAAATCCAAAGAGTTTTTCATATATATCCGGCATTTTGCTGTCAATACAGTCACAGTCGCATGCAATAGGCGGAAGTCCACGGAGTTCTGTTAACTTGTACAATTTTTCATCATCGAGGCATTTGGGCATTGTGACATTCCACCCCATTGCACTATTCAATCGCTCTAAACCCTTATCAAGACAGACCAAAGCCTTCATGGGTTTAAAATGATACATCACTGCGTCATCCCAAGGTTGCAGGCATCCGGTTACAACAGACATGTGTGACCACTGATCAGGTGCATCATAGGAACAGCCAACGCAATGTTCTTTCAAATACGATTCAATTGCATTGCGAATCAAGTACGCGTACAAACGATGCACAATATCGAAATCCTTCATCCGCGGTGCGAGATCATAGCCGATAACATCACTATTCTCTGCTACGGCTTGCTTGGTAAGATTCCATGAGCCATTGCTTGCCTTGTATATAATATCTTGTCGACACAGCTCGTTGACTGCATCGATTGCTGAAAGTAAAGAGCTCCATTCCTCCTCATTAAGATTAATGAAGTTATCAAAGACTTTCTCGTCCCTTTTCACAGCTTCGTGGAAGGAAACATACTTTTGTCCTCTGAACTGTGAAAGTTTGATATCTTTCGTAGCTGTTATGGTTAACCCATATTCACTGTCGGCGATAAGACTTTTTGAAATTGTTTCTAAGTTATTCTTGATGAACCTCCAGGCTCTTTCGGAAAAGGTTATCCACTTGTCATGTCTGAACAGTTGGACATATTTTCCATATTCTCCAACAGCTACAACAATATTCAATCCATTGCCCAGATCTACAGTGTTTCTGCTTTCCATTTTGATTCGAATGAGAAACTGACGCGTTTAGAGCAACTCCACACATAAATATCACAAATCAACAGTTTAGGTCACGCATGAGCTGTTTGACGTGTTTAGACACGTTGCTCGACTCACCCCTTATATTACGTCAATGTTTTAACTAATCAATGTATAAATATCTATGCTATTTAAAAAATACTGCGTGGGAGGATAAACGTAAACGGTAAAATATATACCTCATTGTATTAGGGTCACTGAAGTGCAAACAGATTAATCCTATTGTTCCCCCAAAACCGCAAAAATTTCTTTAGAATTACCGAGGATAACTGAAATGTGTTGGCCTTTACTACTTATAGGTTTTACCGCAGTCTTTTTTATCCGAGTCTGGAAATTGTTCGTTACCTCACATTTCTCCACTTCATTGGTGATTTCTTTAATTCCTAACCATAACCCCCCCCCCCCCCACCCCCTCTGTCTAATGTAGGTACGACTCTTAACACAACCATAACCCTTTTACACAAGGTTACAGTAACGGTCTGCACCCCAAGTGCAGTTATATCCACGCTATATTACATGGTCTTCGTATATTTCCATCGGCCAAAAAGCTCAAGAAAGACATCTTCATAGCTGCGCAACAGATGACTCTACCTTGGTGGAAGAGGGTGGGGGCGGGGGGAATGACTTCAAAATGCGCCACAACGGATAGTAACCCTTGACTGAATGACATGTTAGATAATAGCTGTAGGTGACTAACACACAAAAAGGTCAATTACAGGCAATGAAATAGCCACAGCCAAGGATCGATATCAATGTTGTGCTGTTTTCAAAAACTCTAAAGAATGTAGAAAATCGTGAATCTTATGGAAAACGCTGAAATCCTTAGCGTATTTAACAACTCTGCTCAGTTATGCTCGTGCGACGTATCCAAGGAATAACTGCACCAAGTTTGAAGTCGATTCGACTTTCCGTTATCGAGACAGTTTGCTTAACAACAGAAAAAGTTTTACGTGATGGCACCTTTCTTAATTTCACTACGCGCGTCAAAAGTTGAAACAGCCGTCCGACTGACCCAAGGAAAATCCATCTTGTTCAAATTATATGCATATTTTACGTGATGACGCTGTGTGCCGTTTTCGTTCGTTCTCTTCGAAATTAAATTTGACAGAATCTTTCGAACCTACCAAGCAAAAAGTCCACCAAGTTTGCTCAATGTTCAGCAGCTGAGAAATCTTACATACAAGATTTTAACGCAACGACTCCATACGCCTTTCTGCTACATCCGTCGAAAATTAAAAAAAAAAGTCCGACTGACCCAATGAATACTCACATAAAATCTGAAATCGATACGCTTTCCTTTCTCGAGATATTTTACATATAAGACCTTGCTCAAATTATATACATATTTTACGTAATAACACCATATGCCTGCACTAATAATTAACATGCGTCAAAAGCTGACAGAGCAGTCAAGTCTAACAAAAGAAAAAACAATAGATCAAGTTAAGTCGATCCAACTTTTCTGTGACATCTTCCACACAGCATTTTGTTCACAACCGATTCACACACAAGAACATACACACACAGAACGTACAATACTATACGTCTTCCCTTAGTTGGGGAGACATCATAATCACCTGTAGTTTCTCTCCCCCCCCCCCCCCTCTTTTTTTGCTTTAAAAATTTTTTTCTCAGTCCTTTTTCGTTTTCTTCGTCTCAAAGCATCTGCTCTAAATCGGTTAGGGCTAGGAAAATAAAACTTAGGACACGCGAAAAATTGTTGGTCTATGAAGTCACATTCAGCGTTTTATGACATAAAATTGTTAAAGTTAAGTATCTGAAAAATGGTTCCACTTACAACTCGTTTGAAAGAATAATTTGGCGACCTACTTTTTCAGCGAGGACGTCATTATGATATTATTTTATTGATCTTACTTGTAGTTGTGATGCTCATTTTAACTTTATTTGATACATAAAATTTTACATTACAAGAAATATAAGGTATAAACTAGAACCTTATTTCGCTAGCGAAATGTTAAACACTTGACAAAAATTAAAACGCAAAAATACTTCCTTCAATGAGTTATTTCTTGAATAATACACTGCAAACAACACAGCCTGAATACGTCTTATAAGCCGAGTAGTGTTAAGTTTTTGTTCGCTTGAGGTTTTATTGGTTGAGCAGGGATACGCCGTGTTATCTATTTACGCAGTGAGAGCTCGCACAAAGCTCAGCAACTGTGTTCTGTGATGTGCGTTAAATGCACTGCATTTACTTGCAAAAATACACTCTTTTCACATGGCGTTTTAACAAAGAAAACGAAATCGAAGACAAAAATAAAAAGTGACATGCACACGTTCAGATCAAGCTCTTCATAAGTCCCAAGTTTCATGGTCCTAGGGCCCATAGTGTCAGAGAAGAAGAAGACACAAAAAAATCGGAAAAAGTGTCAAGAAGAAACTAGAAGCTCATTCCGCTAGCGAAATGTTAAACACTTGACAAAAATTAAAACGCAAAAATACTGGCTTCAATGGGTTATTTCTTGAATAATATATTGCAAACAACACAGCTTGAATACGTCTTATAAGCCGAGTAGTGTTTAGTTTCTGTTGACTTAAGGTTTTATTGACTGATCTAGCATACACAGTGAGAGCTCGAACAAAGCTCACTGAGCAACTGTGTGTGATGTGGCTTAAATGCTACGCATTAACTTAAAAATACACTCTTTTCACATGGCGTTTTAACAAAGAAAACGAAATCAAAGACGAAAATAAAAAGTGACATGCACATGTTCAGATCAAGCTCTTCATAAGTCCCAAGTTTCATGGTCGTAGGGCCCATAGTGTCAGAGAAGAAGAAGACACAAAAAATCGGAAAAAGTGTCAAGAAGAAAAAAAAGGACGAATTTTGCTCGCACAAATTCATATAACTCTTGCAAGCCAAAGGCTTGTCAAGTGTTAAAAAAAGGACGAACGGCTGCTCGCACAAATTCATATAATTCTTGCAAGCCAAAGGCTTGTCAAGTGTTGATTACGACACATTTCCAATACCAAACCTTGGTGCACAGACAACCTTGACGCTGTCTGTGTCTACGTAAGCTTTATGTTGTCACAATAGTCAATGGCCCTCAGTGTACTGTGCGCCTTGCAGAGGCTATGCTCTGCGTTACATGATATTCAACGCAGCTTGTTGCTATGGCGGTATATTTGTACAAAAATTCCACAACATTCGCGCTCCAACATTTATTAACACTTGACAAGCTGTTAGCTTGCAAGGGTTATATGAATTTGTGCGAGCAGCCGTTCGTCCTTTTTTTTCTTCTTGACAGTTTTTCCGATTTTTGTGTCTTCTTCTTCTCTGACACTATGGACCCTAGGATCATGAAACTTGGGACTTATGAAGAGCTTGATCTGAACGCGCCCTATAATTAGCTTTCCGCATACCAAAATTAAGAAATTACATTTGAACGCATGTTACGTAAAAAAACCAACCAGAAGAGGTTTTACAAACTTGTGATAAAAGGCATAGTCAGACAAAAGGTTCTTTAAAACACAAGACGTTAAATAATGGTGCGCAAAAAAATTATGGCAAAATTAAAGAGGGCGAAATAAATAGTCAAATAATACATGGAATGTAAATGTTGCGCGCTAAGAAAATTGAACTCGATAAAAAATAAAATAAACAACATGTATGTTTTGATTTTTTGTACAAATATACCGCTATATGTTGCAGTACCCCTTAGATGCCAAAAAGCCCTTGCGCGAGAATATTAAATGGCTATATTTATTTCAAAACTTCATCAAAATGAAGTTGAGTGTTTAACCAACAGGACGGAAATAAAAGTAACTGGATTTACCAAACATTCATTTACGTTTTTAGTCTAGCTTATCATTGGCCTCATCCCGCTAAAAATAAGAACGTTTTTTTTTGTTAAAAAAAGGTTATAACGTTTTCCAAACCAAACCTAATCTTCCTTGGTTGCAAAAATGTTACATTCTGAAACCAAATAACGTTTTTGGTTGTAGAAAAGTTACACTTCGAATCCAATAAAAACTTTTTTCAATAAGGATACGGTTAGAAAATTGCCCCATCCCTCAGCCCCACGCCAAAAAACGAGGAGGAGGGGAGGAGGGACTGCATTACAAGCAAGCTCGCAAACGCCCACGTTTTGCAATCGCCTCCTACTACTTTTGACGCTTGGCCAACTAAACGCCCCAGTTTTAAGAAGTTTTTTTTAAACGTTCTTTAGAAAGCGTTTTTAAAAAGTTAAAAAAAGTTTTTCGGTATTTCAAATTCAACCCCCAGAAAACGTTTTCTGCAACATATAAAGATTTTGGAAAAAAAATTCTTAAAACGTTATTACCACCAAAATTGTTTTGTGGGATGGGGTACACCTATGGTGTGGGCTCTGTCACTTCTCTGTCGGTCTTTCGATTATTAGCTTTTAATAAATGGTACTTCTTATACCGATTTGCTAGATCGCTGTTAAATTTGAGGGAAAAGTCGCTTAGTCGGCAGAGGGTGAGGAGAGAATATGGTTATATTTTAATTTGGCCACTTCTTTTGCTAAAAACCTATACTCTTCAGTACATTTTGTTCAGTTTGCTTGAAAATTAGCACAAAGATTGTCACTGTGAATGGTAAAAATGATGTTTGATTTTAGAAAATGTGAGCAATTCCCCAGTTTTCACGCAAATGGCATCGTGAAATCACTTTCAACACAGAAGTTGCACACAGAATCGAATATTTTAAACCATTATAAAAGCGATTTGGCACTTCAAATTACAAATTTCGGTCTAGTTTACATACAGTTTGCCTCTGGTACAATTACAGCATCTATATTTTAGGTATTAAATTTATTTGCTTAAGCAAAGAATTTTAAAACAAATATTACCGCTCGGTACTGAAAACTTCTAGTTTGCAGGAAAATTTAATAAAAGAAAGGAGCTTTACGTGGTTTTGTTGTATTTATCCGATAAATGTAGCAACGCAAAAACTTACTCAGCGGTCAAATATAAGGTCATATGGTGACCTTTGATTAAAAGGTCCTGATTTGATATGATTATTTCGTTGTTTTACTGATATGTTGTTTTACTATATCTTTCCTATCATTACACAAAAACCCATACTTGTAGCCACATCTACGGCGCTGTTTGATGGCCCACAGTACATGACCTGTCGCTTAAAGGCATCCTTTTTCTCCAGCTTTTTGTTGAGCGTAGCAAACCAGTAGAGTAGTTTCACGCCTGTCAGTGTTTTTCCCGTTCCTGTTCGTGAAGTAAAGGGTTAAGTGCTTCACGCACTCACAGAGTGGTCACAAGAATTCCTGAACAATTTTATCTGAATTTTCAGCTTTTTCTTGAATACGGTTAACTTTTCACTCAAGAATATTGACAGCTATAGAAAGAATGCTTTGAAAAATTAATGTTTGAAAAATATCTTTAGCAAACATTTTGACTGGGCCATTCGACAAACGACGGTAATATTACAGCAAATTGCGCATTCGTAAAGCATATGCATAGACTTACATATCCGAAACAAGTGATGTCAAAAGTACAAAGTGGAAACAGCTGCTTTACTCACGAACCTGGAGGACCCTGAATCACAGTGAACCGTCTGCTCAAGGCTTGCCTAATTGCTTCGTCCTGTGCTGCGTTATTGGGGTATAGAGGCTGGAATCTATTCCTTTTATCTCTAGCCATTCGAACTTCAATATCCAAGGACTCAGGTCCTGTGGGTATAAGCTCGAGCCAGTCCTTCTCCATCAACATTTCTATTTTGAAAACATAGATCAAACAAATTCGATTTAAAATATGAGACAACAAACAAAAGAAAAACATAGTATTGAAATTTATAGTGCCAAAATCAAACTTGAGCTAGTTTTTCTTAAATCAAAGTGGCAATAGTAGAATTCTACCTTTGAAATCACGTATCTGGATTATTTTAAACAACTTATTATGCACCCTTAATCTCGAAATGTAATACCTACTTTTAATGTTAAGCACAGTGCCAAGAACAATGTCTTCACAAAACTCTGTTGTGTCTCGGAGAGTCATCACAGCATTGAACATCCTCCTGAAGAACCATTAAATAGTAGGGGTGGTAAATTTAAAAAATAACATTAAAGTACTTTTCAACCTAGCCCAGTAAACATTGTGACATCTATCCATTCTCTTTTTGGGTGGCAGGTTGCAGTTCAATGCTTTACGCCATGACCCATCGCAATATATTTGTCGCAATGCTGGATAAAGGTGAAGAATTTTTGTTAGCGAAACAAGCCCCCTCCACCTCCCTCCAGAGTACAGACGTCGAGCACACTACGAAAACCTCACTGGAAGGTTTGTTTGTTTGTTTGGTATTTAACGTCCCGTTCGCCAACTAGGGTGGGTATATTAGGAAGCACTTGCTAAAAAACAAGTGGTAAAAAGAAAGAAGAATGAGGAAATAGTAAAAGAAGAGTTAGAAAGAAATTCCGATTGGTCGCCTCTTACGCCATGGGTGTATTCTTACGATTCTCCCACCCCACAGGGGCACTGGAAACTAGAGCCATGATAGGTCATGGTGATACTGTTAATTTGAGCGTATGAATCTGAGGGGATCGTAAGTTTTTAACGTGTGTTTGGAAAATAAGATTGCCGATTCGCCCACGTACGCCTTATTGTGACGGCGACCCAAAGTTAACTCAACGGTGCATGTTTACTTGGAAGATATGATGCTTAAGTAACAGTGTCATTTACAATGTTCAAGTAACAGTGTCATATCAAATGCAGAGCCACTTATTTTAAATAAACTTGGAAAATAGTTTATGCGTTTCCATACTTTTTATTTTTAACACTTTGGGTAATCTTTTAAGCTTACCGATCGGGCAAGGATTTGGAGAAAAGTTCAATTGTTCCGTTGCAAACGTCCGAAGTAGATCCCTTCAATAACTGCTGAGTCATTTTGGCGTTGAAATGGTGGAGTTTAAAACTGACTCTCACGGTTTCAGCTTGCATTGTCTGTTTATCTTCGCCACCCTTTTGTCGTACATCTGTATTGTCATCTTCACCGTCTACTCCTTTAGATTCTCGGTGCACCTCTGTAATGAGCGCATGTGCCGTCCACTGATTGGTCAAGTTTATATATGGTTTGATTGATTCGTTGCCCGGTGGTAAATAATGGGACGAGTTTTTGATTGGAACTCGTAAACACAAGTAATCTTGTGAATCTTCTTCTTCTTCTGAATCATGTGTGATGAAATGGATAGCACGTGCAGTAAGAAAATTCCTGTTGAACTCCAGATGACCGAAATAGTCATTGTTGTGTTTCCAGATCGCTATAGGCACATCACGTACCGTCACAGGGTCGGAGTCATGCGCCGCGTTTGTAATCGCTTCCATGCATAAAATCGGCAACCACGTTTCTTGATATTCCTTGATGTCCAGATACAATTTCTTAGACTTTTTTTCGGCCACCTCTGCAAAGCACGTGATGGGGTTGTTCATATGCTCGTGGCAATGGTGTAGTTTCTCTGTCAAACAGATCCGGTTTATTCCTGCCTCCAACATGCCTTCCTTGCACATAGCTCCGATTTGCAGCTGAACGACGCTGGCAGGAGACCATGTAACTTGAAATTTTGCTGGATGTTTCACGATGGGAACAGACTCTTTCATTTCTGACGTTACTTCAACATTGCGGTTAAAACGCATGTTTTCCAAAATCCGTCCAGCTTCTTGGGGGATTTCCTGCTGTGAGCTAAAACTTGTGCCTTGCTTTGTTTGGCCTGAACATGCATACGTCATTAGGCTATTCCAATCATCCTGAGAGACCTCTACGGTGTGCCATTTTGAATTGAGCTTTTTAATGGAGTCTTGTTGAAGTCTGCCGTAATCTGTCTCTTTCGTCTCGTAGATTCGTCTCTCCCAACGCAGTGGTTTCCCTGTTTTTGCACCTTCTGGTGTACCGGATAGCACAAGTTTGCCATAATGTAACTTGCTTTCTGACGCTCGGATATGCGGAAGAAATGGAATGATAAATTGCACCGCTTCGTCATCTACAGACGCGATTGGGCAAGGAATGTAAATTGGGTAGTCTTTCAGAAAATTCAAAGCTTTAAGTCGCAAAAGTTCCTGAGAAAACATCTTTTGTCGGTAGATTGTTCTGTTGAATTTTCTACATATATACATCAACTCGTCTTTGTAATATGGCATGCTCTGTTTTCTTATGATAGCTTTAAGGATTCGATGATTGACCATATCAATGTATCGCCTTATTGGTGATGAAAACCACGTATAGTATTGCGTTTGCAGCGAGAAATGTCCACAGATTCTGTGTTTTTCTAATACAGCTACTTCAGCTGGAGACTGGATTCTAAACCATTCTACCTGACTAACAAATGCTGATGGAATCAGTTCTAGCTTCGATAATTGCTCAATCATTGACAATCGGTCGTGTGTTTCGGCAGCAGTTTTCAAAAGTGGCACAATCTGACGTAACAAAGTGATGTTTGTGTTGCCAGTAGAAATCACTTCTACATTTTCATGCCTATATTTTGTAATGCACTGTTGATAGGGTCTCATGAAGAGACAAGAATCAATCCAATTTCCATGGTTTTCTATGTAGTTCTTCATGTCTTCTTTGCTTGGTTGCAGCTGCCTTCTAAGGATGCAGAATTTCGGTTCATTCTCAGCTATTCTCCTGGCAGCAAAAGAATTAACCAGCAGCATAAATTCGTCAACCAGCATATGTGCATGACATTCATGATCACCAAGTTCACCTGGTGGAAACTGAAGCCAGGTTGATCTGTCGCTATTTACAGCTGGGTTACTTTTGCGCTTGGCGCGCAGTTCCAAAGCTATGCGAAATAATACCCTCATCGGATCGGAAAATGTCGTATCCTCATCATTTCTGCCTAGAATGATGTTGTTTGCCTCTTTGTAAGTAAAAGCCCGTTTGTTGCATACGACAGATTCATGAAAACTAGGCTTTCTTTGTATGATGCCATCTTTATTCATGGTGACAAAACATGAGATGGCCAGGCGAGTATGCTCTTGCAGAAGACTGCAGTAGTTTGTAGCAAGACTTTCAGGAAGCATATGAATGGTTCCCTCGTTCTCCAGTGGATAATAACTCGTCCTTCTTTTAGAAGCATATGTGTCGATTTCGCAATGCCTTGGTACTAATGCCGTGACATCAGCAATATGGATTCCCACTTTGTACAGCTCCATTTCATCAGATTCGATAGCCTCAACGGAAAGAGCATCATCGATATCTGTCGAACCATCAGGATCTATGGAAAACATTATGAGATCTTTCAGGTCTAGCCGATTCTCTTTTTGTGACAACTGTTTAATCTTTCTTCCGTAATCAGCACGAAAAGGCTGGTCTGGTAGATTGGCAGGAATTTGATACATTAGTTTAAGCACCAAGCTTCCTCTCTCAAGATTATCTCCAGCGTGTATAACTTTGACCACGTAGCCAAACGGATATCGGTTCCGTTCATCCCATTTTTCATATTTCACAATGAAGAGTTTGTCTGACCTCAACTTCGCGCTAATTGGCGTTTCTCTGTCAGGAACAGATGATATCTTTCCACAGGAATCTTTTTCACAGACATTTACAAGCTGATTATTGAAATTAATATCCTTAAAATTGTGATCCCTCACTTGGCTGTTATAGATGTGGATTTTGGGTGCTTTTCCACAGAGCGGTACCATTAGAGAAGATGAAAAGTCATCCACAACACACACAAACATGTACTCTTCTCGTTTCGTGCACTGTTTGGTTATACACTTAACGCGTCCTCCAACGTGTAATTTCTCAGTTTCCGTGTCAAGCCACTTCTTTATTTTCACAACAACTTCATCCCCATCGAAGGCTGTACCACAGTTATGTCGGCCATGGATCTTGATCTTCGGTGTTTTCTCATCCAAGGGTGTACACGTGGCGTTTTGTGATCCATCCAGATGAATCGTACATAACTTGTATTTTGTTGGTTCTGAGGCAAGTAACCGTCGGCATTCTGACACAGGTTTTAGGGAGTATTTTAAATGCGCTTTGTCTTCTTCCTTTGGTATATATTCATCGTCACTGAGCTCTTCTTCTGAATCAATATCGACCCCAGTGATAATGTCTTCAAAATCCGTGTCATAAATGACTCTTCGCCTATACTTGGTTTTCTCTGTTTTTGACGGCATAAATTCGTCATCAATTCTTGGGTAGATTTTATTGTTTTGTTTCTCTTTCCCCTTAAAGCTTTTGACACGTTGACGTATTGATTGATACTGACGTAATAGTGTTTCTTTTTTGTATTTGATTTGAAGCAATTTCTTCAGTTGTTCGGCTAATGATTTCAAATCCATATCATCATTTAAAGGGAAGGTATCGATCTCTATAGGAACAGCAACCCTGTTGTTGTTTTTACAGCGAAGCACCAGGGTTGTCTTTGAGTCAGTCATTTTATGTCCAACTTTGCATAAAGGTTTGTGTTTAATTTTTGAACAATCTGCATTCCTGTCCTTATCCCAACATTCCGAACAAACCAGATCGAGTTCGCATTCCTTGTGAATAATATCATCGATAGTTTTTCTTAAAATGAGTACATTCAGGTCTTGTTGAAATTTAACGATACTCCATCGCTCCTTTGCACAACAATCCCATAAAAGACGCTCGGTTTCACTGTGGGGATGATCACAAGCATTCTTTCTTGGACATTTTCCGTAAGCCTTCTCACAAAGTGCCCTACCAGCTTCGTAAGATCTTGGCGATTGTCGTATAGCTGTAAAACATTCTTCAGTTACGGTTCGACCCATTAAATTATCTTCCTGACAATCACTATGTGGGATGTGATGCTCTCGGTGGATTTTTTCAGAAGCACAGTCTGAGCATGTGACGATAAAAATGCACCTGAACGACAAGGCTTTGAACACTTGTTCAGAAACACTGTTTGCTTTCAATTTACCTTCATCACCGTTGCTAGCCTTTTGTTTTGAATCCGCCTTATCTTCGACCGCAATTGGAACTTTTTGTAAACTGTCCTGCTCTTCGATTTTTTCTTTGCGCAGTTTCTGTTGAGTGATCGCCTTGGGTTCAGAAGTGGTTGCTATGGCATGCTGGGATTTTACATCCTTGGTCTTGTGCTGGGAAATATTTGTTTTTTGAGAGTTGATCCATTGAGACACTTTCGGCTGAGCAACTGTAGCTTTTGAGAAACCGGTCAATTGATGCGCCCCGCGTTGAGCAGCTGGTACTTTTGGAAAGTTGATTGTTTGAGAGTTTCTCCGGTCTGCTGCTGCATCTCCTAATTTTATCCCCTGAAAATTTAAAGGACCAGTCATCGCAAGTGTACCACATAATCATCGTTGTTATGCCTTTGTAACAGTTTATGCTAGGTTATTTGACTGAAATAAAGTAAGGTATTTATTAAGATAATTTTAATGACCACAAAAGAGAATAATGTTAGTATTATAATCTACGACCGCTTTGTGACCACTTAATATGTTATCCGCAGGTAAACGAAATTTTTAACAACAAACTGACGTTTAAAAGATTCACATACCTTTTTTGCTTTGTTTTTTGCTGCTTGGGTACCACTGAAGGCAAATTTGTCAGGGATTTCATCTTGCGAAACGGGCGGGTTACTGGTTTTTCTTTTGCCTTTACGCTTTGGTAGGACGGGTTGGAATCCATCCTGATCCTCATGACTATGGTTTCTACGTAAAGTTGTGTCATTTTTTGACGCTTCTCCTGTTTTATTTCTTTGTACAAGTTCTACTGAAGAACCTTCACTTCGCCCACTTGAATCCTCACTGTTCCTTGGCATGTCTTTCTTCGTTTTCTTTATTTGTTTGTTTTTAGCTGAAGAATCAGTTTGAGAACAAACTGTCGGGTTTCCATCTATGAATCGAAAAAAATCGTTGTTATCCTCATGCTCTTTATGTCCTACAAGGACCACGTAAAGATAAATATTCGAATGTGATGTAATTTGGTCTAGTGATATTTCGTCTAGCTACATTTCATCCAGCAACATTTCTTCTAACCACACGAAGTCTAAATTTATCTAATTAAAGAGTGCACCATTGCAAGAACTGACGACTTCCAGATTTAAGAGGTCTATTAATAAGAATTGAAGGTTGCAGTTTTCCAAAAGATATTTTATGCATTTTTTATTGAAAGCCTTTTATAGAAAGGCTTGAAAGGTCAGATAAAAACTATTCATTGAATAGTTATTTTATACATTGTTATTGTAGAAAGGCTTGGAGGTTCAAATAAAAACTATATATTGAACATCACATCACAATATAAACAAACGAAATCTTCTTTGTAACCATATACATCAGCCTATTAGTGATCTTTTGTATAAAATGATAATTATAACCTATAAAATAAATCAATATTTTAAAAAAATACTGAAACTCTTTGAAAAGGCCACGATTGTGCATAAAAACTTTTTGCTTTAAAAATCCAACATTCATTTTTTATATTACTCTAACTTGTAAGTATACTTTTAATCCTGGTCCTGATGAACCCTCTAACTGGTGTAGACGACAGCATTTAAGAGCACTCAACAACCATATTTTTATGGCATCAGAAATTGAAGATTTTTTAAACGACCTAATTCTTTCACGCTCATATTTCATATATAACATATCTAGGAGCTTCAATTAACATAACCAATGTATATCTTGTTATTTCGATCATAGTTATGTTGAACAAGCAATTCTGCATTATATAAAGCATCGAAATTTATCAAAACAAATATTACAAAAAAAAACAATAAATGAGATTAAAGAATTCATGCAAAAAAATGAATAGCTGAAAATAAACATATTTAGCAGAATTTTGCTCTTTTCAAATTAGAAAAAAAGTCACTAGACCAAATGTCGTTAGATACATATTTCCAGACTAAATATCGTTAGCCAAACTCTAGATATCGTCTATGTATCCAGATTGACTGTGCTGAGACAAAGCATCTACGGAAAGAAGTCCATAAATGGCAAATAGAGCATCGACTTAAATAAAAAATAAAAACAAGTAACGATTTTATAACATTTTTGTTCTTAATAAAAGTGAATCTTGAGCACGTTTGATAATAAATCATAACCAGAGATTCCAGTTAACACATGGCTATTACTGTAACCTGCAGTCATATCCATTTGAACTTATGGCTATTTAAACTCGATAAAGTTGATATTTAGGCCTAAATGCGATAACTTATGAACAAAAAATCAAGTCTTAGTATTCCTCAATGCCCATTTGTTTTGCCCGTTAGCACTAATCTGGATGTTCTGTTTGTGGTCGATCCAAAACCGGAAGTAAGAAGTGTTAAATGAGATCAAATTTAACTCTCAACTAGGTTCCATTAACTGAGTCTTACAATAAACAATTGTCTAATCAGTGTATTAAACAAACAGGCGTACACCGATGTTAAAAATAGAAAAAGCGTTAAATGGCATTTACTAAGATTACCCTTTGCTGCATTCGTAAAAAGTACATATATCTTTAGAACCTCTAGCCAGAAATGGCATGAAATCGTTCTATATATTAAATTTATATATGACTCCGCATTAAGAGTGCACCATTTAATGCTTTCGTTGTGCAACTTTTATGCTATTCATCATAATTTGCTGGTTGCAAGTTAAGATTTCATTTTATATGATTAAAAATGGGATTTTACTCTACGTAAATAGCTAGTTGACAAATGCGATGCACTATTTACTCACTGCGTAAGATAAGATTAAAATCGTCCACATAAAAGGAAAATGATCCATATTTGATGCTGAGTTATTTTTAACAAAAACGGCATTTTGGAGGGTGACATGAAGTTTTGTTCACCCTCGGGGTGGAATATTACACTTACATTTCATCTCGTATATCACTGCACGACTCGGAGTAAAAACACTGCATGTCATCCTCCTTACTATATCATAGTTGTATACTGTCGGTTCTGTAAATAACGACTCTCACTATGACTGAGCTATATATACCATTCTGTCGGCTTTCTACGTGACAACGCTCACTCTGTCGGTGCCACATATAACAACCCGCACTCTGTCGACTTTACATATAACAACTCCCACTCCCTCAACACTTCCTATAACAGCCCTCCCCCTAATAGCTTTACGCATATTAACCCTTAGTCTTTACACATAACTGTCCTCACTTAACGACTTTACATTTTAAATCCTCACTATACTATTTGCATATAACAATCCTCACCCTTCATTATAGATAATAGATCCGTTCTTTTAAAAGACATTTCGAAAGTGTGTTTCAGCTATTTCAAAAGCTCAGAATATTTTTGAAGCTGATCAATATCTAACATCTTACCTTAAGTTTCCGGTTTTCGAACTGTCCACATTTTGTATATCAATATTTAATAATAACATATAATATGTCAAGCAAAATAACCTGAAATTCATGGATAATATACCAACACAAAATTAAAATAGCGGAAAAACTGCAATAGGCAGCCTAGGAAATATAACCTCTTTGGACAGAAGTTTTTACAAAATGGGTCTTGCTAACAAACTTATAATAATGAACAGAAATATTTTCAATATTGTACTTTCTATTTCACTGAAATACGATACAGCATATGTGCTTGATTTTTACATGTATGTAGTTTGCACTCTTATTGTTTTAGATATATCTACTTCATAGAGACAAGACACTTGTCTTATTGTCTTGATGATGAACAATTTCAAGTGTACAGTGAAACCCTTTCTTTAGGAACACCAGGTTGTCCTCAATAGAGAGGTGTGTTTTGGGAGGAGGGAGGTCAACATCAACAAAATAACCATAGCTTCTTCTGTTTATCCCTCTTCTTAGAAATCCATCTAACATATAGAATATGTATTAAATTAAATAACAACAACTTTCAAGCACTTTTCCATCACTAACTTTGATGATTTAAAATTTCTCCGATAATGCTTTCTTTTAATGCCAACCATGTTTGATTTTCATAATTTATTTGCTGTAGATATAGCTTTCTTTATTTAACTGATTTTGGGTAAAATCAAAAATGACCAGTTTATATACAGAATCTGTGTAACTACATATGTTAGACAAGACAAAGCAGATTATTGCTTTAGAAGACTTGTTTATTTCGGTACTAATTTGGGATTAAGGTTCCCAACAAAGTGACTTAGTACAACACATATGGCTTTATTTTGTTTCTTATTTGCGATTTAGTCACCTTTGAGAAAGAAGGTTACTTTCTCGCCTTTTTTGTAAAATAAGGACCTAAGTTTAGGTGTTGCTTATCACGCAATCAATTTCTGTGATGCTACCGGCAAAAGTATCCACTGTCTTAATCCACACATGTCCACACTAGCGAGAATTCATCAGTACAGAAACAAGTGGCATTCAAAAAAGAGATTGACAGAAAGTGTCCTTAATTCGAGGTGTTCATAATACCGGGGTGTCCACAACTAAGGTTTTGCTGTATATATTATACTGACATTAATGAGTTCTCTGAAATACCATTTTCAGTATTTTTTCTGTCCGGAAAAATCTATTAACTTCAAAATTTTATACACTCGGCCAGCCGTTCTATTTATATTTTCTCGAAATCATTTTAACCCAGCCGGGTCACTTTTTTATATTTACGATTCTAGTGGCCCGGTCGGGGGTGAAAAACTAGCTTATTTTTTATTTTTCTATATATATTTCTTCAATGTTTTTTCAGAGTTTCCTTTTTAGCGTGGGTAGGATGGCTGTCACGAAACACGTTGAAAGGATAAAACACCAACACCTCCTTTGTAAAAACACAGTGCAACATCGTTGCAAACACGTTACTGGGCTATAAAAAATAATGTTGTTATATCCGATATGTCGCCATAACGGATACTTCTAAACAGCGAAAAACTTAACTGGACCCTAAAAATCGTGTTGATGCCAGCACTATATTGGTAGAATCGAGAACGTTGTAAAGATTTTCTAATATATACACATTCTATATTTGGAGCAAATTGTGCTTCTGAACCTATCGTAACCCCCCTACCCCAACGGGAGCGTGAAATTATGGTCATTTGGTGTTTCTGTTTGTGACTGGCTTAACTCTGTAGCGTCACTCGAGTATCAAATTGCCACTCACTACAAGATTTTGTCATAAATTGCGAATACGCTTAGTCATGTGCATAAAAATGCGTGCCTGTGCATGCGATGTTGTTTAAAAGCAAGAGCAGCCGAAGTTTAAATTAAAAATATATATATATAAGTAAAAAGGACTCCGAAAACTTATTTGTTTTTTCTCTTTCTTTTTCATGAATTTATCGTCTTCTTTGATTGACCTGTACCTGTACCTGTACCTTCATTAATAGTCAGGATTATTGCTTTAGTTATTTATTTTCCAAGACAGCCATTGATCTGAAGTAATTTTAATATGGCATATAATATTTAAAATATTTAGCCAATACGAATTTTATTGTTGTTCTGTTTGAGAGAAAGATACAGAATACGGGGTGGGCGGAGATTGCCTCCCCTGAGATTAACTACTTCCGACAAAATTCCCTTAGTGTTGACGGCTGGATCACGTGCATAATATCCCGTTCTCTTCATTATACTAATACTGCTTTGAAGAAGTGTGTATATGAGCATAAACGATTAAAGTTGTAAGCATGTAACAGCACTTACGTACACTGTATTCCATGACTAATTTCATATTACTGTGTCATGAGATCACGAATTAACTTCTGTCTGCTCTCAACGACCCCTGCTATTTTACGCCCTAAAATGCAATAAGTTATTATATGGATTATTTACGCACTTTTTAAGTCAATACGACTTGAAGACAACTCGTAATACTCGAAGGCTTACGAGTTTTTACCGAAAGGAAATGTTCTTCGCCGAGCCTGTCAACGGTATATTCTCCGCATTTGTCACAATGAAGGGGTATTTATTCAAAGGGGCTTTTCTCTGGGAGTTAGAATACGGTGTATAAAAAACAAACGAGATCTAACGAAAACTGTAGAAGTAGCATTTATTCAAAGCTTATAGGCGGACGGAAGTACCAGTGACAGAGGTTACATCATGGATATGGCCCATGTGGCCGAAAATAACTTGTTCTAAAAAGCACAACCACATTAAGTTTCAATTATATTGATGAAATCCACAACTTAATTTTGACCAACTTATGAAGTCAACACAATTATGTTACACTCACTTTCGAAACCTTCTCAACAAAGAGCTATATACTACCTTAAAATAGCCATGCATTGTGCTTTGAGCTGAATGAGTGTTCTTTAGGTCAATGCCTTTGTTACTGCAGTACTGAGAACCCGTGTTTAGGTTGGGAAAGCAATGCAGGCTATGCAGAATACCGAAGACGAGTGTAGCTGTACCTCTGTTGCTTTAACTTGAAACAGGCGTTTTCTCTTGTGGTGTCATGTGCCAAGATGGGTTGGGGCGCTATTTTATTTTTCATTTATTTTTTCAAAGCTTCTCCTGTACAGTGACCATTAGAGAAACAAGTGCTTTTTTTCAAATCATTCCAAAATTAAATCAATTTAAGAACACTTAAAATCTTTTTGATGAGGCATGTGATCTTGTGTGTGTTTTGGATGATTCTCGTATGGAGTAAAAGTTCACAATAACGTGTCTGATGCTTTTTGCAAAAATAATAAGAAGAAAAGACCCCGAGTAGCGAAAATTATACTTGGGGGTCACAAAAAATACGATTCTGAACTCTTGACCCCTTTATTGTCTTTTATCATTTACATATCATCTCTTAGGCTCCAAATGGTCGAGGAGGTCAAGGTCACCGAGGTACCTCTTACGTATCGTCTTTTAGGTCCAAGGGGTCGAAATAAGCTCAAAATCGTTCTATCTCTAACCGTTGTCAAGATGAAAGTCAACTTCCGGTTTTTTACTTTGACCATGTCCGAGGAGGTGGAGGTCACTAAGGTACCACTTACAGATCGTCTTTTCGGCGCAAAGAGTCGATCTCCAATCGTTTCATATCCTAACGTAATTTTGAGTCCACGACCATTGATGTAGCACAATTGATCCAGTTGATGGGCAGGTCTGACAACTGATCTAAATTCTCGCCATTCTCAGCATCTAATTTTTGTTTTTAATTTTCTGCCACAATATACTCTGTCTCTGTATTTAATTTTTTGCCACAACATTCTCTCTCTCTCTCTCTCTCTCTCTCTCTCTCTCTCTCTCTCTCTTTATATATATATATATATATATATATATATATATATATATATATATATATATATATATATATATATATATATATATATATATATGTCTCTCTGTAACCGCTTTCAATAATGGTCAAATCTTCTGGCTTCGACTTTGACCTTAGCCTAAAAGGTCAAGGTCACCGCGATAAATCTTATACCAACTACAATGTGTAAAACCATTGAGTGTGGTAATAAATTATAAATACCTTGCTCCCAGCCCCGTCAAATTCTTGGTTGGAAGACCACGCGTCAGGCGTTTATTTGCTTGTTTGATTTTACTTTGGGGCGTGAACAAAGAGACGTTACGTCTTTGTGTAAATTGTTGTCCTTTATGTGTGCGCATGTTGTGCGTGTGCGTGTGTGTTGGTGTGACTAAGTGTGAAACCAAAGAATGTCTTATCAAATATTATCGATAGTTTATCTCTTTAATTAATTATGAAATAACATATAAAAAATATATACACATGATCTAATGGTTATGATGTGTGACATCAGCGGAGATAGTCGCGAGTGATATTGGTTTAAAACTGTATTCAGCGCGTGTCTGTGTAAACGCTAAATTTCTTAATTCGTTAAGATGAGAGAATGCTCAGTCTTTTCCATCGGTCTCTAGCACGCTGCGAAATAATAAAAAGAAGCGGTTTGGGTAGTGTTTCTTTAACAGACTCCAGCAATAACATGGCAACACATAGAACATTATTAGAACTCATATAGCTTTCAACATAACTTTGTCCCAAACTACCCAAAACGGATGTAGTGTAGACTCTGTGTCTTTAGAGTTTAGTTGTGATCTTTGCGGCGTTCCTACCGAGGACTCGAGAACACCTCATGCGCATGTCGAGGGGGACGTCTGTGTATCGGAGGTAGGCGTCTGATTTCCAGTCTCCTTGCGATTTTATCACCTCAGGGGGGGGAGACCGTATGCCAGGGCAAAACTTGCCCCTGCCCGACGGAGGCTGTGACCGCTGTAGTGACTGTCGTCCAGCCCTATACTTTGAAGCCTCTGTTTGAGCATCGCGCCGAAAATTGCGTGGGACAGGGTAACGACGGCGCCGTCCCGTTTGAAGGAAAACAGGGGGGAATCAGGGGGGGATTGAGTCGTGGTCAGGAGGCGGCCGAGGGCATAGACCGGACACAGGTCAGAGTCTGGGATGCGAGGGAGGGGGACGACAAGTTGTGGAGTGAAGTTGCGAATGGTCTTCGTCTGTTTCACACGAATTATGGCCCCATCTGCCAGGAACGTCACGTCACGGCGGCATAAGTCTCTGCGGCAGTCATGACTATCCTGTGAACGTGTTAACAGGGTGGATTTTCTGAAAAACGTAAAGAAGCCCACAAGGCATGCCGCCCAAAAACACATGTCTATTGACCTGTCGAGATCCAGCACTTGAAGAAAACGTACTAGGATGTCCAGAGATTTTGCTTAGGTGGGGTGGCACGCTTGGTCTCCAACCCTTTGAGCAGTGTCTTCAGGCGATAGTTGTCTTCCGTCGGATTAGGGTGGTCGTGCTCCAAGTGCAAAAACCGGATCGCGGACAGATAGCACCTCACGGACTGGGGGCAGGGCGACAGCGGAAATAGGCACAAAACGAAACGAATGCCTTGATGTGGGTGTTGTATGCGGTGATGGCATTGTCGGAATAGGCAGCCGAACGCAGCTGTTTCACTTTCATATCCAGTATCGCTGTTTGCCGGACCACTCCTGAAACAGGTAAACTACTGAGGCGTGAGACATATGGTTGTGTAGGTCCGATACTGGTACGTGTGCAAAGGCGTAGGTGGCATGCGATAAATTGCATAGTCTCGATAAACTATCAGCCAACATATTTTGACGTGTGGGTATGAATGAGGCAGTAATACAAATATTATACTGAACGCATATCAACATTATATCAACGAGAATGTCTGATGCAGTGATGCTCCGGATAGAACCAGTATTCAGGGCGTGGAGCGTGGCCGTATTGTCAGTCAGTATCCTCACTTTCCTACCCGCATATAGGGTTTTCCACCGTTCCAGGGAGAGATGTACGGCGGCCAGTTCCTTGGCATTGATGTGTTGTGCTTCAAGGGGCGGGGCATCGATATGCCAATTGCAGTACAGCCAGTCCAGGGCGAGTGGCCCGCGGACCAAGGCTGCTCCAGCAGCGGTCGAGCTGCTGTCCGTCACGATGTATGCAGGATCGGGCGAAGTCCTTTCGAGAGCGAAATGGCACGTGCCGTTGAAGGAACTGCATAGTCGATTAAGCGTAGCAATATCGCGGTGCGTATCGGCGGAGATACGGACGCGGAAGTGGGGGCGGCGCAGTGACGTCATTAGCGAGATGAGGCGGCGCATGGCTGGGCGTACAACACGTACTACCCTGGCGATCAAGCTTAATTTACCAAGCAGGCTTTGTATGTCCCGTTTGGACACACGTTTCTGATCAGACTTGGCCCATTCATGCAGAGTTATTTGCGTATCCTCTAGTTTCTCGGTTGGGATCGATAGCTTACAGTTGATGGTGTCAATAAGAACACCAAGAAAAGTCAATCGTTGGGTGGGGTAGACGCATTTGCTCCAATTGATGGTGAAACCGAGGGAGGTGAGGGTGCCGATAAGGTGGTCCATAGCTATCCGGGCGTCTTCGCCGGTGTCTGCTGAGATGAAGAAGTCGTCCAGGTAACAGATCACCGCCTTGATACCCCTCCGCCGCAGCATGCGACACACACTTTGCGTTATGCGGTGAAAAATCCCGACACTGAGGGACGCGCCGAAGGGCAGTCTAGTGTCCACCAGGTAGATGTGGTGCTTATCACCCTTGAACTTCCATCTCAAGCCGGTAAACTGCTGCGAAAAAGTGCTGATGGGTACATGTCTATATGCGGATTTAATGTCCACCTTGGCCATAAATGACCCTCGCCTGGTCAAGCTGACCGCAGTTACCACGGACGCGAATTTGTGTTTGTCCGGACCGGCAAAGCTGTTTACTGAGCTCCCCGCTGGTTGGGAGCAGTCGTGGATAAGACGGATACTATCCTTATCCTTTGGGAGTTGGACGCGTCAGGTGGCGTGGAGGTCTTGTCTGGCTGGTCCGTTTTCCGATCGGCCTTGGCCTCGCGCAGATCCGCGATGGCCGCCTGGAGGGCCTTAGTCTGCCCTATCGAAAGCTTCAGAGCCTTCAGAACAGTGGCATCGATATGCGCAATTGTGTCCACGGACAGGAACTCCTCACTCACCAAGGCATCCACAGTGCTCTTCGTGAGATGCTTTCCAAGTGCCCAAGTTTTTAACTCGCTCACGGCCTTTATTACGTGTTCGTCATCCATCGTTGCACGATTTATATGCTCACAATTTATCCAATAAAATGAGTAATAAGTTATCGGAGCGACCCGCTATAAGTCCTACCTATATATGTATCCTACAGTCTGTTTTACTAGTTTATTATATATATCCAGTTTTTTATCTTTTTTTTTCTTTTGCCAACGAGCTGCTATTTTTTTCTTTGCTAGCGAGCTGCTTTTCTTTGCTAACGAGCTGCTGTTTCTGCGCTTTTTTTTCTTTGCTAACGAGCTGCTGTTTCTGCGCTTGCAGATTGCGAATGAGGTGGTAGAAAAAAGGCCCCCCTTTTAAAGCCAGATTTTAATCCCTATAGCAAAAACGAACAGATAGCGAGTGACACATTGCAAACATCCCTTATGGGTTGAGGCGCCATCGCGCCGGATTTTTAAATCCCTGAAGCAACACACGAACAGACATAGTGACACTTTGCAAACATCTTTTGCCGGCTGAAAGCGCTTGATATTTAAACAAAGATTATAGGATAGGCGAGGCGCAAAAGAGCCCCGCAGTTTCACGTCATTTGCACCGTTTTAAAAGTAAATATTCATACATTATTTATAGCATTACATGCAGAGTTGCTGCTTATGTTCCTGACCATCATTCTCCCGTGCTTATTCCCGTTCAAAAGAATTATATTCAAGCCTCGAAATATTATTGAGGATGAAAATGTTATGTCTAATTAATTATGTTGTAACTAAAATATATGAGGAAACTGGGTGCTGCGATACCGAATGTGTAGTTTGTTATCTGTTTGCCTGTAAGTGGGAATGAATCGATTTTACGAATGGGAATGAAAGTTGTGGTGTCAGGATGTTTGTGATAAAAACCTAATGGAATTATTTGAAAAAAAAATCTTATTTGGCGTTTTCAGGCCCATAGGGTTGAAAATGAGCTCAGAATCGCCCCACCTCTAAAACTTTACAGCATAATAGTCAACTTCCGGTTTTCGACTTTGAACTTGTTAGAGGTCAAGGTCACCGAGGTACCTCTTATAAAAAGATTTTTGGCCCTAGGGTCAGAAATGAGCTCAAAATTGTTTTTGAAATTAAAAAAAAATAATTGACTGCAATTTCACCTTGACATTCAATGTCAAGGTAAAAAATTAAGCGATTCCAGCGGGATCACCCTTTATATCTGTGCCAAACTTCATCGCCGTATGTCAAACGGTCCAGGACGACTTGTCTGGAAACCATTTTGAGGTTAACAAATTTTGACCTCAATTCTACCTTCACCTTAAAGGCAAAATAAAAAGAGAGAGATCTTACCACCCTGTTTACCAAATTTCATGTTAACAGTACGCCTTTTTCATTTAGATCTTGAAGGTTCTAACTATAAACAGATATTCCACCTCTACCCTCTCCCAATGTGGGCAGGGCTCTGACCGCAACCCTACTCCCTTTACGGACCTGCATATACTCTCACTCACAAAGTGTAATTACAGCCGTGATATAACTTGCCTTAGTACGGTCTCATCGTCCAAAATTCACTGGAAAGGAATGCTTTATAACGGTCCGGTTAACTATGCAATAGATGAGTCATCTCGATGGAAATATAATAAATTGACTGTTGATGTCAATATTGTAATCTAATTATCATAACACAACATAGTTATTGACCTGCTTAGAAAGTGAAAGGAGGTAATTCCAAGTGCTTGCAACATCACTATCAAGATTCTCAAACACTTCAGTATCGCTAGAGATTGACAGCCAAATGAAAACAGCTAATAAATGCATGTAGGTGTGATCACATTCAGCGAGATTCTTGTGTGCGTTGTCGGGTGGATATTGTTGTCAGGGTGATTACCCCCCATGGTATGCCTTGATCAGTTGTTTTATTTTCGAGTTTTTGGGGAGGGGATTTACATCCCCGCTCGTCCATTCTGTATGCAACTCTGAACACAACCCCTGCCCCTTTACCTTAAACACTATTTTTGTTTTAGGGGAACGAGGGGGATGCAACTATCCCATTCAACACTTCAGCCTGGTATGCGTTCTGAATGCAACCAGGACCCCTTTAGCCAAAGTCAGGATGTGGACCTGCTTATACCTTTACTCTATGACTCCATTCTTTTGGGGACTTCCAAAGCTGGGTGTCGCTCTGAGAGCAACCCCAGTCCCCTTTACCCAATTCAGGGCATGGACCTTCATATACCCAAATCCTTTTACCCAAAGCGTAGAAACACGCGTAATAGACACACGTATTCAGAGGTTTTATTTCCTATATATACGCCGCATGCCAGAAATTTAGAGAACTCACCAATGGAAGTTTCAATGACAGACGATACAGTTATGTTCACCTCATTACACTCTCAGAGTTAAGTCGTGTTTTTTTAATTAATGTGACTGAAAATTAAGGATGTTGTGTGTGTTCGAATTCTGTTAGACTTTAGCCTATGTGGCCACTTGGGTCATACATAAGGCGTGGTCTCTGGCAGCTGTATATCCTTAAGTCCGTCCAGATGTCCCGTGTTTTGTGGAAATATAGAACACTTGGCTGGAGGCGGACAGTTTTTTTATATTATTTTGGCAATTTTTTTTTGCCAGTTTGTTGAATCAAAAACCTCTTTTGCTAAATACCTATCTCCTCCTGGAAATTTTATTAAATTTACTGGAAATTTGAAATGGTTTGAAGATAGCCACAGTCAGGAGTAAAAAAAACTTTTTCTTTGATTTTTTACAAATTTCTAGAATTGACAACACTCCAAAATTTGCCATTTTACCACAAAAACCCTAGTTTTGTATAATACCGAATTTTTATGCAGTTGTCATCATGACATTACTTTTAACATAGTTCCATGTGATATCCTATAGTCTTAAGCCTTTATAACAGTTCTGTGACGCTCCAAAGTGTAAATTTCGCTACTCAGTAACGAAACGGTATTTATAACTCAATTTCATGTTGCTAGAGGCCACATTTTTCGTGGTCGCATTAAACCTCGTTCTTACGTCAGATTTCAAACATCATTGCGATGTTCTGTCAAAATCGGAGTGACAGCCTTGATCAGATATCGGAATCCTAACAGATAATTTTTCGAATTCTGGCGTCAAAACAACGTCATATTAGCGTCGCGACGTCACACTGAGGTCCTCTTTTCGAAAATTTTTCTTGAGTAGAATCGTCATCAGAATTTTCTCTAGTTTTCCTGATGTTTTAAAAATGTTGAAATGGTGGAAGTTTACTTTTTTTTTTTATTTTGGAAAAATATGTTGATTAGAGATATGTTGATTAGAGTAAAAAATTGTTATTTCGTTTTAGGGAAGGGGGAAAAATCTTTTTTCTCATCTCCAGTTCACTAAATCGCAGATAAAAAACGGAATGGGACCAACAGCGTTGTGGTTCTCTTTTCAATGAAAAAAAGCGATGATAAACAAGACTTTTTCTTCCTGGCTTTGCTAAAAGCAATATGGTTTAATGGCTTCTGTGTCATCTATTTATATCTTGCAGAATAAAGAATGAATATTTTTTCAAAGTTAACTTCCAAGTTCAGTTTAAATCGTCAATAGACATTGAAGGAACAATCCCAAAAGAAGAAAATGAATTACAACCACTTATTTCGGTTAATTTTACCTCTTTTGTTTTGTGTTCTTTTTTTTTCTCGAACGATATTGCACATTGGTGTAATAACTGTACTTATATCATGTTAATAAAATGAAAAACTTTTAACTAGTTTTTCAGTGACTGAGCGAAAACAGAGGAACAACAGAGGTCTGAAAAATGTGCTTAAAATGAGGCGGGGTGCAATACGTGTACTAGGAATATGATAACTATGTAACATATGCTAATTCATACTTCTTTTCAATAAGATAGTTTACTCGTATTATTGAAAATAAAGTTTATTTCTTGGAAAACACTTTTTACCAAAAATCTTACTTTTCATTACAGAATTCTTCTCAGACATAAAATTTGAAAGATTAACTTCTGACAAAAGATCTCTAACAATTCAACACAATCTGGAGAAGAACGATGTCAAAATCTTTTGACGATTATATGAAGTCAATTTTACGGTGTCCCAGGATATCTTGACTTCCGGAGGGGGGGGGGGGGGCATCCTAGAATATCTTGGCCTTCTCTGTTATATCTTGGCCTCTCCCCTTCCCTGATAAGTGGTTTACTTAGGAAGCACAGGGATCTACCCTAAAACCCTAGACAAAAATTAGGGTGGCAAATCACACGATGTGTACATCACAAATATACACGAACATTACTCATTTGAAACTGGACAGAAGTTTGTAGTTTTTCTGGAAGTTTCTGCCTTTTTTCGTTTTGTTTTTCTTCTCTTTTTTCCGTTTGGATGGTTTAAGAGTGAGATGAAATTTGGCAAACATGTAGGAGGTGACAAGGTCTCGATGAATCCGCAATTTTTTTTTACCTAAAAGGTCAAGGTCAATGTCAAATTTAGTTCAACTTGACTACGTCTCGAGGAGTACGTCTATCCCCCGTGGGGGATATGGTTTGTGTAGGCTGTTGCGTGTTGACTACGAAAAAATTTAAAAGTGGAAGGATAGGTAGACGTAGTGTCTAACATTTAGACGAATCAATCCATTAACCAGCAGGCGCGTGAGACTGTCGTAGGTACGCTAAGTACAGCGCCGATTTTGAAAAATCCGCCATTTTGTCAAGTCCCATCCGGAAAATTCTTGGTTACTGCACTGCGGAAGGGTCCAGAGAAGCCGTGTACAAAAATTGAAACGAATCCATGTACTAATGTGGCCTGTAGACGCGTGAGACTGCCGTATATACGCTAAGTGCAGTGCCAATTTTCAAAAGTCTGCCATTTTGTCATTTTTTTCGATCTCGAAAATTCTTGGTCACTGCACTGCGGAAGGGTCCAGAGAAGCTGTGTACAAAATTTGAAACGAATCCATGTATTAATGTGGCCTGTAGGTGCGTGAGACTGAAGCGTGACAGACGGACAGACAGACGGACAGACGGACAGATGGACAGACCGAAAAGTTCAAAACTATATCCCTCCGTTTCACGGGGGATAAAGTTATTTTTTCCATTAAATGATTTTAAGAAAACTCCTCTTAGCGTTTGAGTCAGCGGAACTTTATATTTGGCACAGTTATAGACAATAACAATAACCTATTTCGCAAACTATTAGCGAAATGAACACTTGGCAATTGAACAGTTCATTTTCATTACCGATATGTAGGCTCTTCTTCAAATGCTATACAAAATAGGGTTAGCTAATGTAAATCCACGACGTATTTTGTTATGACTGCAGGATTTAGCAATGCCCCAAAGCCTCCACAGTGTTTACAGCAAGAAGCCTTAAATGTTATGTAACTGCAACAGCGCACAGTAAGCTTTTGCTTTGTGCTGAGCGTTCACTGTGCAGACAGTAAAGGAAGCGGAAATACCCTGTCTCTGCATATTAATCTGACCTTGAAAACAAACAAAGTAATGACAAAAAATATTGAAAGAACTCATTTAGATCAAGTTCTGTATAATTCCTAAGTTTGGTGTCCATCGAACCAGTAGTTTTTGACGAGTTGTGGTGACAAAATGACGAAAAAATGACGGACGACTGCAAAAAAAGTACCCTCTTTTTGCATATTAATTTGACCTTGAAAACAAACTTAATAATGAAAAATATTAATAGAACTTGTTGAGATAAAGTTTTATATTAGTCCAAAGTTTGGTGTCAATCGGACGAGTAGTTTCTGACGAGTTGTGATGACAAAATGACGAGCAAAATCACGGGTGACTGTAAGGAAAAACGATGAAAACCTCACGGGTGCCCTAATACTAAAGCATGTAACTCTTCGCAAGACTTCGTCTCGCCAAGTGTTAATCAGGTCTCGGTGAAACCACAAATATTTTTCTCCTTGATCGCAATGGTCAAAGCCAACGTGAGGTCAAAATATTTTTCAAAACCCCTATTAATCACAAAAAGTGGCCATAAAAACTGCTGAAATCATCTACGTCTCGAGGAGTACGTCTATTCCCTATGGGCGATATGGTGTGTGTAAGACTCTTGCGTGTTGACTACGCAAAATTTAAAAGTGGAAGGATAGGTAGACGTAGTGTCTAAAATTTTAAACAAATCAATCCAGTAACCAGTAGGCGCGTGAGACTGCCGTATATACGCTAAATCCAGTTCCGATTTGTGAAAGTCCGCCATTTTGTCATTTTTTTTCCGTTCCGGAAAATTCTTGGTCACTGCACTGCGGAAGGGTCCAGAGAAGCCGTGTGCAAAATTTGAAACTAATCCATCTATTAATGTGGCCCGTAAGCGCGAGAGACTGAAGCGTGACAGAAGGACAGACAAACGGACGGCTCGACAGACGGACAGACCGAAAAGTTGAAAACTATATCCCTTCGTTCCACGGGGTATAACATATAAACCGTGTTCAGTAGGAGGTAACCTATCATCCCGAATCTCAACCATGAGGGTCACGGTCAAGAGTCACGTGGCCTCATGTGCCGTTAACGATAGGTCGACTTATCTTAAAACGGTTAGAGATAGAGCCATTTTGAGCTAATTTTTTACCCTTTGGGCCTGAACAACGTTACATAAGAGGCACCTCGATGACCTTGACCTTCTGCGTGACAGTCAAAGCTCAAAACCGGAAGTTGGCTATTATCTCGTAAACGGCTAGAGATAGAGCGACTTTGAGCTCATTTTTGGTCTGTTGCACCTAAACAACGTTACATAAGAGATAAGTCTCTGACCTTGACCTTCTTATTCACGGTCAAGGTCAAAAACCGGAAGTTGACTATCATCTCCAAAACGGTTAGAGATAGAGCGATTTTGAGCTCATTTTTAACCCTTTGCGCCGAAACAATGTCAAAGAATTGGTACTGCGTGACTTTGTCCTTCTTGGTCATTAATTTAATACAAATATTTTCTTTAGTGGTTTCTGGGTGGGTCTATTCCACTATCTGGCGGAATTCTGTCTAGTTTATTTTGTTCTTGTTTGTGCGATGCTGGTTGTATTTCCTGTACAAGTTCAAGTATGATGTGAATAATAATCATGGTTATGGCGTCACTGTATTCACGAAGCATGTTGTTATTTTTAACGGAAAACCTGTCTTTGTCGTGTCTGCAGTCTGCTTTCAATGTTCAATGTTCAATGTTATTTGTATAGCGCGCTGTAAGTTCCATTATTATCCAAGAGCTTCACAATTGAATAAAAGCATGAATGTATCCATGTAGTTGAGACTAAAGGTAATCTGATATAACTGACTAGACACTTAGTTAATACCTATCCGTAATGTACAGAGACTAGAATAACACTAAAATGAGATCACAGTGATTAGTTATGCGACGAGAACGAAATCGAAAAGCGATGCAATTTCAGTTTCTTGCGAAAATTCAGTATTCCATTGGAATTTCGCACAGATATTGGCAGACAGTTCCAGACTCTAGGAGTGGCGACAGAAAAACATCTATATCCAGTGCCTTTACGATTGAAACGAGGTTGAACGAGTGGGATGGATCCACAAGAGCGAAGCTGGCGAGACGGTTTATACACTTGGACCAGATCAGAAAGGTATTCAGGAGCCAAACCGTGAATGCACTTGAATGCTAAATGGGCAATTTTGAAATGTATCCTTTCAGGTACTTTTAACCAGTGCAACTCACGAAGTACAGGAGTGATATGTTCTCTATATCTTGTCCTCATCACAACCCTCGCGGCCGAATTTAGCACTCGCTGAAAACGACTCTGATCCGCTTTTTTTATTCCATAGTAGAGTGACTTACAGCAATCAATTTTGGAGATTATGAGTGCCTGAACAACGGTTCTGGCGGCATCTGCAGTGATGTACGCTCGTATATTTTTGATTAATCTGAGCATGCCATAACATGAAGAAGTGACATGTTGCGAGGGGCTCATTTGGGAATCGATGATGACGCCAAGATTCTAGGCGGTAGGAGAAGCGTGAACGGATCACCACACACATCGATGGACGAAATTTCAGAACTATTGATGGTTATTGAAGTTCCTATTTCCATAAATTCCGTCTTTTCATTATTTAGTTTTAATTTATTGTTGCACATCCAAACACTCACTGATTTAATACAGCGTTCTACCTTTTCGATTTTGGAGAGCTGGTCTTCCGGTGAATTTGCAAGGGCTCTATCTAAGCGTTGTCCATCATCTGCGAAAAAGCTAAAAATATTTCGAAGAAGGCAATCAAAATGCCTAATGGTCTGGTATACTGGTTGTATTCTTGGGGACCGAGGATTGACCCCTGAGGAACACCACATGATATCTTGAACTCATCCGAGAGAACGTCGTCTATCTTTATGCGCTTACAACGGTCGCTGAAATAAGACTTAAACCAACGTAATACACTTCCCTTCAGACCAAAGGAATTTTCGAGTCTGGTAATGAAAATGCTGTAGTCCACAGTATCGAACGGCGCTTAAATCTAATAAACAGAGGAACACAATGTTCTTCTCGTCCATGGATTTCAAAATGAAATTAAATATCCGTAGGAGTGAGGATTTGGTGCTATTACCTTTCTTATAGGCTGATTGTAAGGGTTCCTCTAGTTGGTGAATAAGAGAATGTTCCTTCATTTGTTCGGAGACAGCTTTCCCTAAAAGTTTGGAAACGTAATACTGGCCTATAATTTTTTGGAATTTTGTCAAGCATCGGCTTTTTTAGCAAGGTTGTAACTACTTGACTAACCAGATCGGAACAGGATCCAGGCAGCATCCTTTGGAAGCTGATTAGTTTCTGCACGTCATTAGTTTCTGCACGTCATTGATGTTGAGAGTTCGGAACTCTGTCAGCGCTACAGAGTCAAGTACAGTTCTGTCAAATTGAAATGGTTTCGCATCATCGGAGAAATTTTCACGGATTTTGTCAATTTTTTCATTGAAAAAGGCACGGAATTGATTTGCTAGGGAATGTTCATCTGAAAATTCAGGTAGGGGTGTGCACTTGTTGCGGTTTAATATGCCGTTGATGACACCGTACAATTTTTTTCTGATCTCCTTTACTATCTTGTATTGCTCTGGTGTGCTATGAACACTTGGCTAAGTCTACATTTTTATAGTAGCTTCTTTAGGCAGCCTTTAGTTCGTCTTTAAGGCTAACTGTTGAATTTTTTCTATATTTTCTTTCGATAGCTCTACAGGATTTTCTTTCCTGCTTCAGCTCGTCTGTGTACCATGGGCAGCAAGGTCGTACAGTTATTCTCTTTTCACGAATTGGAGCATGTTTGTCAAGAATTTCGGTTAACGAGGAGTTATATGCCAGTACTAAGTCATCCACCAAATTTGGGTTTTCAGCTTTGGACAGAATATCAGTGCTTATAATATCATCTCTGAAAGTTTGAATGTCAATATCTTTGTACCTTCGATACTTTACAGTTTTATGCGACGCAAACTTCTTGTGTGTATTTAGATGACAGCGAATGAGGAAATGGTCGGACACTAAGTCCTCAACAAAAGTTCTACCAACTACGTAGTCATCGTCGCGTGTTAAGACGAGATCAAGTAGATGCCCCCTAAGTGGGTTGTTTGTTCAACATGTTGCCTCAGTGAATAAGTTTATAAAACTTCCTTGATCTTCGTTGCCAAAAGGTCGTTGTTGTCGTCCAAGTGGATATTGAAATCTCCCATGATGAGCAGAGAATCACCTGATAAGATGTGCTTTTCAAACAACGAGTTAATATTTTCGATAATTTCACTTTGAGATGAATACGGTGGTCTATATATCACAATAACACGATATCTTTTAGTACCATGCCAAAGTGTGGTAACTTGATGTTCGAATGATGGGTACTTTAGCTGATTCACCGTAGACAACTTGGTCTACGGTTGCCACCCTGCCTCCTCGTCCAGTTGAACGGTTATTTCCAAAATACGAATACCCTTGGGGAGTAAGAAAATCTAAAAATTTGTCATCTTCATCGGTCAACCACGTTTCTGTGATAGCTAAAATGTCGAACTTATACTTGAGGAGCAGGTCTGATAATATCTGGGTTTTTGACTTCAGTGATTTGATCAAATTTCACAATTTCAAAGGACGAGCTGCCACGCATATAGCGCTCTAATCCCCTAAATAGCACCATGCAGGCTATTATTTTGTAAAGGAAAATAGATTTATTTCCTAATACAACTTGAATTTTGATGACTAGACATTGACAGCCTCAAATAAACAAGAATAGAAAATTTGACAAACAGACGTTGAATAGTCGTTTTATATAATTGCCCCGACGAAAAAGAAAACACTCTGGAAGCTCGAAGCAAAAAAAAAGTTACAATCCCTCTTTATGTCACTTTACCTAAGACCTCAAACAGCGTTTTCTAATGACGTGTGTAAAACTTAAAGCTTCTCCTGATATCTATATAGGTTTAGACAAGTAAACGTCGAAATGCGTTTATAGGAGCATTTTAAAACATACGAAAACCTAAATACAAATATCATCCGTCTTTCTGGAACTTTTCACCAAAAATTAAAGTGTTTACAAACGAAATTTCAGGAAACGTCTGCGAGGAAGAGGAGATGAAACTGATTACCGTAGATCAGAACTGTGACAACAAAATGCTAAATTCAGACTCCACTAAATAAGCCAGCTGCAAATTTGGCAACCCTTCCACTCAAATGTATCTGATTTTGCGACACTTGATAAAAGGAAATTGTAGCCATTCGTTCTCCTCTCCTCGTACGGTAGCCATTCGTTCTCCTCCTCATACTGTAGCCATTCATTCTCCTCCCCCTCGTACTGTAGCCATTCGTTCTCCTCCTCACACTGTAGCCATTCGTTCTCCTCCCCTCGTACGGTAGCCATTCGTTCTCCTCCTCAAACTGTAGCCATTCGTTCTCCTCTCCTCGTATGGTAGCCATTCGTTCTCCTCCTCATACTGTAGCCATTCGTTCTCCTCTCCTCGTACTGTAGCCATTCGTTCTCCTCCTCACACTGTAGCTATTCGTCCTCCTCCCCTCGTACGGTAGCCATTCATTCTCCTCCTCACACTGTAGCCATCCGTTCTCCCCCTCGTACGGTAGCCATTCGTTCTCCTCCTCATACTGTAGCCATTCGTCCTCCTCCCCTCGTACGGTAGCCATTCATTCTCCTCCTCACACTGTAGCCATCCGTTCTCCCCCTCGTACGGTAGCCATTCGTTCTCCTCCTCATACTGTAGCCATTCGTCCTCCTCCCCTCGTACGGTAGCCATTCATTCTCCTCCTCACACTGTAGCCATCCGTTCTCCCCCTCGTACGGTAGCCATTCGTTCTCCTCCTCATACTGTAGCCATTCGTCCTCCTCCCCTCGTACGGTAGCCATTCATTCTCCTCCTCACACTGTAGCCATCCGTTCTCCCCCTCGTACGGTAGCCATTCGTTCTCCTCCTCATACTGTAGCCATTCGTCCTCCTCCCCTCGTACGGTAGCCATTCATTCTCCTCCTCACACTGTAGCCATCCGTTCTCCCCCTCGTACGGTAGCCATTCGTTCTCCTCCTCATACTGTAGCCATTCGTCCTCCTCCCCTCGTACGGTAGCCATTCATTCTCCTCCTCACACTGTAGCCATCCGTTCTCCCCCTCGTACGGTAGCCATTCGTTCTCCTCCTCATACTGTAGCCATTCGTCCTCCTCCCCTCGTACGGTAGCCATTCATTCTCCTCCTCACACTGTAGCCATCCGTTCTCCCCCTCGTACGGTAGCCATTCGTTCTCCTCCTCATACTGTAGCCATTCGTTCTCCTCCCCTCGTACGGTAGCCATTCGTTCTCCTCCTCACACTGTAGCTATTCGTCCTCCTCCCCTCGTACGGTAGCCATTCATTCTCCTCCTCACACTGTAGCCATCCGTTCTCCCCCTCGTACGGTAGCCATTCGTTCTCCTCCTCATACTGTAGCCATTCGTCCTCCTCTCCTCGTACTGTAGCCATTCGTTCTCCTCATACTGTAGCCATTCGTTCTCCTCTCCTCGTACGGTAGCCATTCGTTCTCCTCCTCACACTGTAGCCATTCGTCCTCCTCCCCTCGTACGGTAGCCATTCATTCTCCTCCTCACACTGTAGCCATCCGTTCTCCCCCTCGTACGGTAGCCATTCGTTCTCCTCCTCATACTGTAGCCATTCGTTCTCCTCCCCTCGTACGGTAGCCATTCGTTCTCCTCCTCACACTGTAGCCATTCGTCCTCCTCACCTCGTACGGTAGCCATTCATTCTCCTCCTCACACTGTAGCCATTCGTTCTCCCCCCTCGTACGGTAGCCATTCGTTCTCCTCCTCATACTGTAGGAATTCATTCTCCTCCCCCTCGTACTGTAGCCATTCGTTCTCCTCCTCACACTGTAGCCATTCGTCCTCCTCCCCTCGTACGGTAGCCATTCGTTCTCCTCCTCACACTGTAGCCATTCGTCCTCCTCCCCTCGTACGGTAGCCATTCATTCTCCTCCTCAAACTGTAGCCATTCGTTCTCCCCCTCGTACGGTAGCCATTCGTTCTCCTCCTCATACTGTAGCCATTCATTCCCCTACCCTCGTACGGTGGCCATTCGTTCTACTCCTCACACTGTAGCCATTCGTTCTCCTCTCCTCGTACTGTAGCCATTCGTTCTCCTCCTCATACTGTAGCCATTCGTTCTCCTCTCCTCGTACGGTAGCCATTTGTTCTCCTCCTCACACTGTAGCCATTCGTCCTCCTCTCTCGTACGGTAGCCATTCATTCTCCTCCTCACACTGTAGCCATTCGTTCTCCCCCCTCGTACGGTAGCCATTCGTTTTCCTGCTTCTCCTACTGTGGCCATTTGTTCTCCTTCCCCTGTATATTCATACCGAGGCCGTCAGCCCGTGGTGTGAATAGACAGGGCCATGAAAATAGAGTGTACCGAGAAGGAAGGCATTCTCATACTGAATGTTCATGTGCCAGACGAATTGGCCCCGCCTCCCCCCGCCCGTCACCCCTATTGGTATGCGATTAAGGTGACAAATAAAGAATAACAATCATGACAAGGTATAAAAAAACTGAACGATCATTCGTAACAACCTAGTTAATGCAAGAGTCAACACGAGCTTTTTTGGTACAAAATTAATATGGAGGACTGGGAATTTTGACATTGGATTGGACATTGATGGATTTATTCAAGTATATAATGTTAACGAGCTTGCGGGATCTATCGATACCACAAGCATGTTAAGACCGGATGGACTTACATAATTTTTGAAAATGAATTCCGACATTAGCTACAAGGTTATTTATTTGAAAGCTTCTACTTTCTTCTGTTTAAGTTAATGTTACTCGTCTTAAAATTCTAGCATTTTGCTCGAAATTTGAAATCGAGAGAAAAAATCGATTAAGTGATCATTCTGACGTCTATCAAACGTCTTTTTGAGGTTACGACGTATGTCGACGAATATTTAACGTAGAAATTGAGATGCGTTTTACCATTTTCGTCGAGACTAAATCACGACGGCTGTCGAACGTCTGTGTCGATCTATCTCTTTCATCAGCCCCCATCCCCCCACTCCAATAAAAACTAAAGAATTCGCCAGGTATACAATATTTGTTAAGGAATATAAGTTTTTAAGTTTAAATATATCTTTTTTTAAGGCGAAGATTCTTGATGTTTGATTCCTGTTAAAATTCCATTTGATCAATGACTATGTTTTTGTTTTCAACAATGAAAACAAAGTCACACCTTGCAGGGCATTCTCAAAAAGAATGACCTGTGTACCGGATCATTATTTTTGAGAATGCTCTGCCTCACAAAAGAGGTGCGACTTTGCTTGCCTCGATCTTCAAAATAAGTCATCGGAGAAAAGAAAAGAAGTGGACATTAATACAGCCTACTGTCCATTTTCGTTGGTTCAGTTTTTTTTATGTTTTTCACACATTGATTGACCCTCATTTGGATAACAAAAGAGTGCACATTCCATTTAATGCGTTGGTACAGTGTAGGGAGTGATCATTTTAAATTGCGGTGCTAGAATTACGGTGATAAAATGTTTACTAGATCGGGATCCTATTTTATCTGTTGAAAAATCAAAGCACGTTAAAGAAATGTAGGGTTACCCTGGATAATACCACTCTGCAAATGAGACAACCCTAGGGGGGGGGGGACTCACGTACCATGTGGTTACCATGTGTTTCCATAGCATTTTAAAATGACACCCAACGCGGGGTGCTGATCCTGGCATAACACCCTCTTTTAAGCAAACGCGGAGTGAAATTTTGAAATAACCCCCCTCCCCTCTTGTTGTGGGAAACGCAGAGAACTGAATGAAAATTACCCCCTTTTAAACGAAATTAGCACCCCGCTAATTCTGACCCCAAATTTACCCCCTTTCTCAGAGTTTTTTTAACACGCATGGTGTCACATATCGTACCAAGTGCCCCCCCCTCCCCCGGGGGGGGGGACAACCACACAAACAGAACCGCTTTTCTATAATCCCATTCAGTATGTTCGACAAGGCCCTTCATTATGAATACTCCGAAGACAACCCGAACACTCGCGTAACGTCGGGCCGACGTCGGAACGGTATAAACCAGGTCGGAAAACGTCGGCATCGGCTTCGATGCATCGGTAATGCATCGGTTATAGGTTGGCAATAGTCGAATTTCCATTTTTTTTCTCATTCGTCGGAAGTTCATCGGTTACCGACGTTGGCCCGATGATTATTTTCCTCAGTTTAATAGATGTTGGCAAATATTCATCGGGCCGACATCTTTTTCCGACGAACTTCCGACCAATTGGGAATTTTTTTTTGCTAAAAATATTATATTCATATATTACACGTATTTCTCAATGCATATATTAGACATATATTTTTATGCATTGGTTATACGTTGGAAATAGATTAACTTCCGACCAATGGTAAAAAAAAATGAAACGGATATTGCATACGTATATTCGATGTATTTAGTTATACGTACATTATACATATATTTGTATATGTTGGCCCAACGTCTGACATAGACGTACTTCCGACGGAACAAAACTTAATTGTTTTTGAAAAAGATATTACTGATGTATAACCGACGGATTACAATAATCGTATAATATACAAATATATCACTGCATCGGCTATACGTCGGAAATATATCGAATTCCGACGAAAACTAATTTTTTTATTTGAGATATTACAAGCATGTAATATGCGTATAAAAATATACGTATATTATACATATAGTTATATTTGTCGGTGAAACGTCGGAAATATACCGATTTCCAATGGATCTCAAATATATCACTACATCGGCTATACGTCGGAAATATACCGAATTCCGACGAAAACTAATGTTTTTATTTGAGATATTACAAGCATGTAATATGCGTATAAAAATATACGCATATTATACATATAGTTATATTTGTCGGTGAAACGTCGGAAATATACCGATTTCCAATGGATCTCTAAATTTGTGTATTTTACGCATAACTTGAAATGAAAACTATATATACATATATATATATATATATATATATATATATATATATATATATATATATATATATATATATATATATATATATATTGCGTTGTGTACGAGTGCTCCACATATTCCACAGCGTCGGAAAAAAGATGCCGACATTGCCAACGCGTATTATACGTATTTTTTTAAACGTCTATAAAACGCATATTTTCCTATGTATAAACGACGTCAGAAATACATCGGAAAAAAAGATGCCGATATTGCAATCGTATATTATACGTATTTTTTATACGTCTATAAAACGCATATTTTCCGATGCTTATTCGGCGTCGGAAATTTATCGATTGACGTTTTGTAGGGGACGTTATGAAGAATCAATAGGGGAGCATTATGAATATACTTGAAAATTATCATTTGCCTCAATAAACTAGCCCCAGCCGCCGTGGAGTAGAGGTATGTTCCGCGCCTACGATGCAAGAGGTCCCCGGTTCAAACACGAGTAAGTACTAGTGTTCAGTTGCAATATATAGATATGCTATGTTGTATATTGATATGCTATGGTGTATGTATGAATATGTGAATTATGAATGGTTGGTTAAGGTTCAATGGGTCAGTTAAGGTTAGAAACAATTTTTTTTACATATAAAAATCATTGGAAGTTCGTCGGAAATGCATCGGAATATAAACGTATAACCGACGTATAGCCGACGGTTGGTATCCGACGTCGAAGAATTTGTAGGGATATTTCCGACGGTGGCCCGACGTATTAAAGATATATCGGCCCGATGTATATCCGATGTACGAAGCCGCTATATCTATTATGCGTCGGGCCATAGTTAATCCTATGTGCAACCGATACATCGGCCGACGAAGTTGCCGATATTGCCGATCTAGTATAGATGTATTTTAGACGTTACGCGAGTGTTCGGGAAATAGCACAAACCCGGAAGTCGGACCATTTTAATGCAGTCATGCTTTCTATTTCCGGGATTCCGATCACATGAGAATACACATGACCGACTAAAACCGTGTTTGCCCATTTCAGCACTCTAAGATCGCCCCCCCCCCCCCCCCCAATTAATATATTTTCTTGCATGTTTTTAACCATGATTTAATTAATCTAACTACCCCAGATAAATGTTTATTTATCCAAAGCGGTATTTATTTTTCAATAAGGAGCTCTCTGAGGTACTACAATAAACTACAAAATTGTAAAATACATGCTTTTTAGTTTTGTATTAACAGAGTGCTAAGATATCATGGGATAGCTTGGCTTCTGGCCATATTTGTTTTCCCATTGAGAGCTAGCCAAGTTGCGTTGAACACTGCACATAAGTGCGATTCGACGACATATTGAGCATGATTGCCAACAGAGCGCATGTTTGAGTTAATAAAGTGAAAAGTTAACTTCTGTTGATGAAACCCGGTTCAATAGCACTGTATTAGAGACACAAAAAGCTTAACGGTGCAGACAGAGTTTTGATTCGATTTCACTTACTTGGGACCCAAGTTATCCCAAAGGGAGACAGGTTCGTGGGACGGGGGGAGGGGTATCCCGGTTTTTAAAATAAATATTCGAGATGTTTGGTCATGGGCGGGGGCTGGGGGGTGGGGGGGGGGGGGGTAAGGGAGCCGCAGAAGAAAAAAATTATTGCGGCAGCTTTTGTAAAACTAATGCTGGAACAAAGATTCCTCAGTCAATATAGTTTGCAAGTGAAAGTTTGGAAATACCGGTACCAACAGCAAACCGCAACCGCCTAAACAACAGCCTTGAGCAAATCCTAAATCAGTTGTGTATGGCGTATTTATGAGTAAGTAACGTACTGAGCAACCGCGAAATCTCCTTCTGTACTTTCCAGAAGCCAGCTTACCCACTTACAAAGCTCCACAGACACTCCCTTGTTCTCTCTCTCTCTCTCTCTCTCTCTCTCTTTCTCTCTCTCTCTCTCTCTTTCTCTCTCTCTCTCTCTCTCTCTCTCTCTCTCTCTCTCTCTCTCTCTCTCTCTAAGACAGTGTAGCCACAAATTAAAATGCATCTACCTTTGATCCAGTTGATGGGCAGGTCTGACAACTGATCTAAATTCTCGCCATTCTCAGCATCTAATTTTTGTTTTTAATTTTCTGCCACAATATACTCTGTCTCTGTATTTAATTTTTTGCCACAACATTCTCTCTCTCTCTCTCTCTCTCTCTCTCTCTCTCTCTCTCTCTCCCTCTCTCTCTCTCTCTCTCTCTCTCTCTCTCTCTCTCTCTCTCTCTCTCTCTCTCTCTCTCCTCTCTCTCTCTCTCTCTCTCTCTAAGACATTGTAGCCACAAATTAAAATGCATCTACCTTGCATTGTTAGTCCATTTCTGCAACAATATTAAACAGATTTAGTCCATCAGTGTAGGTGTAAATAAAACGTTTTCCCTTCATGAAATGCGCAATACGCGATGTGTCATAAAAAGTAACAAACAGGCTTATAACCAGCGTTTATATAACAAGCATTACATCATTATGTTTACAGTGAACGCCGTTATGGCTACATGCTTAACGACAACCAAAAAAAAAAAAAAAAAGAAGAAAAACAGAGCGTATTGAATTTTCCTGATAAGGATTCGTAAACAGACAGAAAACGAAACAAGTACTTTTTAGGATATGCCAATTGTACGGTGCAAAAACACTGCAAGCACACACGCCTTCCTTATTATTGATAACTACGGAAGCCGGGAAGAGGCAAAAATTGTTTTCTAATTGACTTTTTGTGTCGCCTTCTGGGGGTAGTCAGTCATGGGCAGAAAACTTGGGAGGGAGGGGGTGATCTCTTCCAATGATTCCAGCAAAAGGCGGGGAGGGGGTGTTTCGGAATTGCACCTCGTGCCCAGTAAATGGGGGAAAAACAAAACTGGACCGTTTTCACTGCCGAATAGCAAAAGTAGACTTGGGACTAAAGAGCACGATACTGAATGCCTAAATTTTAAGAATTCCGTATAAATCAATGTTAACAGTAGAGTCACGATTGCAGTTGCACTGCAATTCTTTAAGAAACAGCTTTTGACATTCTGTGTCCCTGTACACGTTCAGACGTCGATATAACGTCAATTTCTGGTTACGACATCTACCTAACGAAACCGAAACATTAAAATTTTATGAGTATTATGAGTATCATTTTCGCGGAATCCCCAGTAAGTCTGTGGAGTAAAAATGTATTCTACGTATCAGAGGGAACCGCGTTGTTAAACCTTTTTAAGTAGTCCTTTATTTTATCAGTACTATTTTTTGCGGAATCTCCAGTTTGTCCGGGGAGTACAGAGCTTGGCTGTTGAACAACAACGGAATAGCACATGGCATGCCGAATGTGTACTTCACGTAAGCCTATTCTTTCTTGACCTATTTAAAGGGAAATGCGGGTATCTCTGCGCCATCTAGCGACCGAAATGCGCATTACATTGAATATCGCAGAGTTTGAATCCATGTTTACACAGTATAAATAACTACTAAACCCGTCTAGATCGAAAAATTCTTTTCAAAGACTAATAGGGTCGCGTCCAGAAATGGTCTGTATTGATATTTTGTTCCTAGAAGGGCCTGTGTTGATATATTGTCCATTAAAAATCATATTACACTGTTTTCACCATTTATCCATTGAGTCAATGGGATTTTATCAAAACGATTGTATAATTCTCTTATTGATACGGTGACATATATTTTTTATTTGCTTAAAACATTTCGTATGAAATGTTCTTCAAACAGGGAAAAAATGAGGCAATTGTCAATTGTGATTATGTGTAAATTTTGCATTTTGATTGAAATTTCTTGGTTTTCCCAATGGTTTCTATAGTAAAAGTACGCGACCTTTCAGTGTGTTTATTTCTCTTATAATATCGGTGACCCCCCTTTTTCTTTTCAATTTTTGAATGTTAATCCTCCAAGCATTAAACTGTGAAAGTATGAAGGAATTGTCAATTGTAGGTGAGATACCCGCATTTCCCTTTAACGGGCCAGGGGTTAGGGGAGGGGGGGGGGGGGGGCACTTGGTATTTTATGTGTTATTATGCGTGTCCAAAACCAACGCAGAGAAAGGGGTAATTTTGAAACCAGATTGGATCTGCGCGCAATGCCAATTTCGTTAAAAGCGGGGATGGTGGGGGGTGTATTTTGCAATCAGTCCTCCGCATTTATTACAAAAAGGGCGGTTATTTCTGAATGCCACGGTTGGTTAAAAAAGAGGGTATTATTTCAAAATTGGCACTCCGCGCTTAGGGGTTGTTTTAAAGAGTCATGGACACACATGGTAACCAGTTGGTACATCCCAGAAAACATTAAGACGTCACAATGACGTCGAGTCGGCGTCGTGACCCGACGTTTCCGACGTCGGACTGACGTGCCGGTTTTGGTTGTATATGAAATGGAACCGACGGCGGGTTTTCAACGTCAGAATGACGTCGGGTTTCGATCTGAAACTGACATCGGGTTTACTTTCTTGAAACGACCAGTCTTAGACTCGTCTTACAGAAATAGTCTAGAGTTATATAATTAATAGATAATTAATCATTCAGCTGCTGTTGTGAAATACATACGAATGCATTTTCCATGTAAATTTTTACAATCTAGGAAGAAAAATACCGACGCGCCATCAAAATTCTAAAATTTTCATGTAAAAATTACGTTTTTTCTTCCTCTTTTTCAAACTGACTTCCATTTCCGGTAAGCGATAATAAATGCTCATCGCTTTTTGATCGTGTTTGCAATGACGTCAGAAAACCGACGTTTGCTCGACGTCGGAATAAAATCGGGTTTTGGGGAAATAGGTCGTGATGTAATTCTACCCATTTTACAACCTTATTTTATTCAGAATATGGTTGTGAAGTGGTTACGACCAAAATCAACCAAAAAAGACGTCGGTTGTTTACTGGGATGAGTGACCCCTGGTGGACTTTCGGTACTGTGGTTACAAGAGTGCTTGTTTTAGGAACTTTCCAATGCATTTAACTTCATTTCTTTGTAATTTGAAACTTTCTGTGCCATATGAACTTAAAATCAACATCATCAGTGCCAAAATAACACAAAAATTTATAAAATAACTTCATAATGACGTAGAAGCTGAAACAAGTAGCATATCAAACTAGAACCTCATTTCGCTAGCGAAATGCTTAAACACTTGACAAAAATTAAAATACTTCCTTCAGTGGGTTATTTCTTGAATAATATATTGCAAACATATTGTAGTAAATGATATCGAGGTCATATCTAGGCCACGACTTTCCACACAAATCAGCCGTGAATAAGCAAAATCTAATACAACTGACAACGGGAAAATGTCATAGTTTAAGGAATACCGCAATCGCAACAGTCACTGTGAGATCGCTTCGCTCAAATGTAGACATTGTAAAGCAGGTTTTTTACGATGATAAGTCCCTAGGAATTCTAGCAATTACAGAGACCTGGCTAAAGGAGGGCGATATATATGAATCACGAACTATGCCTTGCAGGATACACAATACTCCGGGTAGACCGTACTGATCGACCAGGGGGTGGGGTTGCTGTTCTTTGCAATGAGCAGTATAAACCCGTATTAACTAGCACTAATCAACAGTCTGCCTTCGAACATGCAATGATATCCCTATCTACGCCTCCACACTACCTGCACTTGGTTGTCGTTTATCGTCCGCCATCGACATCTCTATCTTTGTTCTTAGAGGAGTTTACTGCTTTTTTGGAGGATATCACGCTAGTGGGTTTACCAATTATTTTTACTCTAGATTTTAAAATTCACTGGGACAATAACAGAAACAGCTATGCGCAAAAGTTTAGCGATCTGTTAAGTGCGTTTGGATTACAACGGCACGAAGATAAACCCATGTATGTTAAAGGTCATGCAATGGATCTTTTCATCATCCGGAATCAGGACGAGCTTAACATAAACAACATTAAATAGGTGCACTTATTTCAGATCATTTCCTGATTAGTTGCGAGGTATTAATGCCCATTTCGGACCCTCAGAGAAGAGAGATATCATACCGCAAACTAGATACTATTGATATCGACTCATTTAAGCATGACCTATCTTTGACTAATATAGTGACGAATTACCAAGGCGTGACCTTGGACGAGCTGTCGTTGTCATATAAGGACAATCTTAAACAACTTTTAGACAAGTATGCACCGATTGTAAAACGTCTCGCTAGGATAGAGAAACATGAACCATGGTACTACAGGCAAAACGCATAGCTCGGACGAAAGAACGTCGGTATCGTAAAACCGGTAACATAAGTGGCTACCGGTGGTACAGTCGCAGCAGAAATGAATGGAAAAACAAAAACAAGGGCTGAAAAATCCAAATATTACCAAAATCTTATAGTGGAGAAAACAGGCAACTCTCGTGAACTTTACTGCTGTAGTAATCAGGTCATGAATAGAAAACAGGTTAACCCACTGCCCGAGCACAAATCCGCGTCTGCACTCGCTCAGCAATTCAGTGAGTTTTTTACAGCTAAGATTGGTCGCATACGAGCTTCCTTCCTGTGGACATAGCCGGTGCCTTCGAATTCGATTCAGCCCTAGATGCTCCGCCAATGTCAAACTACGACGAGCTTACGACAGATGAGGTAAAAGCGTTATTACGAGAATAGTCAATCTGTCTCTACAGTCTGGATACGTGCCACCTATTTATAAGAACTCAATTGTGAAGCCTCTGCTTAAGAAACCGTCATTGGACCGGGTGCTCAAAAACTAAAGATTCGTCTCGAATTTACCCTTCATTAGCAAGGTGATTGAAGATGCAGTAGGGCTTCAAATAACGAAACACTTAGACATAAATTCCTTACGCGAAAAATTCCAATCGGCGTATCGAACTGCTCTTATTTCTGTGTTCAATAGTATCTATATGGCCTTGTACAGCAATGAGATTGTACTTATGTCGTTACTAGACCTTTCAGCGGCATTTGATATTGTGGACCATTAGATTTTACTTCACAGACTAGAACATGCCCTAAAGATTCAGGGTGTTGCCTTGGAATGGTTTTAATCTTATCTGTCTGGTCGTAGTATGGAAGTCAAAGTCGCCTCGGAATATTCCGAGCCAGTGAGTCTTGACTGTTCGGTTCCACAGGGAAGCAAACTTGGCCCTAAACTGTATAGTGACTATACGATGCCTCTTGGCCAACTAATCAGATTTTTGATTGTTTATATTTCATTGCTACGCGGATGCAACACAACTACTTAAAATTTCATCACTCATACGCGAACACCAACTCAGCGCTAGGCAACTTTTAGAGACATCCATAACATCTATAAAAAATGGATGTTTCGAAATAAGCTAAAATTGAATCCTGAAAAAAACTGAGTTTTTAGTTTTGCCAAGCAGACGTAACCAAAACAAAATTGTGACCGACGCCCTTTATCTGGAAAACGAAACTATTAAAAGATCGGATGTGGTAAAAAACTTGGGCGTAATAATGGACTCCACTTTGAGTATGGACGCTCACGTAAATGACATTCGCAAGAGTTGTTATTATTACTTGTCTTGGATACGCAGGGTCAGAGGATCACTCACCATCGAGACCACAAAGCTGATAGTCCACGCGTTAATAATATCTATGCTTGATTATTGCAACGGTCTGTTAGCTTCCTAAATACCTGTTGCATGAGTTACAAATGGTAATGAATGACGCTGCCCATGTTGTGGTGAATCAGAGACGTGACTCAAGTGTTAGTATCACGAACATCCTCCAAAATTTGCATTGGTTACCCATCAAGGAAAAGGCTGATTTCAAAGTGCTAACACTTGTTTTTAAATCGCGACATGGCATGGCACCTGATTATATATATCAGATTTGCTGATGTGGTATCAACCAGCTCGCAACCCGCGCTCTACAGACCAGCTCCTACTCAAATGATAGAGAACACGTAACAGATACGGTGATAAAGCGTTTTCCGCCATCGCCCCCAAACTGTGGAATAAGTTGCCAATGCATATTAGCAGTTGCTCCACCTTGAGAGAGTTTAAGCTTACCCTCAAAACGCATCTTTTTATTTTGTGCTATGGTGGTAATTAATGTAACTTTTACTTTATGCTGTATGTCAGTATTATAATGGGTCTGTGTTCAACTCTGTCAGTATTATATATTAAAAGTTATTTTAAATTTGCACCTTTAGTATTGGCAGTATTAAATTGTATGTGTGTTCATCTTTGTTAGTATTATATATTTAATCTATTTTAAATTTGCTCTTAGCCAGTATTAGTATTGTAGAATTACTCTTTTCATGCCATTTTTTTCTTTATGTAGTTTTAACCTTATTGTGCGCTTAGTTGCTAGTTCTTAATGGGCGAAATATAAAAGACTCTAATAATAACAATAATACTAAAAACAACACAGCTTGAATACGTCTTATAAGCCGAGTAGTGTTTGGTATTTGTTGACATAAGGTTTTATTGACTGATCAGGCATACGCCATGTTATTTATTTACACAGTGAGAGCTCGCACAAAGCTGAGCAACTGTGTGTTCTGTGCTGCGCGTTAAATGTTCCGCATTCACTTGCAAAAAATAAACTCTTTTCACATGGCATTTTAAACAAAAAAAACGAAATTGAAGGCGAAAATTAAAGTGTCATGCACACGTTCATATCTAAGTTCTACCTAAGTCCCAAGTTTCGTGGCCCTAGGGCCCGTAGTGCCAGTGGAGGAGATGACACAAGAAATCCGATCACTGTCAAGAAAAAAAGATACCAACGGCTGCTCGCACAAATTCATACAGCCCTTGCAAGCCAAAGGCTTGTCAAGTGCTAAATAATTCTTTGCGAAAAAGTAGTCTCAAAACGCATTTTACTCGCAGGCTTAAGTGCCACCGTTTTCGAGATACTTAACTTTAAAATCATCCTGACGTCATGAGACGGCGAGGGTGGCGTCATAGGTCAAAAATGAAAAGAGAATCTATATCTTATGGTAGTCTGTAAGCATGCCAAGTTTTATTTTCCTGGCACCAGCCATTTCGGAGGAGCTGTCTGGAAATCAACGAAAAACCGGCTTGAGAAAAGAAAACACTAAATCGATTTCGCTGCCGAATAGCAATATTTTACACTTGAGAGAGCAAAGTCACCATAATTCAGGCTTAAATATATGCTATTCCATTAAAAATTTTGTTAAAAGTAATGCTACTACACCAACAGCATGAAAAAATTTCCAAAGAAATCGATCAAATATTCATTACCCTGGAAAAAAATTCCACGAACTAGTTGATGGAGACAGATTTTAAAACTGACAAAATTTTGATATTGCCAAAATAAAATAATAAGATGCCTATACCCCCTCCGACACACACCAACCTGAATGGTCAGTCTATCGACAAGGCCCCTATCCCACCCCACCCCCCAAACACACACACACCAACCTGAGTGCCCAATCTATCGACAAAGTTTTATTGCGATCAATTAAATTCTGTTAGAGAAATAGCATGCATTCAAACTCACAGACGGGTGGACAGAGAGAAAGCCACAACGTGGCCACAGAACATGTGGCCGAATATCACCTGTACTAAAACGCAACGGAATGCGTGGCAAATACAATCACATTCATTTTCAATCATATTAATTAACACTTGACAAGCCTTTGGCTTGCAAGAGTTATATGAATTTATGCGAGCAGCCGTTCGTCCCTTTTTTCTTCTTGATACTTTTCCGATTTTTTGTGTCTTCTTCTTCTCTGACACTATGGGCCCTAGGACCATGAAACTTGGGACTTATGAAGAGCTTGATCTAAACGTGTGCATGACACTTTCTATTTTCGTCTTCGATTTTGTTTGTTTGTTTTTTTTTTTTTGTTTTTTTTTTGTTTTTTTTTGTTTTTTTTTGTTGTTGTTAAAACGCCAGGTGAAAACAGTGCATTTTTGCAAGTAAATGCGAAGCATTTAATGTACAGCACAGATCATCACACAGTTGCTAAGCTTTGTGCGAGTTCTCACTGTGTAAACAGATAACACAGTGTATGTCTGATCAGTCAATTAAACCTTAAGTCAACAAAAAGCAAACACTTCTCGGCTTATAAGGTGTATTCTAGCTGTGTTGTTTGCCAATATATTTAGCTGGTATTAAGTTATCAACCTATGGAGTTTTTTTCTTGACAGCAGTCCGATTTTTTAGAACATTATAAGCCGCATACATGCTTTGAAATAAGCTCTGTACATAGTTGTATAACACACTGTATGCATGTTCTAAAATATTTTATATTATTCGAGAAATAACCCATGGAAGGAAGTATTTTTGCGTTTTAATTTTTGTCAAGTGTTTAACATTTCGCTAACGAAATACGGTTTTAGTTAAAAGCACGATTTCGTTTTGACGAAGTTATGAAGTAAACATAACAATTTTATACTCTCGTTCAAAACCATGTCAAAAGACACCGACAATTTATGTAGTCATGCTTACGTTGAGCTGACCGCGTGCTCTTAAGGTTGATGCATTGCTTAGCAGTACTGATAAGTGTGGTATGACGTCAAAGAGACAAAGTCTATACAGGATACTTAGGCCTAGTATAGGTGTGTTGTTAATTTAACGTGATACAGAAGCTTTCTGGAGACATACGAAAAAAATGGGTTTTGGCGGAGGAGCGTTTTTGAGGGGGTTCGGGCTTCTATAATTATATTTTATTTCGGATTATTATTTTTCAAAGCCTTCTGTGCACACTCTGTTGAAATCCCGGATTTAAACAGTTCAGAAATAAAAAATAAAAAATGACGTTATTGTGACGCTGCATGTCAAAGACAAGGTCATCAGAATATTCATTGGGCAAATGCTATCAAATCACGCATTTAATCCAAGGCTGTAGCTGCCACCGCTTACAAGATGTTTCACTTTGAAACTTTCGTGATGTCAAAAGACGCTAATTATGGAGTCAATCAAAGGTAAATAAGTTTTTGCGTTGATCCAGATATCAAAGACCAGTATACATGTGCCAATTTTCAAATTTCTTTAACGTTTCGGGGCAGATGCTTAGAAACAAACAGATGACGAGGAAAACGAAAAAGAACAACGGTAAAAAATCCCAAAAAAAGAAAAAAAGAGAAACTTCCGCAATAACTTCTAAAGTAATAACTCCTTGGGACTACGTCCCAGGTATAAAATAATTGAATAAATAACTAGATCGTGCTAGCTACCGAGTAGCGAAAATTACACTTAAACCAAGAAAATTACGATACTAAAGACTTAAAAAATTAGAATTCCGCTAGGTGGTGCCACTATGCCAGTTGTCTCAAAACTCGCCGAAGCGCACCTTTGACATACTGCGTTCAAGTAAACATTTTGACTCCGATATAACTTTAATTTCAGATTACGAAATCAAGACCACACTGCAATATTGCATCTTTTTGCAGTTTCTTTGTGATTGGTCCTGAGCACAGGTTAACGCATAATCAACGTCTCTGACACAACGTTGAATTGAAGTTGGCCAAACAACATTGTTTGGACATTGCTTTTGATCGCAACTAAAACACTTTTATCTCCAACGCTTAATCAATTCCTTTGATGCAAAAATGAATAGGCGTCGGAAAACAGGAGTTATATGGACGTCTATGCAAAGTCAGAAGATTTCGCGTTTTTGCTAGTGAGTAGCGAAATAGGATTCTGAACATGTAAAATCAGGCCAAATTGTCTGCTGTATCAAAACTCTACATAACACAGCTTTTGGGATGCTTTATCAAAGAAAAAACACTAACATCGATTCAAAGAATTTCATATTACTCTTATTTTATTTTTCAAAGAAAGATAACGCTGTTGAACGTAATTAACTTACCACTTTTTATGCATTAGCCTAAATTGATTTAGTCAAACATTTCAGCTTACAAAACCTGTTTATGTCTAACTCATACATGCAATTTAAACGAGTTTATTTGATCGATTGTAATCAGTCAGTAGTCGGGATACCGCTTACATAACTATTGCTCGTAGAGATTAAAAGCCATGAAAAGCTAAAGAATAATCAAATGCTCTGGATGTGACAATTTATGTTCTGGACAGTTAAAATAGACATCACAGGAAATAAATAAATATTTATCGGGCTTCCTTAACAGCATACCACAGACTGTTGATTATCCCAACGAAATGAAACTTCTGATTCCTCTATACAATTCTGACAAATGTAGAAAATCAATCAATCAATGGCTCAAGTGCCTTCTTCTTTCATCACACAGCAACATCTATGTTCACTGTAAACTGAAAAGAAACCAAAGATTTCGATGTTTATTCAACTTCATCTATCAGATCACAGCCATATAACTTCAAGATCCAGCTTTTATTATTGATGAACTTTATTCTACTACAAAAATAATAAAATTGAAACACAAGGACTGTCTCAATGAAGTATGCTTACAAATCAAACCAAAACAGAGAAGTACGCCGTTAAAAGGAGCAGCAATAAAAAAACTGAAAAATGTGCGTGGTATTATATTTACCAGCTACGGAAGAGGACATTCAAAGAAGACAGAAACTCGCTAATAATGCAAAAGACACTTTAAAATCAATCTTCAGTAGCAAATGTGTATAAAAACTCACAAAACTGTGAATCTTCTAAGTATTAAGGGAGAACCCTTGTCCTTACAGCAGTGAACTCTTTGGTTTAACAAAACGACTAGAAGACGAAATTAAAGGACACTTCACCGTAAATTCTTAAACATAGGTTGGACAACTCAAATTAATGCTCAAATAACAACCTTTACAAAATAAATAAACAAGAAAGGGGTCAAAAATTAGAGCGAACAGGTGAGTATGGTTCATTCTTCGTGTATACAACCTTTGAAAAAATACGCCCGCTAACAAAACGTTGTATGAAGAATCTGAACCTGCAGAAAAAACATAATGCAATAAGAAAGTTGGTATCGTTGACTACTTAACATTTTCTAAAATTTGAAAAACAACCTCTGCCTAAAATGTGGTCAATAACAAAAGAATCTACGGAACACTAATGAGGGCTTCGTATATTCCTGATTGGGCGTTGGTAAGACTGCATCAAAGGTCATTGTCAGGGTGTCAGCGTATTTAAATGTGGGAAAGACTGATGTATGCAAATTCCATGTCTTCATTGATTTTAGACGGTTGCCAGTTCCGCCCAGATAATTTTCGATGGTAAGCCTGGCGGAAAATCGACGTCAGAGTAATGAACTCTAACTTGAAAGAAGATCTCTCAATTAACCCTCAATGTTTCCAAGTAGCAACAAAATTTGCTACAGCTGCAAAAACTATCAATCATTTAAAACTAAGTTAAATGCTTTATTGAAAATATGTTGCATTTGAAAAATCTGAAAACATTTAACATTAAAACCGTTTCTAATGTCTGACCATTCCTGATTGGTTCACTCTGAGATACATACATTCTGGGAAATAGGTTGATGACACTTGCACTAGATTAAAACATGACAGGCATTTTGGTAAAATGCATACAAAACTGATGTCTGGAGATATGGCTGAAGATTTTTTATGACACAGAAGCAAAAAAGTTTTGTCACCATAAATAATAAGTACAACTTACCAAAGTAAAACAATTTGAATATTTTTTTGCAATTCCTGGCGTTGTGTTTCGTAAAGTATGAAATGGCATCCGTCCGCCGAGCACGATTGAGCAGAACAATCCGGGTCCGCCGGTGCTGAAAATAGACAGTTCTAGTTTACCGCGATTTTTAAAAAGTATTATGTTTGGAGAAAAAGCTCTTGAACTTGTTAAAGAGCTGCACAGGGCAAGAAAAGGAAATCTCCCAACGTTCAATGTATTTATTCTGTAACGAAATCACTCATTTTACTCAATATTTTACAGGTCTGGGCGATAATATAGATAGTTCCAAATAAACTTTATGATGTTTTGGATGCGTTTTGACTGCAAATCCCGAGGGTGAACGGTAAAAAATGAGAGTTCTTGAATAGTGTTTTATGTTGACATTGCCACACAAATGTTGCAGCCATTCATATTTTCAAAATGTTTATGTATCGGGTTTTATGTAGTCTTAGTCTTACGAGTAGATGACTCTTGCGGTCTTCTACTCGTATATTATGAAAGCCTTTCTGTCATGGGAAGATGGAAAGGGTCTGCTGGAACTAATGCAGTCCCAGATGACTCTTGCGGTCTTATGTCAGCAAGAGTCATAGTTCCTATAATAGCACTTGTCATTGATTTCAGTTTTGCTAATCGCGGTGCACGACTTATGCCAGGGGCGTTATTTTAGAACGAGTGCATCACATAAATGGCCCTAATATAAATCACGGCGCACAATGTTCTAGCTCCGAGTCAGCTCTGACTTGTATAACATCGGATATCTCTCTGTCAGAGCTATGAAGCCTTCCATTGTTCCACTAATCGGGGTCAACTTCATATGTTCTGAGGCACGAATCCTGCATACCAGTAACCAGCCGCTATTATTCAAACAGTTACAGAAAATTGATGCCCAATATACCCTTTTTGTAAAACAGGCACAGTTTTTAGTGAGCTTTTTTTATTTTGTTCATGAAAGTGCAGAAAAATTAGCTTCCGCTCTCACCTGTCAAATGTTTGTTTACATTCTGGCCTTCTCCGTGTGCTCTTTAGGAAGAAGTCTGTTAGTCCGAAAGACCTGGAGTCTCGAATGCTGAAATCAGTGGACCATTTCTATTACTGGAACTGTGACCCTTTCTGTCCGAGGAAGACAGAAAAGGTCCGCTGGGACTAGGTTTTAAATGTCATGTGACCAAAGCAAGTGACCCAAAATTCAGTTGGGGTTATGGATTATCTGTAAAATTTATACTCAAACAATTGATAGATGCAAACTTAGGTATAAATTTATTCTATACACTCACAGTGGTTAGCTTTTAATTTCTTACATGCTTTTGGAAATATCAGTTAAAAGTCTTAGTGGATAATAAAGATTATTGTTACTTTTCACGTAATAAACCATGCTCCCTGTATGTAAGCAAATTTTAAATTATTACGGCAGATTTGTGGTTATTTACGTTTTTTCTTTTGCCGCAGAAAGTTGTATATTACAACCCTAATCATACTTTGGGTGTTTCGACTAAAATGCGCAACAATTTTAATTTTTCGAGTGGAGAGGAACTGGGTAAAAAATGACAGAAATGATAGAAGAAATATAGCTAAAATAGTTCATACTCGGAACATAAAAGAATTTAAACTTAAAACTATTTGTTAAAATTTTTTAATAAATGTAATAAATATGGGTTGTTAAAAAACTCGCTTGCTTTTTGGTGCAGAGAAATAATTTGACATTTAGGCGAAATCTTTCTATCATTTCGTTATCTTTTTACCCGGTTAGTTTGTATTCATTTGGATGTTTGCGTAATTTATTCGGAACGACCTAAGTGTGATTATGCTTATTTCGGTTGTACCTTGATGTCCTTTAGCAAAGGCCAATAAAAATTTGTGGGTCGTTTAATCCCGCTCAAAATTTCAATGAGGGAGCGTATTTGATTTGTGTATGGTTATATATCGAGGATTTAAAACGGTAGCCGATCCCCTAGAAGCTAGCCACTTCTTGAGCTAAATGATTTGGTTTATTATTCCGCACATTTCATGGCAAGAAAAAGTACGTTTTGAGCAAAAAAAAATTTTGTTCAGCTTTCCGAGATTTTACTTGTCGTTCTTTTTTTAACCCTCTTAATTTCAGTCGGAACGTCAGATATTTTGCAGGAACCAGAAACCGCGTTGTCTTTTAGTAAACTCGCTTGCTCTTGTCTAGAAGGAAGCGAGAAGCAAGTGAGCAGTAGATCGAAACTGGTTGACATTTCTGATGTGTCAGCTGACTCCAAAACCGACACTGTAACTCTAAAAGATATTTTAATTTAGTGATGTGATCATTGCAGGTTACATCGCCAAAAAATGACGTGTTGAGAGTTTTACAAAAAGGATTCTCACAACTCGGAATTTTTCAATTCCTGTTGCAAATTTTTTCCAGCACAGTACACGGAGGGGGTGTAAGACAACTGAACCAACGGACAACTGACAAACGCCTTAATAAAAAAACGGACAACTGACCAACTTCAAGATATTTTGCTTTTTTTCGCTAGAAGCAAACCTTACTCCGGAGTTACATTACAAGACAAAATAAAAGAAGGAAAACCTACATCATAAGCATTTCCTTATAATCCTTGACTGTCATCTGGTGTCAGTATTATATGAGTATTAAATGCCGACAGTAATCCCCAAACATGTGCTGTACAAGATGCCTTAGTCCTTTGTAGTCTTAGGTGTCATCTGAGGTGGGTCAGTTGTTTTTTTAAATACCAGTCTTTTCCACCAAGATTCCAAAACACATTTGAACTGCTGTTATAATCACCTTTACAAAAACAATGGAAATCTTGACAACCCAGCGTGGTGGTTAGAAACAATGCATGGATGGCCGCATGTATGCCAAGCTAATTGCAAAGGCTGACAACATCAGATGGTGCTGTGATAAAAAAAAAAATCAGTTTAAGTGCAGCGGAGCTGTAACAACGGATAGAAGTATAATTCTAATTTCATTAATACAAGTAAAAAAAATGAAGAAATACAAAATATGAAATAAACATAAGTAAAAAACAAGAGTAAAGAACATGAGTAAAAATAAGATTAGTAAAAAACACATGTCTAATATTAATAACAATAGGTCAAGTCAAGCAAAGGGCACTCTCATGAAGCCAGTTCTGGTGCGGTTGCCTTGGCGAAATTCCAGGACAAGTTCTTGCAGACAATACCCAAAAAAACAAAAAAACAGACAACGAAGTGAAGGCCCAGTGCGCTGTCAAAGGATCCGGCCAGTGTATGGTAACCTGTCATTCATTCCATGATTCCGGACCGGAAGCACGCGAGCAAATGGTAATCTTCGCCACAGATGAAGGTCTGCGAATGCTTTGCTGGTCGCCTACCTGATTTATGGATAGAAGCTTCTCGCTCGCCACGACCATATTCCAGCAAGTCTACGTCATACGTGCACCGCTCAGAGAAAGTGCGGTTTCCTACGTGTACGCATTTTTACCTGGGATGTCCCAGTCAGTTTGCGATGGGATGCTTAGAGAAATCGAATCAAAATGCCAAGAGTTGGGTTGGCTTCAACCCCGATCCGATGACTCTCATTACCGACTTTGAAATGGCGGCGATGAGTGCGATTACTGCGGTGTTAAGTCTACACGTTAGCCTTCACGGCTGTTACTTCCACTTGACGCAGAGTGCAGAGTACGTGGCGGAAGTGCAGGAACTTGGTCTAGTACCTCTGTACCGCGCTTCCGAAAACATGCGCGTGTACTGCGGGATGCTAGATGGCTTGGCATTTTTGCCAGCCGACAAAGTCGCTAAGGGAATGGCATTTATTCGGAACAGCGCCCCTGACGAGTTGGAGGAACTCATTTCCTACTTCGACCGCACTTACGTCACTGGCACTTTTCGTGAGGTGCGACCACCACCAGTGAATGATGGCGACGAACCGCTACATACAAATTTCCGGCGCGTTCCCTTGCTGTTCGAGCCGGCGAAGCGGAATGTCCATGCCATAACTGTGGAGGATCATCATGGCACCAACAACTTGTGCGATACCTGAAATCGTGCATTTTCAGCTGGTAGGCAACAAGCACAATGCATTCTTCACCGCCGTTGTGGCTGTTCGAAAGGATGCGGCTCTGGTCGTAACCAAGATCATGCAAGACGCTTTTGGCCAACCACCAAAAAAGCGCACAAAGCGCAATTACGCGGAGTTCCAAAGGCGCACCAAGCTCTGTTGAAGGACTACGCCGAGGGACGTAAAACGGTACAAGAGTTACTGACAGGAATTGGACACAGTGTTCGTTTTGGACAGTAGTTGTGTTTTTTTGTTTTTTTTTGTGAAGCAATAGTGCCCCCACGATATATGGGAGAACCCTTCTGCGAGTGATAAGTAGCCTGTGGCAGTTTTTTGCCCAGGATGGAAGGACAGGGGGCTTAATATCCCCCTCTGTAAAAAAAAATAGGGGCTTTTTTCCCCCATGTTAGGGTATGTCGTCGGAATCCTACACAAGACATAAAAGTACTAATGTTCAATTAATCTATTCTAAACCGTAGCTATTTTGTTTAGTTTTCACCAGAAAGGAAGATTTTAGGGATTGTTCTCGTAATATGAAACGATTTCACACAAATTGTGTTGTGTAAAATGACCAGTGGTCACTAAAAATAAATTGGTTCATCCGACCAGCGAACAAAAACCCCCCTCGGTAGAAGGGGCTTTTCAAATTCAGTGGGGGGATTTTTCAGCTCCCTCGTGTTCCAGAAAGGGGGCTTAAATGGTGAGAGAGTGGTAGAAATCGCCTAAATCCCCGTCTGGGAAAACACTGCTGTTGAATTTATTTCTCATGCATTTAGTAGCATGCGGGAAGAAAGAAGCATATAAAATAAAAGAGTTGGTCAGTTGTCCGTTTTTTTTTTTCATTAAGGCGTTGGTCAGTCGTCCATGGGTTAGTTTATGTGTACCCCACACGGAGAATGTTGCATAGTTTGATCTTAATTTTGGTGTTTTTGAAACAGGAAGATGGCATGAGACAAGTGTTAGAGGAGATGAGAGCGCTATATGAACAAAACCAAAGAGATGTGTAAGTTCAGTCATGCAGTATTAATTTGTTACCTCCCGCCGCCCTAGCCGGGGGCGGGGGATATAGAAAACGCCTCGTGTCCGCCCATCTGTCCGTCCGTTCCGCAATTCTCTTTGTCCAGGCTGTATCTTTGTTACTATTTATTGTAGACAAATAAAACCCTACAGGTAGAAAATATATAAAGTGTAGAGCAAAGGAAATAAGCATACAAACGAAGAAAATACTTGCTGTAACTGTCATTATCCAGGCCATATATCTTTGGAACTGTTCATCGTTTACTGTACCTTAAGTTAAGAAAATATATATATTGTGGATGAGCGCGGCGGGAGATGTGCAATCTACGATTGTCTTGTTTATTTGAAAGTTGTGTCAAACAGGTATGTTAAATAACTAGGTTTACAGTAGGATGCATTATTTCCACGAAGAAAAAGATCGCCAGACGTGTTCAACTTCATTTGCTTCGGCTGTAGTTCGCAAGGCTCTGTTGTTTGATGAAACACAATAATAATACTAATAAATAAGAATAATAATAAAAAATCACTCAATCAATTAAATAAATAAAAATAAAAGCTTGCTCACCTGTTGAGCAGTAATCAATAAATTATACTTTGGCGGGGTTTTCGTGCATTATTTGATTATTCAAACAAATCATGTCAGACGGAAATGTTGAAGTTCCATAGATACATGAAATAATGCCAGAAATTTATCGTGCGTTGATTTATATATATTTTGATTTACACTGAATAAGCTACATCTAAACAAAGGTCATTGACTACAAAGATATGACACTTGCTATGTAGCTTTTAGTATCCAGTTCTATTGCAGCTAATCTAAACACTACTTTTCGTCACACAGCAAAGCAAATTACACTATAATCAACGGAAGTTTGGAATGATTTAAATTTAATTTCAAGCATTTATCGAAGTAATGCGTGGCACAAAAGGAAAAGAGATAAAAGGTCAAGATGACGGAGTGTTTGACCCGTGGGACTGGTGGCAAAAAGGTCGTGACTTCGACTCCCGTAACGGCACTCGTGGTATGCCAATTGGCACTGTATGCAACAATTCCCGCCCTTTCATACCCAGGAGCGTACCCTAACAAGTGGGTACTTGAATCAGCATGTCACAAGACGGAGTGTGAGCGATCTCATTATTATTATTTGATATAAATTTGAATTCTCTAAGTGAATGTTTTATCCTTTGAAGGAATTTTTAACACCCACCCCCTTTCCTTCCCTCCCTCACTTTTTCAACCAAATAACCAGCCGTGTTAAAACATTGTTTCTCGTGTTTTAGCGGTTATTTTCGGGTTTTTTGCTTTTTTTTTTGAAGTTTTCCTTTTAACCATCCTTGGAAACACAATTTTGACATAACTGCTAGGAAGGATTCACTTTTCCAAAAAATAATCATCCGTATTAAAACAGTGTTACTCGTTGAATATTCCAGTCATTCATGACGGTAAAAATTATTACCGTTTCTGATACATTTTAATTTCCATGTCAGATTGTAATTTTCAGCACTTTTTTTAGAAGTATTTATAATTAACGATTAGATACTTTGTTTACTTAGAGGCATCCCAATAATTTTAGACAAATTAAAACATACCGTTAATATTGCTGAAAGCGATAGTTTTAATTTCTCTCTTTTAGATATATCTAAGTTAAATTCTTCGGTTATGATTTCGAGGCATTATTTTAGTTATCATTTCTATATAAACCATTTAATTAAAATAAAGGGTAAAATACAGCGCATTCCAAAGCAGATGGGCCTTTGTTTTGACAGCACTGTTTGTGGCTCATCTATTGCTCATCTGTTGTCTGCATACACTATATTGGCCGAGAGTCATATGTTAATAGTTGAAGGCCTTTGATCCAAATAAGATAGATTTTCTATTTTCAAACTCATTTGTAAATAAATGCAGTTTCAACATAAATTGCTGTTTACTTCAGAATGGCATTTATGCGACATTCTTATAGAAGACCATGGATTTCAAGCTAATACAATCCTAAATATCTCGTGGACGCGTAGTGCCGCGGTTGATACTGAATAGCTTTTCATTTCTACAAGGAATGCGGCTATAGCGGGGGAGCAGGAGTTGTTTGCCGGTATACAAGTGAGGCACGCGGCCCTGGAGAGAAACAAGAGATGTCTGCTCGCCTACTTGTGAGTGACTCACTTGTTGTTGTCGAAGGGGGCAGATGAGGGGAGAAAACGTCCTGCAAAGAAATACACTGTCATTCAATGTATATTTATTTTTCACACAGCGGACATGTGGCACGTCTTTAGCTTGTTAACTACAAATTGTCCCTCCTTCTGCGTAACATATTTGTTGTCATTCCGTGTGTTCCAGAAACGAAGGTGGGTTATTTGTCTTTTGGACCTATCAACCTGCAAGTCAAACATGTGTCTTGTACGCGGCCATTTTGAAGAGAGCTTATATACCGCCATTTTGATATTCTAAACAAAGGGCTTGAATTGGCAGGTACAATCGCATTGAGCACATTAAGCAAATGCGCTGGGAGTTTGGCAGCGTCTTGTCACCGGAAGTCAAGTACAACCTGTCCGAGTCGGAGGTCACGTGGTTTAACAAGTACAACAAGTGTCTGGCTAACTACATGAGGTCACTTGGCACACAAGGCGGTCTGGATCTCACCCAGGATATCAAACCTCCTAAATCCTTATACATTGAGGTAAAGTAACAGCGTTTATTTTCAGAAGTAAATCTCAAATTCGTATTTTACTCTACTCAGTTACATGGAAAGAAATAATCTTTGCTTGTTGTGAACGATTTGTCGGAGCTGATTCTCAAGCGTTTGCGGTTTTTGCCAGGAGATATGAACAAGTTCTGATAGGATTGGAATTTTCAACAATTCTGTGATAGCTTCTTTTTTTTTAATTTAGAAACCACAGCGCTATAATACTTATATGGAAAATTTATATATGTAATATATATTTTAAATATTACCGTCTTGTTTAGGTGCGATGTTTGACGGATCATGGAGAATTTGAAACTCAAGATGGAAACATAATATTGTTAAATAAAAATAGTCAGGTGAGAACAGTTGTTTATTTTGTCCACGCTGTTTTTCGTGCTTTAAGAAGGAAAGCTATGCTACAAATTTATATATCTTTTGTAAGTACTAGTATTGAAGTGGGCGAGCAGCTAATTTCAAGACCTTTCATTTGCCAATGTCATCAAGTTTTAATGGAGAGTACGAAACATTCGATATATCCAGTTTTCACACCATTTCCCTCTGTTTCAGCATTTTCTCTTGCGGTCGGAATGTGAGCCCCTGATACGGCAGGGTATACTGGAACACATTGTGCACTGACGTCATCAAAGCCCCTCTGTCGCTTAGCAACAAAAGGCATTCACTCGAAAGCTGGCGTAGAAATGCAAAACCTGTTTAGTCAGCGGTTGCTTCGAGTTTTGAAAGGTTTACGCCATGTAAACAGGAAGTAACATTTCTTGGCGAGAAATCCAATATAAACTAGAATATTTCGCAGTGTTGTTATTGTTAGAAACCGAGACCAACATTAATTTGGAGCGGAAAAACTACTGGTTTAGGTAACCCTTTGACCTGTTTTCTAAGCACAAAGGTATTTGTTTGTGTATTGAATCGAAAGAATTTATAAGCACTTAAGGAAAGGTCCTTGAGATCTGTACTGCATTATTTGTGTAATGGTGTTGTATAGTTTATACAGATTTGATCATTTTATTGTAATAAAATTTCGAAATCTTATTTTAATCAAACTTTGATGTTATGCTTTAAAAGGCCTGTGAACGAACCACGAATCCAACACAAAGCACATGACCCCTTATCATTGTTATAACATAAATATTCCTAGATAGGCAAAACGAGCAGAAATAAACTCTGTGACTCTCAGATACTCCCCTGTTCTGTAACGTTGCCTCTGTTACGTGGCAACTGTACGCAAACCAAAAAGGGTTTCGTCACAAAGCCTTTATCAGCGTCAAGGCTGCTTATACTTATGACGTTAGAGTGAATTTGGCAGTCGAAGTTTCGTGCGTGGTTAGAAAACGTCCAGTTCACTTATCCTTTCTTTGTACGTTAGTGCAGGAGTCATTTGATGCGCCTTATAACAAGTTGATGAAAGACCTGTCAAGTGGGTTGGCCACACCGCTCTGTCCGTCTTGTGTAGGAAGGCCAGTCCCACCACTCTGTATATTTAACCAACGGAGTTCAGCTCAAAATATCTTAAAATCTGGCTCTTGTACTCCCATCATGTAGTTTCGTAGCGGTCTGTTGCTGTACTTTTCCCTCTTCTCTGTTGTACCTCTCTGAAAAAGTGGCCAAATAATCGGTGACTGGAGCAATCCAACGAGAGTCAAAATGCCGAAAAACTTCAGTCAGTACCGCCAAAGTAGATCAATTCAGGACGTCCGACTATTTACTGGGAACCCAAAATTGCCACTGTTTTAAACACGTAGCAATGAAACAATCTCGTGTGAAGAAAAGTCGTACGCCGTTTGAACAAGTTTTATTGTAACAATATCAGCCTTGAGTGGCAGTCTGTGTATTAACTAAATATTCTACGACAATTTATTGCACTTCAATTATCTATTTAAAGTTACGTTTACACACACTATTCACAAAGTTAATGAATAAACAGTTCAGAACATAACAATCATTTGAGCACTGGATTGAAATGTTTTGATAAAAAGCAAGAATTCTTACTTCAACCTAACCTTTACAATTGAAGGAGAGTTAGTATCTGTTTCGCCCGCGACCGTATTTTCGTACTTAACAGCTGTTATTTGTACATAGTCAAAGAGTATTGTAAGTCGCCCCAGAGGTGCATGCCTGCAAACGACATTTAATGTCGCAGTGAAGTATATACTTATTCGAGCATTTAAACTTGTTCTCCCCGCGTCCCTTTCCCCAATCCTCCCTCCCCAATCCCCCTTCAACATATTTCAACTTATACCTCCACATTCATAGCAGATTTAACTGTAACTCGATTCTTTTTTCACCAAGAGACAAGATCACACCATCCTCTATCCCAGCTGTCAAACGTACAAACTCACACCAGCCTATATCAATCTAACTATGTACCATTTTTTAGCACACCTTATTTCCCAGCTGCAGCTTTTAAAAGGTTGAATGTAATGCAAATCACAAAAGTTGATCTCGATACAGCGGGCATATTTGTTAGATATTACAACATTCACATAGGGCATGCGCAGAAAAGCACATTAAATCCGGGCCTTTTTTACCGGTTCACACGACTTCACACAAAAAAGATTTGTAGTTTGCTGCCTAATAAGGGGGAAAAGAAACCAGCCCTTTGTGTATAAATACTAAGGGCAACTTGGACCCATTCACAAAAAAAAACTGTTCAAGCGACAAATACACCCATACGAAAAAGTGTTACTTTATCAAATACGAAAAAAAATCATCGACTCCTACAGCAGTATTTTTTTTTACAATAACTAAATAAGCTAATAAAATAAATTAGTTTTATAACCTAAAATTTGTGGCATAACGTGCAGGATTTGGAATGTGAAAGAAAAGTCTGCGGATAATGGGATTCGAGAATCCCGCAAAGGTAAAGTGAAGACCCAGCCATGTTTGTCCTTCACAGATAACACTGCAACCACAAGGCATTTACTTTTAACCTCTAACAATTTTCAAGGCAACGCCCCGAAAATGACAGGTATCAACAGGTATGCTTTTCAAAGTAATACTAAAGGCTACGATATGAATGGTATGAGGAACTTAAATTTGAATGGAAGCACCAAAATTTCTCGGCTCACCCCCCCCCCCCCCCAGCCGAAAAAAAAACCTCGTGGACCCAACAACTTCGAACCCTTTCTTAAATGCTGCTTGCTTTACTATTACTAAAACAACTGTACACCGGTAAAAAACGTTTCTAAGGTGAATCTATAACCCACTAAGTATTCGTATTTACCTAAAGAATCCTACATTTTTTTTTCAGAACTAAATCTATGAATTACCTTTAGGCTAAGTTGAGGGGCAAGGGACTATATAATTAATGGCTACCGATTTGGTCTTCACTCCTATTTTCAGCAATGGATGGCCGCATAATGACTTTAACGCCAGAGATTTTTTTTTTATTTCTTCAACTGCTTTTTTAAGACCAAATATTAGTGAATCCAGCGATTTTCAGCTGCGGCAATACATTATCTTCTGCAGTAGGAAAACCAAATACGTTTACTTTCTTGTACCAAAGATTAATGCACAGTCTGTATGCCACTGAACAGCCAAGATATTTTTGGTTCTCACCCCCCCCCCCCCCTCCCATGTGAAGACATTAATCTTTGAGAGCCATCAAACCTTCATTAAGCACAACAAAAGAACAGTTGCAGTATTTTAGGATGCGTCGCGGCATCAGCACTAATAGCCTTCGGAACATGGCTTCCAATGCCGAAGTTGCCACGTTGAGCTAACTACTCGAGAACAGATCACACTGTCCTGTAATTACGAAGATTTACATTGAAAAAAATCTTGAGGTGTAGATTATCATCCTTAACGACGCGTACAGGCTACAGGAAAAAAGACTTCATATTTTATCTTTTAAACGCATACTTTTTTCTCCACCAGGCCTTAGTGTATATTTTCCAGCCCTGCGCCATTTTATTCTCTGATATCGCAAAGTAGAATATCACGAAGAATCTGTTCTTTAATATCTAACGTTAGCACCGTTTGAGCACTGGCGATTTCGCACAACGAAATGATGCACGAACCGCGGGCAAGAACATAATACACTGAACACCGTCTTCTAACCCTGCCTCATCTCACACACAAACATGCACTCCAAAAAAAAAAAAACAAAAAAAAAACAAAACAAAAAAAACAACAGCAACTGGCAACTGTCTTAAAACAGACATTAATAATAATGGCAGAAGGCTGTTGCACAAATGTTAAGTATGTTGACAGTTGATATTTCATAATCATCTCTGGCCATAGGTTACTGCTTCAGCTATGCCTACCCGAAGAGGAACGTTAGAGGTAATTACGGATCTGTTATCAATGAGCTCAGTGCAGGAAAGACGCCAACTGAAAAATAAGTTTTTAAGCGCACTTGCCCAAGCTCCTTTCACCCGATAAAAGAACTCACCTAAAGGCACCAACCCCTTTAATTCCTCCCCTTTCACCATAACCACCACCCCCCCCCCCCCAACACCGCCCCCCTCTTGCCGCCCAAAGCCAACTTTGCCCTAGTACAAGCTGTGGAACATACTCAAAAGACGTTTACATATACAGTACCAAGCAAACCTCTTTAAGCCTTTTTTTTTATTTCTTACGTGACCTGTGTGGCACAAGTTTACTTCGCTATCTTAAACTGTCTGAGTAACTCAAGGGTTGTGAACAACTGTGGATTAAGACTCTGATTCTCTGAGTGAGTTATCATGGTCAAGTGCGAGATTCGTTAACAAGATAATTCACGCACGCCTCTCATTTCCTCTCACACACATAAATACAATGCGAACGCTTTACATTATAAAAAAAAAATCATCAACGTAATATCCACACGTTCCTAGAATGTCATAGCAACATCGCTATGACATGCCGCATTTGGATACGTCATACGTACACACAACACGACACTCCTAGCTGACACAGGACACGCGACACTCCAATACAGCGAGACCTTTCTTTCCAAAAAAAAAAAAAAAGCAATAGTTTATTACAATTCAAGTTAATACTTATCCCCTGGCTTTCTGGATATCGCCAACTGACGACAATTAAAGACTGTCTAAGTTTGCCTTACGTCTTTTTTTGGTTTGATCAAGATATTCAGTGATGCGACATCAGTTTTTTGTTCTTGTTGTTTTTCTTTTACATCTGTCGGTTCAAAGCTTCTGACACATATTTTTGAACGCGCTGATTGATCTCTCTGTCCATCAAATCACAGACTTTATCAGAAAACTGTTGAGCAATTAGTGAATTGATGTCATCGGTTTGGAAATCTTGCTCCAAGCCAAAGGTTTCGCTTATCTTGCGACAGAGATCCTTGCCGGCACTCATGTTTTCCTTCAGTACTTCCGGATGCTACAACACGAGTCGACAATCAAATAATTTCAAGAGAGCTCGAAGTCACATGTCACTATTGTTTAAGGATAGGACGCCTCCTAGACAATTAGGCCACAAAACAAATTAGGCCACTAGACGAGACAATTAGGACTCGAGACGATTAGGCCAAAGACGTTACGGACCAGGTCAATTAGGCCACGGTTTCCAATTTTATCACTTATGATAGCTCGAAGTCAAATGTCACTATTGCTTTTAGGAGAGGACATGTCACCATACGTGTGCAGCTCAGAAATACAAAGAAGCATACCCCTACAGAGTGCGATGGCAGGTATGGTGACATGTCTACAAACCACTGCTTTACTGGGCATTCACCCATAAACTTTTCTTATAATCATTGGCAGGGACTGGCTAGTTTACAAATGCTGACACTATCTCCCATCAGTCCCCTCGTCTACATGACTCCATAATAATCATAATAACGGCTCAGAGGGGGCAGATGAAACACAAAGCCGTAATTTGAAATTACACACTCACAAAATAAAAAGCCCACATACATAAAACTATTATTCCATACCTCCTTAATTATCTCGGCAAGCTTTTCAGTATATCGTTGCAAACCCGCCATAACTTCTTTTATAGTTTCTGGAAACAATCAAATGCATTAAAAACAGAAATACGATCGTTAAGACATTCAAAATTTGTTATTATGTAAAAAATGTCTTAGTTAAACGTTTATTCATCAAGACCTTGCATTTAAATTAAACCTTAAATAAAATTCAATTAATCGCCCACAGACAAAACTGTATTTCACTGCCACTTCCAGGATTCTTCAAATTGTGTTTAATCCTGAAAATTACAACCATACTGTTTCTTAAAATCAATTACTGGAAAGTGGTCCAAACACACCTGGTTTCGATGCAGGCTGATTTGTTTTCAGATCCAACTTCAAATTTGACCGATCACCTTTAGACTCCTCGCCTTGTTGTCTGGGGCTGCAATGTAAACAATACCGAATCACAACGAATAACAAGTCCCTCGATTTGTTTTAAATCAAATACCAAAGCGTCCATAATTAAACTTCCCTGAATTCTGCACAAAAATGTAACTTAGGGATATCGCCCTAAAGGATGACCTTTTTGTTGTTGGATGTGGAACATCGAATTTCAAATAGTAGTATTATAACGCACAAAATACCTGGGCAGAGGCTTCTCGGCAGGGGGCGATGGCACACTGCTTGGCTGACCGCCCTCCCTTGAAGTCCTACGAAATGCTGAGGTCTGAGAAGCTATAAGGCCACCAGGTAGCGTCACACTGTCACTTTCACCTTTATTTCTCAAGGCCGTGCTCTGTGAAGGTTCTCTACACGGGCTTTTGATGGTTTGTGTTCCTGGCACGGAAGGTGACGTCATACTCGACTGAATGCTCGTTGGCGCCGTAACTGTTGTTAGTGACGTCACAGTGGAGTCTGATGACGCAAGCGATGACGCAAGCGCCGCCGCGGCAACATTGACGCGCGGTGACGTCACGGCAGACGATGACGCCGACGAAGACTGAGAGGACGAGTTGGCGACATCTAGCGGATGCTTTGCGGGGATCTGCTTCATCCATTGCAGCTTGCCCGCAAGCGGGCCACTGTTGGTGAGGCTACTCCCGCGGTGTCGGCGCGGCACCTGCGGCGAAGAAGACACCATCTCCGCATTGCCACCTTTATGGGACGTGAGCAGGTTTGTTAGCAGTTCTTTGTTCCGTGACAGCAACGTACCCGTTTTCACGCGCCCCTCGCTTTGCTCCGTTAGCCGCGGCGACGACGGATCGCTAGGATCACTGTTTACGGCACTGTCGATACTTGACCGGGGCCGGGCATAAGGTCTGTATGAGTTATCAGTTGAAATGTTTTCGGATGTGGCACCGGCGGTCAGGAACAGTCGGCTTGTGCCCTGCAGATCTTCCGGTTCTCCTTCCCTCCGCCGTGGTCCTAACCGCTCAGGAGGCTTCATAGGCACAGGTTCATTTTCTTTTGAAACGAAGTGCGAGGCATTCCTCGACCGCGCCCAGGCCTCGCTTGGTTTCGGTGGCGTCGCTGGCGGGTGCTTGAAGGCGTCAGGTGGCGGTTGCGACGGCAGAGGTGGCGGCGGTTGTGTGGGTAGGGCTGGCGGTGCCGGGGACGATAGACGAATATTGGTCACCTCGACCTTTGACCTCCGCTCCTCTTTCACCGGTGTCTCGTCCAGACTGTCTGACGACGTGGACCGAGACAGATCCACCGGCCTGCCCGCCGTACCCACGCCCCGCGGACTGTCAACCTTTGTGGACATATTAACTGGAGACCTGGAATGCCATGGCGACAACCCAGAGGCTGTTGCTTTAACAACTTCGTTGATCTCCGACACTGTTCGGGCTGTTGTCATATTGGCGGCATTCGCTTCATAAATCTGCCTCAGTAACGCTGTACTTGACGGTATACTTGGAGCACTTGAGTGACTGTCTGATCTCGGGCTCGCTGCAACACCAAATGTCCCTCGAGCGCTTGTTTTGACGTCATCGTTCGTTTGATCGGCGGCAATGTCCGTAGTCTGAGACAGTGGTCCGCTGAACGTCGACGACTTGGACACACGTGTCACTGGCGGTGGAGGGGGCATGGCAAGCCTATCCTGTAGCTCTTTAGACAACGCCCCGGCATCGTCTCGCGGCGGCGGTACTGTTGGGGGAGGAGGCATCGCCACACTATCGTCCACATCGTGCTCCTTTGATGGCACATCACCACTTCTCTCCTCTTTAGCGCTGAGTGTGGCGTCTGCGAGATTTGGTGAGGACTTGAACTTGGCCTTCATGCCGGCGTTGAGCCTCTCGCGCCGGGCCGCAGCACTCTTGCGAGCGGCAGCACTTTTCACGGCGGTGGAGGCTGCGGGGGTCACTCCAGACGCCGCCATGGCGGGACCGCCCCCAGGTCGCGGGGACGGCGACGTACTCTCGCTGTCCTCCTGACGTCAACATACACGGGGACATAGATACACTTCATATTTTACATGTAACTACACATTTCGCTTTGACGAAAATAGTGCACATAAAGCTGACTTTAATTGGTCAATTTTTCAACAATTGTTCAGGTAAAACCTAGGCTTTTTTCCATACGCAGTATTAACACTTGAAACAAAATCGCACCTGTGAATGCAAACATCCCCACAACAATCTTGCATCTCCTTGTTGTCCTTTTTTTTCTTTTTTTTTTTTTCTGGGAGAGGGGGTATGCCCAATTGTTTCAATACTTCAATTCGCCTTCCAGCCGTTATGTAATTTATCACATTAAAGGTCATACCAGTGATGCAGAAATGGGAAGAACTCGAATCAACTTGAACAAAATCGAGACGAAAAAACGAAAAACGAATATGGTGGGCGTAGGGGGAGGCTAACTCACCGCGCCACCGAGCCCGTGGCTGGATCGCGCGCGTATCAGCTTAGCCGTGGAGCTGGACGTCTGCTTCAGGTAGCTCGGTGTGTTCTTATCCGACGACTTACGCTGAAACAGGAACCGCAGCACGCTGTGTGGGTGAACATGTGTGAGCGGAGCCCGCCTGACTGCGCAAAGAAGGTTGGGGTGGGGGAAGGTGGAGGGGGGGGGTTGGATTTCAATGAACGAAAAGGCATGCTGTAAAGTTAAAGCTGGGAAGTCATTTGATGCCATGTGTTTGATCAAAACACTTTCTTATTTTCTCTCTTCGCCATTCGCACAATGCCAGGAATGTGTGAACAAGCGGATTCATGAATGCACGCGCATCTTATTCTCTGGTCCGATCTACAACTCACCTTCTCGTTCGCATCTACATTTTCTACAGCAGCCAAAATATTCTTCTCAGATCTTGACTGAGCTGATTTTTTCAGAGGTCCGCCGATCTGGATGTCTGCCTTGCTTGCTGCGAACAAAAGAATAGCACTGATTTTTTTTTTTAAGTAATAACATTCGAGTGTTGTAAAGTACGTTAATCATAGAACTATTAGCGTGACTAGGCATGAATCAGGAATTTCTGAACGCCTGTAGACCCTGGGACGTCACGTGAAACAGCACCGCCTCCCTCTCTTTAATAAAGTGGACCATGGCGTTGAAACATTTTAGAAAAGGATTTAAAGAATTTATTACTTAAGCACAAATAAACATGTATATGAAAGACAACATAATATTAGTTTGCATTTGAAATTTACTCATTACAACGCAGTGAATACGTATTGATTTAATTAGCACATTTGATTAATCGAGAAAATTTCTAATACATGTGTGGCTCCCCAGCAACAAATCGCTATTTTTAATTTAGGAATGAAAAATGTTAAATTACTAAGCTTTCGTTAATATGATTAGAGGTATCTAATGTCAACAGCTACACACGGAGCGTCACGTTTTAGTGACCAGGACGGGTATCACACAGCATTGATCGAACGGGCTGGTCCTGCAATCCTTTAAATGCTTAAATAAAAAAGACGACCAGCTTTAGGATGCGTTTCAGCTGTCTTACCAAGATTTTTCAAACTTTACTTCTAAGAATTTCTTGTAACAAGAAAGTCACACTGGAATTGAAAGCTTTTACTGTGGAAACAATGGACAATTTTACTAATTTATCTTGGCTGAAAAAAGAGGTACACCTAAGACCTGCGCTCGATTCATGCTTACTCAGTTATTAAAATTAATGCTCTTGGTTAAAAAAAGAACTTGCTTTTTGCTTTGACACAATGATCACTATTCTCAGGGGTCACTCCGTAATATACAAAGTACATGTTCGCTGTACAACGTAATTGTTAATTTCTAATCATCACATAAATACACATCAACGCGATCGTTGAAATGCATACAAGAGAACAACACAAGACAAAACGACAGTGCAACGGCTGATCTAGGTTCACCTATCTGTGAAATATGTAAAGAACACAATACTACAGCAACTTCCCCCATGGAACTTCCGATTAACGAGAGTCTACCGTAAGGCAAGGGCATCACACACATGGGGGTTTGGACAACTCGGCCCATTACCAACTCGGCCTACTTCCAACTCGGCCCTTTTTGGACAGCTCGGCCCAAACTTTTTTGGACGACTCGGCTCACTTTTACCGACTCGGCCCAATAGTGAAAGACGACTCGGCCCATTTTTTTGGCCACTTTACTATTTCCTATTGGAGTTTTTACTGCTGATTTTGATTAGAACTAGAAGCCCTTTTATGACACAGTTATGATTTTTGATACGAGTTAATCGAACAATGAAAGACTGGAGACATTTGTTACATGAGGTTATGAAGGGCGGGAGATGTTTCTTATAATGCGCATTATTTTTCGAGATGACAGGGATGACTGCAACTAATGAATACTCCGGTGTTATTGAGCTCAACTGCAATTTCTGCTGCCTTCGATTGCATTTCTTATGATCAACATTGTTTTTCACAATGACAGAGATTACTGAAAGGAGTCTGAATGTCACAAACATCAAATATTACAATACCCATTTAACACACCATTTTACGGTTTGTGATGCGGACACAAATATCACTCGCCATGCACTTCATGCGTTATGGTGATATTGGTTATTTTACACACCAAAAATTGCACTTCAGCACTCTTTGAGCTTGGTACTTAAAAATTGCAATAATTGCAATTAAATTAATGTTGTTCACGTGGTCGCGTACACAGGTAAAGATTACAATTAATTCCCATCACTCTCAACCAAAATAACCGAATTAATGAGCGATTTGCAATTGATTTTACTCACGAGTGTTATATTATAAATGCAATTAATTGTTCACAACAATAATTGCTATTCATTTCAATCAAAGGTATCACTCAAGCTCCCTTGACGTGTAGTCAAACCTTTGATCTAACCATCACAGAGCACATAAAGGTGTCAAAAGAACTCTGTTACTGTTTTGAACAAAACATCTTTCATCTTAAAATCACACAGAGTACATAAGTAAATTATGATTTTTTTATAAATTGCGTCTAAATAATTCTGTTATTGTCATGAGCAAGAGTTGCTTGATTGCATTAAAACCCGTGATTCTTGGTACCGAGATTTCAATATAGGTGCTGGGAACCTTACGAAATATTTTTTTCACAATTAAAATGGTGTGTAAAATTGTTTTGATGTTTGGTGCCAAATTTCAAAGGTGGCACCAACTTGCCAATGGAAAGTGGCGCTGACTTGACCAAAAACTACCGACAATGTTTCGTGCCGACACAGGTGCCGACTTGTCCATATCCCTGGTAAAAAAGTTTGTTTTTCTGTGTAATAATCTCATACTGCAATCCACAATTAGAGGTGGTTTGTTCTCCTGACACATGCATAATCGACAATGGACAAAGTTCAAACACTTCTTCCATACAAGACACTAAAAAAACTCACATATTTGGAGAAAATTTTCGATAAAAATGTTTTGGGCCGAGTTGGTAATATGGGCCGAGTCGTCTTTCACGAATGGGCCGAGTTGTCCAAAAGTTGGGCCGAGTCGTCTTTCGCGATGGGCCGAGTTTGTGTGGGCCGAGTTGGTAATGGGCCGAGTTGTCCAAAGACCCACACATGCACTCTTTAAGGCGGTATTTTGACCCTTTTATGTGTGAAGGTAAAAACATGGGAAAAGAAAAAGTCGGATTTCTTTTATGTTCTTTTTCTTTTTGCTTGTTTTTTTTTCAGGGTTTGTGCTTCCCATGCTAGAACATTGGTAAAATTTGCGCATGCTCAAAACAGAAGGCGCTAGGCTTACAACGCCGCAGGGCCACTACACTGGTGCGTCGCAAGGCTTTGCTGCAGGTCAGCGAATGGCCTTTCCGCGGGCTCCCGCCTCTCTTATGCTTCTTACCCGACACTTTGGCTACAATACGTGACACACAAGTGACGTCAACTTTGCTACTATAGTAACACAAACAAACAGCTTCACGGTGAGTAAAGGTACGTGTATCCAAGTCATCTCACAAATGTTGGGTCTAACAGACTGATAGGAAAAAATACCCATTTACTGCACCTCATTCTTAAGTGCGGTAATGAGGGACGAGTAAGATTTATGTATTTATTTTAGGTACGGGAAGCTCCACCTAAACAGACCACCACTCTGCCTTTATATGACTGGCAAACTGAAGATGAAATGTTCAAAATGAAACTGTCAACAAAATGTCACAAGTACAAAGCACTCGGCTGTAAGCATAATGTTACGGCACAGCACAGATATTTCATTATACAGCAAACACCGCGCCATTTGGCGGCGTTTAAGTTCGGTCAAGGACTCCGTCACATCTCACTGGGCCGATTTCACAACTTAAGTCTAGACCTGGTCTGAAACCAGGTTTCAAACCCAGTCTAGACAGGGTTTTGTCCAGTTTATACATACATAGAAGTTCACATATGAATGTGGTCTGGACCGAGACTGTGAAATTCACTATGGTCTGAAACCCAGTCTTAACCGCAGTTTAGACTGAGTTTGCTCCAAACCAGGTCTAGACTTAAGTTGTGAAATCGGCCCACTGTGTCTCTTGCGGGGTAGTCTTGCCACCCGTTGACGCAAATCCTTGCTGCATCCTTCCGCTATGTGCTGTGGGTAACCGCTCACAGCGTGCAGGAACTATGAGGAAAATCCATCCTACAGCATTTTGGGGGCAACGCAAATTCTGCTTCTGTTGAATACGAAAATCTTGTAGCAAAGCTAGCCGAAGATGCAGTGAGATGTTATCAGAGCCTTGGTCTTACTTTTTGAAATAATGTATTTGTCTTAGAAAAGTTAAAAGTGGTAGGATTTACAGACAGAGTACAAGTATGTGAGAAACAAAGCCATTTTCGTTATACCCTCAATTAGTACTGGTACTATGTTACGGTAGGCCAAATCGCATTATCATGAAACGAAGAACTTTGCCTTTGGATACAAGAACGTCTGTGATATAACCCCGAAGAGAATAATAAAAGGTTTATCATAAAATCATGCCAGAAACTCCCAAATTCCGCAGCCATTCTGTTCTCTTGTTTGATATTTTCACGACATTTCGCATACTGTCGATGAGTGAGGGGATTAATTGAGGATATAACCAAAAGCAGTACAGATAAGAACCTTTTCCCCAGTAAAAGCCATTAAAACTCGGAAATACGCTTTTTACACAAAACACACACCCTCGGAAAAGAAAGAAACAAAAAGAAACCTTTCACAGCAATACTAACATAAAAGATGCTTTATTAACCCATTGTCCGGCAAGCGTTCAATCTGCTACGGTGCCTACGTTTTTTTTCTTTCACCCATAAACGCACAATTATCGCCCTTCCACGTGTTCGTACCGTACGCTCTAGCGGCTCCGGGGGGCGGCTGTGGGAGCAAGCGGCCGGCCCCCGACGCCCCCCTCGACGCCGTCGGGGTCTTAGACCGGGGCGCCAGGCGTCCGGCCCCGCCTTTAGCCTGTGATGGACTCCCACCCGCAATGTCTAACATAGATGACCATTTGCGCATGGGCGACGTGGGCTGTGTTTCCGGTGCCCACCGGCGCCTTTCCGGTGTCCCCAGGGTCGGGATGGGTGAGCTTATTGGGGACCTAAACTCGCGATCTGTATTTTGTTGAAGGCAACGTAGAACAGGTCAAATAAAACACTTAAAATTTTCGGCGGAATTACAATCACTCAATCGATTTTGAATAAAATTTCCAGAAATACTGTCCTGAAGAAAATATGTACACTTTTATAAACTACTGACAACATCCAGTTTAGAAGTCGATTTTGAAAAGATATGGTCCTCCGATCACAATATTGTAAAATGCAACACAAAATTTCAACAGAATATGGTTTACAATAGAAGACAGATATTTTCATACTTACTCAATACAAATGTTTATATATATATATTTTCGTCATGCACAGTCTGATTTACAAAAGCAACTTAAAATTCCTTAAAATCAAATAAAGCTAAAATACGACCACGGCCGACTGGTACCACAAAAACATAAAAAATCCTCATCAAGCCACTTCAACTTCTGCACAAGTTCAAAGAAGGCAAATTATTACTGTTGGGACAACCGAAATGGGTAGCACTATACTGACCAGTTCTGAAGCTCGCTTCGCCTATAGTCTTCCGTCTGTCACTTCCGGGTTCCGGTTTCCTTCTTGGTCCTCCGGTGCTTCTCCGCCCACCCGCACTATCCTGCAATTCACAAAAAATATATATGTGTTTAATATTTATGAAAACCAAGCTGACAAGGGTGGACGGGATACAAGCACACTACATCTGTCTGTGCACATTTTTTTATTGAAAACAGTGCAGTGAATTACACACAAACGCACAAAAACTAAATTGCTGTGGATCTTACTTATTTCTCGATGCCGTATAGTGATATCATCCGCAAATAGTATTCACGTTCGCTATAAAATCTTTAACCTTGTGATTAGTATGTCTGAAATTGCATCGTACGATTTCCGGATTCGAACGTAAGATCTGAAATTTAACAATGAAGTCACTGAAACACGCATTGGTTTGTGTATAAAAAGTACGAAACATACTACATTAGTTCTGAGAGGATAAATGACTTGATATCAACACAACCAAGTCTTAAAACATTGATAAAATCGGACTAGGAAGCTACGCCAGTGATCCTGGTTGACAATATCGAGGACGAAATTCTCTGCCAAATTTAGAACGGGTTTCCGCAAGGAGGGGGGGGGGGGGGGGGGGAGGTACCCAGGTCCAGACTGAACCTGAAAAATTTACACCTGGTCTTTCAGCTTTAGCACTCAACTGAATAAACATTTCAAATTGTTTACTCGCACAGGATGCAACAGAGGTAATGATAAAATAAGACTTGGTGTTGCCAAGTTTTAGAATTTGCGATGTTTAAAATGGTAAGTAAACTTACAGCAGAGAGGTGAGTAGCCAGAATATCATTATCACTTATATACGGTTCCAAAACAAACAGATTTGTGTTAATACTAGCAGGAAAGAACAGAAACAGATGGCAAAACTGTACATGACGTCAAACATTCAGTCGATCCTGTTACATCTACACTACCCTACATGTAAAAAGCCGAGAGTTTTTCCTGAGCTATAGACACCTTCAACTAAAGCTCCAATATGCACACAAATGCCCAAGGTGACAATTTTGTTTCGTGATAAAACAACCAACCTTTTTCAAAGCAAGGGTTTTTGCATCGGAAGTTTTGGAAACAGTTCGTATTTCATTACTTCCTTTCCATCCTATCTGATATTTGAAAAAATTTGACAGAAAAAAATGTGTAAATGCGCTTCATGGCATATCAAGCAATTAACTTCAACATAATTTTTATTTCAAAACACAAAAGCCATGCGTGCAACATTTACGCCACCTACACTTCGAAAATTTAAACTTCGTCACCGGGTTTAATATTTCCACTGTCGCAGAGGATGTAACAACATAAGGCCCACTCAATTTCCTACAAATGACACAACTCTTGGATAACTAGTGTGCTTCGTGAGCCACTGTCTTACAGTGAATCTGTCAAATCAGTCACTTTACACAGTTTACGTTAACGCTTTGCTACGGTTTCAAAGTAAACAGATCGGTATTTAACATTAAAAGGAAAGAACAGGGGAACAGATGGCAACCGCTGTAAATGAAGTCAAACATTCACTCGAACTTGTAAAATCTGACTTTACAAAGTCACCGAAATTTTCAGTGAATCTGTCATATTGAGAGTTTTATGAAAAATTTTATTTGAAAGTGCGATTTTCAGAAAATACTGTTTGTAATAATACACAACAATAACAATTCTTAATATTCAAGTAAAACGTGTCATTTAACCACAAATATATGTCACAAAGTAAGCTTAGTAACCCATAACCTTACAGAGAAGTTGCTCAGTTTATTTTGCAACAAAACAAGTTCTTCGTGCTATTTTAGGATGATTTTAATAATAAAAACAAACGAAATCATAAAATAAGCAAATATTATATAAAACAATTTAAAAATCAGGAGAGTACACTGATTCAGACCATATATTAATGGTGTTCATTAACTGCAACAACATAATGTACGATATTTTACACAGACAAGAAAAATTTCACTGAAAATTTCAGGTACTTCGAAAGGTCACTGATTTGACAGATTCGCTGCAACAGGTACACTGTTTCGAAACTAGAGCGCCTTGTGGATGAGTACATTAATGGCCACTTAGCCGAACACCCTGTGCGTTTTGTTTTCGGATATTTTGGGATCTGGATCACAATCCCAGGGGAAATTATTAGGCCACATAAGGCATGTCAAAGGGTCAGTATTATTATCGTTGTTTTTGTTGTTGTTGAAAAGTCAACAAATGATCTTAGAAGTAGGATTTCGCCTCTGCTTTCTTTGGGGGAGGGGGAGCATACTGTACTCCCTACCATATAACAACACGGGGGGCTCCAAACACACAACATGCATGTTGAACGACAAAAGAAATGGTCATGCTTAAGACAGAGCATCCAAACGAAAAAAAAAAAAACACGGAAGCAAATACGCAATAACAATTGTCTAGTCTTATATGATACGCTTGATCAAGGCATGTTTACCCGTCTCATCCATTTACTTTTCAATCCAAAAGAGCCTAAATCTAACGATTTCCATAGCTTACAAAGCAATAAAAATAACATATATCACGTTTTTTTTTTTTGCATTAATGGTGCAAAATTTAAGGTAAAAACAGTCAGAAACATACAGCCTGGCGATTTATTTACTTGACTTTATTCGTACTTTTAGTTCAAGAACTACTTCTTCCTAATGTCTTCCTTCCTTGTAATGGCTTCCTTTTTTTGTCTGAGCTTAACAGATGAAACAATTTACACATATCTTACATCCCTCAGTTAGTTTACACAATGCTCTTGTTAATATTTTTCGGTTTTACCAACAACACGTGTTAATACTTAACCACCACACCGTTCCTACAAGGACATCACACCTACCGTTTGTAATTTTCGCCGGCTTTCCTCTATGGCTTTCCCTACTTCTTCTTTCTTCCTTGCGTTACGCTGCATTAAGTAAGATTGTTAATTTTTTTAACAACGAAAACCCATTTTTATGTGGCATAACAAAAGAAGAAAATTATTAGAAATCAAATAAAAAAATCTTTTTTCCCTTCAGTTGCTAAGGTGAATCGGGTTAAAAACGATTTGAAGGAAGGCAGATGCGCCATGTGAATTTGTGCTACAACGTGTAAGGGTGTGGAAATATGCCTGGAAACGTGCTACCGAATAAAGCGGCCAGCTGCCGAGTTGGGATAACACAACTATTTCAAAGCCGAACTATAAAGGTTTAAATTCCCCAGCAGTCCTCTTCCATGTGTTTCGGCTTCATGAGTCAATTCTCACATAAACATACAAAAAAAAAAAAAAGAAAAAGAAACTCACATTTGCCGCCAATGTAGGTCCGCCATGCCTGCAAAATGAGACCGCATTCATTGCATTTCCGCATCGCGAGTTATAACTTATCACAAACAATATCATATAATATCATATTATAAATCTGTGCTTTTAATTTATTGTTTTTTAATTAACAGGAACCTTTTTTAAAATTGAACAGGAACTTGACTACGTCTCGAGGAGTACGTCTATCCCCCGTGGGCGATATGGTGTGAGGCTGTTGCGTGTTAACCACGCAAAATTTAAAAATGGAAAGATAGGTAGACATAGTGTCTAACATTCAAACGAATCAATCCATTAACCAGTAGGCGCGTGAGACTGCCGTAGGTACGCTAAGAACAGCGCCGATTTTGAAAAATCCGCCATTTTGTCAAAGTAAGTTCCATCCTGAAAATTCTTGGTTACTGCACTGCGAAAGGATCCAGAGAAGCCGTGTACAAAATTTGAAACGAATCCATCCATCAATGTGGCCTGTAGGCGCGTGAGAGTGCCGTATATACGCTAAGTCCAGCGCCGATTTTTAAAAGTCCGCCATTTTGTCAATTTTTGCCCGATCCGGAAAATTCTTGGTCACAGCACTGCGGAAGGGTCCAGAGAAGCCGTGTACAAAATTTAAAACGAATCCATTTTTTAATGTGGCTTTTAGGCGCGTGAGACTGCCGTATATCCGCTAAGTCCAGTACCGATTTTTAAAAGTCCGCCATTTTGTCAATTTTTGCCCGATCCGGAAAATTCTTGGTCACTGCACTGCGGAAGGGTCCAGAGAAGCCGTGTACAAAATTTGAACCGAATCCATTCATTAATGTGGTCTGTAGGCGCGTGAGACTGAAGCGTGACAGACGGACAGACAGACGGCCGGACAGACGGCAGGACGGACAGACCGAAAAGTTCAAAACTATATAACTCCGTTCCACGGGGGATAACTTATCGTTTCTAATTTGTTGTCAAAATTGTGGAATTTAATTGGGACTCAAAGCCAAGAAAAGAACATTCTTATAAAATGAAACACGACCATCTCTTCACCACACGTGTTCTTTACTATTTTTTTCGCTAGGGCGTGCTTGTTATCGGCGGGCTTCACTTACTGCCTGAGGTGCATCTGCTGGGCTCTGGTCAGGAACTTCGTGGAGATGCTGGATCTGTGGCTCAGCACAGTGTTGGCTGCGTCCTGGTCCAACATGTCCATCTTAAGAAAGTTGTCGTGAAGAAATTTTTCCTGATTTAAAAAAAAAAAAAAAAACAGAAAAGAAACCGAGTAAAAGCGTGTCACTGGTAGGTACCACTCACTCAGAATTTCCACTAATCTAAAGAAATTCATTGTAAATCAAAAGGGATCACAATCAAAACAAGAAGCCGTGAAGAAAAATACTCTTATCCGGAGACAAGCAAGGCTGGATAAACTGGCTGGTGTGTGACGCCTGCGGTGTGTTTGTGTGGTGGCTAAAAGCTTTCATAGCGATGCAAACTTTGTTCTGCGCACCACTCCAGAAGGATCAACAACACATGTGTGTGTACCTGATCAGGTGTCGTCACCAGCTTGCCCGTGTCTGGAGCCGCTAAGTCACTTTCGTCGTCGCTTACGTCATCTAACGACGGCACGTCGGTACCTTCTGAACCTGAGCACACGTAAATAACACTCACTCACAGTTTTCCTTCTGCATCTTCATAAACTGAATACCACTTGAAGTTTCAATAGTTTCAATAAATATAGACTAGTATGACTTATCTGTGCACTGAGCTTCTAAATTTCAAAATCTGTAATCTACATAAATGTTCTTCAATGAAATATTTCTGAATCTATTTAGAAGCCAAGATTTTCGCAGCAATACTTATGTAGTCACCAGCTTCGTTACTTAAATTACCTTTATATTTTTAATGTTTTTTTAATTTATTTACGATGCATTTTACATTAAAGGAATTTCATACTTAAAAATCTTGTATACCTATTTCAGATAAAGGGCCAACCATGAAAAACGTAAGCGCGGAGAAATGGGGAAGGGGGGTGGGTGGGAGGGAGAGCTTCCAGAGCAATGAGAGCGCTGATGTTCTAGTCAGCTGTTGACATCATACAGGGATGGAAGGGCGCGGGAGCTCCGTACGTGCTTCGCGAACCCAATGAGTCCCTATTAGTGTTGTTTGAAATTGTGCAATATCATTAGTATATCGCTAATAATCAGTAGCATTAAATAAGCATCAAAAAGAAACGCCGAAAGACTGGGCAAAGAACGCTTTGTACGAGGCTGTTTTCAGCCATCAGTCCTCTGAACATCTTGTTAATGTCAGTTAAGAAAGTTCTAAAAGTACGTCTCACTTCGCTTAATTAAGTTCGCAGTGGAATTATACAACGAACAACTGAATTATTTTGTAACGCTCAAAACAGCTTTGTAGAAAATGTCTGCGTGCTTGTCTTATATTCAAATCTCGTTTAAAGATTCAAATATATATTTTTCAGACAAGAAACAGCAGAAAACGTTACTACTCCCCAACTAGAAGACTCTTAAAGAGCTCTCTAATAAAAGTGTGTTTCTGTTTATTATCGTACTTATTTTATTAGTTGAGCAATAACAGCATTTAAGTGCGAAAAGAAAATCAGGTTATAAGTCATATATGACGTCACTTCACTCTAAGCTCTTTTTGATACCTGGCGGGTCGACTTTCTTTACAGTGATTCGTCTTTTTGGTTTTTCTTTATTAAAATATATTACAACAATTTATCAGTAATTAGTCACCTCTTGAAAACAAACATGGTTGGAAGAAGCAGCCATTTCCTAAATAACCCCATCCTAATCGTGGCTTATAAAACCACACGACGCAACAACACAGCATAAGATTCCAGATAAAACTTCCCGCCCAAAGTACATTTTCAGAAACGACCTCCTATCCCGCATGTACGTTTTCAATGAATACGGTTTCAGTAGACAGCAAATATTCTCAGGCGGTTCCGTATTCTGATATGCAAAGCTCTTCATCAGGTAAAGCAAGTTTGACACTATTTTACAACACCAATTGTTAATGGGCATACGGCCGATATTTTAATCTTAATTTTTGCACACAAATTTTTGTACATAATTCTTTTTAATCAGGAAATAAACGTCAGGCAAAAAATCTTCAATCTTTAAAATTTGAACTTGAAAATTTCCTGACACAAGAAAGGCGCTCAAGTTACTCAGGTTGAATTTTCGTCCGTAGATTTTCCACTGAACATCCATTTTTAAATTTATCATGTATGTAGAATCTGCCAGAAAATAAATGGGACGAACATCTGGAAGCTGTGTGAAAATTTATTACGACAAGTAAGTATTTACTTATTTCTTTCGCTGTGCCGTTGTCTCCCTCAAATACCCGAAACGACCTGTGAAGAAGAAAAACAGCAATTCAGTGAATGCCTGAGCCCACTGCACACATTTATTCACAACAGTTACTGAACAGTTACTGTCTCGTTAATACTGAATTTTTGAAAGTCAACTAATAAATGTGACCGTTGTTAGAGAACAAAATCCACGTAAAACTAATTGCATCAGCTCCTTGGAACAGGTTAATTTCTGCCACTGAGTGCACGATGAGATGTGCAGGTCATATACGAACACGGCAGCAGGTCTTCACTATCTCGCGTCCATATTCTATACAGATGCCCAACGTAACAAAAGGTCTATGGTCAACTCGGCACCTTGCCAACTCGGCACCTGACCAACTCGGCACTTTTTGGTTAACTCACCAACTCGGCACCCGCCTTGCCAACTCGACACCTGGGTATACCAACTCGGCACCCATTATAACAGACTTGTTTTTTAAACCCTGACACTATCTTTTTGTAACAAAATGCAATTATTCTCGTGAATGACGCACCAAATGTAAGTATTTATTCTCTTTCGTCACAATAACAGAGACCAATTGAAAAGTCTGTGATTTTCTGTGTTGTTTCTTATTGCAATTAAGCGCATATCAGAGATCGGTTTTTTATTAATTTAAACGGTTCAAAATGCGGAGGTTCTTTTTTTTTTGTTTTGTACTGAAGTGTCAGTTTCCATGGTAAATTGAAATTCAGGTTTGAGGGTATAATTGCAATTGGAATAATATTTGACAAGCAATTTGATTGGTTTGCACTTGACTGTGTAATTTACGGAGTAACTTTTGACAAGCAATTGTGATTGGTTCGGTTGCAAAGCTCAAGGGTATAAAAAGGGATGTTTTGTGAAAGAAAGATTCATCACAACTCAATGCAGATAACTACGATTTATGAAATAAGCATAGGATAACTGCAATTTGAAAAATAGACTTCGGATAATTGCGTTCAACTTGTTTTTTCTGGATAAATGTATTTACGGCAAAGAGGTTCTTAGACCTCGGCAGCAGATCGTGAATTGTATTAACTGTTCTAAATTGCAACACAGGACATGCCTCACGGAAATTTCCAGACTAATTATCACGCTGCGAAAAGAGGTTGGTTACATGCATTTTGTAATTTTACAGTGAAAATGAGAATCAAACAGTGAGAATGGTAATATTATGCAGATGCAATTTATTGGTATTTCTATTATTGGAATTGCAATTAATAAATAAACTAGAGTGCAATGATAACAAGCAAACAAAAAACTCAAAAATAAGAACTAGATCCTCAGTAAGGCAGAATCCCGCGTGAAGCAGTGAAAGTAAAATGAGGTCAGGTCATGCTGCAAGGTTTCAAGTTCCTACGACAAGCCCTTCTATGAGAAGTCGGCCGAAGTTGACTATTATCTCGAAAACGATTAGAGATAGAGTGATTTTGAGTTCATTTTTGACCCTTTGTGACCAAATAACGTTACATAAGAAATGCCTGTGGTGACCATGATTTTCTCGGTCATGGTCAAGGTCAAACTCCGGAAGATGACTATTATCTCGAAAACGGTTAGAGATACAGCGACTGAATTCATTTTCGACTCCTTGGGCCTAAACAACTTCACATAAGAGGTACCTAGGTGACCTTGACCTTCTGGGTCACGGTCAAGTTGACTATTATCTCAAGAACGGTTAGAGACAGATTTTGAGTTCATTTTCGACCCTTTGGTCTAAATAATGATACATAAGAGATATCTCGATGGCCTTGATCTTCTCGGTCACGGTCAAGGTCAAAAACAGGAAGTTGACTATTATCTCGAAAACAACGTTACATAAGAGGTACTTCGATGACCTTAAATTTTTGAGTCACGTTCAAGGTCAAAAACCGAAAGTTGACTATTAGCCCTAAAAGGGTTAGAGACAGAGGGATTTGGGGTTAATTTTGAGCCCGTCCCGTTGGACGAATGCGATAACTATGTATACACTTGGGTATATTAGGACGCATTTGCTAAAGAAACAAGTGGGGAAACAAAAGAAGGATGAACGAAGACATGCACGGAACAGAACGCAGCGGGTGTATTCTTAAGATTCTCCCCCACCCCACAGCGGTATTTAAACAAATGCTGCTCTTCTTATTTGCTTTAGAAATTAGCTTTATAGTTGCATTATTTACCAACAGATGGTGTTACAGGACAGTTCATCAACGGACTTTGACGGACTACCTTATATGGTTTGTTTTGTGCTCAATGGGTGCTTATGTGGCTACTTCATAAGAACCACCACATAAGGAACAAAAACCACATAAGTGACGGATGTACCGAAAATCCACCACATAACATATCATTGTGGGCACGGACCAGCTCATAACTATATCCCTCCCTTTCACGGGGGATAATGAAACTGTACGAATTATAATATTTTGTAAGTTACAATTCATGAGATTTAAATTATCGCAATTATTATTAATAAGACAGTGGACAGCACCACTGGCTTTAGTCAGTATTAAGGTAAATGTTCAACTGCAATATTTTGTTGGTATTTTCGGAGAAGCCTTGAACGCAATCAATAAATAGTTTTTGCTATTTTTATATCGAGAAAGGTTGAATAAAAAATTCATGAGTCGACAAAAACATGACTTTTTCATTTATTTTTTTTTTTCGGGTGCCGAGTTGGTATCATCGGGTGCCGAGTTGGCCACACCGGGTGCCGAGTTGGTAAGAATTTAGGTGCCGAGTTGGTAAACGCGGGTGCCGAGTTGGCAGGTGCCGAGTTGGCAAGGTGCCGAGTTGACCAAACCCCTAACAAAACCGTATCTACATCATATCGAAGATATACGTTTAAAACTACAGTAGTGGATGTTCCCAGTCATCGAATTAAATAGCGGTAGAATATTTCGAGTCATGGACGTCCGAATATAAATCTACCAGTGATTCCTGTCGTTTCAATTAACAAAAATAAATATCAACCCCCTCCAATTCTATCAATCACCAATTCGTCACTGCATTAAGGTAAAAAAAAAATCACGACTACGTCACTTACGAGGTGACGGAATCTGGCGAGTCCATGTCGTTGTCAATGTAGATGACGTCAGCCTGCTCCATGTCGTCCGTGTTGTCAAAATCTACCTGCGACTCCATGCGTCTCAGACCGCGGAACATATTCACCCGGCTCGTGTCCATCTATAAAATGTGCGTTATACAGGTGAAAAGGAGAAAGAGAAGTGAGCAAAAAATCAGCAACCGTTACACTGACTGTGCATCAGTCATCAGTACTACCAGCTGTCATCCAGCCCTAAACAACTTTGAAACTGGAGAAGAGTTGGCATGGGTGGTTTGTCGATAGGTACGGTAATAACCGTACATCCTCCCTTTTGTTCATATCAGCTAAACTACGAAGCCTCTGCTAGCACGTGAAAGTGTGAATGCAGAGAAATAGCACTCATCCAAATGCCGACGTCCCCTTCCTCCTTACCAAAATCAAACCGCTCTAGCAGCGAGCACCAGCCACCCTGGCACCTGCCACCCATCTGGTCACCAGCCACACATCTGGTCACCAGACCTACCAGGGCACCTACCACCCATTTGGTCACCAGCCACCCACCTGAGCAATAGCCACTCATCTGGTCACCAGCCACCCACCAGAGCCCCTGCCACCCATCTGGTCACCAGCCACACATCTGGTCACCAGCCACCTAACAGGGCACCTACCACCCATTTGGTCACCAGCCACCCACCTGAGCAATAGCCACTCATCTGGTCACCAGCCACCCCCCGGAGCCCCTGCCACCCATCTGGTCACCAGCCACCCACCAGGGCACCTGCCACCCATCTGGTCACCAGACATCCATCAATCTGAGCAACCAGTCAACCATATGGGTACCAGAACCAACCCACCTGAGCACCAGTCACCCACTTGAGCACCACCCGCCCATCTGAGCACCATCCACCTGACCACCGCTCATCCACCTGAGCACTAGTCACCCACATCAGTAGCCCACACCTGAGCGCCAGCCACCCACCTGCGCACTCTCCGCATCCCCTTCGGCCAGCTCTTCCTCCAGCTCGTCTGACGTCATGGCGCGGAACTCGTCGTCATCGTCGTCGTCGCGATTATTCTCGTCGTCATCGCGGATCACCGACACCTGGCGGATGAACCAGGAACATTCTAGGATTGCCGCCTAACATAGCAATTTCCTTTTCAGAACACTACATTTTTATTTCATCCACATTGTCTTCAAACCACAGACATGTGCTTAATATTAACAAGACTGAAAATATTCAATAGTAATGACTTTTACAAGACTCGCATCTTAGTAGCTCAAACGATTTTAATCACGTCGAAATAGCTTCCAAGTAAAATGTTCCGCTTCACGTACAAAAAAAAAATTCTACGTTTTTTCTTTACCCCGTACAACTCAAAATATTTTACGTTGATGGAGACTGGGGGAAGGGGCGTGAATTACCTGCCGTTTCTGATCATCAAGCTGCCTGATCTGTTTGGCAAGTGTGTCAGCCTCCACTGTGAATCTTCTCTTATCTGAGTTGGTAACAACAAACTAACAATCAAAGAACGGTCACAATGACAAAGGAGACGGTCACAACAATTTGAAATTCGCATGCATTCAGCAGATATTGATTTATTTCGAGTCAGCACGAAGTAATACTGACAGTAAAAAAAAATAGAAGAGTTGACCTTTATTCCATCACTTTGGTAAATTCGCAATAATATTTTTCATGTTGATTCGAAGTAAGTTGATATATGCGTTATTACATGACTTTAGTAGCGCTGTGGCTTCCAAAAACTGGGTTCCGGTTATAGCCGTATGAATCAACCAATCATATTACAGCATTTACCCATGTCATTTAAGAATTGCAAATATGCAGCAATATTGTGATGAGAACGAAGAAGCAAACCGAATAAGATTTGAGCGAACCAGCAACAGATTAGCCTGCAAATACATGGTCTCCTCTACCGAAGAAATATTCATACACAACCTTCACAGTTTTAAAGGAGAGACATCTTCTTTGCGAAACTACAAGGCACATGTTATGTGCGTGTTTTTTGGTAGGGGTCGTTGATTTCTGGGAATGCGGGGCATAATGGAGGAGGGCGGGGGGAGTTGTTGAGAGGTTTTGGGGCTCCTGGGGGACAGGAATTCAAATCTAACTGAAAACCCAAAATTGTGTTGCATGTTTTGTTTTAATCTCGCTGACGGCGATGGCAGGGTTCGCCATCAGCCATTCCCGCCCTAGAAATGAAATTTTCCTTCAGTCGCCAGTAACGTTTACTTTTCCTCGGCATTAACACTCACACACCGTGAACATTAGAACAGACACTTTTCTTCAAATTATCCAGCTTCTCCTGCAACGGATCCACAACGGCCGACCATTCCGATGGATCCAGACTTTTCGCTACGAATCCACAGCCACGCAAACTTAGCCGAGATATATTCCCACAATGCTTTGCGTCTACTCTATTTCTTTCACGAGCACAAATTTCCTTTTTCTTAGTTTCTTCAGATCTCCTTGCAAAAAAATGTAAATTTTCACTCGACTCTTGTGAAGAAACCTCTTCTTCAATGTCGGACAAACTGTCCGGGCTGTAATCCGACTCCGTCAGGGAGTTCACCAAAAACTCGAGCTCCTCAACTGCCATTCTTACGAAGCCATTTGCGGCACCGTCAGTTTTACGACATTCTCCGCCGGCTTGACACATGCCAGTCTCCATCTTTCAAACACCGAACACTTAATTTCTCTGCATCTTGTCAATAGTTATTTACTGCTCATTTCCGTCTGACATTTTCCATTCTGATTTCACGTAACGCTGATGTTGTTTTTTGTTGTTTTGTTTTCTTTCTTTTTTTTTCTTTTTGCCTATTTCTCTGGAAGAGATTTCCGAGACCTGTTTCCATTCGTTATTTTCACTACTGCTTTACAACCAAAGTCACCGGAAGGCATAAACAGCCGCTAAATAAGCAACGATCAAAGGCGCAGACCTGAACTTACACAAGAAATTTCCAACATAATTTAACTACATGTGTTTATAAAAACTTCTGTCTCAATAAATGACACCAGTTTACTCGCCCTCGTATGGTACCCAGTTCTTTATACACATGAATAAACACTTCCTGCAGGTTTGCAAATTAAATTCGAGACAAATCCAATCGTCTTTTTATTGCAAGCATGGATTCGCATCAACAAGAGAGCTCCCGTGGTGGTTTGCTTATCCAACTGAGAGGCAAATAACACCATTTAGGCATTCACATAAAATAAATCCACAAACATTTCAGTTCTTAAGTTGTCTATAATCGCTTGTTTATATATCAGTGTAAAGGTGCAGAAATCATAATTCATCTAATCTAATAGAATAGCTGGCAAATAAAAAGAAATCTGTGTGAATATCGCGGGGATGTCTGGAGCGACACTTTATATCCATTAGCCAATAAGCTTGATAGCCTGGTCTATTCACCTAATGCTTCAAATGACACTTAATGGCACGGCACTCCGTGACTATGAGAATTGTGAATTTATCGGTTGTCAAAAATACGACAAAAAAATTAATAAAATACAGAAACTAGAGTCTCAGTGAGACAGGATCCCCCTTGTAAGGTAAATTATATACAGTAAAACCTCTATTACTGAGCACCTCCCAATAGTGAACACCTTCTATAATGAGCGACTTATGTAGGTCCCAAAATGCCCGGTTCACTTTAGCCCTGACATTTTAACCGAAACTGTAGTCAGCTAATACCTTTGGAGAGTAACATCTGTTCTTGCTGGTCTTGCATGATCACTTTTCAGCTAACATCAACAGAGACAAGTTGTCATTTTGTGGATTTTTTTTCGGATACCAACAAAAATAATATCACGCTGCACATCTAAATATAGGTATATGTATTTTCACTGTGCAAGGTTGCAGGTCACTAAGATAAATGGTTATATGCGAAGTGGTGCGGACAAAATATCGTACAATTGCTAAGCACAACGTAATTTTGAGCAGTGTTTGACAAGTTGTCATTTTGTAAATTATTCACCGATTTCAAAAATGATACGGCACTGCACATCTATAATATATTTACTTTCACTGTGCAAGGTTGCAGGTCCCTATGACAAATGGTTGTATACGAAGTGGTGCGGACAAAATATCGCACCATTGTAAATCCAACGTAATTTTTGGCAATTTGTCATTTTGTCACTTTTTCACCCATTTCAAAAATAATACGACGATAGTACCCACAATATATATATATATATTATATTCATATATATATATATATGTTCACTGCATAAAAATCAGAACCATACCTTAAACAGTTTTTGAGAACTTGTGCGGACAAACCATGTTTCCAGCGGACAGACAGACGGACAAGCTCATTACTATATTCCTCGTTTACACGAGGGACAAAAAAGCATTTATATTTCTGGCGTGTAAGAAACAGGACGGTGTTTAGAATACATAAACCCCCTGTGTAAACAAACCACCCTGCTTTTCGTGCACGGCCATATTTAAGCAAATAAATCTCACCAGACAAACAGACCCCCTTCCAATCTGACAGACCTTTTTTCTGAAACTGTGTATTTTTTTATATATATTGCTACAACATAGATATTTTTGTTGATGTTGTTTTGTTTTATTTATTATTGTAATTTGTTAACACTTGACAAGCCTTTGGCTTGCAAGAGTTATATGAATTTGTGCGAGCAAAATTTGTCCTTTTTTTTTTCTTCTTGACAGTTTTTCCGATTTTTTGTGTCTTCTTCTTCTCTGACACTATGGGCCCTACGACCATGAAACTTGGAACTTATGAAGAGCTTGATCTGAACATGTGCATGTCACTTTTTATTTTCGTCTTTGATTTCGTTTTCTTTGTTAAAACGCCATGTGAAAAGAGTGTATTTTTTGCAAGTAAATGCTTAGCATTTAATGCACAGCACTGAACACAGTTGCTGAACTTTGTGCGAGCTCTCACTGCGCAACCAGATAACACTGCCTGGTCAGTCAATAAAACCTTAAGTCAACAAAAGCCAAACACTACTCGGCTTATAAGACGTATTCAAGCTGTGTTGTTTGCAATAAATTATTCAAGAAATAACCCACTCAAGGAAGTATTTTTGCGTTTTAATTTTTGTCAAGTGTTTAACATTTCGCTAGCGGAATGAGCTTCTAGTTATTATTGCAATACTGCACTTATTGACAAACACAACACATCGCTAAAGGCTTGATATCATCAAACTGAATCCTGACCCGGGGTTCTTGTACCGTACTTATTACAGTAGTCGGACAACTAATCCTACTCAACCATTAAGGGATGAATCGCTTCCACTGAGCTATGACATAACAACAATATTCAGTAAACCAATACGACCCGCCTAAATATTTTCTACTCACTTGAGTTATCACCAAAATATAATTGCACTTAAGTACAACGGCGGCATTGTTCTGGGGTGGGGTGGGGGGGGGGTCAAACTGAAACTGGAGACGCACATTTTTGGCTTTGTAAATGAGAAACCGTAATATTCATATTTCACAATTAGGCACATATGGCAGATGTCACTGTATACTGCGAACCTGCGATCTGAGAAACAGAAGACATCTCTTCAAAGCTATACATAGTGAATCAAACACAGCCTATATTACACAACGGAACTGCAACTACAGGAGTGTTCAACACAACAGAATCTATCTGGTGCACTGTGCACTTTGCTACGAGCAACAGAAAAAAAAGATACACTATACCTATAGATGCTCCTAACAGGTCTGGTTGTCAAGAAAGTCCATAAACCACAACAAAATAGTTGATAAGCGTTTTCACATTATTTCTCTACAAATGTTTAATTACCCGTGATTACCATTTTACTGAATTTTTGGTACTGGAAGTAATTTAGTTGTTTTGCTCCTTTGGCAAATATCCCTGGCACTTTATAACCCAAAACCCCTTGGCAGCAAGGTATCGCTTCTAAATTCTCTGAGCTCTTCATTCTTAAGGCTTCACACTCGCATACTGGTCGCAAAAAGACAACAAAAAACACATTAAACTTGTCCGATTAACTTCACTCTTCTATAGTACCGTAGTTGTTAAATATGTGTTACAGATGTAAAATGGGAAGAAAAAGCCAGGGTGTTGTTACGTCATCAGTTAACATACCTATTATTTACAATCGAATATCAAATATCGGACAGGAATTGCTGGTTTGCCACAGCGGCAAAATGTTCAATAACAAATATCTTTTTTTTTTCTTTATTCATACCCATATTATGGAGTGTAAGATAAAGATGCCTCGACCAGGCCGGTATTCTGATTATGGTGCATATTACTCAGTAACGCGTCAAAGCTGTTTGGCAGTGAAAGCCATGAAGTCATTTCAATTCTTCTCTTGCCCACGGGATCATGCCAACGAACACTCAAGGCACTGAGTAGAATTGTGCCCAAAACGGGCTCATAGAAGTGCCACAGACGGGACGGTGATCAGCTACTACCGGCATTGCATTTTTATTTACCGTAATTTCTAGCGTACAAGTCGCGACTTAACGTTGATTTTAGTTTGTATTTTGTCTTCCTCAACTTACACAGTGGTTCGACTTATGCATTGGTATTTTTTTAATGGTAATTTTATACCATAGGCCTGATGGTGTTCCTTCGAGTTTTTGTTTTCAGGCCCGGGCAGTTTAAAGGCAAACAATATTTAGATAAATTGTTACCACGAAAGACTCCACAAACCATATGTTCACAACGATAAATGACTACACAAGGTTAAGTAGTTAAACAGCTGGACATGTGAGGCAGTGGTACAACGTCAACTTACCTCTCTTTGGTTTAGGTTTTCCTTTAACGACCAAGAAACCCATTTAGTTTTTACTTGATTTAAAAAAAAATTAAGTACTATATTTAGAAAGATACTGTCTGAAAAACAAAATTTGCCAAGATTCGAAATGTCGTCGAAGTTCACACCACCATCATACAGCTTTTCATATTAACGGAATAAACAGGACAATTTATACTTTCGCTAAAATTTTCAAAACCCAAATAATACCTCAGAAGCCTGACATTTCGTGCCTTTTAACAAGTCGACGGTTCTACATTTTTTTAACATGAAAACTGTAACAGCAGATGACTGGCTTACCCATGCAGTCTGCGAGCGTGAGATGTATGTCGCTGTCGTCTGCCGACTTGATGGGCACGCTGCTGCCGCTCACGTTCTTGGCCCATGCCCCCGTCGGTAGCGCAGCGCCCGTTAGGTTTGGGGGCGGTTTCAAAGGTTCTTGTAGCACCTATCGCACATAGCTGACCAGTTATCAAGTACGTACGCACAACTTTTGATCCCCTCCCCAGGAATCTCACGCAAAATTTGTTACCTCATTCACTTTTGCCACATTCTAAAATTTTTCTTCTTTGTTTTTAGTTTTTTTCTTTCTTTCTTTCTTTCTTTCTTTCTTTCTTTCTTTCTTTCTTTTCTTTTTTTTTTTTTTTTTTTGTCATTTTTAATTAATGACTCGCTACAAATTTCCGCCTTGACCTTGCCTGTGTCCTCACCTTATTTTTGGCCCAGCTCGGCAGCTGCCCGATACTGAAGCGATAGTCAGGTTTGGCCGGCTCGGATACATTAGCGTTGTTATCCAGCAAAGACGACATGCCGAAATCCGTATTGTCGTGCACGAAATTCGTACTCTGAGATTTTGGCATAACGAATAATCCTCTCCTGTGATATAAAGGCCAAGTTAACTGGTTATTATTTTCGCGGATATGTCTAAGTACACGAACCAGAATCTAAAGGATTCTCAAACTAACAAATCAAAAAAATCTGGAAAAAAATTCCAAATAGAAAACGGCATTTTTTGAAACCGCAATATTTAACCAAATTTTGTTTATTATAAAACGGACATGTTTTTAAAGACGATTTAGACATTCTGGAGGGACCTCAAGCTGCTATGGAATTTTCAGAGTTACCTGGACGCTTCGCCATTTGCCACTACCGGCGGGTCAGCAACTTTCATCCGCCGCGTTTCAATGTTCTCCGCGAAATCTTGAGGCAGTTTCCAGATGAAAATACATCTACACAGGCCACCATCAAAAAAATGGTATGCTACATTAAACACAGTTCAACTGAATTTTCACCAAAGTGACACGAGAACAACTCCTCAGGCAAGTGCAACGACACTCAAATAATGCTAAAAAGTGCTATTTGTGCTTTTGAAAAAAAAAAAACGCCAAATAATTTTTGATTTTCATTTTTTTAATGACGTCTCGAGATGACAGCACAACTCACCCGTCGCCGGACACCGATATTAGGTGTCGCTTGTCGTTCATAAACTTGACACCCGTCACCACCTCCGAGTGGCCGAACATACTGGCCAGGAGTTCGCCCGTGAAAAAGTCCAGGATACAGAGGTTCTTGTCGCTACAGCTCGTGGCCACCAGGCCCCCAGTGCTGTCCAGCTCGATGCGCAGAAGGGTACCGTCGTTGCTGACAGAGCCGCTGTAGCATGTTTTCTGCTTGCCATTCTTCAAGTTGTAGATTCTGTACCAAAAGAAATTCTACTGAACAAAATTGTAGATTTGAAATGAGAGCAAGGAGGACCGTTAACCTTGATTTTTTTTATTTATTTTATTATTTTATTTATTTATTTTTTTTTTTTGTGATAGCTTCTCTTCAGATTCATAATTAAATCGAACTGCGTTATTTTACAGCGTTGGGATTTCGCACGAAAATATGAAATCGAAAACATTTACTGTTCTGTTATTGGCATTTCCTGTGGGGGACACGGCTCATAATCTGCTCAAGCCAAACGCTGATATAACGATAATATTAATTACATTTGCCACTGTTTTACATAGTATCTGCACTATTTTTGACTGCTGAAACCTGCCACTGCGTTGATAACTGCTTGAAAAGTAAAACGTAGGCACTCTCCTTTGCCAATGGTCTTTTTATAAGAACAGTGCTTTAATTGGACTCTCCGCTGGGCGTTTGATTCAGAATGGTTGCCCAGAATACTAACCAGCTGTATGCCTTTAATGCATGTAATAGACTGCTTGCTTCAAGAGTTCACTTCTAGAATACAAGTTAAGCAGTATTGTGACCAATTTAACCCTCCAATAACTGGCAAGCCGAAGACTAACCTTGCATGAAGGGGTGTATTTCAATAACAGTCCCAAAACACACGAAAAGTAATGCTGTCAGAGAGCACTCGTACAATACTTATATAAGTACAGTATTAGAAAACGTCCTTCACAACAAGCATCGGTGGTTCAGTGGTAGAATGCTCGCCTGCCACGCGGGCGGCCCGGGTTCGATTCCCGGCCGATGCACATTTTTTCTCCATCCAAATAGTTACTTTTACACACCGCATATAATGCATCTCCTTTTTAAGGCCTTTTCAGCAAACAAGTGTTCCATTGAATTCCCCTTGCTGTGTTTTTCCTTATAAACTCAGGAGCTCCCTTTGAATACCAAAAAGGCGCAACTTAACTCAGCCTGCTCGAATCTACACAAATGCTAAAAATTGCTTTCCAAGTTCAATGAGCATTCCTTAAAACCAGTTCCTGAAAGCTGTGATCAAGTTTATCATTTTGACAATTATATGCTCGTTGGATTGGACTAATTGTTATTTATTTTTTCATAAAGTTCTTTTCTGAAACTTTTAACCAGAAAAAAATATTTTTTGAAATTTTAATTAATAGTATGTGTTTAAAATTTTTATAGCTGAAGAAATAAGCAGAACTGGAGATAAGTTTACACCTTTCTCCCTTTATTTAAGTTCTGCGGTGAGTTTACCCCAAACTGTCCTTGCCAAAAATGTTCATTACACCTCACGCCAAGTGCACATGTTTTGTTCGAAAACTTACATTTTGCGCTTCTGCACGAAACTACCAGCTTTTCTCTTTCTTAACGATGAACAGTGTTCGAAAAATCCGGGAGCCCGTGGCTCCGGATTTTCAACTCGGCCTCCGAGTTTTATGAAGTACGGAGCCCGGCTGGCTCTTAACTTTACGTCATTTTTTTTTTTTTTGTGGGATATTTCTAACGTATTCATACCCATTACCATTTCTGATGGATGGATGGATGAGAAGAGTGTTTTGTTGGTCAGTATGACATCACAGCACACGGTGTCTCAGAACTTCATGAAACTTTGTTTTTTTTTTTTTTTCCTGAACATCAGAAAGCTATCCGATTATTTTCAGTGGTGTGAACTTTTGTAAACATGGAAAACATGAGTTGTTTTCAAAACTGTCCATTTATTTTCAGTGATGTGTATCACAACATAGGAAAACTTATTTGTTTGGAATACCCAGAACGTTTATTTTCCCTAATAACGCAGATAGAAAAGCTGCCTGCAATATATTGTGTATATATGAAAACTAAAAAAAAAAATTCTTTTAACAAGAATGCCCAGGGACATTGTGACCAGCCGAGATCTAGTGAATCAAGTATCAACAGACTTGTATGGTCGCCAAAGGGCGGTAGTCATATTTTAAAATCGGTTGTTCAAAATTGAACATTTAAAAAAATTTTAAGGAACACGGTCAAAATTGAGAAGAAGCACTTTGAAAATTGGCTAGTAATTTTTTTAATTGCTCGTTCCCTTTAGCCAATTTTATGCGCATCGCGAAAAAAAACTTTTCAAGAGAGGACCACCCAGTGAACATTTATGCAAAATTTGAAGGCAATGCGTTCAAAACTGTAGGAAACAAAACGTTATGAAAACTTGCAACGAACAAACTATAAATGCCCTCCATTTAGCCACTTTTTCAGAAACGCCAAAAAAGTTGTTTTCAAGAGAGGACAGCTTAGTAAACTAATGCAAAATTTGAAGGCAATCCCATCAAAATTGTGGAAGAACAAATCCTTTAAAAAATTTGCTACTAAAAAAATTTTAAAAAAACGCCCCCAATTCCGCCAATTTTTTAAACATTTTCAAAAGAAGCCTACCCAGTAAAATTTGCACAAAATTTAAAGGTAATCTGATCCAAATTGTGGCAGTTGAAGCATTTTAAAACCGCTGACAAAAAAAATTGCATATCCCCCTCCCCCAATTTGACCAATCTTCAAGGCAAAACTATCTGAGGAACAATCGTAAAACAATGGAAAGAGATCCGATCAAAATTGTAAGAGAAGAATCATTTTGAAAATTGGCTACTAAATATTTTTAAATGCCCCTAAATTAGTCAATTTCTGGCAGATTGCCAGAAAAGTAACTTTTCAAAAAAGGACCGCCTAATGAACATTTATGCAAAATTTGAAGGCAATCCTATCCAAGTTGTGGGGTAAAAACCTTTGGAAAATGGTTACCAACAATAATTTTGCCCCCTTACTGGTGGATTGCCAAATAATTTCAGAAGAAGCCTACCCTGTAAACATTAAAGTAAATTTTTAAGTAAGAGTTTACATACGCACATACAGACGACGGATGCCTCTACTGATGTGATAAGACACTGGAATCATTGCAATATACATCAGAGGCATGTTGGATTACGTGCCCGCAACGCCTTGGTATCCTTCATTATTAAATTTTCTCTCTCTCTCTCTCTCTCTCTCTCTCTCTCTCTCTCTCTCTCTCTCTCTCTCTCCCTCTCTCTCTCTCCCTCCCCTCCCTTCCCTCTCGCTCCCTCCCCTCCCTCCCCCCCTTCTCTCTCTCTCTCTCTCTCTCTCTCTCTCTCTCTCTCTCTCTCTCTCTCTCTCTCTCTCTCTAACATCTGCCCAGTCCCTACGTATATCCATTGATACAAAGGGGTTAGCCTACATAATCCCTGTTCCACACTATCCCCAAGTAACGACAGTGGTTTTTAAACTTTCATGGCTTATCTGTGATAGCTCTTTATGCATGTGCGGTGATGCGTGAGAATTCACAGTTCTCGCCACTGAACAGATAACGACAGTTGTTTACCTGACGTTTCGATCCTGACAGGCCGTGGCGACAAACTTAGCAGATGGATCAACATCCATATCATACAGCGTCGTTTTCACCATCAAGTGGCGATTTAATACAAACTGAAACTCTGGTTCCTGCAATACAGATATCATGGAAAGAACATCAGACATTAAATGGCCAACAGATTCAGCATGGTTTCGACATTTTAACGTCGTTTCAAATCAGTTCATTCTGTTGTCTGAAAAGCCCCGTTGGCACACCAACTTGGACCAAATTCATATCTGATAAACTGGTTCTTCCGAAATTAAAAATGGATGTAATGACCCCCACCCCCCGCATCCGGCTCTGTCTAACTCTCTCTCTCTCTCTCTCTCTCTCTCTCTCTCTCTCTCTCTCTCTCTCTCCCTCCCTTGTTGCTCTCTCTCTCTCTCTCTCTCTCTCTCTCTCTCCCTCCCTTGTTGCTCTCTCTCTCTCTCTCTCTCTCTCTCTCTCTCTCTCTCTCTCTCTCCCTGCCCTCCCTTATTGCTCTCTCTCTCTCTCTCTCTCTCTCTCCCTGCCCTCCCTTATTGCTCTCTCTCTCTCTCTCTCTCTCTCTCTCTCTCTCTCTCTCTCTCTCTCTCTCTCTCTCCCCTCCCTTCCCTTATCGCTCTCTCTCTCTCTCTCTCTCTCTCTCTCTCTCTCTCTTTCGCTACCTCCCCTCCCCTCCCGCTCTCTCTCTCTCTCTATCTCTCTCTCTCTCTCTCTCTCTCTCTCACTCTCCCCTCTTTCTCGCTGGGGCTGCAGAATCCGAGCTTACCATGACGGCATTTCTAAAGAGGATGGATTTATCGACGCCACAACTCATCATCAGAAGCTGTCCGTCCTGTTTGGCAAACTTGACTGACGTCACGGCGGCTGAGTGATCGTCCAGAGTCTGGATCAAGCCGTAATCCTGATCGCGATCGAAGACGTGCAGCAGACGATCCCGACTGGTCGACGACAAAAAGTTGACACCTGAAGCACCATGTGACGGTATCAATATAACGCTTCATTTGTTGTCCTGGTGCCTACTAAATGAAATGCTAACCCCGAGTAATTCTGCGTGATTGGTTGCGCTTGAATTCACTTTATTATAGCATTAAATTTACAGCAACAAAAATCCGTTTTAGTTGTCGGTACCTCTGCCTTTTATAATTCCATTCAATTGATTCTGAAAAGCAACAACAAAACTAATTTTTGACAAACCACTTTGTGCCGTCGGTGCATCTGCCTTTCTGCATTTACTTGTTCATTTATTTTGAGGTTTTGCTCTAAACCAGGAAATGGCTTAAAATAAGTCCGTAAAATATAAACCGCTTCCTCTCACTATTTCAGTATTCTGTTTTTATTATTATCTATTATTTATTTATTTCTATTGTGATAGATTTTTAACGCATCTACAGATTGATTCCTGGGCTAACTAATGCCAAGATAAAACCTGGACCTCGGAGAGACGATCCCACGTGTATGTACTACTACTTTCACCAGTTTTTATCTTCACAATTCAAACAGATTTACATTTTTCAATTTCGACAAAAGCCAAGTGTTGCATTTAAAAAATATATTTTCGAAATTTTATGCACATAATATACATTCGTAAAAATAAGAACACATAGTACAAGCCGTGACAGCTTTTTAATGATTATAAAAACTGGCTTTTGACAACACACTACCCATGCAAACAAAAGAAAAAAAAAACAAGACCGGCCAGGGACATTGTGACCAGCTGAGATTTAGTGAAAATATCAATAGGCTTATAGTGTCGGCACATAGTGGTAGTAGCATTTTAGAAACTGGTTGGTTAAAATTTTTCAAAGGCCGGAATTACCCTAATTTCTGAGAAAAGTAAATTTTTGAAAACTTTGGAAAGATATAAAATATCGTCAAATGACAAGTTTTTACAGAGACGGCAAACAAAAATACGCCCGTTTCGCTCATTTATGGGGAATCTCCAAAAAAGTCATTTTCAAGAGAGAACAAAATCATATTCAATTCAAGGGAACAATCGTATAAAAATGGAAAAGAAATTTTGGGAAAAGATGCATTTTAAAAATCGTCCTGCCTAGTCCTGTGTATCGCCAAAAGAGTAATTTTCAAGACAGGACTTTCTCGTGAACATTTGAGCAAAAGTGACAAAAATTTTAAATGCCGCCCATCTCGTCAATTTTGGTGCATCGCCAAAAAAGTAATTTTTCACGAGAGGTCTACGTAAAGAACATTCGTGCCAAATTTGAAACGAATCCGATCAAAACCGAGGCAGAAGAAGCATTTCAAGTAAAAGTTTACATACGTAAATGCAGACGGCGGATGCCACCACCCTCCCTCCCACACTGATGTTAAGACCAGTCCGACAAAATCGGCTCGTCTAAAAACTGAACAGTGGGACTATATCGCAAAGGCGTGACTAGAAAAAGAACTACGTCCTATTGCGAACTGTCATGGACTCTGAATGTTGGTATAGAAGGTAACAAAGCGGTGAAACTCTTTCATTCTGACAATTTTTTTTATGGAATCTCAACAAAAATAAGACGCTGCACACGTTCAATATCTGTTCTATCCGTGTTTGAAATTTTAAAACAAACCGACAAATAGATATGGAGACACGGTTTATAGACAAGTCGTACCCAAGACAGGTCGTACCCAAATTGGACAGGTCGTACCCAAAATTTTGTGGACAAGTCGTACCCACGTGTGGACAGCCCGAACGACACGTTTCATTGCGGGGACAAAACGCTAAGTTTGACCTAATTTCAAAATACTGTCATTTTTACAATTTTTATGAATCCGAACAACAACATAAGGTTGCACATTTTCACTGTGTGTTCTATATGTGCGTGAGATTTAAACATAATTCAACGAATATTTGATATCCAACCTGGACACGACGACAAGTCCAATAATAACTAACGCTCTGCCATTTTGATAATTTCATAAAATCTTTTATGACTCTTAACAAAAATACGACGCTGTACATCTTCAATGTCTGTTTTATCCATCTGTGAGATTTTATAATAATGCAACACATAGTTTTGGAGATACAGCCTGGACACGACGTCCATGACGAGAACAAAATTATGTAAACGTTAAGTTTTGCCAAGGTCCAATATACTATCATTCTGTCACTTTTTCATCTATCCGAACAAAAATATGTTGCACCCTTCAAATATATGTGCTCCATCTGTGTGTGGAATTTCAAAACATTTCGGTTAATAGATCCAACCTGGACAGGATGTCAATACACTAAGTTCCAATAGTCGAAAAAATTCTATTATTTTGACATTACTTCCATATGTGTTCTATCCGTGTGTATGATTCCAAACAATCCTACCTATATCTTCTGAGATAGGGCTCGGACCAGCCTGTAGAAAGCTGGACAAGCTCAAGTAACTTCACAAGAGATTTACTAGGGGCCAGCCATAAACTACGTCCACAGAGGGGGTGGGTTCTGAGGCTTTTCCATTACTAATGTTACAGCCAATGCGTCACGCCATCAATCTGGCGATCAAACATTTCAAAATGTCTGTGCACATACTTTACGCATGGTGGCCCCTTACTAAACCATTAATCTTACACTTTTCATGCATGCTCCCCAACTGCAACGCTGTTTTGTTGTGAACTCATTACGTCTTGCAAATTACCTGTGAAGTCTGGATTCGTGAACTCCAGACATAGCACTTCGGTGTCGTGCGCCTCGATGAACTGTCGCTCGTCAGCCAGCGTCAGGTCGTGGATCCGGATGTTGCCCGTGCGGTCACCGGACGCCAGGTGCTGCCCGTCCGGGCTGACCCGCACGCACCGGATGCCGTTCTTTTCTAAATGCGCCGTGTCTGTTTTATCGGTTTTACCACCTGAAAGCAACAAAATCAAATAATCTCAGTTAAGTCTATTTAAGCTTGTACCATGTCTTGTCCACTGACCACTAATATGCTAACATCATTACCAAAGTACAGTATTTTATTTCATACTCTAAACTTCAATTTCAGAATTTCAGAACTTGGTTCGAGACAATTTTACCCACAGTTGAGCGTTTTGACACCAGGCCTAGGCTTTGATGGAGAAATTCACTTTTCAGGCTTTTTCCTTTGCACTTCACTGTTTACGACATTCTGAACTTATGCATGAACACCTCACAGAAAGACGTAACGTACCTGGATTAGTCTCCTTTTCACATAAATAAGACAGCTCTTTATCCGTGTATATCACTTTTAGCAACTCCTGCAAATGAAAACCTGCTTTTAAAACAAGGCGAACGGCTATCAAATTTCCCATGAAATTAAGACAAATCAATAACGATGCTTCTTTGAACTATGCCAGTACGCCAGATCCAACAGAAAACCAAGTTAGAAGTTTACGCTATACTAACAAATATGCTCCTATTTCTATTTTCGTGGTGGGTGTTATTAAACTACAAAATAAACAAAGCTTGAAACTCACCTGAGAGCACCGATTAGCCAATTCAGCATTTATTTATGTTGGGTTTATGTTGTTTTTTTTAATTTACTTTTGTTCACCAAGTTGTTCTTATATCGCTTTTCGCTTTAAGTACATTGCCAATGACTTACTTTCACATAATTTTTCCTCTTAATCTCTCGCAGTAGTTCAACCGAGTTCAGTAAAAATTGTCAAGAAACAAAAGAAGCAAGACTTACAAAGCTGTAGATATTTCTCTTGTACGCTGTATCGTTGTTCATGCTTTGATTGATATTCCAGAACCGTATGGTGTCGTCAGAGCCGCACGTGATGAACGTCCCATCTGGCAGAGCCGCACTGTCCTCTACCTTAGGATACATCTAAAATCAAGCAAGATTTTTTTTCTCTTTTACTTTTCTCTACTTTTAAATGGATTTCGCACAATGTGTGCTTTATTTATTTACTTATTTAGCTATTTCTAAATACGTATGACTGCAACAAAGGTATGTTATAAATAAATTTTGTGACGTTGACTATGAAAAATAAACAAAAGATGAGTGCGTAATGTTTGATCGTACCTCAAGACCCCACACAGACGAGGAATGGTAGAGAAAGCTCTTGCTTTTGCCCACACGCTTGACGTCATGCACGTCCCACACGTACATGGAATGATCGCTGTACACGCACGTGACTTTCTGCTGCCTGCTGTCGTAACTTATCGCCACCGTATCCGGGTATTTCGCATTTTCAGGCGGCGAAACCATGTGGCTGAAACAGCAGTTCCGACTTTCAAGTCACAGGTAATTTTCCTTTTATTTACCTTCTTATGTACTTAAAAATCAAACCAGCATCTGTATAAATACATCGAATTCTAATACATTTTCTTACTGACCTAAAAAGTTTAAATATGTCACCTAAAACCACTTCCTCCCCCTCCATACCCGACAGTCAGGGCACTTCCTTCCCCCTCCATACCCAACAGTCAGGGCACTTCCTCCCCTCCATACCCGACAGTCAGGGCACCTCCTCCCCCCTCCCACACCCGACAGTCAGGGCACTTCGCCCCCCCCCCTCCACACCCAACAGTCAGGGCACTTCCTCCCCCCGCCCTTAATACTCGACAGTCAGGGCACTTCCTCCCCCGCCCTCCATACCCGACAGTCAGGGCAATTCCTCCCCCGCCCTCCATACCCGACAGTCAGGGCACTTCCTCCCCCCTCCATACCCAACAGTCAGGGCACTTCCTCTCCCCGCCCTTAATACTCGACAGTCAGGGCACTTCCTCCCCCGCCCTCCATACCCGACAGTCAGGGTACTTCCTACCCCCTCCATACCCGACAGTCAGGGCACTTCCTCCCCCCGCCCTTAATACTCGACAGTCAGGGCACTTCCTCCCCCTCCATACCCGACAGTCAGGGCACTTCCTCCCCCCCCCCTCCCACACCCAACAGTCAGGGCACTTCCTCCTCCCTCCATAGCCAACAGTCAGGGCACTTTCCCCCCCCCCCACCCCCTCCAACACCCGACAGTCAGGGCACTTCCTCCCCCCCCCCCCCCACAGTCAGGGCACTCCCCCACCTCTCCTCCACAGACAGGGCACTTCTTCCCCCCCCCCCCCCACAGTCAGGGCACTCCCCTTTCCCCGACAGACAGGGCAATTCCGACCCCCTCCACACCTCCCAGTCAGGGCACTCCCCCCCCCCCCACCCCTCACGCCCCTAACTTACCTGGAGTCCTGGCCAGCAGCCACATCTACACCGAGGAAATGAGGGCGCGGCAGTGACGCGATGTAGTGCAGGGACTTGCTGCTGAATATCCGCACAATGCCGTCCGCACAGCCTATGAATATATGCGACTCGTTCACTGCTAAACAGTTGGCACTGGGGGTCTGAAAACAAAAAGTCCATTTCATTTGTTTTAAATTCATGCCTTTTCTTTCTCAAGTTTATTGTTTTTTTAATTCTTAACTTTTAGTATTATTACTATTATTATTACTACTTTTGCCTTTAGGAATGTTCAACGTTCGGAATGTGCATATTTCACAATAATTTTACGAGAAAATTAACGATCGCAACGTTAATAGAGCTATGCACATCCCAGACCCCCAGTGCTATATACAGCACATGTAACTCTGCTTAACGTCATGATTACCAGTCCTATTTGTTTCAATCACACATATCAATAGCCGTTTTCTGTCATGCAAAACACTATGATCCCTAGAAAAGCAAATTCTCCCGCGAGTCACGCTTTATTATTATTATTATTATTATTATTATTATTATTTTACAGGTTACGCCAAGCGCCAGCCTTAGCGTTGTCGCCTACCCGTAGCTCGACCCACTTCTCCATGTGCCGCTTGTCATTGAATTCACAGAGCAGGCCGTTCCTGGTGATCACGTACGTGCTCTTCTCCATGTCGCCCTGGCCACAGCACACGCCGCAGAACACGTTGTTCTTGTGTTCCCCCAGCAACGCCGCGCGACCATTCAGTGGCACCGTCTCGTTGATCTGCAACCATTGGAGCATCACCCTTCATTATCACATAAATTATGGCAGGGATCATTTTGAAAAAAAAAAAATGTAGGCCATTTTTCAGCCATGATGAATCATAATTTTTCACAACAGTTTTCTAATGCTTAGTGTATTCAAACACATGGTAAACGGTTCTATTATTCACGCACTACTTAACATTGTGAAAAAGATCATGTTAAAAGAACGAATGCAATCAACCAGGCAATAGAATAAGCAAGCGCATTTCGGGTATTTTTATGCTGCACGCGAAAGTTACGCCCCATTACGGTCTTGGACCAACATCCCAGTGCGTCGCACAGAGAATGGACGTCATAGCTTTTGTTAATCAACGGCATAAATCTGGTCTACCCTATCCTGGGCGTGGATGTGGAGACAAGAAATACAACAGCTTTTCCCACCAAAGTTTCGAGCCCCGTCTCTGAATGTTTAATAAATCTGAATCATTAAATGGGTCACATATTTCAACCGGCAATTTTCTGTATTCTACATGATTTATTATGCTATTAAACCATTTCATGAAAGCTGCGATACTTGGCAACAACTCTCCTTCCAAAACATCAGAAAGAGATAATGACAGCAGGGAAAATGATAACGCGGTTGAGAAAGTCTACTTTTTGGCCATGTACTTTAAAATATCAAAACGTCGTGAGGCGTCACAAAATGCTTTTGGGCCCGATAGTCAACGTAAAAGTTTCACGCGAGAAACAAAACACCAGGAACATACTATATTTGTGCATATAAAACAGTCGTCCTGCATCTTTTACAGAGGATAAGCAAAACAATGCACGATGCTTTAACTTGTTACTGGCTAATCGCACAGTAATTGCGACAATGACACAAAATCACGCACTTCAGCTGGCGCACAGAACATTACCGAACTTTTTTAACCATCCTTCACTGGCACTGGCATTCAGACAACATTTATTGCCTTTTTATAGTACGTTGTGGTATAACTGGAACACATTTCAACTACTTTGTTTTAATACATCCTCAATTTTATCAGTATTTTAACCCTTATTCAAAAACGTGCATTGCACAGAACATCCGATAACCCTTTCATATTCAAAAGCTTCGAACTCAAACCAATTTTCTGAAAGCCTCACAACAGATTATTTTTTAAATGTGCGTGACTACCTCAAATTCTTATGCACATACCCTGGACTTGGTGGAATCTAAATACCAGAATTTGACATGACGAGTGCCGACAGTGACGAAACTAGAGCCACCCTGCGAGAAGGCCACGTCAGCAACCTGTCAACACGGTCAACACGTGGTCAACAATTTCAGCTCCACGTTGACGTGTTACTGTTAAGGTCACAATGTTTACTTTGCTGTACACGTTTTTTAAATAAATATTATTTCGTACTTCCTTTATTTAGTTACATATGTATTTTATCTCTTTTACCGTTTTTTGCCTTTCAATCAAGAATTTCACTCAAACTGAAAAATTCGCATCATTAAAAACTAAGTTAATTGCAACAGTGTTAACTAATCACTTAAAAACCAACAGTTTGCAATAAAATGCTGAAAAAGCGCAGTTTTTTATTCACCGTCTGAACACAAAAACAGGACAATAGCCTGTTTGTGTTTGAAAAATATTTACAGTTAATTCACTCGAAGCATATGCCTTTACTCAACTGTTACGCCCCCAATATCATCCACCCTGTAACGAAGCAAGGATTACCTTGGAGGTGACTTTATTGGAGGCTATCTTACAGTTGTTCTTCCAGTTCCACACGTTCACGGTCATGTCATGCTGAGTGCCCACAGATATGATGTACTTCAAATTGGGAGAAAAGGCCTGAAGAAAACAACACTCTCTCAAGACGTACACCTCCACGCACCCAAAACATTGGTTACTTCTCCATTTTACACTAGGAGGGAGAATTTAGAATCCAGTAGTGTTTTTATTTCTATAGTTTAGTTTGCAAAACATTTCACCAGAAATTCATATCGCTGCAAACCAAAACCGACTTCTGTCCAGAACCATTTTAAACTTATCGAAACAGCTCATGCTAATAGGAATCACTTGCATTTATTTTCGAACGTTAAAGAGACTTTTTTGAGAGCACTTTTTTTCTAAACTTACAACACAGCTGATGCCAAACTTGTGTCCGTGGAATTCAGCCACCTGGCTGCAGCTATCCAGTTCCCAGACACGCACAGCCGGCTGGTGGCCGCTCTGACAGCACGGAAACAACAGTCCATAAAGTCGTCCATAAAGTATGCACCGGGGCGGGGGTTTAGGGATGTGCGTATACCAATTTTACAGTGACTACGTGACGCAAACAACTTACGCATATGAGGGAGGGGTTGTTAAAAAGTCTCTCAATTTTTATCTCGGGTACTGGCAAACAAAAACAACATAACGAACATTTGACACAATGCCGTTATTTCTTTACAAGACGCTTTCTTCATATCTCAACTCTTGGTCCCCATAGCTCCCCCCCCCCCCCCCCACGCCACACCCCACAGTAAAAGGCTACTATTAAACGACTCATACTGAAAGGGAAGTGGCTACCTCGCCGGTGACGAGATGCTTGCCGTCGCCGCTGAACGCCAGGCTTGTGATCGTCTTCTTCGATACATTGAAAATGTGCGACTGTTTCGTCTTCTTGGCATTGTATAACACGACCACGCATCTGTAACATGAAAAAACCTTCAAACATAGCAAGCGCTTCCATTTTTAACCCATTTCTCGAACGATTAAAACAAATGCGCCATGGTATTTCTCATCTTGTGAACGAAGCCACGGGACTGAATAAAACCTTCAACCACAGAGACTTTGTATCAATCTTCGTGTAAAAAAAAAAAAACACACACACACACACACAAAGCAAAAGCAACGAAGAATTTTCCGGCATTTCAAGCAAAAAGCGACTGTACATTTTCTAAATCACGGTTATGCCTAGAATTCTTGTCTGGTGTTGTACTGCAAGTGCATTAAGTACATGGGGGCTGACAGTTGAAAAGATGGGCAATCTGTCTGATAAAATATGAACCAATGCCCGTGCCGGGAGCGATAACCACTTTTATATCGTTAGTTTTACCAAAAGAAACCGTTTTCTGAAAAGAAAAATAAATAAATAAACGTCTTCGCGAGAAAGCTTCTGATGATTCTGATGACGTCATATATCAAATGAAATCATCAATACATGGTTTTCTTCCAGTTCGATATCATTGCCTCAAATAATTTTCAGAAGTACGTATCTCTAAAATTAAGTTAAAACACGCAGGCCAGATCTGTTACTTTTCGTTTGTTAGCACCCGCTGAAACTAATTATAATACTGATTGTCTCAAGATAAAAATTAAAAACGAAGAAGATACTATATACATTACAGCAAGGCTTTGACCTTCGATGCTTTGCAGTTTTGGAGAAGGGTTTAAATGCTGTCAACAATCTAATTTGAAGAAAAAAAATGTACCATATTTACATGCATATTGTATCAAAACTGTGGGAAACGTGATACTGTGAACTTGAAGTAAAACGATCATGGTTTATTAGTACGGGAAGCTGCACGCCATACACGCTGGGCCTTGATGAACATTATATATGACAATGCTGATGGGGGCCACTTGAGGTTACCTCAAGCTTACATAATTCTATAGCATTTCAAAATGTAAACGCACGCCTATAGACTACCTGTGAACTAAACGACTGTTCAGCAGTTGCCGATTTTTCACTCAGAGTGTAGCCTTATTATTTACAATGGCACGCTAAAAAGCAATTTGAGAAAGGATAGTTTACCATTATGTCATTTTTTAAACCATATTGTGTAATGTTTGCATTCTTACCAGTTCATATTATAAAGCCAAACATTTTAGATTCAACTTTTTGAACAGCAAGGCGGTTTTTGGCACACACCCAAATACAAGAGGTTGAAATGCATCATATTGAAAAGTTTGTGTGGCACTTATTTCGATAACCATCACTGATCACATGTTTCAACATCACAGCATGTTTATCATTATTATTATTTTTACTATTGTTTACAATTGTTAAGTTATTTATTTACATTATGTCTGGCCTCATAATTTGATGAAATAATCAAATAAAACAAACATCAAGATAACTTTCCTGGTAAAACACCTGTCAGATGCCCTGAATGGTTGGGAAGGAAGGGTGGGAAAGGGTGTTAATAAACGGTACATTTGGCTAAATAAAGGGGTTTTTATATTAGAGAAACTCTTGAAAAATGAAAATCCCCGCATAATGAGCTTCTCACACTTGGGCAGTTTATTCGGAACACACACAACGATCAGATCTCATTCTGGTGCACATGGCGGTTTTCCCAACTGCCTGCCCACAAGCCGGTTAAAAATCCAATAAAACAAGCAATCCAGGGAACTCAAAACAGGCGCTTGAACATTCTCGTGAAAATATCTACTTTTCCTATTACCTGGTTTAACCGAGGTGACACATTCAGCACCAAGATTGACTACACACTTCTTTGTAAAAATGTACAGTATTTCATAAAGAAATTTAAATGCATGAGTGAAATTAAATAAAAAAGGAATGGTAATTTGGCGGCACTAAACCACACGATGCAAAAAATAATGTATACAATCTCGTGCTGTACATTATAATTCAGATTTGATCAATTATTTAAAAAGTAGACGTGTGCTTAGAAAGACTACTTCACTTGTACAAGCACAGCAAGTGATGATTTAATCAAACATATGTGTTGATTTTATTCTGAAATTAAAATAGAGTGTGCGTTTAAACTGGAAGCACATTCCAGGACGAAGATTGAACCTGTGAAGAATTAGAGCAATGCGGGGAAGGGATTGCCTCTGCCTAAGGATACAGCTGCCTGCTGTTATAAGGAACTGTATTTTATTATCAAAACAATTGACACAAAACAGTTGAAGCCACTCCGGCCTGTGTTCAGCTGGCTTATGATACTTTTATGAACATGCCTGATTTTTTTCTTCATTAAAATTTACATTTGGTTATGAGGGAAGGGGTTTTGAAATAGAAGTGTTCAGTAGGCAGTGACTCGAGACTCACCGCAGGCAGCGACTTTACAGGTGGCCGTGAAGTCGTACGCTGCTTGTGGCAGTTACTGAGCAAAGACAGCCCGCCAGACAGCCTGGCATACTCAAATGATGAGCACCAATGACAATGCGCTCTTGGCAACGTCCCAAATTTCAAAAGGATGGTTTTCGTAATATCACAAATTCGCAAGGTAAATCTCATCTGCGAATTTTCACTAGATTCCCCTGCACCCTCCTCCCATTCACTCTTCCTGAACTTTCGAACCACCAACGAAAAAAAAAGAAAGAAACCATTGAACTTAATGAGTACCGTACAATCGGCCAGCGAACCAGTGGCGATGCATTTGCGTGTACTCATCATATGAAGGAATCGTAAACAGCAGTCCATTAACACACTTTTCCTGGTGTGTATAATTAACATGATTTTACAATCAATCGGACTCCCACACCTACAGAAATGGCAAAAATTTACTGGCATGCCATAGAACTATGCTTTCAATATTTTCAAAATAAACTTGATTAAGGAATATCCCCTGCAACGAACCACAGATGTTGATGGAAAAACATGATAAAATACACTTAAAGAAAACAGAATTCATCCCTCAATTTACCAAAATCACCCGATTTGCCGAGCTCACTGTTGAAGCTAAGCGGAACAGACATGACCTTAATCTCGTTCTTTTTTTGCTTAATTTCCAACACAACAAACCACTGCAGGGACACCACCACTGGTTGAAAACTGCCACCCGTGCAACATAGGATTCCTGAGGAACAAGTTTAAGTGAGCTCCATGGATTTTCACGCTATCAAGTAGAATGTTCATTGTGATTGGCCGAAATGACGGTTATAAATCTGATGTTACTATCTGCATGAATCCAGAGTAACTGATGTTACTCTCCAGGGCGATAATTCTTGAATTCTGTAACAGGCATTCTAAATCTAGTTCACAGGACTTTGGGAATACTAGACACTGTCAGGTTTTGCTTCCACGAAGTAACTCTTGCAGTTTGGGCCAATTATCATTAACCTAACTGCCTTGTTGCAGCTTTAAAACTTCCGACATCGACTAAACAGTACGTTGTTTCAACGTCATCAAAACTATGAAATAAAATCCACTATTTTTCTTAAAATTTAACAGATTAAAGGATGGATAATTTTGGATTCCCTGTTTGGCCGAAGATCTTGCACTTGTCTCTTACTTTCCTCACGTTCTGACTTCGCATGTCACTCAACCGACAGCCTCGCCTAAGTCTGCCCCAAATCTTTTGAACACAGCGGTGAGGAAAAAAGAAATCGGGGTTAAAACTGTGTTATGTGGGAACCATTTTAAAAATAATGAGCTGAGTATCCCCACCGCGTTGGGGCTTTGTTCCAGAAGCCCCGCCCCTCCTTAACTGGATCCCGCCAATATGATGAGTAGGTCGGGATCGAGAGTCGTGCCTGGCTGTCGAGGGGAGAGGCGTGCTGAGTAAATTGCTTTCACATCGGCATCACGTTTAAAATAAAATAATAACCTTATTTTCTCATTATAATTTTGCAATTTCCATTGTGCACTCACATTGTTAAAATTGACCGAAAATGCAAAATGGCACCTGAAATTTGGCACGAATAAAACGAATGCTCAATTGATAAACTCGCATTATATTGACAAATTCTGCAATACACCCCCGAAATCTCGCGCCTCGATCAAAGCGTATCTGAGCAGATTCCGATGACCACTACAAACCAGTGCCGCTGAGTGACGTATTCACAACGCAAAACAATATAAGATATTGAATGAATACGTAATTATGAGTCTGTATCAAAAGCATTGGTGTCATCAACACTTGAACTATCGCTGAAGAGACTGGGCCACTATCACATTGCCCTTTTATTATCTGACATTAGTAACAAAATGTTCTCCGTTATCAATGAAATATACATCGCGTGACTTTGTTTTTTTTTTATTATTATTATTATTATTTGCCAAATCATGCGCCCATAAAGCTATTCTACATTAAATGGAATACTGCCTACCGGTGATTACTGGCGATTATTGTAATGGCCAGCACTGACCTAAAGCAGGTTAATGAACGACTGGTCATGGTCTAGTTCTCCAAAGCAATACCATTTGACTTCAGTTCAGTTATAAAAGCTAGAACGAAGTCAGCTTCCGTTGATGTGTTAGGCAAAATGTTATTAGTGAAAGGATCTCTACAACAGTTCAATTTCCAAGGATTTCCTCGACTTAACCTGACTGGCTATCCGACAGTTCTTTGTACTCAACCCAAAACGAATTTGAAATTCACGCAGCAGTCGCTCGACGCTCGACGACTAAAAAATGGGAGATGTACACAGTGAGCTTGGCATGCTCCGTAAATCTGATTGCCCACATCATTATAATTCCGATGATACCCGATGTGACGGTATGTTCGGGGGCGGGGGGGGGGGGGGGGCTGGGAGGCTGAATGTCGCCGTAATCCTCCTGGGCTGTCAAATGTTAAGTTGAACAAACTTTTAAGACTGGGCAGAACTTATTTTGAGGTGTTTAGAAAAACAATTTTTAACCCTACACATCACAACACACGCATGCTATTTAAGTCACTCCTTCACTTGGAACCTGTATAATTTCAGCTGATTTGTTTATAGAGACAACTCTTGCAAATAACCTTGTCACTCCACTCCGAACACAAACTATCATAAAATGACAAATATAGGTAACAGTGTCACGTCAGTTATCTCAAGTGCGACAATAAAACGTCGCAGCGGGTTCCATCGGTCTGCACCTAGTACAGCTGTGTCTATATTTTCATATCATTATTTATCATTGATGTCAAAAGGAGGGGGGTCGTAAAAAAACTTAAGTGCTCGGCATACGCAAAGTCACTATAATTTGTACAGTTTCCCCCTTTGGTTTGACACTCGTTACTTTGAAATTCTGTTTGAGTGGAAAATATAGGATATTGTCTAATTTTGTTAAATTTCTCACAATTTACCTTGCAAGATATCTTCACGAAAACTCATAAAACTTAAAAAGAAAAAAAAAAAAAAGAAACAACAACAACAAATAAAACAGCTTAGACCGACTGTAACATTTGCCCAAAGAGCATGAATGTGTTATTGTGTTCTCTGACCTGGCTAAGACTCGTGAAACACATTTGCTTGATCAGAAATAATTACTGGCTCATCCTCCCATAAGTAAAACAAGTCTCAAGAAAATGAACTAACCGGCCTTTATGGATAAACCCCCAGTCAAATAATACAGCCAATCAAACCTTGATGCCTTTTAGGATTCATCCAATTCAAGTCAATTTTCATTAATAACTTCACTCAGTTGACCTTTCTTTTTTTAACCTAAAGTTTACTATAAAGCTGTTTGTGCTAGAAATTCTACAGGCTCAAGTGTCTGTAAAAAGATTGTCCACAGAAACCTTTAAGTCAGGCTGAAAATCAAATGTCAGTTGCCAGTCAATGTTATGAAGGTCTAAATTCTATACCCATATAATGTTTATTACAACAATCTTTGCTTACGTGACCTCGAAACCTCGTTTTTGTTTTGTGTACGTTTCAAAGTGTGTCCCCTCTTTTGTTCAAGCAAATTTTGAAGAAGTGCGTTAATTTTTTTTTTTTTTTTTTTTTGAAATGGCAATTTATTTCTTGAATGCCCTCGAGGCATAAAAGTGTCATTTTTTCATACTTCTATGTTTTTTTTTTAATTAATGGTCAACGTGTGTGTATAATGTTCTATAAATTGGCATCTTGTCACGAGTTTGCTGAATCCTGTCATTATAAAATGATTCGAGAGTTTACACACAGGAACACCTATAGTCCATTCAACTTCATGACCACCCAACCCACCCACACACACATATACAGAAATGTATGTACTCGAAATTTATACCAGAGGGGTTGCCAAATAAATGGTGCTGAAAACAACCATGACGTGAAAAGGCACTGAGATGCACAAAAAAACCCCGGCTCCAATACTTAAGCAGTCAAACAAGCAGGAAATGTGAGCTCACCCACCAGTTTCCCGACTGATGAACCAGCTCGATAGGTCCAGGACATAACCTCCTGGCCCCGAGGAAAACTCTTCAGTTTGAGCTAAATTGCTAAACTTAAGATAAATTGTAGTTTCATTAATTCATGTTGGTCGAGCAGTTTTGTTCTTCCGTCAAGGGGGTTTTAACACAGAGAGATATTGGCACAGAAGGGTTTCGAGTCGGGAATTTCAACCCGGGGGTCCGGAACCCAGCTTGGAACTATCACACGGGAACCCCAGCACCACGGTAAATGTAGCAAGAGAATTGTCGACAGGCCAGCGGGACACTGAGCGAAACAAAGCAGGTTCGTTACAAGTACAGTACTTGAGAAACAAGGAAAAAAAAGATACCAACGCACAGCAGCACAGCTTATCGAAATGCCCAATAACATCTCGTGCACTTTATCAGCCGCGGACATAGACCCACAACACGCTAAGTCCGTGAAACAGACGGTGACAAACGGTCAAACAATCAGTGCATCCTCTTAGGCACGGATCGACATTCGAAAAAAGATCAAAAAAAAAAAAAAAAAGCTAAATGTAGGTCACATATTTTTTAACGGATGAAAGACTCGCCTCCAAATGAGTAAAATAAAATTTCACCTATGGCATTCTTTTGTGGGTTGTGGGTTTGCAAACACAACGTACATATTTCAGGCCATTTTCCGTTTACATGGACTCAGTTTTCGCAAATAATCCTTTACAGGAGCACAAAAGGACTGCCTATAACAAGGTCTTCGAAAGGCAGTCAACATAATATCCCCAACAAAGAGGGAGGTAAATACATAAAACAACATAAAAAAAAGAATCTTTTACACGTCAAGGTAATAAAATATAACAGAGCGTAAAGAAGGCCAGTCCTTTTCTCAGCTCCAGGCTTTATCCGCTTCTTAAAGGAATCAAGACCGAGCAGACGCGACAAAGCGTGGTCAGAGTCTTCCAGCGCAAAAACAATGGAAAAGTTTGTCATTGGTTGTTAGGTCAGCCAGGAATGACTTACCCTGCCGGATAAGCGAGTGTGCCGTCAGCACTGGTGTCTAGACAGGCACTGTTCTGTATTGTGAATCCCAGTACTCTTTCCAAGTGTACCTAGAACATAATAATGATAAGGTTAGGTATGCATTTGGACCATCACCGAGAGAATGACGTACACACCAATTGGAGTCATCCCTCGCATGTTTCCTAGCAACAGACCGGCTCTTGATTATCAACAAGGCCCTTCAACAAATTTCAACACTCCTGTGGCAACATTTTTGACGTCACATAAAACTGCTTTGAATTAGCTCAACGTTTAACCATCGGAAAACGTGTGGTCTTGTGTTCATCGCCATGTTTGATTCCCCTTTTTATTCGGTTATTTATAAAACACACACGTGCACACAGCAGATCGAAGTTATTACCAACTTTCGGTACGAATAATGCACACACGAGCACACCATTCGCATTGCTTTTACATCTTGATACATTGCAAAAAAAAATCATAAACACCGACAATTCACAACAACATTACATATTTTTTATTCGGTGTGTTGTTTTGAAAGTATTCGTTTATTTCTTTCACAGAGGATGTCCGAACGAATGACCAGAAACTTGGTACAAACAAAGTGATAAAATATGAAAGAAAGGAGGATCCGTTGTGGTACATATTGAACCAACTGCTGTGGTATCATTTTTCGTTAGAAACACAACACACAGTTGACCCCATTCGCAATCACCATCGAGCAATAGAATGTGCCAGTTGATTCGACGGCTGTCTATCGTGGTACATTTAATGATTCACAAACTTGGCATTAATTATATCCAATTTCAAGTTGTACATTTCAAATCACTGGCAATTTTGTTGTCTTCTGACACTTATGTCCCACTTGCGTGCGACACGCTACAAGTAAGAGCAACAGTTTCCCGATGATTCTGAACACGCTCCAATCACAAATGTTGACAACCAGTCAGCAAATGAACGAGATGCACTCACATACCATTCCTATAAATTCTAGATGGCATCACTTTATTGAAGATGCTCTTGCTAAAAATGTCTGAATATTAGATCCTGTAATTTCTTTTTACAAAGCCAGCGCTTATCATTTTTTTCTGCGCGTCGCCAATTTGGTAAGATGGGATCACCTGAAGACTATTCGTACAAAATTTGAAAGCAGTTCGATCAAAACTGTGCAAGCAAGAAGCAGTTCTTAGCATTTAAAATAAAGACTTCGAAAAAGAAGGACAGAAACAAGGATATAATTTTTTGTCCAATTTTGGCAGATCTTCAAAAACAATTTATTTAAAAATCCTGATGTGATAAAAAGTTTCACCATTTTTAGTGGCCGGTCAAGGCTTAGAGCACCCAGGAAGTAGTACTCGGTCACACTGTACAGCAGCGTTACGATCCAACGAGCCAGGGCCTTAAGAATTTATTCATGCTAGTATAAAAATTGTTAAATCCAGTCAAATTCTCGTTGATCGCCAACAGATATACCTGACAAATTCAAGCGCAGTACTGAAACGACCACGCTAAAACGCAAGAACTCTCATTCATTTATTTTTAAAAATAATGCCTAAAATCTGGGCGATAAATAAAGAACTTAGGGAGCATAAATCTTAACGTGCTGGGGAAATGAATAGATCATACTTATGTCTGATTGGACGCGGGCAGCACTGTACCCAGGGTCTGTGTCAAAGCGTCCGTATGCGTACTGTGCAAACAAATCGATGCAAAACAAAAAATCTTCATTCTGACTTTTCCGGAAGATACACCAGAAGATACACCGGGAGGGAGCTGTACAACGGGGAACCTATAAATTGATTTCTGGAAATGTGGCTCAAAAAAATTCTCAAATGATATGGAGGCATCACTTTTGTCACCAAAAGTAATCAGAACTAGGGCGACCAGTGCACACCAACACCAGTGTACCCAAACATGCCGAACACTTTTATAAGCCAGTCATTGCCGTTTTGTTTTTGTACACGAAAACAATTGTTGCATTTACAAATCAAATAAAATACTCCTTTCTGATTGGCATAGAGGCGTTTGACAAATCTGACTGTCACATAGTTAACAAAACTAACTGTTACACAGTTCGTTTCAGTGCTTTGTTTACAGTGGAATAATCCATTCACTGGGGGTGTTAGTTTCTCAGAATGCTTGATATGTATAAAAAGTGGGTAAAGTTAAATGAAATGCCTGACGTCCCGTGTGAAGGGCGCTCAGTCATTTTATCACTTGGTTTGAAATGGACATTGATATCTATAAGTGTGCGCCAAGTGAATTGTGTGAGATGCTAAGCAAGTTTTATGCCAATCTAATAATGAAACAGGCCGTTGCTACGATTGTCACTGTTGTCTTGTTGTTACTGTAGATCTCATTCCAGTTACAAAATCAAATAAAACTTGTAAATATGTTCAAGTGCGAAGTTTCATTGCTAGCAAGCTTTACAAAATGCAACAAAACACTTGTGAAATGGACTGGTGTGTAACAAGCAATTCGTTCACCCTTGGGCTGGAATGTTCCGTCCCTCGGGTGAACAAAACTGCATGTTACACTCTAGTCCACAATTGTATAATGTTTCCCCAGCCCTCCCTATCCTTTCTAACACTTGCCCCGCCTTCGGTTTTCAAGGTTTTATTTGGCAATTTTGTACTATTTCATAAACATAAGACTATGTGCCTTATATAAATTTATCTGAATATATATATGATGTGCACCGAAGTCGGGTTATAGAACACCTTTAACCCATTCATGAAGGAGGAGGGAGTTGACGTAACGTATCCTACATACGTTTAAGTTGGAGTTAAGTGAAATGAATGTGATCAAATAAACTGGGCTTATGCTTTATGTCTTTTTATGTCTGAAGGGTGGTTAGTAAAGAGGTTTTACCGCAATTTTTTATGTCCGGGTCGCGAGAGGGGATTTTACTGATCGTCTTTTTATGCGATTCTGGAAGAAGATCGCTAAAAACAAGTTCAACTGTACCTGTCTTATCCGGGTCGAGAAGGTGGAAACTACAAACAGGGTTTACCTTAGTCGTTTTATTTTCTTTTTAATCCGGGTCTGCAAGGTGGTCGCTACATAACCAATTCCCTATCTGATTGATTTTTTTTTTTACCGCCACTTCCCCGCAACGCACAGCCCCCCCCCCCCCCATCCCACATGCTGTCTAACGTAGGTACGGCTCTGAACGCAACCCTAACCCTTTTATCCCTTTAAGAGTATAGCTTTGTTCGAAAAGTGCACTTCCATCCATGATCTGTCCCTTTTTGTACATTCTCATTGGTAAAAAAGTACAAGAAAGGCATCCTTCATAATGGTACAGTAGATAACTCACCTCGGTGGGGAGAGGGAGTGGGATCCGACATATCTGTGCCAAAATAGTGAGCTGGTTGTCACTACAGAATATACTAGACGACCCACTTAAAAAGTGAAAAATAATTCTAGGTACTCCACACAAAAGTTACATAACCCCTCCCACAGAACAGCATGGCTTTGCAGTGAAAAAAACTTTCCCTGGCAGAAGTTTAAAATCAACAGTTAATTCTCCAGATGCATGTTAAATCGACCATAACAGAAAGAGCCCAAAGAAAATGCTGTATCATGTTTTTTAAGCCAGCTGCGAAAGCTTGTGCTCTGGTAAACAAAGGTATAGGCCTACCCCCTCGTTCCCTTCGCCGCTCATCAAACTGGTCAGCTTGGAACGGCTCTGTATCGGTATCCCAACACCCCCCCCCCCCCCGCTTTCCCGTTCATTGATCTGAATGGTACCGAACCTCCCTGCCCCGAAAATCATAGGGTGTGCGCGTCAGGCGTGAGTTTGCAATCACGTTTTAATGTCATATGACGTCATGCGTTGTCCAAAATGCGTTGATCAAAATAGCAACCGGCAATTCCACCCAAGTTTGAAGCTGATCCGACTTTTTGTTCGAGAGTTCTCATGTTATCAGAGTCTACAACACGTAATGACGTCATGCATTGCGTAATATTCACCAAATACACAGTGAACAGTCGGACCCAAATAAAATGTGAACCGCTGACCTACCCATGGCATATTCCCACCAAGTTGATCCCACTTTTTGTTCTTAAGTTACACTGATGACGCATTTTTCACGTTTTGACCTCATATGATGTCACACGTGATCTATATGCATCAAATATGACAGTGACCGGCGGACGCACCCAAGGCATAATCCCGCAAAGTTTGAAGCTGATCTGACTTGTGCGAGATGTTATCCTGTTAACAAATTCTAGTGTCCAAAACACACAATGACGTCATACACTGCACTATCTACATTGAAAACATTGTGAACGGTCCTACCCACCCATGAAGCTAATCCAACATTCCGTTCTGCAGTAACAGCAATGACGCAACTGTCATATTTTGACCTCGCATCATGCCACGGGTTGCCCAAATTACGCCATATACAATCCCAACCGGCGTACCAACCCAAGGGATGATCCCACCAAGATTGCAGCTAATCCGATGTTTCGTTCGAGAGTTATCGCGTTATACAACCAAGTATCTACGACAGACGCACACATGACACACACACAGGAAGTACAAAAACAAACTGTTTCCCCTCTGCGGTGGTAAACACAACTATTTACAAAAACGAAAAAAAAAGTGAGCTCAGAAAGAAGCGCTTGATTATGATGAGTTCGTAGTTTTGAGTTCACTGTTTCATTCCATCGATTTATCAACCTATATGTTGCACTACACACCATAAAATCTCACTTACCTTCTCGGATCGAGATACTGGGTTTTTTAAAGATCGAATAATCCTCTTCGGCTTCATAACATCATATCTTAAGGACTGTAAATTACACACACCTACAAGCAAAGAAGAATTTGTTCAGCAACACTATAACTTGATACATAAATATTAACCACATTTTAGTTCGAGGGTAACAATGGAAAGAACTAGACACAGGGTAGCAACGGTAAATCGTCCCGGGGCTGTAAACAAGCTTGTCTAAAAGTTATGTTACGGAACTCTACATCTTTTTTCACATGTTGAAACTAGAGCAGTGTGCAAGCCCACATATTCCAAACAGGCCCCCCATCAGTTAAACACGGCCATCAATAGTTGATATTTTCTAAGTCCAGCTAGTCCATTTTCCTTTGACGGACCTGGCCCATTTACTATACCGATCTGTGTTTGCTCCCATAAAAGCTACAGACCAGGTTTCATGAAAATCCTTGCAGGAGTTTTCAAGTTATCGTGTTAACAAGGTCACACAATAGTCAATGAAGAGCTGAAATTTTCTAAGTCTAGCTGGTCCATTTTCCTTGGACGGACCTGGCCCATTTACAATACCGATCTGTGTTTGCTCCCATAGAAGCTACATACCCAGTTTCATGAAAATCCTTGCAGGAGAGTTTTAAGTTATCGTGTTAACAAGCTCTTGATGACAGACCGACCGACACGCGGTCGATCGCATATATTCCCCCTGTGAGGAATAAATAAAGTGATAACAGTACGTATAACCTATAATGAAACCAAGACCCATTACTGAAGGGGATAACCCTCAGACAACAGCTAAGTTGCTTAATGAAGGGAGTCTAAATAATACACTTTGTTATGTATAGTCTTTGGTTAGAAAACTTTTATTTGGGAATATACAGAACATAACAAATATTAAGCGGGGAGCTCAAGAAGCGGGTGAAAAATAATTAAATGATACAATGTATACAATACAACAAGAATATACCACACAACCTTTGCATACGTAAAGTCCAAACAAAGGTAAACTAGACTGGCTAGTGTTTTTGCTAAAACAAAAACGGATGTGTCTCCCCGCCCTCCAATCAGTCACGTGAAAAAAAATTCAAAATTACTTGCTTAAAAGTACAACATTGGCGAGCCATCAAAATTTTAAAAATCGGCAAAAATACATTTTAACAGAAAATGAAGAAAAACTTCACAGTAAACATTTGCCCTATATATGGGTTCTTCTTGCCACGTTTCAGCCTAATCCAACAAACTGGTTCGAGATATCGCAACAATATGGCCAAAAAAGTTAAAAATCAGAAATTTACAAAATCGCCAAAAATACATTTTCAACGGAAATGAAGAAAAACTTTGCAGTATACATTTGCCTTATATGTGTGATCTTCTTGCGACGCCTGACCCTTATTCAACGAACTGTTTTTGGGATTTAGCTTGCCAAAGAGAAAAAATGCACGAACCCCCCCCCCCCCTCCTCTACGTTAAAAAAATGGCCAAAAATAGAATTTTAGAAGGAACGAAAAAAAAATAACACGGGCATCATCTTGACATGTACCCCAATATGTATGTATGTTTTGAGAATAATCGACTCATTAATTTCATAAGAACTTACTGCGGACAGACGAACGGACACCCCAAATGCTATATATGTCTCCCTTAGGGGAGACATAACTAAAGCATGCCAAGTCTTATGTGATCTTGTTTGCATTAGTTTGATGGTGTTGGAATGAGAATCAGATAAATACATCGGTATGGTTATTTCTGCGTGTAGGAAATAAGTGGCCTGCACGTGAAATCATCCAACGACAAATGAAGTGATTTAGGTTGCTTTAAGTTTTCTTTCGACGCAAGTCAGAGCGGACAAAAACAAAAGGAGATAAAAGCAAACAAGTTTGCAATTTATCTAAACTGCACGATACTTTCGCGTAAGATCTCAGCAGACTATATGAGATCGTATATGGTTATTTCGTAAAAATAGCAAGGAGATCTTGCACGATATGACACTCCTGACACTTATATTTGTATATCTATCAGAAATTTATTTTCAGCAAAGCATAATGTCTCCATTTAAAATTTCGGTCGACTTAGGCAACCCGAAAAATAAACAAGAATTTGACAACCGGCTCTGAAAGCTTATTTTTATCCACTTTAACGAAAAATAAGGCATGCCGTCTATTAAAAAAGCGCATTTTTTTGCAAAGTGACTGTGACTGGTACGCAGCAAAGGAACTGATTTGTAGACTTCGAATCTCAGAAAACAGAAAGTTGATTCCTATCGGTTAAACATTGCAGCGTGGTTTTGAAAGATAGATTAAGTGAGCAAAAGAAGGAGCTGGTTTGGAGATTGTTCTTTTTCAGAGTATTTTCAGGTAAATGCTATTGATTATTTTAAACACCATTTTGTTGTTGTTTTTTCATGTGAGGCGGGATAGACAAATTTCGCAAAAATTGCGCCGGGCGAATAACTTTTGTGCCGGGCGATTAACTTTTTAAAGTTGGTCGCCAGAAGGGCGGCCATAAAATTTTACGAAGTCTTAGCCCTGTATCAGCTATTTTAGTGTATATTTTACAGATAATATATAACCCCTTTATGTAAATTTTTGGTCACTTGACTTTGTTCAAATGACATTTAAAGGCATGAATGCAAACAATCACTTGACAGGTGAATGCGGTAGATAACTCTCCTGCACTTCAACAAAGAAACACAAGATATAAGTCAAATCACACCTTGGTTTTTTAATAAAATGAGCAAGAATTTCGACTGAGAGGGAACCGGGTAAAAAAAAATGAAAGAAATTATAGACAAATATAGAAGAACTAGAAATGTATCCTGGAGGAACACGAATGACCCGCCCTAAGCGAAATTTTAAGTGAAGAATTTGTATTTGGTATTTATAGACCGACACTCACCACGGCCTAAGACAATAGCCGATTTCGGTCAAAAGAGGAAGTGCACATCTTCATTATATATTTAACCACTTCCAATAGCTTTGGAAATTATAGACAGCAATCGCTAGCACAATTTCATTACACAAAACTTCAAGCTGTTCATTAAATATCACTAAATAATTGCCCAAGTCCATAGACTCACCATGGCCTGACCCAGCGGTCGATTTCGGTCAAAAGGAGAGGTGCACATCTTCATTGTATATCTTATCATTTGCAATGGCTTTGGGATTTACAGATACAAATCCCTAGCGCAAGCTCATTACACAAACTTGAGCACCCAAAGCGTTACGCACGGACGGACGAGGCAAAAACTATATGACCCCCCGACTAACATCGGGCGGGTCATAAATATCACAAAAACAGCTTATACTCGGAACATAAAAGAAATTGAAACTTGAAACTATTAGTTAAAACTTTTAATAACTTTTAAAAATAGCATGCGGGTTGTTGAAAACCCGATTGCTCTTTGGTGGAAGAGAAATTTGACATTTAGGCGTTCATTTTTTCACCCGGTCATTTTTATTTAAAATGCAGTACTTTGTGCATTTTATTGACTACGCCTAAAGTGTGTTTTAACTTATATAGTCCATTATATATTGTACATGCTTTACAAACAGAGTATATTGGGCATGAACTTTGTGTAAATGTTTGAATAATTGCAACTGGTACGCAGGATTCGTGCCTCAGAACATACAATGTTGACCCCTATTAGAGGAACATTGTCAGGCATCGTAGCTCTGGCAAGGAGATATACGATGTTATTCAGGGCTGACTCGGAGCTATTGTACTAAGGTAGTCTTTACGTACAGACTGAAGAGCCCCCAGAACGCGCTAACATACATGCCTCCACAACATAATTATAAAGAAAAATGAATCAACATATAAAAATATCATTCAAATAATATCCAAATGATTTACAGCTCCTAAAAAATCTTATTACCTTTTTATTTTTAAAACCTGTTATTAAACTCAAAATCTTAAACCAGAAACTCCCAATTTGTTACACTTGTTGTGATTGGATATTGCTATTGATCAATAAAATTGGCTCGTACAACAGGAGAGTTTTTAGGGTTTTGTTGTCATAAATCGGACAGTTGCCATTATTGTTATAAAACAGCTGCTCTCTGGCGTGCTTTGAGACAACCTTAAACCGCACCAAATGATAAATGCTAATTTAATTATCTTAATTGTCTCTTGTTAATTGGGAAGCTCCTTACTAAAACGCACCTAAAGGCAAAAAATGCTTCATTTGAGATGATAGACACCGGATTAACAATTAAAATGTGTTACTCTCCCAAATATATGTATTTCAAGAAAAAACAGTAGTTAGGAAAGAGGGTTCCAGCACAGCCCCCCTAGGAACTTTTTTTTTGGGTGGCAGGTGGCATTCCATCACATTGACGTCAGACCCCCCCCTAGGCGGCAGTCAGGTCAGACCATAAAATGTTCACGCCGATTCCAGCTCACTTGGTTGTGCCGCCGATTCAAGCTCAGTGACGTCAGACCCCCCTCCCCCCCCATGCGGCAGTCAGATCAGACCATACAGTGTGGACGCCGATTCCGGCTCACTTGGTTGTGCCGCCCATTCCAGCTCAGTGACGTCAGACCTCCCCCCCCCCTAGGCGGCAGTCGTGAAATTTCTATTTTTTTTTTTTTTTTTTTTATGGATGGCAGTCGGGACAGACCAGCATTGCGTCGTAATTCTCATTTGATGTGAATGTGCAGTTGGTTATGAAAATAAAAAAAAATATTTAGGAAGTTGTTGCTAGAGTGTCGCTTTATATCTACTTTAAAGCGAAAAAAAAATTGCTCTCGTTGACTAGTATTTTTTAACCATGTACTCCCGTACTGGTTTATGAATTGTGTATTTTGACTGGTCAGTCTGTTTTGCAACATTTTACAGCATTGTAGGATATTTTTTTACTAAAAAATGTCCAAACAGAAAACAACAGAAAAAAACTCACCTAAATATATTATCTCTTACTAATCTAAATTAATATTTTACAAACCATTTACTATGCTATCCTAAAAGAGTTAGCATCCGTATTAAAAGTTAAAAGAAAAACGTTAGCACATATTTTTTTAGAATGCTCTTTCAATATGTAAAAGTTCTCGCCTGTTCTCTAACAGCATTTTCTCTATGAGTAATTCTTTTCTCAAATAGCTTTAAAGTACAAAGTCTACTGTGCTATACTAAAACACACATCTGTTGTTCTGCCTACGATGTATAAACAGACAGGCCGCAAAGTTGACGTTGCTATGCATATTATAACAGGTGGTAAAAATCAACATTGCTAGCAGTAGTATGGTAATGGGGATTCCAGCCGGCAGTCGGGACAGACCCCCCCTAGTCGGCAGTCGGGACAGACCCCCCCTAGCCGGCAGTCGGGACAGGACCCCCCCTTACTAAAAATTGCGATAACTTTCGTTATACTTGACCGATTTGCATGAAAATTTCACTGTTTGATTCAGTTTTATATCTAGTTTACACATTGTCATGGGCTAGTTGCATCAACGGCTGTATGCATTTTTTGTCGCATGCCGCCATTTTAACTTAAAAGTGACCTAACTTTCGTTCTACTTAACCAATTTGTATGAAAATTTCTCTGTTTGATTCAGTTTAGTTTATATTCTGCTGAGTCAGCAATTTTAACAAGTTTGAACAAGTTACACGTCATATTTTGATTACATCAAAGTGGTATAAATACATGTGTGACGAGAAAAATCATTCACAATGTCAACATTGCTTCTTCATCGATGTGTAGAGACCATGGATGACGTCTTCAAAGTGAATTATGCTGACTGCATGTTTTCAAAGCTTCCTGCTTTTGAATCGGATTGGATTTTGCAAGTGAAGAATTTGCATCAGCATTGGGAAGCGGTTGGAAAGATTATTCCAAGACATCGTTTCATCCACTCATTTCTACGCGAATGTGAAGAACTGCATTTGCCATTAACTTACGACATTGATTCAGCATTTATCAACGCGAATACAATTTGGGCAGTTGAGCTCATGTTAGATGTAGCTGCAAGAATCATTTTACATTATGATGATGACATTCCATTGACAACGAATGCATCCGAACTTGTCCGATTCAACCATGGACGAGTTGAAGTGAATTCAAAACTTTGCAAGATGTTTGCTGGGTATAGTTGGGTATAAAAGGGAGTGGACTCACAGGTATCATTTCATTGTGCAGCCATGGAGAACAAGACAAGCAGCTTTAAAATTAGTGTTAACTTAACCATTACTGTGCAGCATGGAGAATTTGGACCATTTCTTCGCATCACACGTGGAGAGAGATGGTGTGCTTATTCACCATCTTTGTGGAAGATTATATGTCAAAGCTTGAAAAATCTACGTGACATTGGCTTCAAACTGTACTTAACAGAAACGAAGTGGCTTGAAGTCATTTCATACTTGGATATGCGTTATGTGAGTTTTGTGCATACATCACGGTTTCAAGGGAAAAAATACACATATCACATCAACATGAATGATGGTGAATGGGAGACATTGCTTCAGGAGATGGATAACATTAACTCAGCCCTATGTACGGAATGTCATGTCATCACTCCTATCAAACTGCAAAAGGATGGTCGAATGCTGGTGTCAAAACTATCCAAGAAAAGGCTGGCTGAAGTTCAATTGGAGAACATGAATGTGCAAAATCAACTTGGACTTACCTGTGACTATTGTGGTGCTTGCGGATATGTGGAGGATTATGATTGCCACTGTCACAAGTACAATTGCAAGATGTGCGAACCAAACAACTTCTGCAGCAAGTGTGGAGTACTTAAAGTCTGTGAAGCAAAGTAAAAGTCATAAGACACTGAAACAAGATGGACGTATGTTTTAAAAAGGCTTATGTTGACTTGATGATTGCTAAACTTGCCTTCTGTGGCACTCAAGACTATCAACTTTATCATTTAGACGCTTTTTGGGATGTTTTACATCATAGTCTTGATGTGATTGAACTACATTCAAGATTTCTTGGAGAATATCATAAAAGTTGAATAGAAGATTCTGACTTTGACATTGATTCTGCGCTTTATTCTGCCCGCACTGATGTGGAAGTATATTTCACCATAGTTGATTATTTGAGAGATTTCTGCAAAGAAGAGGAAACCGACATGTCGGAATAAACAAAGTCAACATGGAGAATCTTGTACTATTTAGCGGTCACAAGAACGTTCTTTCAAACATGTTTCAAACACGACTTGAAAAGTATGGACATGTGTTCAACTCAAGTGAAGCTTTGTATCAATATGAGAAAGCAGTTTTTCATCACCGCCAAGATATTGCTTCAGCCATTGCTTCATCTAGAAATGGATATGAAGCAAAACGTATTGCTAAAGTGATAAAGCCATGTCCGTTATGACATACAGTGAAGAGAAGCAAAATGCGAGATGTTTTACAAGTCAAATGGAATCAGTGTGTATTGTTTCGCAACAAGTTAAAAGAATGTAAAGACAAAACTTTAGATGAAGCAACGTATGATCATTGGTGGGGAACCGGTGTGAAACAATTGACATCTCCTTCATATCCTGATCAGAATATTATGGGAAAGTTGTTAGAAATGTTGTGGTGAGACTTTTCATTATCTTATCAAACGTCATGGTGTGCAGACATGTTTTAGCAAATATATGGATGGATGGATGTAGAAACATGTTTCAAGAACAAGTTTGTGGACTATATGATAAGTGAACTGGCACGTTTTGGAACTGTTGAACAACAACTGGAACACTTTGACATCTATTGGGAACTTGCTCATTCCATGCTGAACTTGTCAAACTTGCGTAAGGATTTCATCAAAGAGTCAAACATTGCTGGAGCTGAGGAGTTTGATGTGGAAGCAGCATATCACTTTGCTCGATTTGATCCAAGACTGTTTGATGAAGTGAGAGAGTGGTTAATCTATGCTGCAGCATAATGACAGACATTACATTGAGACAATATATTGTACAAAAAACGTATTGTTAAGAAATGTTATTAGCTGTAAAAAAGTTTGCATGTTTAGTATGTCCCGCTTGTCAACATGAAGAGTGTTCAGAACATATTTGCCATTCTGCATGTGTCTATTCATACTGGAATGAAGCTAAATATTATATTGATTTAGATAAATTGTTAGAGAATGCAAATCAACGTTGTGAAAAATATGGTTTAGATGCTATTACATTAGATGAACTCAGTAGTTGGTTAGTGTTCTCCAGTTATTCGCACCATTGTATCAATACTTGATTTGTAAAATATGTTGATTGAGTTATAAAATAAAAAGTGTTCTGTTTAGAAGTGCTTTTTCATTTTACATGTCGACGTGGAAAGACTACTTAACCAATATTTACTTTAAACCTGGACAACCTGGGGCATTTGCTGGCCCTTCCAAACTTTATCACATATTAAAAAAACATGATCAACCAGTCACTCATTCGCAAGTGAAGAAATGGTTACAGGATCAAGATGCCTTCAGTTTACTACAACCTGTAAAATATAGGTTTAAAAGGCAACGTGTCATTACACGTGGAATTGATGACATGTGGGATATTGATTTAGCTGACATGGGAAACATAGCTCCCTATAATGATGACAATCGCATTTTATTGGTTGTCATTGATGTGTTTTCCAAATATTTGTGGGTGCATCCAATACCTAATAAATCACATACCAGTGTCATAGAAGCCTTTCAAAAGTTTTTTGATGAAACACAACGAAGACCACGAACTCTAAGGTCAGATAAAGGAACTGAATTTAAAAACAGATGGGTAAAAGCATTTTTGAAGAAGGAGGGAATACATGCCTATACAACAAAGAATAAAACCAAAGCCAACTTTGCTGAGAGAGTCATTCGTACTCTAAAGGGAATGATGTATCGATATTTCCTACATAATCAAACTTATCGCTATATGGACATCCTTCCAGACTTAGTGTATAATTACAACCATAGACCTCATGGCTCCCTCCCTAATAAGTATGCTCCTGCAAATATTCGTAAAGACATCGAATGAAAAGTGTGGAAGTATATGTATGTAGACACATTGAAATTGAAACCAAAGAAGAAAAAGCCTTACAAATTTAAAATTGGTGATCAGGTTCGCATTTCCCACATGAAATATGTATTTCAACGGGATTATCATATAAAGTGGACGCAAGAAGTCTTCATTATCACACATCGTTGTAAGAAGCAAGGAATACACTTATATCGTGTGAAAGACTTTTCAGACGAGGATATTGATGGATATTTCAATGAAGAAGAACTGCAGAAAGTAACAAAATATATTGAATCTGTCTACAGAATTGAAAAGGTGTTGAAAACACGAAAAAGACGATATGTTAAAGAATTATTTGTGAAGTGGTTAGGTTGGCCAAAGAAGTTTAACAGTTGGGTGAAAGAAACTGATATTCGAAAATGAAGCATCCATTCACATGTTTGGTCTCTGGACCTACAGGCAGTGGTAGGTCTCTAGTTAGAGAAATTCTAGAACAAAAGTTAATTAAACCCTCACCAAAAACCATTTTATGGCTCTATGCAGCAGATAAGCCTTTATACAAGGGAATGAAGGGTGTGGAATTTTATCAAGGCATTCCAGATGACATTGAAAAGCGTTTTAATCCGAAAAAACCAAACTTACTCATCATTGATGACTTAATGACCAAATGTCATAGCGATGAGCGTATGACACGTCTCTTTAGTGTTGGCAGCAGTCATCAAAATCTAAGCATTATTTTTATTGTGCATAATTTGTTCCATCATGGTAGAGAAATGCGAAATATTAGTTTGAATACACATTGCATCATTCTGTTTAAAAATCCTAGAGACAGTCAACAAATAAGTACATTAGCGGGACAAATGTATCCTGGAAAATCTAAATTTCTCATAGAAGCCTATCAAGATGCTACGAGCAAACCTCATGGCTATTTATTCATTGATTTGAAGCCGAAGACGAATGATCAACTACGTATTCGTACAGGCATTTTACCAAACGATACACATTACGCATATGTTGATAAAGTAGCGTATGAACAAGAACCAAGTCACTTGACCATTCGCAGCCAAGATGTCTAAACGTATTCAAGCGAATCAACCTTTTCTCCATTTGCTCGCACGCAGCGGGCCTAAACGACGTAAATCCTTGTTACAACAAGCTACTAAGGAAGAATTAACTAGCTTTTTTGAAATTTGTTTGAATATATTGCGAGGACATTTACCCTTAAGCTCAAAAAGGTATAAGGAATTCAAGCGTGAACGTCATACCCTACGCACACTGGCAGATAAGAAGATATCACTTCGAAGAAAAAAGAAGTTGGTTAATCAGAAAGGAGGATTCATTGGAGCTATTGCTAAATTTGCATTACCTTTGTTAGCTCAGTTGCTGTTAAAATGAAACATACTATGAAAATGGTCCTCATTCCTGAATATGAATATAAAATGTTGTTAAAAAAGAAGGGAAAAGATGGTGAAATCAAAACGAAAGTGAATAAACTTTTACGTGGGAAACGCAATCGTGAAAAGGCAATAGAAATGTCTCAAGTTCTTGGACGTCATTTACGAACAACTCAATCACAACAAAAGTCTGTTACATCATCCAAAGCAGAAAAATCAGAAAAGTCCCAACAGTTTCGAACCCATTTTCAACCTATTTATCATGTAAAATTAACACAATGTCTGGAAGAACTGAAGAAATATGGTACGAGATGGACAGATAAAAATGAACTTGTTTTAAAAACGGGTACTGTCATTAAAAATTCCAACATTATTGATTTGTTGAAAGAAGCATTGGTTTCTACAAGAAGAAAAGAATGACGAGAACCACCACATGGTTGGAAGCAGTTTATTGAGGAAATTGTAGACGCTAATATTCCAAAAACTGTTTTTGGTAAAAAGACAACTCGTACAGATATTACAAAAGAGATACAACAACGTCAACAAAGGTTGTTACCAGAAGGATGGGAAACGTTTTAACACGGATTAAAGAGTTATGGTGCTGTTGTAAAGAAAATGGAAATACTATTCCTGTAAAAATTAGGTGTGTCAGTGCTTATTGTCAAGGAGAAGTAGTAGATACCAATGCGGATAGCAATTTAGACGACAATGTAGACAGCAATGGCGATGACGAGGGTTAAACATGAAGTAATGTATAGACACATCTAGTTAATCTACATCACACAAACGATTTTGTCATCATGGAGTCAACAAGTTTTTATATAACTTTACCTAGCAATGCTAGTTTGAAATATTATCCTACTAATAAGGCGTCTACTTATCAAATTCGTTTACCTCGTACAATATATTTGAAAGGAAAATATGAAGTAGCCTTAGCTGAAATTCAATACCCACACACATGGACGACAATGAGGCCAGGAATAGACTATACTCTTCATTATCGATCATCATTAGATGTATTTCATGCAGTTTCCATTCCATATGGTTACTACAGATCCATACCTGAAATATGTACTGCAATAAATGCAGAATTACAAAAAGCTATTAATGCAAACCCTATTAGGTTAAAGTATGATAAAATTAGTCGAAAAGTTTCTCTTATTTTAAGAGATGATTATGATATTGTCTTTTCTACTGGATTAGCTGAGATTTTAGGATGTAAACCAGATAGATGGTATGAAGAATCCGGTCCTGCTGAACATCAATCCGATGTGAAACATGGATTTTATACACTTTATGTGTACTGTAGTATTTGTGAGCCACAAGTAGTTGGAGATTATTATGTTCCTTTACTACGTTCTGTTCCCATTGAAGGGTATGATGGTGATATTATTATAAAAACTTATGAAGAGCGTCATTACGTCACTGTAAACACATCCAAATTTGACACAATAGAAATGAATATTAAGGATGACACAGATCATAATGTGTCATTTCAAACTGGGAAAGTGATATGTAAACTTCATTTTCGACCAAAAGCATTATGAAAGCATAAACACACGATCCGTCTGCATATTGCAACCATTTTCTTCGTCAAGTGGGCGGGGAATTACCAGGATTTAAAGGAGCACGAATACAATATGGAGATGGTATTGGTTCAATATTGGGATCATTGGCTGCTGCTTAAGGCAGGGGCTAAAATCGTTGCACCACATCTTAAAAAGGCTGCAAAAGATGTCGCGAAAGATGTTACAGGCCGAGTAGCACAACGTGTCATGGGTGATGTGTTAGGAGGACAAAAGAGAGCACAACCTGCAAAACCTGTCAGAAGGCGAAAGGCAGCTAAACGGATAACATCAACGAAACATAAGAAAAATCATGTCTTTAATTCATAATCATTCTTGTGAATGTAGTCTTTCTCCATTAGAATGGTTTCACATACCACCAACGCAAACTGCTGTAGAAAAAAGTTATAATGTTGACTATCAACCACTAACTACCATTAGAGAGGGCGCTCCAATAGAATTCTACATTCCTGTGAGTACAGAAGAATATCTAGATTTAAAGAACAGTAGACTTCATATTGTATGTCGCATTGTAAAAGCTGATGGAACACCATGTGATGTCGATGATAATGTATCATGTATCAATGATTTGTTTAATGGTTTATGGTCCAATATTGAATTATTTCTAAATGATCGTTTGGTATCACATAGTAACAATACCCATGGTTATACCAGCATCATATCTCATCTCATTCATGACTCGGAAGAAAGTCTCCATTCTGAACGCTCTCAGCGTCTCATCTATAAAGATACTGCTGGGTCAATGAATAGTCATGAGGTGAAAAGAGCTAATCATGAAAGATATGTAGCAGGTTTTCATGTAAATGTTGAGGGTGGTGATGTAGCTCTGCAAAGAAATAAGGGATTACATAATCGTTATTTGTATACACGTCTAGGCCGTGAGTTTACGCTTACAGGCGGTTTAAGGGTAGATTTGTTTGAGCAAGAACGCTATCTTCCAAATGGTATTAGTATGAAATTACGTTTACATAGACAAAAAGATGAATATGTATTAATGGCTGCAAATAATGGTTGTAAAGTAGAAGTGAGAGATGCGTTTTTAACCATTCGCAAAGTGAGGGTAAGTCCAGGTATTCAGTTAGGACATGCAGATGCATTGGTGAAAAGTCCTGCTAAGTTTATTATTACTAGAAAAGAGTGTATAGTTTTAGCTATTCCAGCTGGATTTCAATCTTTTGTGAAAGATAACATCTTTTTAGGCCAATTACCAAAACGTATTGTCATTGGACTCGTACATAATGAAGCCTTTGCTGGAACAGTAATGAGAAATCCATACAATTTTGATCATTTTCTTCTTAACTATATGCAACTTTACACGGATGGTGAACCAGTCCTTTCTAAACCTCTCAAACTTGATATAAATCGAGGCAAATATCTTAATGCTTTTGAAACGCTTTACAAATCTTTTGATAGATTGAATGGTGAGAAAAATTCCATTATAAAACGGGAAGATTGGCCTAGAGGTTATGCTTTATTTTCGTTTGACTTAACACCTGATTATGATGGTGATGATCATTATGCCCTTATCAAGCATAGAAATTTGCGACTAGAAATGAATTTTGCTGGTGCCCTGCAAAATACAGTCAATGTTCTAGTGTATGGTGAATTTGATAACATTGTTGAAATAAGTGCAAATCGTAGCATTCAATTCGACTACCAGTCATGAATACGAAGCAGATAGAAACCATCCTATCCCATGATGCCGCGACAAAAGACTTGTTTCAAGGTGTTTTCCATGGACCATTTACCATCTTTACAACGTGGTGCCTATGTCATCAACACAGACGATCATGATGAGCCAGGAGAGCATTGGGTGGCCGTATATTATGACAAAGACCCTGCAGAATATTTTGGCTCTTATGGACTTTTACCTATAGACAGTCGTTTGAATCAGTTTTTAAAGTTTAATTTCATTATAATTCAGTTCCATTACAAACACCGATATCATCTACATGTGGATTTTATTGTGTGTATTATATAATTCAAAGAGCTCGAGGACATAGTCCTTTTGAAATCATTGATGTATTAATGTATTAGATGTAATAGTTGGTAATTGGGAATTGTATTATGAATATTGTAAAGGATTTTGTATATAGGCATTATAAGCCATTATTTTATTGATGTTGTATTAGATGTATTAGTAAAGTAGTTGGTAATTGTGAATTGTATTATGAATATTGTAAATAAACAAGACAGTTGTATACGACATTCTTTGTTTATTGTGTTATACATTATTTACATTTTTACAATTATTTAACATTAAACTTTTATTTTACAAATACATTCAATACATCGATAAACACATGCCATTCATACCAATCTAAATTAATATATCTATCATAGACATTGCATTCACGTTTGTAAATGCTATGAAAGCTCACATAACACTGTCCATTACCAAACTTTATTATTTTCACATCTTCGTGTTCAGATAGTTTCAGTTCATATCCATCTTCATTTATGTCAATGTTCATCACCATAACACACATGGGATGTGTCAACTCAATGGACTTGGTGCCTCGCATGAGTTGCACTCCTTCCTCTTTGAATTCAAGCGTCAGGTTCTTTCCAATCCAATGCTTGTAACAGAGCGTACCATTCCACTGTGTCGAGGGTGATGTAGTCGTAGCATTGTGTAAGCTCGTCATATTGGTGAAATTGTACAAACATGTCTAGACAGTTCTCAGTCACTTCTATATCATTTGAGAGTAGTAGGAGAAAGCCAGGTATCCTCAACTTCTCTAGATGGTCTTTCAACACAGATTGTTCGTCAGGCGATAGAATGATATACTTTCCAAAATGTTTTAGCACAATGTCATCACATAAGTTTCTCATATGTGAGAATCCATGTGTAATGGGATTATAATCCAACACATAGTCTTCCATCTCGTTCAACAGTCAGATCAACTATGAGCTGTCTTCTCTGCAAAGACGTTTTTATGCTCGGATGATGGCGAACAGCGGACAGCTTCTAAGAATCGTTAGACTGCACGCCAGTTCTTCATATCAAAGTGGATCAAATCTGTATATGGAGTATCTGGTACAACTCCGTTATAATCCTCTGGATAATCCTGTAAAAGATTTCTCCAGAATGTCACACGTATGTTAGAATCATGTTCAGTCACAAACACTTCAACTTTATTTTCAAGTCTATGCTCAAACCCAGGTTCAAGCGGTATGTTTTTAAAGTCTTTCCACACTTCAGGTTTAAACCGATAATCAGAACTTATCCGAGAACCTAGTATCACTTCATTCCTATCATTTACAGCAAGGTAAGCACCATCGTTCAACATGAGTGCATTCATGATTTTACCTGGTTATGCGCTGTCTTCTTGTCTGCGAAGCCTTTTATCCACTTCTTTCACTTGCTTCTTCAGCATTTTCCATTCAGGTATTGTCAGCAAAATACCCTTTTTCGTAGGACGGTTTCTTCCAGTCCCCTCATCTCTGAGGTACTTGCGAATGTTTCCCACTCCTTCATTGCTTTGTTTCATAATCTTGATATACTTTCCATTTCCTAGAGAAAGCATTCCATCCCACGACTGTGCCGTCTCCACTTTCAATTTCTTGATGGTAGTGGTAGGATTGTTCACTTTTAAGTCTTTGACTGTATCTGCAAGAGTATCCATACCCGTTGCTGATCTTTTCCGATTCATGTTCATGCTTCAGTGTTCACACCTCAACTAACTCTCAAGTTGAAGTGTCTTCCCCTTATATACTGTAATATCCATGTGCCAAAGTGGAATAGCCATCATTCAACACATATCGCTTGTCGTCATAGGGGGAGAGAGCCACTTTCCTGATCTTCTCCGAGAAAATCTGATGGTCATGACTGCGAATGATGTGTCCTGTTGTCATCGTTTGCGTTTGGTTGAACAAACTGTCTTTATACTGCTTATGTTTCATACGTCTTTGACACGCTCTAATGATGCCTTTGGCCGTACGTTTTTCTTTCCCACCATACATCATACTGTACATTTTCGGTCGAAGTCCAACAAACTCTTCAATGGGAATACCCGCCGTCTCATCTTCCATTTTCCCAAGCACTTTTTTGTTCACGTTGGAATGTAGGAAATGATCTGGCGGATAGTCACTTGTGTCGAACAGGTCAGCATCTTGCTGCATATCCTTGTAGATATCGTCCGTTTCTATGTCGTAACACAGACTGTCGGTGTCGCTGAACAACAGCTTGGCGTCGGGATACTTGGTCATGATGTAGTTGTAATGAAAGTGAAACATGAGAACTTTGCTGAGGTTGAGAATGGTGAAGCCAACTTGAATGGGTTTATCCAGAAGCAGATCGACTTTGCGCAAATGTACCGCGGTCAAATCTTCGTTGAAAATTCTAAATTTGTGGAATAAAGGTTTGGCTACAGGTTTTTTAAACCGCTTTTCTTTGTGAACGAGTTCCACATTGATTCGCTTTCTCACATTTTCCATGGTTTTGCCAAACACAGAGTTGTTCATCAATTTGAAGAAGTCTTTCTCAAACGGGTTCTTGGCCAACTTTCTCTTTTCTGTGTTCAAGGAGATGTATTTCTCCAACCATTTGCTCTGTTCAAACATGATGGCATGGTGCACCTTAGTGACTTTTAATCCCAGTGAGACATACTGTTGTACATTTCTATAATGAAGTACATATTTCTTCTTGTCACAGAAGTTGGGAATGAGTTTTTCACCAGGTTTGTCTTTCATGTTTAGATCTTTCCGTAGCTTCTGACTATGATCTGACAATTCTCCCACTTTGACACATTTCCGTTCTGGAGCCACTGGATAGTGATTATGACGATCATGAATGGTTTGTGGGTATTCCAAATCCACCTCTAAAATGTATCCAATCTCATCATCTTCATCCACATCCATGAAGTCAATAGACTCTGGCTCGCTCACCCACATAAATCCTCTTTGTGGCATGCTTTGTGACATGGCCCAACCATACAAGTTGTTTGCGTCGAGGTACATGAGGTAGTTGTTTGGTAACTCAGAATTGTAATCTGCTACGTAGGGGTTATTTGCTTTCGCATACTTGTGTGTGATGACAGACCTTGTTCAACCATTTGGTACATGTCAGTGTCGTTGATCAATTCCAATTTCACCTTTGTCGCTTTTAACATCGCATCCCACGACAGTTCTGGCGCTGCATAGGATCCAATTCATACGTGTTGAGACATACTTGACGAAAATTTTCAAACACGTCACCCAGCAGCAACACATCTGATTTCAGGTACAGGTCATGGTATTCGCAAAATGTAGTACAGTTGAATGTCTCCCACACCTTCTGTGCATGCGCATAATCCTCATCGCTAATGTCTTCTTCACTAAGCAGGCTGTAAAACTTATCCTTGGACGGCAGTTGTGTTTCAGCAAACTTCGATGGATCATCCACGTAATCGTAGGGGTACACTCCCTTTCTCAACAGTAAATCTTGTTGATCACTATCGTGAATGTGTGACGTCATGTTGTAGAAGTTGTCTTTCCCTTCTGCCGCAAGGTTGGATACCAACTTCTGTAGAGAAGTACTCATGAACTGAAAGCTGTCTGTAAATTTTAGATTGCTCATGGTGAATGCAATATATTTCTCAACGGTGTTGGAAATGACTGTAATGATTTCATTTTTGAACTTTCCAATTTCTTCCATGATCAAATGGCTGTCATAGCCTCGCAAATTGTGGAAAAATACAGGAATGATAAAAGAATCTTTAACATCCTGCTTATCCTTTTGAAGTCGAAATTGTAAGTTGCATTCATTATGTGCAGCTCCACGGTATTTGCCTTTGATGTGATCATGATCTCTCACACGATCTGCCCCTAGATGCTCATGACAAATGTAGCAATCTGTGGCGTTCTTGAAATTCTCTTTGTCTTCACGAGTCATGACCATTTTCTTTGGCTGCAGCAAGCCATGCATGCTCATTCACCATATGGTCTAAAAGACTTTCACAGCATTATCTCCTCGATACAGGACTGGGGCACGTATATCATATTGGCTGACAACCACATAGGCAAAGCTGTTTGGACGATGATGCTGATACTTGTCTCCTTCCTGCTTTTTCGTGAAACATTCAAAGTCTGCATAAATCACAAATGGTGCTCGCTGTTGTTTGGCTACATTCTTGAACTTGATGAGAGGTTTCTTGGGGAATGATAAACGTTGTGCTCCATGCTTGCCGAACACTTCACGATGCTTGTCTAAAAGATCTTGTCGTATAAACCCGTGAAGACAGTTTAAACAATAAAATGCTGCAGCCTTACACTTTGATCGATAAGCCATAATTCTGCTGAAATTCTTGATGAGGCAATAATGCCTTTTCTTGTCATTGCTAATCAAAAGTAAGTTGATTTCTCTGGCGCTGGTGTATCGGAACAACTACATCATGTTCATATCCAAACACATTGATAGACACATCGTTCTCCTTTTCAAACTTGGGAATGTCCGTAATGGGTGTGGGAAATGTCATGCCTTCTACCTTCGATTCGTTCTCAAATGGCGTGTAGTGATTCACACGTTGTGGTTTTCTGTCATGAGGGTGAAGGTGAGCCAATACGGACCATAAGAAGCATTTGCTGTCATCATTCTGAATGTTTAACACACCTCCTGTATTCTTCACTTTCTTCGGTAGTGGAATAAAACTACTCGCTTCTAGTGGCGCTGACGTAGCTGTATGTACTTCAATGTATAGAATGTTATCCAACACCCAGCCAGAACCTTGTCGTTCATGTTCATCAAACTTTGTAAACAATTCTTTATAGGCTTCTGGCAAGTCCTGCTCAATATCCGCTGGATTGTATGCTGCATATGTCTGACTGCTGATAAAGGCATTATCCACTTGTTCTGTCATAACGCCTTCACCATTCGCCGTCATTTTCTTGAAGCGTGCATGTACGACAATGTACCACTTCATGCCACGGTTTAACGTTTCTAGCAAATGTCTCTTTATCCGGTTCTCTTGTCGGATTTCAAGTAGTAAATCCGTTCCATCCTCAGACTCAAACCGTCTTTCCTGTGCGTTTTCACCAAGACTCACTCTTCTGCCTCTGCCTACTAATCCTGTCTCTTTCTTTCTTTGTTCTTCATGAGACATATTTTCCATCTCAACACATGCATGTGTCTCAAACGCATCCAAAGATGGAAATATTTTGGTGCATTTACTGTAGAGGACTGGATCAGGTCTGTCAACACCATCTTGCAACGTCTTTCGTCTCTTGGCTTCAATCTTCTCAACAAGCTCTTCGTGAGCACGTTTCATCCTAGCTGGTTTGCATGTATGTGCTACGAACAATTCTAGAGATGGAAATATTGCATTGCAATCATGGCAGAAGATTGATGTGTCTGAATTAGATGCCATTGTTGTTGTTGTTGTTGTTGTTGCTAGAACTGAAATGAGGCGAAATACACGTTTCACTCTTCCTTTTATACCACTTCAATGGTGTGTAACTTGTTGACTTAGCAGAATTTATCACTGTTTGAAATGCATGTTTCACTCATGCTTTTATGCTACTTACATGTAATCAAAATATGGTGTGTAACTTTTCAAAGAATTGTTAAAATTGCTGACTCAGCAGAATGTATCACTGCTTGATATGAATGTCTCACCTATAGTTGTAGAGTTGTACAGCTGCACTGCTGCACAGCAGAGACATCTAGCGGTGAAGCCAAATGGTATTCATCCGCCAAATGGTATTCATCCGCGAAATAACATAGGAAATAACTGAATCAAATGGTGAAATTTTCATGTAAATCGGTCAAGTATAACGCAAGTTATCCCAGTTTTAAGTTAAAATGACGGCATGCTACAAATATGCATACAGCCAGCTGCGCAACTAGCCCACGATTATTTTATAACAAAAGTTTACATAAAACTGAATCAAACAGTGAAATTTTCATACAAATCGGTCAAGTATAACAAAAGTTATCTAAGTTTCCCACTTTTTGTTTACAAAGTTTCCAATAATGCTTACAACCACTTATGCAAATAACCACTTACCGATATGGCTGCCACTGTTGTTGTTGGGGAGTGAGGTGTGCTCATCCCTTATATACCACTCCACTGCCCTTCCGTTCCGCATCACTGTAACTGTACGACTTGTAGACATTTTGCTGCTTATTTGAGAAATGTAGTCTTGAACCCCCATTTATATACTACGACATACAAGCAGGTGTTCTCACAGTATATGCAGGCTACCGGGGGGGTCCTTACTTGTGGCTCAGTGGGGGGGGTCGGTACATAGTATGTCCTAGGGGGGGTCGGTACATAGTATGTCCGGGGGAGGGGGAGGGAGAGGGGGAGCTGTGCTGGAACCCCTCTTTCCTAACTACTAAAAAACTTAAGAAAATGTCCATTTTAAAAATTACAAGCAAGTGTACTGCTCTAAGAAACAGATAACTCCTCTTCTGAGAAGGAAATTTTAAATTTAAAGATTATTTTATGAAGCACAGAACAGTACAAAAAGCATACAAAACACCTTTCAAATGCCATAGTTGCGTCAAACGAATAGGTATTTTTTGCTAGCTTCTCACTTAAAAATATAAAAAGCTACCCAAAGTACTGTTTTGATGGACATATAGTTCCTAATTGTTTAAAGTTACCTCAGAATTTGAATCATTTTCCCCAGAAGGCCTTACTGTTTCAACATAGAAGCATCAAGCAAAGCTAGTGATATGCAATTCGAAAGAAGACCGGTTCTGGAACAGCAGAAAGAGGAACAGAGCCAGAAACGGATTCAACAAGGGAGCTGTGTTATTGCTAGAGGTGCTGTTGTCATCGGAAGTGACATCACACAAGAACGGGAAATTGATTCATACACGATCAGGAATAGATATGTGCTGACATGCAGGGGATTGTTATGGGTACAAGGGATCACATCCTCTCAAAGAGAAACGAGCAAGGAACTTAACCATGGGCCTGTAATGCCTGCTGCTTCGCTACCACAGGTTTGTATGTTTATTTCTATTATTTATTCATGTTTATTATTAAGATTTACCTAGTTATTTTGCATTTGTTTTTATTGGTTTATTTTGATTTGCTTACTACAATTACATGTGTAAGTCAGACCATCAAAGAGTGCAAATAATTTCGACTTCCAAATCTCTTACCAGTGATTGGGATTTTGTGATGGCATCATAAACAGAGTATATAAGGCTCTGCAGTTCAGCACTACAATTATTTTGACTTTACACACCGAACATGAATAAAGAGGCAAAATAAAGAAGAAGATATAGTAGAGCAAAATATATGCTTGAGAAGAAAGCACGGGATTACCACGGATTATTCTATTCGAAAAAATAATGCTTTATTGAACGAAAATCAAGTATTTGATGAGTAGAAGTTAGATACTTCATAAAACCAAAAAAAACGAAGCATCACCAACGGTATGACTGCAATGCAGATCCAGTGTGACTTAGAGACTGAATTTCTTATTTGGATACCATTACAGATTATTGAATATACTTTTAATTTACCCCATGGAACAAATCAAGCGTGGATATTCATTATAACAATAAAAACACTCTTCAATTAAATGACTGATAATTTTGTTTCTAGTTTGATTGACTAACAGCAGGCAAAAGGGTAACGGTTAAATTGCACACACCACAGACGAGATAAAACTAAAATATAACGGTCATTTTAGAGCCCCTAATATTTTAAAAAGAGATAAACGCTATTCCTTGTGTACTTATTGTAGCATGTCATTCTGTCCATGTAGAGAGTGTATGTGATCAAGTACCTAAATATGTTCATCGCAGATAATAAAGTACTTTATATTGCCCTGGAGAATCAGCTCTTTCAGGAAATCACACTGAATGCCAATAGCACAGCATTTCAAGATAATATTCATAGGGAAATCGTTCTTTACAGTGGACATCTATAAGGCAATTACTTTTTTATATTAACAGTTTCTACTCCATAATTAATTTTTAACAAAAGTTCATGAATATGAAGTTGTGTCCAGGAATTTCCTTAAAGCATTACGAATTGCTAAGTCTGGAAAAGCATTGACGAATTTCAGTATGGGTACAGTTTTAAAGATTCTTAATGGCGCTAATGTACCCATAAAACTTAAAAGAATTTTGCAAAGCTCTGTAATCCAAATGGCGATATTTATTGTTAGCCATGCACATATCTGTATATATATTTGTAAATAAATTTTGTTAATATCTTGCACACAGTGTGTTTATGCTAATGAATAAATCGCTTTTGCAATAATTGTTTTCTAGTTTTAAAACTACAGATTATTGATTGTGACTACTCGGGATATCACCTCCTTACCTGTTTCAGTCTCATCTTTACGGTGAAGACAATGAGGACCAATCAAATCACCAATATCAACAATGTATGGGAATAGCAAATATTTGGTAACAAATGTGCAAGACGTTGCAAGAATCAAAAACACTTTAACAGAACAAAAGCCACATGAGTGATCATGTACATGTGGTTGAGGAAATTCCATAGATTCCAGTCGTGTTCGAGGAGAGGGATAGGAGGGAGGAAAAGGTGAGAAATTCGGTGTGTATTTTCCTGTATGTAAGTAGCGATATAATCAAAATATTGGTCCTGCTTCTTCTCTTGCTTGAATTTTTTCTGCTGCTTCTTGTAGTCAAAGAGAACGGTGCTGATTATGTTCTGATTCTGCAGTCTCTTTCACTTCCTATATGACGTCACTGCAGTTTATCACTTTCCAGTCCCTCTCCTCTCCTCTACATGTGAGATTTTGCCTTTTCCCTGTAGCATATGCTTGACTTGTTTCCCATTATCTGTTTTTCTTTTGCTAGCGGTTCAACTCAATACAGTTAACGATCTACAACTTTCTATTGTTTATGTGGAATGAGGAAAAAATATAATCAATCAAAAGATAATAATTTACATTTGTTAAAATTTGTTTTCTAATAAAAAGGTGATATCATAGCGAATTAATTATAAACAATTTACCGAAATTATGCGGTAGAAAACGTCTTTGCACAATTTGATGAATCAGAACGTTGAAATCTTCAATTTCGTTTAAAAACGCTGAATACAGAAAACACTTCCGTATCCTGGAGAGAGTTACGCATCTTCTGGCAGTTCTTTAATAACTTGATAAATTCTTCAGTCGTAGAACTAGAAATTGAGGAAATTCTAAATGCGCGATTACTATTATTAGGATTGTGTAGGTTTATCTTACAAAAATAAGTCTTATTCTCTTAATTACGGCTAATTATCATGTTCTTTAAACTGGAATTTTCATCTATATCTTTAATTTAAAAAGCAAACCTGTTTCTCGCCGACTTCAAGTTTCTCTGAAATACACAAATTAAAACTGAAAACAAAATGCTAGATCCGTTCAAAAGCTCTAACTAATCAATTTTGGATAAAATATCCACGTTTTTGTAATGCCTTTTGTTGACTGTATTTTAGTTGTGGAACGGGCTATTAACAAAGCAATTCTCAGCACTCTTGTAAAAAAAAAAAACTCTTCATTTTGAAGACACTGTATGGAAACTTGAAGGGTTTTGATTGATAAAAGTGAAAAATCTTTTTCAACGTTTTATTGGCTGATTGATAACACGTTGTCCCTGCCCCGACCAGACTAAGAAATGTGGAAAACGATACCAAACGGAAGGGTAAAAAGTTGAACAACGGGAAACGTCAAAATGTCGATTTCTATTTCTAGGTATTTTTAATGAGATGATCTTTATGTCAAAAATGCCGTAAAAGTAGTTGTGGTGTGTCAGTGATTAAATAACCCAAGTCGTGCTTTATCGTTCCTGTAATAGGGTAATGTCTGCCATCCCCCCCACCAACGACAACAGGAAACCCAAGTTTCGGTTACGAGTAGCCCCAAGTCAGCTCCGACTGAAATAACTTCGTATATATCTCTGTCAGAGCTACGATGCCTTATATTGTTCCGACGAACCTCGGTAGCAGGCACGACGTGGGGCTAAGTTTCGGTCGACATCTTTTTTTCTATTTCAGCTGATCTCTGAGAGGTCTGTCATTTACGTATTGTTGTCAATTCGTTGACATCTGGAGGGCTATTACGTATAAACACAAAGGGGAGTAGTCTCTTCTCAACAAGAAAAAGCGAATTCCTACTTAGATTTTTTGCTGAAAAGTTTACGCTTCGACTGAATTCGGGTGGGATAAAGGTTAGTCCCAGATGAGTCTTGCGGTCTTCCCATGTCATAGTTCCTATAATACAACCTAATATTGGTGTCAGTTTTGGCTCTGGCCAGTGCCGTTATTTTAGAAAGGGTTCATCACATAAATGACCCTATAAACAATGGGACACAATTTTTTTATGGTCAAATAATAATTTTGCACTGAGAGAAATATATGTTTTTGAGATCAGGATTAAAGACTAATCACACATTGGGCCTTCCGAATACAATTCGTAAAAATTGTGCGTTTCGAATACAAACTAACCGGGTGAAAATGAAAGAGATTTCGCCTAAATGTCAAATTTCTCTTGCACCAAAGAGCAATCGGGTTCTTAACAACCCGTATGCTGTTTTAAAAATTAATTAACAGTTTTAGCAAATAGTTTGAAATTCCAGTTTCTGTTATGTTCAGAGTATGAGCTGTTTTTGCTGTATTTGTTCTATAATTTTCTTTCATTTTTAAGCCAATTCCCTCGCAGTCGAAATTCCTAATTCTTGCGTAATTTATTCACAACCAGGGCTGAAAAAATCCAATTAAAAAGAAAAATAATGATTTTTTAGTTTCCTGATTTGATTTGCACTAATAAGCGTACGGTATGAAATTCCTTGTTTAAATAAAAGGCGTCTTAAAGTGCCTCCACTGTACACAATCTGCACACATGACACACAATTAAAGAAGAAAATACAGCGAGTAGAAAAAAAATCAAAAATTGTAATTTTTTATGCTGATTTAAATCAACTGATTTAAATCATACCAGCCCCGTTCGAAACAGCCAAAGTGTGATTTGGCTTATGCAAACGCCCATTATCGTCCACCATAACAATAAATATACCGTTGCAAAAACCACTCTTTACTCAAGTTCAGGAGTTTCATCGAGGTCGAAAATAATACTGTAGGACACTTCTCAGTGTGCTTTTCAGGAAAAAGCCCGCCAGTTCGAACCTCGGAGGCTTAAATTGTGCGCTGAAATATCTATAGCCGCGAAAGTTGAGATCAGTGACCATTTCTATTACAGGAACTGTGACCCTTTTTGTCCTGGGAAGATAGAAAGGGTCCTTCGGGCTAGGATATAAAACTGTGAAGAAATGATAGAAAATACTGGCGAACATCAACAAGTTTCCATTTTGCTAGAAAAATATTCAGAGTTTTCTATTCAAGGGGCTGAATAATACACAAAATGGGTTTTAATTGATCATATGATAGCTTTTGAAATTTCAAAGTGTGCATTGTGAAAAAATTAGAATTTTGAGTGTTCCCTGATAATTAGGCCCCAACCCTTCGGGTTAGGGCCTATAGGTTTAGGGTGTCCGTCCGTCCGTCTGTCCGTCATCGCTTTATACCCCTATGAATTTGGGGGGCGGTTGGGGCCTGCGTGTGTTTCACAAATACTTACTTGTGTCCAGTTTTTTTATTTTTGATTCTTAAATGAATGGTAGATATGAAAAAAGTTGCGCATAGATTGTGGTGTGTGAATTAAGCAACGCCACTTCCTTCGTATTTCGAAACAAACTCAGCGAACTGTACAATGAACACTGCCAGCTCGCCGCCCCCCCCCCCCCCTACACATACACACAGACTTTGAAAAAATTATTGAAAAAATAATAATTTACGTTTTTGAAATGAATGACGTGATATTCGCAGAAGAGATTTTGTAGGGAACATATGTGGAAATCCCGAAAAGGTATACAGATGAAATCACTTAATCGCATACCGGTTAAACGCATAAACTGGTTAACTGCATATTATTCGCAAATCCCAAACCATTTCCAATGCTATGTATTGGAAATTTAACCGGATAATTGCATGCCGCTTAATCGCATAAACTGGATAAACGCATAGCTTTTTCACGTTAAAATGGGAAGCACACCGGTTAATTGCATAATTCTGGGTGATTATCCAAACAGTGCCACACTTAAAGCAAACTAACGGAGTGAGCTGCTCGTCGTTTATTTCTCTAATGCATTGTCTTCTGTTTGCTTGATCCATTGTGTGCATGTACCAACCCCACTCGCGGTTGTAAACAGTGACTCTCGAACTCTTAACCACCGCACTCTCTCAGCTCTAACTAGATAAAAGGCCTTTATCCTTAATCCCCGTACTGCCTTAGCTGCCGCTAGATAATGGCCGGTAACTGCTAATCCCCGCGCTGCCTGAACTCTCACTAAATAATGACCTGAAACCCTTAATCCCCACGTTGTCTCAGATAACCGTGAGCGCAGAGTCGTCATTTAAATACGCAGCCAAGAAGAAATTTTACCATTTATAGTTCGAAACTGTGTCGGTTGTGGTTAATTCGTCAAAATGGCAGAAAGTAAATCGAAACGAAAAGACCTAAGTAAGTCTCTCTGAAAAAAACACTGGTAATAAAAGAACTGGATAACAAAGTTTCTCAAATGCGGGGATGAGGAGGGGCGGGGGTGCACGTCTAATAACTATGAAAAACAAATAGGTAAGAGTACTCCGGATAAACGCATATATCGGATAAACGCATAACAGGGCTTGGCAAATTGGCTATGCGATTAACCGGTTTCGTCTGTATACTGTTTGAGGCAGAACACATGTGGACTGTTCTCCACGCAAAGGAGGGTTGCAACTTTTTTTTTTTTTTTTTTTTTTGCTGCAAAACGGGTACAAATTTTTATAAAGTAGATTTCTCCTATTTTTCAAAGTTGAAGAATACGTTGTTGAGCTCATGTTGAGCTTGTTCAAAGGCGTGGCGCACATACACTGTCTCAAAAACGTAACTAACAACACTAAATGTACAGTTTTCTTAAATTGACTGTGAAAATGTTATTTATAAGCGACCTATTGTTTAAAATAAGAAGATATCAAGCAAATAAGAAAGTAGATATCAGCAAAATAAGGTACTGCCAGCACGATGAGTATTTTCCGGAATAAACTAGCGCAGAGTAACGACCGTAAAATTCTGGTATTTCTAAAATTCCTGGCCAATGGGCAGTAAAAAAAGCAAATGTATAAATTGTCACTAGAGTACACCTGGGCTCGAACTTAACTATTTTTGACTCGGAGCCACCGGGCTCCCGGGTCTGAAAATCTGGGAGCCCGACCCCAAATCTGGGAGCCCGGAGTATACATGTTTGATTAAATAAAAAAAACAGTGTATTCCATTTTTTATTAATGTCACACTTGTCATAACATGAATTCTAAGTTCTGCCAAGCTTCTTTTTCTTCATTTACGTCTTGTTTGTATTTTTCATTATTTTCCTCTTTTTTGTCCATCATATCGGGACGCCTTATTCGAACACCTGAAGTTTCAGAAAGATCAAATAGCATGGCTAGGGTCAAAGTTAAATATTTCTTCTGATTCACAGTTGAACCATCATGAAGTCACTAACGTGATCGTCACTTAGGCAGGACCGCCAATCACTTTTCGTTTTTTTAGTCACCAACCGGGGCTTTATTCCTCGGAAGGGGCTTATGGATTAGGCTCTGTTTGTCCGTTCGTCTTTCCATCCATTACCACTCATTCCTCTTAGATGTGTATGCCATTTGGTCTGAATGTTTACAGGACCCACTCCCATGGTCGTAGCTTGATGCACACCAATTTTTTTGGCGGTCCGATGTTTTTTTTTTTTTTTAATTTTGGTGCTTTCAGTGCCGTTTTTAGACTTTCTTTGTGCGATATCGCAAAATAGCCCATCAGCTCTTCACCATACCTTGCAGAAAGAAATACCATAATAGTGAAGATTTGCACTGAGGAATTATTTTGATTTTTTTCTTCAAAAATTGAAGTTTTGACGAATTTTTGAAATTTTCACTTAGGTGTTTTTTTAGCTGTTTTGGACTTTTTTACGCGATATCTCTAAAACATTTCATCAGATCTTCAACAAACCTTTTAGAAAGAAAGACCATACCGTGACGATCATGTCTAAATTGATATTTTTTATTTTTGTCAAAAATTGAATTTTTGACGAACTTTTGGTACTCTCACTTTGGTTCGTTTTTAGCTGTTTTGGACTTTGTTCACGCGATATCTCTAAAACAGTTCATTTGATCTTCACCAAGCCCTGGAATTAGAAAGACCAGCTAGTGCACATCATCACGAAGGTTGATTCTGATTAAAAATTGTATTTTGAACGATTTTTTAAAATTTCACTTTGGTGTGTTTTTTACTTTTTGACTATGTGCACACGGTATCTCAGAGACAGCTAATTCGATTTTGATCAAATCTTGCAGGAAGAAAGACCCTATAGTGTAGATGGTCACTGAAGTAGTGGGTCTGTCTGGTAAATAGGTTAGGTTGGCCAAGGAAAATGATCCAAATGCACTTTGAAATTTACCAAATCCTGGAAATTATTCAGCATCGGAATGAGTTTGTTAACACGATATCCCAAGAACAACTGCAGGGATTTTAATGAAACTTGGTATGTAGCTTCTATAGGAACAAACACAGATCGGTATTGGAAATGGACCAGGTTCGTCCTAGGAAAATGCACCAAGTGGACTTGGAAAATTTCAGCTCTTCATTGACTATTGATGGCCGTGTTTATCTGACGGGGGGCCTGTGGGGAATATGTGAGCTATGCACACTGCTCTAGTTCCACAATGTAGTCTTGAAATTTTTCAAAGCTATTTCTTATCAATTATGAACAAATTCATTGTGGAGAAACCTGATGTGCTCTAGTGTGCAGTTTTCAAAGTATGGATTTCTCATAAAATAATTAAAAATAATTAAGTTCATTGTTAAGTTTCTGACGTCACAACAAATAAAATCCGATTTCAGTATTGTAAAAAAAAATACCGGATTTTCCGGGAGCCAGCCGGGCTCCGAGATCCAAAAATCTCGGAGCCCGGCGCGAATTCTGGGAGCCTCGGGCTCCCGGGCTCCCACTAATTTCGAGCCCTGGTACACAATACCCAGTTTAGGAGAGGACAGTGGCGGTATACACCCGAGCTATTCACCAATAACGATACAAAGCTATTTTGTAAAAACCAAGATGTCGACGTCCATAAAATATTACACATGTACAATCTCTAGGTGGTCATCTACCGGAACATTACTTTCTTTTGCTATCGGCCGAAATAAGCCGTAATAACGGGACTTCGAAAATTTTGTTAAACTTTTTTTTTTTTTCAAAATTCATCTCTTACTACAGTTTTGGTTGGATCTTCTTAATATTACACATGTGTATAAGCTCTAGGTGGTTCTCTACCGGAAAATAACTTTTTTTCGTGATTGGCCGAAAAAAACCATAGTGACGGGACTTTGAAAATTGTCAGAAATGTGTATATTTTGGTATATATTTTTTATATATATCTACAATATCTGTGGGGCTGTAGTTGAATCTAACATCTCTTTGTCGCCCCTGCTTTCCCCTCCCTTTTCCCCCTCTCTTGATCCCCACCACCAACCCCCATCCCAACACACACGAACAGAGTTACTTTTGTTTTGACCGGATTGAATCTATAAAATGCCGTGTTGTGTATACGTGTCCTGATGCAGTGTTAACAGAGGCCTGTAATTTCCCCATAACCTATTTTTAGCATTGTAGTATCTATGTATGCTAAGCCGTTGGAGTAGAGCACTAGTTGCGTGTGTTGCAAATAGGGCCGATTACACAAGAGACGCTGCAAAGAAAAATTCTTTCTCAGTGGCGGATCCGGGGGGGGGGGGGGGGGGGGGTCGCGACCCCCCCCCCCCCCCCCCCCAAATTCGAAAAAAATTGTTAGGCTTTGGGTTTTCTGAAACTTTTAAACTCGAGGTGTCAGAAGTTGAAACCTCCCCTCCCCCTCCCCTTCACGAAAAGTTGGATCCGGCCTGATCCTTGAAGTCAGTTGTGTTTGAGTGACGGGTCACAATTAAAATCCATCAGGAGAGAGGAGGCTATGTCTTCCATCATTGTTTAGTAAATTTGATCTATAAAAATATGACAGTTGCTTTGCTGGTGCGTTAGTCGTGGTGAATTCCTGTCATTTTGTCTTTACAATAAAATAGAACGACCAGATGAGCTGTGGGTCTGAAATAGCTTAAATTCCCATTACTAAAATACAAGTATCTCCATTTCAAAAAAATATATATAAAATTCCAGCGTAGTGATTAAATTAACTAGTTTTTGACCGAGTTTTTAGGGGGGATGGGAGAGAGGGTAATATATTCAGTCAGGGGTCCATCTTATCGAAAAATATCTTTGGTGCAGTCTATTTTAATTATGCAACAGTTGAATGTATGATTTTGTAAGTAACAATGAGATGGTAAAGTGGTTTACACTCCTTGCGTTGGGCTCGACTGGTTGCAATGTCCGTGGACATTCTTGTTTTTGTTTTTTTTGTGTGTGTGTGTGTGTGTGTTCGCTTCAGGCTTGCAGAGCGTGAGTTTTTCTAGATGAAAATACAACAGAAATACATGTAAAGTAGGTTTCAATCTACTTAGGTTAAATTTATACCCTGGTTTTGAGTACAACGTTTTTCAGCAAAATGAAAGGTGAAATAGCTGGGTTTTTCCACTTTTATGTTTATTTTCGCAAGTTTTATCCATTTCCTGCCAAAGGTGAAAAGATTGTTAATCCTGCCTTATATAACGCTGATTTCAAAGAAAACCGAAGCAGATAATGATATAAGTGTCTTTCAGAGCCAAGTCTTGGGGTCCATTTTTAAGGTCAACAGGCCAGATAAAAACTGGATCGACAATGAGAAATTACATGAAAATATAAGTAAACAAACTCCTTAGTCAGCAAAAGCAAAGACACATCGTCTGGTCTTCGTCAGGCACATAACCAGACTACCCGAGGCTGAGCGTGCATCGCTCTAAAGTAAGCCATTGAACCAGTAAAACGCTTCCTACAAAAAAAAAAAAGGAAAGAAAAATCGCCATTTTCACCTGTTCTTTTGTCCAGGGTTGTGGATCAGAAATAGCTTAAATTCCTATTACTAAAAGCTGGATCAAGAAAACGGGGTGAACTAGAAAAATCAAGCCAGGAATGCTTCAAAAGAACCGCATTTAAACAAGAGGCCAATGTTCATTATTTGACATCAAGGAGGATCCTCAGAGACTGCGCCGTTGTACTGACGTTTTATTTTCGTAAAACGCTCTTTTACGAGTAAAAGCGTGATTCGCGTTCTCCACTTTTATACGGGTTTTCTCGCAAAACTCTAAGAATCACGCACTCAGGAACTGAAATTTTCTACTAGTGACTCGAATAGTCCCGTCGTTGGTCCCAGCCAATCAGCATCCTTGGTCACTGTAACCAAGCCTCATTCGAGTATTGCCCCAGTGTACCAACCACACCCAGGTCTGCGGGGTGGCTGGGTGGGAAGCTATGATAAAAGTGGAGAACGCGAATCACGCTTTTACTCGTAAAAGAGCGTTTTACGAAAATAAAACGTCAGTTTTACTTCGTAAAAGCTCAGGATTCGCTTATCTCCACTTTTATACGGGACTAACACCGGAGACGGGGAGACCTGCGTTGCGAGTCAAACTTAGAAAATTTCCTCAAAGTTCGCTTTTACTCGAAAGAAAACGTGCTATCTTCCGTGTCGGGAGAAAAAGGCGTAAATAAAACACTGTAGAGAAATTTCAAAGTGTTTAATGTGCCTCAGAACAGAATATAATCGAGTTGGTAAACAACTCTAGCACACGGAAGGACGAACGAACCAAGAACCAAGACGTGGAGTAGACGTGTTGACGACTACGCTACCCCCCGTCATACACCTTGCTAATACCATCTCCCTCCATCCTCCCACAAGATGGTAGCCCAACCTAACCACAAGGTCAGTTCACATAAACATTTAACTATCCCTTTATTTGAACTGTCACAAACACGATCGCGGAACCAAGGCCGCGTACCCAGTAAGACGATCAAGTAACTGCTGACCGGGCTTGGTCGCTTACTAACTAACTCACAATTCATAATTACGAACATTACTAAAACAATATGGAATAACCCAACTAAGACCTTAAGCTACCAGCTTAACTGAGGGCTGGGTAGCGAACCAATGCAGCGATCTTCAAGCGTAGCAGGTGAGAAGAGTTTCCCACATACTCAGGGTTGAGCGCACTGACCGTGTGTTATTGTACAATATCGAATGACTGAAACCAGACACACTACAAAGCGCCCATTCAGAACACTGACTGGAAACTACGCACCCGTTCAGAACGGGTGACGCACTTACACGAGCCCATTCAACACCTATATACAATATGTCACACACACAAAACGCGTTACAACGTGCCAATGTTCAACCTCGGTCACTGGTACATGAACCTAGCCGGGCTAGGTACCTGATCCCGGCGAGGCCGACTCTAGTGGACGCGACGATCGCACCGAGGGGGGAACGCGTGGTGCGAAGCAGTGTTCACCTCCCCCCCCCCCCCTTTTTCCAAGGGAAGATGGAGTACCGGACTCGCAGGGGTGAGGCACCGAGACCGGTGCTAACAAACCAGGGAGCGCGGACTCCCAGAATACTGTACTAGTTTGAATACTGAACTGAAGCTGTAACGTGGAGAGTTCTCTAACTAACTCATTGATACACGTCTGGGTGTCGTTAACGGCGGGCTTGATTCTGAGTCTTCTTGAATTTGCCTGCACCGTTACCAGGGCGTTGAAAGGCGGAGTCCTTGCGTTTGAACCTGCCCTTGTTCTTGTTTGACTGTTCACTGCAAACATACAAGCGTTAGATAGAAACTACTGACTCGGCAGCCACAAAAGGGCCCAACGAATACAGACCCGAAAGTTCGCACTGAGAGAAGTCCTTCAGATAATACTTAATGAATGAATTAGGTGAAGACCAACAGCCTGTTTTCAGAATGTCTGTTAGAGACACACTACGCAGTGCCCTAATGGAGTTGGCTACCTGCCTTACGTGATGGGCCTTAACTTTACACAGATCTCTGAATTCGGGTTCTGTCTGGGCTCTTTCATAAGCTTCCAAAACTACCGACTTAATGTACTTAGAGACAGTTTGTTTAGAAATATCTTTATGAAACTTGGGCATAAAGGAAATGATCAACGCTTTCTGCCCCTCGCTTCTGTAGTCCTCGGACACCTGGAGATACTTACGCAAAGCTTTGACTGGACAGAGGGAGACCCGGTCCGAGTCCTCGTCCTCTACCCCCAAGGCTGGCAGCGTTATCTGTTCCAAGGTACCAAGGCCTGCGGTAGCGATATGTGTCTTACCCATGAAGCCTGCCCTCGGTCGCAGGAAGACTTTTTTCCACTCACCATTTTCCTTCAGTATCTCGCGGTCCAGGGCGTGTATCTCCCCTCTTCTCTTGCCCGAGGCCAGCGCCAATAGAAAAACAAATCTTACCGTTGCACCCCTAGGAGTGATCACGTCCTCTCCGAACACATCTGCTCTCTGAAGGTAACGCAGGACCAAGGACAGGTCCCACTGGGCTATATTGGTGTTTGACGGAGGAGAGTTTACCTTGAAGTGCCTAAAAAGCATAGATAGGGCTGGATCCTCCCCTGGATCGTAACCTGTTGCGGTTTTCAACCTAGAGCCTATGGCGGCACGATAACCCTCGATCGAACCCACTTTCAGGCGCTCGGTCGTAAACAGGTGATCCAGGAAGTCTGCCACTACCGCTGGCGTGGCTTGGAACGGGTCTAGCTGGGCTTTGGCGCACCAGTTAGCGAATTTGTTCCATTGTGCCCGATAAACCCTCGCCGTTGATTCTCTGTGGCTGTTTAACATTTTTTCTCTCACTCCCCTGGAAAAACCTTGTTTCTCTAACAGAGAAGGGACAGGCACCACAGGTGCAGGTCCAGGAGGTGGGGGTTCGGGTGGAAGTACAGCCAGTGGGGTTGTGCTAGCATCTCCGGGTGGCAAGGTAGCCTTACCGGGGGGCTGGTCGCGTATTTGACTAGGAGGGGGAACCAAGGAGCCTCGGGAGCCCAAGGGGCTATCAGAACGAGGCGAAAAGGTCTGCGCGACGTCAAGTTCTGCACCACCCGAAGCAGGATGGGCTGTGGGGGAAAGGCATACAGGACCTCGTTCTTCGGCCATTGGCACGTCAAGGCGTTGATTGCCCAGGCCTGGGGATCGGGGCATGGGGAGACATACCTTGGTAACTTCGTCGTGAGGGCGTTCGCAAACAAGTCCAAGGTCGGTTTCCCCCACGGAGAGCGCTTGGTCACCCACTCGAAGGAGCGGGGGGACAGACACCACTCCGTGTGGATAACTTGACCGACCCTGGAAGCTAGGTCTGCCAACACATTCAGCGACCCTGCCAAGTGTCGGGCTGAAAGAAAAATTCTCTTCTCAGAACTTCAGAATGTCCCCAGCGAGCTTCGTGAGTTGCTGGGACCTGGTACCGCCTTGCTTGTTTAGGTATGCCACTGCGGTGGAGTTGTCTAGATGGAACTCCACACGTCGACCCTCTAGGGCAGGGGTGAGGTCGTGTACGGCTATCCACACCACCTGCAACTCTAACCAATTTATGTGGCGATTTTTTACCTGCTGTGGCCACTGACCTTGCCACATTCTGCCCTGGAAATGAATCCCCCAGCCGGATAGGGAAGCGTCGGTTTGTACCTCTGTTTCCGGAGGCGGGGCTGTGAAGGGCATCCCTTCGCCCATGACTCGGTCGTCGCACCACCAAGCCAACTCTTGGTGGGCTTCCACCGACAGAGACATCACGGCTCTGGGGTGTCTGCCTTGGCGTAAAGCGCGCCTTATCTCTGCCTGGAAGGGCCTGTAATGCAGTTTCCCTAGAGGGACCGTCTTCTCTGTAGCTACTAGACAGCCCAGCAGGGACTCCATTTTTACCAAACTCACCTTGGAACCTGGCTGTATGGATCCGACACTGGTACGGATTCTTTCCCTCCGCTCGGAAGTGGGGTAAGCTCTTGCCAGCTGCAGATCCCATCTTTCCCCTAAAAATACCATTACCTGTTTTGGATTTAGCTCCGACTTGTCTCGGTTTACCATGAGACCCACCTTCGTTGCCTGGTCGACCAAGGCCTGCGTTTGCCGACTCACCGTGGCTCGGTCGCGATGGGCTACGAACCAATCGTCTAGGTACTGAAAGACCAACATACCTCGAACTCGGGCCCACGCCTTTAATACTTTCATTATTTTGGTGAAGACAAAGGGAGCGGTAGAGAGACCGAATGGGAGGGCTCGGAACCAAAACCTTTTCTCCCCTACCTGGAAGCATAGGTACTTCCTGGCGGCGGGGTGCAGAGGTACGTGCAGGTACGCATCTGATAGATCTATGGACGTACCCCACATGTCCCTCCCCAGGGAACTCTTTATGACCTGGGCCGTATCCATCTGAAACGGCGTCACATGGAGAAATTGGTTCAGAGAGGATAGATCTATGACTAGACGCCAACCCCCCGACTTCTTGGGTACCAGGAAGACCCGGCTGAAAAACCCTTTCTGATTTTTGGGCATTTCCCCTACGGCCCCTTTGCTCACTAAGTCTTCGACCATCGGGCGTAAGGCTCGGTGCTTTGGTGAGTTTGCATCGTAGGAGGCGATCAGGCAGCTCGGGGCCAGATAGCGAAGGGGTATGGGTGGAACGTGGCCGCGTCGGTCCCGTTTGAACGGGAGTGCGTAACCTTCTCTCAACCAACGCACTACTTTCTTCGGAGCACCCATGTCCCGCCAAGCTTGCCAGAATCTGCCTAGCCTGCCTCCTACGAGCAAACAGTCGCTGAAGGGCTGGAAGCCCTCCTCGTCTTTTGACCTGATAAAAGTATCTCTTAGAGACGAGGCGTTCCCCTCTGAGAGATACTTTGATTGATTGCTACCTGCACTGAGGCGAGGCCCTCGGAGGGGTCCTGCCGTTGCTTTGCTGCCTCGGCTTCTTCGGGGGAGAAGACCTGGCTTTGCTGTTCGACCTCGACCTGTCTCGGCGCGGGGGCTGCGAGAACTGGCGCTTCTGTGGACGCGCAAACTGCCTTGGTGCTCTAGCCATGAGAGCTAGGTCCTGTGACAGTGACCTGCTCTCTTGATGAACCCTCTCGATTTCTTCGGGGGGAAACAGCTCCTTCTGGCCAAGTATAGGGGCGTGGCGTAGGTCACGGAGGCCCTTGACACTCGACCAGCAGTGTAGCAAAAAAGCATCGCGTCGCAGGAACACTAGTGAGGAGGTCAGATAAGTAGCCAGTTTCACCACATCCCTGGTCGCTAAGGCTAAGCACTCCAGGAGTTTAAGTGCCACCGGGTCTGACAGGCTCAGGTCCTCCAAACGCTTCTTCAAGGCACTCAACGCGTCTTTTTCAACCAGCGGGATATCCGAGTCCTGTCGCACCGAGGGCATCCATACCATACGTTTAGTGGGTTGCTCCAGGGCTTCCAGGGGTATGAGGTCATCTGAGGACCGGTAGGGACCCTGCTTCACCGTACAGTGCTTGGAGGGGTGGAGACGTGACAGCGCACGACCTTCGGAGGCATCTAGACGCTTGAACTCCCGGCAACGCACCGACAACGCGTTTGCCACTCCCTCGCTGGTCGTAAGAGCCACAAACGCTTCCGGTTGAGGAAGGGAGGCCTGTGAAGTCATCCTGATAGGTGGATCTTCTCCGTCTGACACCGGGCGACCACATTCTATTCCTGCTAGCCTGGCGATCTCCTGAACCGCATCCCGGAACGGTACGTCCTCAGGGGCGACCGACTCTCCTAGGGGCGAAAAAGATGCCTCTGGCTCCTGGCAGAACTCGGGTGGGGACGGGGTACGAATCGGACGTCTCCCCGCTGCGGCTGGGTCTTTCCACAGACACTGTCCTTTGCCTGGGGAAAGAATGGGATCTGTGGAACGGAGGGGAAACTGCACTGACGGGAAAAAACTGCTTGGTGACTCCTCTTCCGCGTCGCCATCTGCTCCCGAGTCCTCCGAACTCCCCTCCTCCTGCGCCGATAACTCCGGTTCTTCTTTCACGGCTGCGCCTGGGACCGGGGTATAAATAGCTCTCTCCCTGTTCTTGGGTATGGCTTCCAGAGGCGAAGTGTCCAACGGTGCGAGTTCTTCGTCCTCCTCTGCGTGTTGCGTAAGTGAGATCTGGCCCGATGGGGGAATGTCTCCAGACTCGCTCTCGCTGAGGGTGATAGTTTCCAAAGTATCCTTCGTGTCTGGTTCCTGTTGGTGAGCAGGGGTAGACACCGAGAGTACCGGAGGATCATCTGGTGGGCGAGAGATGGTCGCCGAGGGAGCAAGTCTGCGTCTCTGTTCTGGCTTAGAGAGCAGCGCTTCTTGAAGGTCTTGGATCTGTCTTTGGAGCTGAGATTGCATGGCGAGGAACGAAGAAATGTTCAAGGTCTCAGCTGGAGGCAGTGGAGATGTGTCCGCTATTTGTATTGGGTCGGAGTCCGGGCGCGGAGGGATGCCAAACTCTCCCACACTGCTGGTAAAACATGCCCCAGACTTCGCATGGGTGATGGTAACACTCTCTTTCACGGCGGGCCCAGACGGGGGCGACACGAGGGGAGGTTCTTCCGAAACCAGTCTACCCCTCCCTCTGAGTGCAAATGGCCAAGTCTTATCCAGTGCGGTGATCGCGCTTGTCCCTGGTGAGCCCAGCTCGGACACCAATCTCGAGGTTGAAGATTTGAGTTTCTTCTTCTTACGAGGCAGATTGTTTTCGGATCACATTATGCGGATAGAGGTACCAATGCTATCCCCCCCTTTGGAACTAGGATTATACCACACCTGCAGGAAGCAGGTATAATCATTGAATCTGTTGCAAATTACAAAATACCTAACCAACCCCCTTGGAAGTTAACGAAACCTGTGGTCTTGAAGACTCTTTCTGAGTCCACAAAAGAACGAACTAACCCGTGTGTATTTCAGTCAAAATTTGCAGAATTAAAGGATAATTATAATGACTACCATTTCATATATACCGATGGTTCCAAACTTGAGGACATGGCTGCAGCAGCTATTGTCACAGAAAATAATACATTCAGAACCAGGCTCCCTGATGGGTCTTCTATTTTCTCTGCAGAAGTTCGAGCCCTGCAGCTAGCTATGCAAATTGTCAAGATTAGCCGCTACAAAAAATTCATATTGTGCGTGGACTCCATGTCAGTGCTTGAGTCACTAGAAAACTTACAGGTATCCAACCCAATAATTTTGGACTTGATAGAAAAACACGACGAAGTGGTAAAAGCTGGCAAAGAGATAATATTTTGTTGGGTACCGAGCCACGTTGGAATCCCGGGCAACGAGGCAGCCGACAAAGGCGCCAAAGAAGCGTTAAACCAAGACTGCTCAGATTTCCTTATACCGTCATCAGATTTTAAGTGCCATATTTCTAGATATGTCAAAAATCTATGGCAACAATATTGGGATGAACAAACAGACAATAAGCTATACCAAATTAACCCTGTGGTAGGGCGCAAATTGCCCTCCCTAAATGGCCTTCGCGACGATATGGTAATTCACAGATTAAGAATAGGACATTCTTACACTACTCACAAACACCTCTTAAGAGGTGAACCACAACCCGAATGTATAAGTTGTCAGGAACGGTATACAGTAAAACACATCTTGATAGATTGTATAGACTTCAATCACATTCGCCCCCGTTATTATAGAGTTGATTCCATGAGAGAGCTGTTTGAGAAGGTAAATTCCAACAAGGTCCTAGAATTTTTAAAAGAGATTAATATGTATTCCTATGTGTAGACTACCATTAAGTCTATTTTTAGTATATTTTTTAGTATATTTAAGATTTTATTTTATAATAATTTTTAATCAATAAAGTATAAATTCGACAAAGTTACCAGGAATGACACAATATGACCTACAACAGGTTGGCGGTGTCGTTAAACCAATCAAATAACTAACTAACTAACTAACTCTTACGAGGCAAGTCGAAATCCGACTCCACATCTCTGTCCGCTCGCACTGGTGAAGACACCGGACCAGCCACCACTGAACCGGCTCTCGGTATGTCCAGGGATAAAGACTGAACCTTCCGACGCACCCTACGCTTAATATTCTTGGCGCGCACCTTCTCCAGAGCGTCCCAGTCCTGGGGGGAAAGGTGTGCGCACTCCTTGCAGGTGTGTAGAGCATCACACAGCGGAATGTCCCTGTCTCTCCTGCACCGGTCGCAGAGCGAGTGAGGATTGGCAGCCGACGCCGGGTGGACGCAGGAGATGTGTGACGTGCTGTGGTACAGACTGGCCTCCGTCATGTCTGGAAAAGCAAATAAACGAGAGTAAGTAACAATCTCAAAAAGAAAACACTCTCTCCAGAGCCGAGGACTGAACTGAACCAAGCTCTGTAACCTCAAGCTAATACCTAGGCGTGCCGAGTGCGTAGGTACGCAGGGGTGACGCAGTGCGCAGCTACCGAGTACCCAGGTCGAACAAGTACCAGGAGCCAAGGACCCAGAAGGCGCTTCGGTCCTGGTGACTTGACCCAGGATTACCAAGCCTAGACGCTCGGTAAGCCGTAGGTACCTGGGAGTTACCAAGCACCGAGATGGAACTTGGTAACCAGCCCCTTGCTCAGAACCGAGCACCGAGATGGTACTCCGTAGCCGCTAAGCCTAGAACGCAAAAAGTCCTGGGCAGAGCGAAGAACAGAAGTTCTGTAGAGCAAGGGGGGGTGACCCAGAGGCTGAACACTAGCCCCTCTGCGCTAGGCGGTTCCAAGCAACTCCACACTGAACTGGAGAAGCTGGAAGCCTGCTAGGAAGCATGCACTACGCAGCCCGGACTGGCTAGGAACCAGGCGTTGAAGTAGCTCAGGAACAGAACAGTACTCAGCAACTGAAATGACCTGCGCTCCCTAAGGGTCAAGGGTGTACGCTCGTACTAGTAAACGTGGAGACTACGAGTAACACTTCTCGGGGAAAAACATTCGAAACCCCCGTGATGCAAACTCAGAAAACTAGCAGAAGCGTACGAAGGCAAAAATCTCCCGAATACGTAAGCTAACAAGCCTTCGCCTCTAAACAACCAAAAAAGACTGTATAAGGCAACTAAAAACGTATTATTTGGAGAAAATTACCTTAAACTGACGGTAGGAAAACCAGAAATTTTCCCAGTCTAGAAAACGCGTGTGGTTGGTAACCGCACGCAATACGAGAATGAGGCTTGGTTACAGTGACCAAGGATGCTGATTGGCTGGGACCAACGACGGGACTATTCGAGTCACTAGTAGAAAATTTCAGTTCCTGAGTGCGTGATTCTTAGAGTTTTGCGAGAAAACCCGTATAAAAGTGGAGATAAGCGAATCCTGAGCTTTTACGAAGTAAAAGGACCTCTTACCAAATCGGTGATGGTTTTTGGAAGTTGGTGCTGGTAAACTCGTACAGTCGCTGTTTTTGAATGCTAGAAGTGGTACAAAACTAATGTCTATGTCATGGGGCTTGCTCTATCTGGTTTACTTTGCTTGACGGCTCGAATCCTTGTTTCACATTTTCATTGAAGTTAGGTAAGGTTTTCTCGTACACCACTCTGAATGCGAGTGTTTGAATTTCAGTATCTTGCCAGCGCCTAGCCGGGTGACAGCGGACAGAGATGACGACGACTTTCAGGATCGATTCGCCTCTCATTCTGCCGTATCCAGCAGCAGAGTGGCGCCCCCTTACGGCCATAGAAAAGGATGGACCCCGAGAACTCAAGAGGACTTCGGTGATGGTGGCGCTTATCCTGAAATACACATAGCACAATATCCACTTGGGATGGGCAAGAAAAAAGCGACATCTAATGCTTTGGCTGTGGCAGTGGACGCAACAGGCAAAGTCAAGTACGACGCCATAGCTAGACACGGCCATTCGCAGGACAAGGTCATATATTCGAAGTACACAGACTTGGTTCCCAAGCAGATGGAGGAGGATGACCCGGAGCTGGAGAAACCCGATGAGGAAGCAATACAGGACACGACGGAGAAGACGAAGAATGCCCTCGAGGCACTAGTGCAGAGTAAAATATCGGCGGCGATGCCGGTGAGGGCAGCGGATAAGCAAGCCCCGGCACAGTATATCAGGTACACACCGTCACAGCAAGGAGCGGCCTTCAATTCCGGCGCCAAGCAGCGGATTATCAGGATGGTGGAAGTGCAGAAGGATCCCATGGAACCGCCCCGATTCAAGTAAGATTTAATTGATATTGGTAGTTGACCGATATAAAAATAGAAAGACCCGTGGAGTAAATCCATGGCTACACTATTGAGGCAAACGCCAGGGGGTGTCAAAGTTCAAGTATGAATAATTTCGCTTGATAAAGTGAATATTCTTGTTGAACATCCTGTAACTGGACACGTGTTAATATTCAACTTTGATTATGCCTGTATGTGTGCAGTGGTTTGATATTTTCAGAACGAACAAAAAGATTCCGCGAGGCCCGCCTTCCCCGCCAGCTCCGGTGATGCACTCTCCCAACAGAAAGGTAATTATCCTCTCCCCTTATTATGACATAACGAAACAGACATTTCCTTTCCGGTGTGTAGTTTCAAGTTTTAAAATGTGCAGTACAGCAGTCTGTTCTGTGCTTTCATGCACTGCAGGTCTGTAAAACTTTCTAAGATCTTTAATACAGGGTTCGTAGCATTCTTGAAAAGTCTTGAATTTGCCAAATCGTCTCAAGATACCTGCAGTTGTTTTGATTTTTGGAAAAAAATCTTGAAAAGTCTTGAATTGGGGAAATCAAATATGATGTGAAATATGTTTATAAAATTTGTGTATACTGGATGTTATTTCGCACCTTCTTGACACTGCAGCGGTAAAAGAATTTTTATGATAGATGAAATTGATATTGGAAAAGCTGAGTGATATTGTGGTAAACATAGTAAATGTTATTAGATATGCAGTATATCACTATTGTCTTTTAAATTCTTAAAATAAGTCAATAAAACGTATGTAAAACTTTTTCTTAAAATTTTATAAGTCTTGAAAAAAATCTTAAAACTGTCTTGAAAAGTCTTGAATCTGAAACTCAATTTTCGCTACGGTGTTAATATCTGTAAATTTCTTTACTTTAGGGGAATGGAATAGTGTGTTCTATAAGAATGTTTATTCCTTTATTTTTTTTTTAAAAGATGACATTTGAATTTTGGGTTACAGGTGTCTGTGAAGGAACAGCAAGAGTGGAAGATCCCTCCTTGTATTTCAAACTGGAAGAACGCAAGGGTGCGATTTTCTGTTATTCAGAAACTAAATAAATTGTATTAGGGGATGTCTGGCACTTAAATGACGCTGAAGTGAATTCAGGTAACGCAGAAAGTCCAAGTATTGCAGTCGAAACGCTTCAGTGTGCGGAGATGTTCTGTGGTTAGTTCTGCTGCGCGAATTATTAACTTGGACGTCTATGGCAATGCTACGAGAGAACACTTGAGACATAAAAATACCATGTGTTAAAAAAATGTGATGATATACGACAGCATGGCGTTTCAGGGCTACACCATTCCTCTGGACAAGCGTCTGGCGGCAGATGGCAGAGGTCTGCAAACGCAACATATCAACGAGAACTTCGCCAAGCTAGCCCAGGCCTTGTACATTGCTGACAGAAAAGTGCGTGTTACTTTTTTTTTCAAGCAATAGTGTCTTTTTATGATTTTTTTAATTAGTTTATGCAAATGCGAATTTTTTTAGCAGTTGTGTAAAAACAGAGCGGCGATGTAAAATGAGGTGCGTTTTAGGTTGTTTTCTTGTTACATTTTGCCAGGCACGTGAAGCCGTAGAAATGAGAGCACAGATAGAGAAGACGATGGCTCAGAAAGAGAAGGAGAGAAAAGAAGAGAATCTGCGGCAGCTCGCTCAGAAAGTGCGAGAAGAGCGAGCGGGGATCAGAAGAAACGAAGGTCAGGGCCGTCAGCTGCGGCGTTTTTTTCAGATACAAACCCTTTTCTAAAACGCCCACGACCTGCATCATAAGTTAATGGACAAATATTTCGGTTTAATTTAAGTTCGATGCCTTGAATTTGTGCTGTTCAATTTTTCGTGCAAGATCATGTGAAGTATTGATCTTGTAACTGTGTATTGTCTAAATTATTTGTTATAGTGAAAGTTGTTGCATTAGAGCTTTTAATAATTTTAAAAATGTGTTCACTGTAATTATTTTTAAAAGCACTTTTATCGACTAAAATTTAAGATAAAAAGGTACAAAATTGAATTACCAGAAAAGAGACCAGAAAACCAGGTTGTGTCAGATAAAATCAACACTTGTCTGCTATGGCAATAAACGAATGAGCTGTTTTCCTTCAGACAAAGATGACGACCTGAAAGCGAGGGATGACCTGAGGAGAGATCGCATGAAGGAGAGGCAGCGAGATCGCAACCTCTCCAGGGCCGCGCCAGACAAAAGGTCGGTTAGTGGAGCCAGCGGATGCTGTAGTATTGAGGGGAGGGAGGGGTTGGGGGGTAGTGGAGCCAGCGGATGCTGCAGCATTGAGGGAGGGTGGTAGTGGAGCCAGCGGATGCTGCAGCATTGAGGGGAGGGAGGGGTTGGGGGGTAATGGAGCCAGCGGATGCTGCAGCATTGAGGGGGGGTGGGGTTGGGGGGTAGTGGAGCCAGCGGATGCTGTAGCATTGAGGGAAGGGAGGGGTTGGGGGGTAGTGGAGCCAGTGGATGCTGCAGCATTGAGGGGGGGGGGGGGGTAGTGGAGCCAGCGGATGCTGCAGCATTGCGGGGGGGGTTAGGGGGTAGTGGAGCCAGCGGATGCTGCAGCATTGAGGGGGGGGGGGTTGGGGGGTAGTGGAGCCAGCGGATGCTGCAGCATTGAGGGGGGGGGGGGTAGTGGAGCCAGCGGATGAGGGGGGGGGGTAGTAGATTGGGGTCTGCTTTGAATAAGTTTGCAAGCTAAGTAGTGACCAAATGAATAAGGTCTGTCAGAGACCGGAGTATCTATCACCCTTGGGCTGTGGCAACAACTCCCACGATAAATTCTTAAAATAATAACAGTTCTGTAAAACAAGTTATAATTTGTGATATGAGTTTAGTGTCAATGTTTCATATTTGCATTCAAATTCATCAAAGTAATTATCAGCCAGGTTTTGGTCAGATTGAAAAATAATACATTTTACAGCTACGATATATATTATTACTGTGCAAGAAATCAAAGCACTGACTGATATTGTTTCGGTGAACTTGTATAAAACGTCAAGTGCAGGAAACAGGATTTCAAATTCAGCACAGAATTTTTTAGTCAATTTGTGGTTGATTTCGATAATAATACCAAACCGCACATCGGCAGTACATATATTGTCACTGTGTACGGAAGAAAAGTCGTATCAGGTGAAGTTTCGGAGAACTTGCATGGACAAAACAAACCATATCACCCATTCCGCTCACGGTAATGAAAAACCTGACAAATGACATCACTGACGAAACTTTGGCTTACTTTATCTAAATACAAAGTATTAAGTTGTTTGTGTGTGATTTACATATATATTATAATTCCAAAAAATGTGGTTTTTATTTTCGGATTTTAAGTTCGGATTTTGGGGTTGTGTTTGTTGTAGGATAGGTTACAGTCGAATGTCGGGATGTTATGCCATGTTCTTATTTCTCCACTTTGACCTTTCTTTTCAGGAACCGGCTACAGAGGGAGAGAGACCGCGACATCTCGGAGAAAATCGCTCTCAACTTACCGAATGCCGGTGGTCGATCGGACGAGCTCCAGTTTGATTCTCGTCTCTATAATCAATCCAGGGTGGGTACAGCAAGGTGGTGTAGGATAAAACCTGGACACAATTGATTCCGTGTTTTAGCAGCCTTTTGCGACAGTCGCCGCATTGTGTGTGTGTCGTTCTGTATTGTTTCGCGTGTGTGTTTTTTTCCTCGCTGTTTGCGTGTGAGCAGTCTTTTCATTAAGTTCCCTTACTTGGTGCGTATGTGCAGTCGTTTGAGCGTCTGTATGTGTGAAGTCATTGTAGATGGTCCCGCACAATGTTCGTTTGTTGTTTTTTGAACCGGTCCCCTTACCGTCTGTGTGGGTGCAGCCTTTTGAGCTGGCACTTCACCATGGGTATATGTTCAGGTTTTTAACGGGTTCCCTTACCGCGTGTGTATGTGTGCAGTCTTATGAGCAGGAGTCTCACCTTTGGTGCGCTTGCAGTCGTTTGAGCTGGCACCTCACCGCGTGTGTGCAGCTTTTTGAACAGCTCCCTCACCATGTGTGGGAAGTATTTGGAGTTGGCCTCTAGCTGTGTGTGTAGCCTTTTGAGCAGCCCCCTCACCGTGTGTGGGCAGTCTTTTGAGCAGCTCCCTCACCGTGTGTGGGCAGTCTTTTGAGCAGCCCCCTCACCGTGTGTGGGCAGTCTTTTGAACAGCTCCCTCACCGTGTGTGGGAAGTATTTGGAGTTGGCCTCTAACTGTGTGTGTGTAGCTTTTTTAGCAGCCCCCTCACCGTGTGTGGGCAGTCTTTTGAGCAGCTCCCTCACCGTGTGTGGGAAGTATTTGGAGTTGGCCTCTAACTGTGTGTGTGTAGCTTTTTTAGCAGCTCCCTCACCGTGTGTGGGCAGTCTTTTGAGCAGCTCCCTCACCGTGTGTGGGCAGTCTTTTGAGCAGCTCCCTCACCGTGTGTGGGCAGTCTTTTGAGCAGCTCCCTCACCGTGTGTGGGCAGTCTTTTGAGCAGCTCCCTAACCGTGTGTGGGAAGTATTTGGAGTTGGCCTCTAACTGTGTGTGTGTAGCTTTTTGAGCAGCCCCCTCACCGTGTGTGGGCAGTCTTTTGAGCAGCTCCCTAACCGTGTGTGGGAAGTATTTGGAGTTGGCCTCTAACTGTGTGTGTGTAGCTTTTTGAGCAGCCCCGTCACCGTGTGTGGGCAGTCTTTTGAGCAGCTCCCTCACCGTGTGTGGGCAGTCTTTTGAGCAGCTCCCTCACCGTGTGTGGGAAGTATTTGGAGTTGGCCTCTGTGTGTGTGTAGCTTTTTGAGCAGCCCCCTCACCGTGTGTGGGCAGTCTTTTGAACAGCTTCCTCACCGTGTGTGGGAAGTATTTGGAGTTGGCCTCTAACTGTGTGTGTGTAGCTTTTTGAGCAGCCCCCTCACCGTGTGTGGGCAGTCTTTTGAGCAGCTCCCTCACCGTGTGTGGGCAGTCTTTTGAGCAGCTCCCTAACCGTGTGTGGGAAGTATTTGGAGTTGGCCTCTAACTGTGTGTGTGTAGCTTTTTGAGCAGCCCCCTCACCGTGTGTGGGCAGTCTTTTGAGCAGCCCCCTCACCGCGTGTGTGCAGCATTTTGAACAGCTCCCTCACCGTGTGTGGGCAGTATTAACTGTGTGTGTGTAGCTTTTTGAGCAGCCCCCTCACCGCGTGTGTGCAGCATTTTGAACAGCTCCCTCACCGTGTGTGGGAAGTATTTGGAGTTGGCCTCTGTGTATGTGTAGCTTTTTGAGCAGCCCCCTCACCGTGTGTGGGCAGTCTGTTGAGTGTGTTCCCTCACATTCAGTGTATGTGCAGGTCTTTGGGCTGGCACTTCATGGTGTGTGTACGCTGCTTGTAGGGCATGGACAGTGGTTTCGGCGGCGGTGAAGACGAGTCCTACAACGTCTACGACAAGCCCTGGCGCCAGGACAAAGACATCGGCAGCTCCATCTACCGGCCGTCCAAGAACGTCGACAAGGATGTCTATGGTGACGACCTGGACAAGATCATGAAATCTGGCAGGTTCGTTCTGCACCGTTATTTATTTGTATGTGCTCTATTAAATTTTGTTGCATTAAACATTTGCATGGTGTGGAAAAAGTAATTGTTACTTTCCACTATCTCCTCTTTTTCCTTTTCCTTTAGTCGCTGCTCTGTTTCAGTATAGAAACTACAGTACTATAACACAGTTGAGTAAAACATTTCTGTGCATGTATGTAATTGCATATTGTTTCATTTTCAAGAGTGGTTAACGAAAAAAATTCAGTTACACCCCTGTTCGGTCTCAAATAAAAACAAAAACATGCCGTAAACTCAAAATGGTGACTAGTAAAATCCACTGATGCTATGTTGTGAGCAGGTTTGTGCCAGACCGCGAGTTCGCGGGTACGGATCGCTCGTCCCGCCGCGACGGCCCCGTGCAGTTTGAGAAGGAGGAAGAAGAGGATCCGTTCGGTCTTAATAATTTCTTGCGAGCGGCCAAAGAGCAGACCGCTGAGAAGCGTACAGCCGAGGACACGAGACGTGACCACAAGCGCAGGAAAGAATAGTGACCACTGTGCCGCGGGCAGAGGTGTGTCACAAGACTGAGCGGGATAGAAGTGGTCGTAGTTAAAATCACTGAAATCAACGGCGCAACGATAGCTGTTTACAGAAGGGGGCAGTGCAGGGACTGGATTGCTTATGGCCATTCCCGTCTTGGAATGTACAGTCGCTGGCTGGATTTGTTATCACTCTGTTGTGACCGTGACATTGTATAAGCGCTCTACTTCAGTGCAACTATAACGCATGGGAGAGTGGGGGGGGGGGGGGGGGGGGGGAAGAGAATGACTATCGTATCAAGTTTATAATGTGAAAAATCGCTGATCAAAAATGAAATACGCAGTATTGTGATATAGCGTGTTATAACTGGAAACTTTCAAAGCGAGTTCTTTCTTTGATAACTATAAGGTATTTGTGTAAGATAGGAGTGGGAATGTATGCTTTCAAGTACAATTTCCAGTCTCGAAACAATTTTTTTGTTTAACACTAGTGTTGAATTTTCGGGAGTTTTAAAATGGAAACCATGGCAAATATGTGTACGCGTGTGTATTTTAGTCGATTTGGAAACAACTGTATATAAAGTGAAACTGGAAGAATAAATTTCAATTAACCTCCATTGTTTTGAGTCTCCTTAGAAAATGGGTGGATTTCGTATCTGCGAAAACAAGTGAGAATAAGTGAGAATACTAGCGTTGTTTCAAAGGAAACTTATGTGCAAGTGATTTTGGTTTTAAAAAAATTGTGTCATTTTAGAATCGAACATGATTTGTTAAACATCATAAATTTCTTTTAGTAGTTTTGATGGGCGTGTTGTCTGTGTCAGGAAATAAACGCGCGTACTCGTGTATTTTGTATGTTCTTTATTAACAGTTACCCAACGTATTATCGAAGTATTTCACCCTGTAACAAATTACAATAATGGTGCAGCTATAAAAGTCTCATAAAATTGATGAATACTCGCATATTGTATAGATTTGTGAAACCTTAAACATAAAGCTCGTATAGTGTATAGATTTGTGAAATTTTAAAACATAAAACGATTGCACATATCTTTGTAAAAAATATATACATAAAAGTTTCGCTAAAATCTGTACATAAACAAAAGACTTGAAAACAAATAGAAAGCCATTTTGACGAGAACTGGGGTGAACTATTAGTGTCCATACTCAGGTGAAAAATCGTCTTCCTCTGCAGAAAAGCGTGACAAACTGCGCCTATACGTGAAGTGCTCAATTAAAGGCTGCCAAGAACAGTAGCTCACGAACAAACAAGTCCACAAAGCTAAACCACTAAGCTACCCGAGAATCTTCATACATAAATACAAACCATCAACATTTTAGTCTATGAAATCAATCCAAATATTCATCATTAGATGCGACGCTTTTCTTGAAGCATATAAATTAGGAACGATCAAAGGGTGTATCTAAAATACACATCGTAGACGCAGTTCAGGCAAGTAAAGCCAGGCATATAACACTGTAAAAACACATATCACATACAGAGAACTAAAAAGCTATACAATTTGCTGCAAGTTCGGTAGCGCACCTATAAGTGGTTATTCGTTTATAATAGGGCAGCGCAACTTTTAGCTAATCAACGAATCGTTTATAAACTGGTCAGGCTCACAGTATGTGCCTGACATATATCACAATATATCTATAAATCCCAGTTTTAGGACAATTTTTTCTCACAATACATTACAAACACGAGATACGTCTTCCACCAATAACACTGATTTACATTTGCACATTTCACTATCACATGAAGCTCCAGAGTGTCTGTCGTTTATCATCATCAACACATTGATCGCACGACTTGAGGGTTTTCGTCTATCGTACTCCCTTGCCATGCGGGTTAGAACCGAGGCAGGTGTGTGGGGGTGACGTGTGTGGTTTAGGAGAAGACACTGTGGAGGAGCTGCTGCTGTTGTTGCTGGTGCTCGTCACCTACTCCCGTGGCCGACGTCGCCAGCACGGGTCTGCCCGTGTACCTCAGCTGTAGATGGTGGAGTTGAGGGGGGAAAGGGGGCAGAGTGCGAAAACAAAGCAAAATGTATTGTGAATATTCTGCACTGTACAAATGGAGAGACAGTAAGGATGCAGTGCACAGCAACACTCAGCATCAAAATGACGTAGTACTCTTGAGAAATTTAAAACATTTTTGCTGCAGGTTATTTAATGTTGCAACCATCACTTCTCAATGACCATGGGAATGTCTCTTTTCTTCGTCCATTACATGAACTGCTCTGATGGTTTGATATGTACATGGAAAGCAGTTCAACAGTTCTCGTTTACAATGGTTACTTACCTTTTGACCAATAATATTTTCGAATCGCGGAGCAATGAAACTCCAAGGACCTTGGTTTCTATGTTCCTCTTGACTCCACACAAAATCTGCTCGAAAAAAAAAAATAATATCAATAAAAAGGCATTAAATCTCCATTTTAAAAACTCCTGACTATGGTAACGACACAAATCTTTTTCCACGCTGTGTTTAATCCTATTTCTCTCCACAATCCTATTTTTCTACACAAAAAATGTACCAGATAGAGCTGGTCTAGCCCCGGGCTAGATGTGTCACAAAAAAGCACACCACTCACTCAACAGCTAGAACTTAAGTACGTCTATCCCCCATGGTATGTGTGTGGTGTGTAAGGCTATTGCGTGTTGACTACGCAAAATTTAAAAGTGGAAGGATAGGTAGAGGTAGTGTCTAACATTTAAACGAATCAATCCATTAACCAGTAGGCGCGTGAGACTGCCGTAGGTACGCTAAATACAGCGCCAGTTTTGAAAAATCCGCCATTTTGTCAATTTAAGTCCATCCGGAAGTGTCCAGAGATGCCGTATACATCACATGAAACGAATTCACCTATCAATGCGCGTTAAACTGCCGTATACACGCCAAGCCAAGTGCCGATTTTCAAAGGTCGGCCATTTTGTCAATTTTTTTTCCGATCCGGAAAATTCTTGATCACTGCACTGCGAAAGGGTTCAGAGAAGCTGTGTACAAAATTTGAAACGAACCAATCTATCAATGCGGCCTGTAGGCGCGTGAGGCTGCCGTATATACGCTAAATCCAGTGCCGATTTTCAGAAGTCCGCCATTTTGTCAATTTTTGGCCGATCCGGAAAATTCTTGGTCACTGCACTGCGGAAGGGTCCACAGAAGCCGTGTACAAAATTTAAAACGAATCCATTTTTTAACGTGGCCTGTAGGTGCGTGAGACTGAAGCGTGACAGACGGACAGACAGACCGAAAAGTTCAAACCTATACCCTCCGTTCCATGGGGGATAATATACGCCTGAAGTATCTCAGAACAAAAAGCGGACAAACGGACTGACAAAAATGACAATTATAAAAGTGAAGGCCATCTTGACTTGCGTTATGGCGTAAGACCTGTTGCATTGCTGAACTTGTTGAATTCCTTTCTTATTTCTTCGACGGGGAAAGGACAAAGTTCCTGAAAGCAATATATTTTTTATATTATACAAATCTGTGCATGTTTTCTGTTGTTAACAAAAAAGGCTAATTTGCTTTCAATTGTTTATTATAATAATTAAATAACCTGCTCCAGGTATTCTTAGTCCTGATAAAAATGACGACAGCTCTGACGACAGAAACTGTTTAATTTGGATAACAGGGTTGTGTATGAAAATGTAGAAAATGTAGATTGCAATTATTTATTTTGGGCTTGAGATTCCAATTCTGAAAATCATTATAAAAGCGATCTATTCTTACACCTCCAATTATGACACTGTAGTCAAGGGGCAGTTTCAATTTCAGTATTCGTTTGCTCTGGATTGCAACTGAAAATTTATGTTTGAAAATAAATATAATTCCAATTCAAAGGGTTTGTTCAGCATAAATCGTAATGTATTGCGATGCGACAGTGACTTTTGCTATGATGTGAAAATTTTAAATGACTTTCGGAAAAGTGTCAAAAAATTATTCATTGCTTCGTTGACTATACTCATAACTTTCATAAAAAAATTGAGTACTCTGATCAGCCCTCGAGAAATACATGAGTATGGAATGGTTGGATAGCTAGTAGGTAAGAAACTGCCACCAACCAGTCTCACGGAATTACATACTCCTAAGTATACAACTGACGTGTCCAAAATTGAATGTATGAACTGCTGTAATAAAGTTAAAAAAACATAACTTTTAACCATTTATCATTTTTTTCTTGGATACGAATCGACCACCGATGGGTAAAACTTCGCCATCAAAATTTGGGAACGACGTAAACAAGATGGATACAATTTGACGTCATCTAATTTTATTACTGCCGACAGTTAATTGCAATGATCAAGTTTTTTTCCAACTGAGACGAAATTGCAACCGACATGTTAATACATAGCATCGTAATCTAAGTTAAAAAGTTTGTGCCTTATTTCATTGTTTTTTAAGAGTAAGTACACCTGGAGTAGGTTACTTAGCTATAAAAGAACAACAAAGGAGTTGTTTCTATTAACACTACAATGTAGATGCTATTTCAGGCAAACTGTCAAATTTTGGAGCCTTAAAACCAGGCAGTATACAAAGTGGCTGAAAAGTTAAGGAAGTTCAAAATGGCTGGCTGAACCAGGCAGTTTAAAAACGCACGAAAACGAAGAAGTTAAAATAAAAAAAATTAAATCTACACACGTAATTCACTCAAACTATGAAACAAAATTTTCAGCAATAGTCGTGTATTATGACACTCCGGTTGTACCAAATAACTTCATTTGCTAAAATTGAAGCTCCCATACCGTTGAGCACTATTTTCCGTAAGGCCGAGACAATAACTCACCTCCAGTCTCACCAAGGCTATGTCTTCCAATCCCCTACTCGCTCTTTCATTTAGTAGGGTGTAGTAATGTTTACCACTGACCAGAACTACTTTTTTAACATTTTTCGCATCCACTTTTTCGTCCCCTAAAACTGGTCTAAAATAAGTCCCGGGGGCCATATCACTAAGACTTGATACGGCGGATGGATGGCGTAATATCACTTTGGGCGAAGCAACTATCAGTGGTTTCCTGTAATTTCTAACCATCTGTACAAACAGAAAAGTGCAGACGTTCTAGGAATAAAATAAAACATTTATTTATGGCAACTGCTACGGAATTGCGCTGTTAATAGTTTAGAAATTGCTTTCATAAGTGTGCAGCTAATGTTTTTTTTATCTAATTTCCTGCTCTATTTTGTATTCATTTGTTTTATTTTACAGTGATAGAAGATAATTTGTAGGCAAAAGCTGCCATTCACTGCTGCGGAGACTTTTGACGAGCCCTATATAGGGCAGAAATGGAACCATTGCCCATTCATACTTTTTTTCAGTTTTTCATCATATCAATGTGTAGCACTGTGACAATTGAAAGTTATATTCGTAAGCAATGGGCGCGGTGGTTAATGGTTACCAATGAAACGCACCTGTCTCCTTAGCAAATGGAAATACTGTGCTGGAGTTGTGGGATTTGCTATTTGCATATTGACGTCATCACCATCAACACCGTCTTCTTGACTATCAGTTAACTGCAAAATAACACCTTCGTATTTTTATGCTAACTTAAAGGTGTTATACTTTTTCTTACATTGCTACGTGTACTTACACGAAGAAACAAGGTATACTGTACACATCTCGTAAAGACGTCAACTAAACTGACAAGAAATTTCACAGAATTGAGAAGCAATCAATTAGATACGACATAATAAGTGGATTTTCAAATTTCAAAGCACTAACCCCAGACTGGTATGCTACCCTCTCTACGATTATCCGAAGAATAAACTGGAGCGGCCAATACACACCAACATCAGTGTATCCGAACATGTCAAACACTTTTATTAGAAGCGCATTGCTGGGAAGGAGGGGGGCTATGTAACCCAATTTGTGGTATCTTAATCTTCATTGTATATATGTCTAAGTACATGTTAAGCAATGTAGAATGTGGTCCCTTTAAACTGGGATTATTACTCTACGGCTATTTCATACAGGTCTAGGAAGTCTCCTATCCGGGTCGGAGAGGTCGGAACTGCAAACAAGTTTCAAGGTACATCGTTTTATCCGGTGAAGGCGGTCGCTACAAACAGGTTTTACCGTGACCATTTTTACTGAGACTGGAAGGTGATTGCTATATAACCAAGTTCCCATTTAAAATTTGTGTCAAAATAGTGAGCCAAAAATAATTCCAGGTACTGCAAGCAAATATTGCATAATCCGTCCAATACATGAATAGCTTGTCAGCGAAAACAACTTCTTGTCAGCCCAGCAAAATCGTGGAAATACGACCCCAACAGAAAAAGCCCAAAGAAAATGCGGTGTCATGGTATGTCCAGCCACCAGTAAAAAACTTGTGCAAAGGTGCCGTTCATCATCTTAATACCCTCGCCGCTCATCAAATATAACTTGCTCACCGACCCGAACGGCCCTGCATTGTCTCCCTCTCTCCCCCCCCCCCCCCCTCCCTCACCGGCTCACAAATCTGGGTGTCATCGAACCTCCCTTCCACCAAAATCATCTGAGAAGCAGATGAGTTTGCAATTACGTTCTGACGTTATTTGGCCTCACGCGTTGTCCAATACGCGTTAAATATAACAGCAACCGGCAGACCGTTATGAGGCATAACACTAGCAAGTTTGAAGCTGGTCGTTATTATTAACAAAGTCTAGTGTCCAAAACACGTAATGACGTCATACGACGTCATACGCTGCGCTGTATAACCAAATGCATTATGAACCGTCGGGCCCATCCAGAGCATTATCCTACTAAGTTTGAAGCTGATCCGATGTTTCGTTCTGCAGTTACAGCGATGACACATTTTTCACGTTTTGACGTCACGCGCTGTCCAGTATATGTCAAATACAATCCCAACCGGAGGACCAACCCAAGGCATAATCCCGACAATTTTGAAGCTGATCCGACGTTTTGTTCCAGAGTTATCGTATTAACAAAATAAAGTACCTACAACACACACACACACAGCATAGACCTACACGCTCATCCCCTCACACACAGAGAAAGCACAAAAATAAAATGTTTCCCCTTCACGGGACGATACATAACAAGTTTGTCCAAGGACAAAGTCCCAGCTTACGAAAAGCAATAAGGCCACTTCCAGCGTGCATGAGCAAGGGAATTTCTCTGAAAAATTGGGCTTCAAAAGATGAGATGGCGAAGAGCTAGCTGAATAATTAATTTAGCACCGGACCAGAACATAGACCGATAAATGCATACAAAGATTTGTTTCCCAGAAAAACGGTCCGATAGACTGCATAGTCTGCCATAGATATCTTCGAACAACGCTCGTATTTCGGACCAGTGCGCATATTTATGTAACTTGCCTCAATTATTATTCAGACAAGTGCGCATGTTTATTTAATTTGCGTTGATACGCGGCCCTCATTTTGGAACAGTGCACATGTTTATTAACACTTGACAAGCCTTTGGCTTGCAAGGGTTATATGAATTTGTGCGAGTAGCCGTTCGTCCTTTTTTTTCTTCTTGACAGTTTTCCGACTTTTGTGTCTTCTTCTCTGACACTATGGGCACTAGGACCATTAAACCTGGGACTTATGAAGAGCTTGATCTGAAAGTGTGCATATCACTTTTTATTTTCGTCTTCGATTTCGTTCTCTTTGTTACAACGCCCTGTGAAAAGAGTGTATTTTTGCAAGTAAATATGGAGCATTTAACGTATACCACAGATTACCACACAGTTGCGTAGCTTTGTGCGAGCTCTCACTGCGTAAACAGATAACACAGTGTATGCGTGATCAGTTAATCAAACCTTAAGTCAACAGAAACCAAACACTACTCGGCTTATAAGACGTATTCAAGCTGTGTTGTTTGCTAATATATTTAGCTGGTACTAAATTATCAACCTATGGAGTTTTTTTCTTGACAGTGGTCCGATTTTTTAGAATATTATAAGCCGCATACATGCTGTGCCATAAGCTCTGTACATAGTTGTATAAGACACTGTATGCATGTTGTAAAAAACTTTATATTATTCAAGAAATAACCCATTGAAGGAAGTATTTTCGCGTTTTAATTTTTGTCAAATGTTTAACATTTCGCTAGCGAAATACGGTTCTAGTTTAACTTGCGTTGATGCGCTTTTCGCATTTTGGACCAGTGCGCATGCTTATTTACATTGTGTTGATGTGCGGTTCTTATTTCGGATCAGGGCGCATGTTTATTTACCTTTTGTTGATGTGTGGTTCTTATTTCGGATCAGTGCGCATGTCTATTTAACTTGCGTCGATGCGCGGTTCTTATTTCAGACCACTGCGCATGTTTATTTAACTTGCGTTGATAGCGGTACTTATTTTGGACAAGTGCACAAGTTTCCTTAGGTTGCGTTGATGCGCGGTCCGCATTTCGGACAATAGTGCGCATGTTTATTCAACTTGTGTTGTTGAGCAGTTCGAATTTCAGACCATTGTGCATGTTTATTTAATTTGCGTTGGTGCGCGGTTCGCATTTCGGACCAATGCATGTTTATTTAACTTTGGTTGATGCGCGGTGCTTATTTTGGACCAGTGCAAATGTTTATATAACTTGCGTTGGCGCGTAGTTCGCACTTCCAACCACTCTGCATGTTTATTTAACGTGCGTCGATGCGCGGTTCTTATTTCAGGCCAATGCGCATATTTCTTTAACTTGAGTTGATGCGCGGTTCTTATTCTAGACCAGTGCGCATTTTTTAAGTTGTGCTGATGAGCAGTCCTTTTTTGAATAGTTGCGTTAATGCGCAGTTTGCATTTCGAACCGGTGCGCATGTATATTTAACTTGCGTTGATGCACAGTGATAATTTTGGTCCAGTGTGCTTGCTTATTTAGCTTGTGTCGATATGCGGTTTGCATTTAGGACCAGTGCGCATGTTTTTTTTTTTACTTGCGTTAATGGTCGTTAATGCTCGGTTCCCATTTCTGACCAGTGCGCATGTTTATTCAACTTGCATCGATGTCTGGTTCTTTTTCGGACTAGTGCGCATGTTTCTTTAACTTGCAGTGATGTGCGGTGCTTAATTTGGACTAGTTCGCATGTTTATTTAACTTCCGTCGATGCGCATTTCGGACCATTGCGCATGTTTATTTAACTTGTGTTGATGCGTGGTTCTCATTTCAGACCAGTGCGCATGTTTTTCTTTGGGTTAAGTTGATGCGGGATTCTTTCTTCGGATCAGTGGGCATATTTAACTTGCGTTCATGCGCGGTGCTTATTTTGGACCAGTGCAAATGTTTATTTAACTTATGTTGGCGCGTGGTTCGCATTTCGAACCACTGCGCATGTTTATTTAACGTGCGTCGATGCGCGGTTTTTATTTCAGGCCAATGCGCATAATTCTTTAACTTGACTTGATGCACGGTTCTTATTCTGGACCAGTGCGCATGTTTATTTCAGTTGTGCTGATGCGCATTTCTTATTTTGAATAGTGCGCATGTTATTCAAGTTGCGTTAAAGCGCAGTTCGCATGTTGATTTAACTCGTTGATGCACGGTGCTAATTTTGGTCCCGTGTGCTTGCTTATTTAGCTTGTGTCGATGTGCGGTTCGTATTTAAGACCAGTGTGCATGTTTTTTTTTTTAACTTGAGTTAATGCTCGGTTCCCATTTCTGACCAGTGTGTTTGTTTATTTAACTTATGTTGATGCGTGGTTCGCATTTCGGACCAGTGTGCATGTTTATTTAACTTGCATTGATATCCGGTTCACATTTCTGACCAGTGCTCATGATTCTTTAGGTTGCGTTGATGTGCGGTTCGCATTTCGGACCAGTGCACAGGTTCATATAACTTGCGTTGCATTTCGGACCGGTACGCATATTATTTAAGTCCCGACGAAATCCGACTTTTATATCTATTCAACTTGCGTCGATGCCTGGTTCTTTCTCGGACTAGTTCGCATGTTTGCTTAACTTCCGCCGATGCGCGGTTCACATTTCGGACCATTGCGCATGTTTATTTAAGTGGTGTTGATACGTGGTTCTCATTTCAGACCAGTGCGCATGTTTCTTTCGTTTCAGTTGATGCGCGGTTCTTTTTTCGGATCAGTGGCCATATTTAACTTGCGTTCATGCGTGGTGCTTAATTTGGACCAGTGCAGATGTTTATTTAACTTGCGTTGGCGCGTAGTTCGCATTCCCAACCACTGTGCATGTTTATTTAATGTGCGTCGATGCGCGGTTCTTATTTCAGGCCAATGCGCATATTTCTTTAACTTGAGTTGATGCACGGTTCTTATTTTGGACCAGTGCGCATGTTTATTTAAGTTGTGCTGATGCGCATTTCTTATTTTGAATAGTTCGCATTTCGGACCAGTGTGCAGGTTTCTTTCTTTGGCGTTGATGCGCGGTTCACATTTCGGGCCAGTGCGCATGTCTATTCAACTTGCCTCGATGTGCGGTTCGCATTTCGGACCAGTGCGCATGTTTCTTTCTTTTGCGTTGATGCGCGGTTCGCATTTCGGACCAATGCGTATGTGTATTCAACTTGCGTCGATGCGTGGTTGTTTTTCAGAACCAGTGCGCATGTTTATTTAACTTGCGTTGATGCGCGGTGCTTATTTTGGACCAGTTTGCATGTTTATTTATCTTCATTCGATGCGCGGTTCACATTTCGAACCAATGCGCATGTTTATTTAACTTGCATCGATGCGCGGTGCTAATTTTGGACCATTGGGCATGTTTATTTAACTTGTGTCGATGCGCGGTTGTTAAATCTGACCACTGCGCAAGTTCATCTAACTTACATTCAAAAGTTTTCCAATTCACTCAAAAATGGTCCGATCGACTGAAAACGCAGAAACGTATGCATTATCCTTTAGTGGTGCCTCATACCAAAAATAAATGATATCGCATCGAAAATGTAGGAGGAGATACATTTTAGAAATTTGTCTTACAATATTCCCCAAAAATTCAAAAATCACCCGATCGACTAAAAAAGCACAAGCCATATGTATGATAGCTTAGGGATGACTCACACCAAAAATAAATGACATCGAATCAAAATTGTTGGAGTAGATGCATTATGAATTATGTTCGAAATTTTTGATTCAAAAATTCCCCAAAATTACAAAAATTGTCCGATCGACTAAAAAAGCACAAGCCGTATGCACGACCCTTTAGTGGTGCCTCATATCAAAAATAAATGACATCGGATCAGAAATGTAGGGGGAGATACAGTTTGAAATTTTCTTCAAAAATTCGCCAAAAATTCAAAAATCCCCGATCGACTAAAAAAGCACAAGCTGTATGCAAGACCGCTTGGGGATGCATCACACAAAAAATAAATGACATCGAATCAAAATTGTAAGAGTAGATGCATTTTGAATTATGTTCGAAATTTTTGCTTCAAAAATTCCCCAAAATTATAAAAATTGTCCGATCGACTAAAAAAGCAAAAGCCGTATGCACGACCCTTTAGTGGTGCCTCATACCAAAAATAAATGATATCGGATCAGAAATGTAGGAGGAGATACAGTTTAAAAATTTTTCTTCAAAAATTCGCCAAAAATTCAAAAATCACCCGATCGACTATTTTCGAAATTTCTGCTTAAAAAATTCGCCAAAAATTCAAAAATCATTCGATCGACTAAAAAAGCACAAGCCGTATGCGCGAACCTTTAGGGGTGCCTCATACCAAAAATAAATGAAATCGGATAAAAAATGTAGGAGGAGATACGTTTTAAATTTTTTTCTTCAAAAATTCGCCAAAAATAACCCGATCGACTAAAAAAGCACAAGCCGTATGCATGACCCCTTAGGGATGCCTCATACCAAAAATAAATGACATCGGATTAAAATTTTAGGAGGAGATGCATTTTGAACCAAAGTTTACTAAATAAACAACTAACTAACTAACTAACGGACGCCACGCGCAAACCGATAGGAATACCCCAGCTTACGTGTAACGTAAGCTGGGCTAAAAACGAAGATCCTGCCGGATAAGCCACCTCACATATCACATCTCCATCACAATGGAGAACTTTATCAACACGGTTCTTCGACGCCTACGTGTGTCACTCTACTAAGTCACCATACAGCATGTCAGCACGAGTGCTCACTGTACCTGCAGGAAGCGCTCTATTTTACAGGAGGAATGCTCAGGGCCAGCCCCATCCATCCCGTGCGGCAGCAGCATGACAAGGCCACTCTGACGCAACCACTTGGCTGTAAACAGAGCCCATTCAGTCAACAAAGGGGGTATTCCACCACATCGTTAATAAAAGCACAACCGCAGTTGTAATCTCAACCATTACAGGTGTCCGTGAACTCAGGGGTGCATCATTTCAGAAACTGGGTTTTGAGTGGTTTCTATAAATACAGAAATGTACAAGCTTCATCAACTAATATTACTCAAAATTACAGAAGTGACAGCACAACATACAAAATGAAAAGCTTTGGGAAGACTTAAGAATAAAGATTAAAACTGTTCTTTAAGACTTACTTTCACCATTAGCTAAAAAAGTGTCAATAATGATCTGAGCTCCATTGAAGAAATCACCAAACTGAGCTTCCCATATAGCTAAGATATTAGGATTCTCAATGGACATCCCGTACTCAAATCCCAGTACAGCCTCTTCCGATAGTAGGCTGTTGCATACCTGAAATTAGAAACGCTATACTGGTGCGTCTTACCACGACAAGTTACGTCACACCTGCGCATTATTCGGGGATTTTGTTATTAGGATAGCCTGCTAAAGTATATATATTACAGCGGATCTGCCAAATCAACGGCTTTGAAAAGTCGCCCATTCACTGTTCGACTTTGTAAAATCGCTCAAATTTTCAGCACCTTTGTAAATTATCTGGTTTTAGGGCAGACACGCTAAAATGTGCATGCGTGAATATCAGATCAGCAGACAGTAATGAAATGTATTCGCAAAACTTTCAAGGTAGGGATGCAGTACGAGGTTTATACACCACTTTCTCGTTATTTTCGGAGGTTCAGTGTAGCTGTTAAGAATTCAATGCCCCCTTAGACAATGTAATTATACAACTTAGTTGCATACGTTAGTTTTATTGAAGTCTAATTAGGTAATGAATAACGGTGGCTCACCTTTCAATTTGTAGAATACTTGTTCAAATACAAATTACAGGTTTTTTAAAGGCTAGAAACATGCGCATCTTGTGTGTGTGAAGGGGAGGGGGGCAATAGATGACAGCGGGTGGGGTATTCAAAGTAAGACTCTCGTTTTCCTGAGTCGGATGGTATACAAGACGTTCAAATTGCGCAGTGCTCCATCGTCACGTCAGGCCATCAGTTGTGCGAGATTTTCGCATTATCGTCGAATTGCAATTGCTTGAACTCCATAAGGAAGTCATAGAAAACTAAAGCGGCCAGTGTACACAAAATATATCAGTACAGGCTTACATTACACATTTCAATCGATACCTACTTAGTTTCTTGTTTTTGTAAACAAAAACAAATGTCTACCCGACTAAACCCATAATCCCCCCCCCCCCCCAAAAAAAAAAACAATATTCCTTTTTTTTAATTACTGAAATAAAATATTCATTTCTGCAAACATAATCATAATTCATTGCAAAAAAATCAAAATAAACAAAACAGATGGTGGTCACTAAAACAGATATTACTGCACGTCTTTTTTTATCCGAGTCTGGAAGGTGGTCGCTAAAACGGGTTTTACTGTAGGCCCTTCTTACCCAGGCCTGACGTTGGTCACTACAGTAGTTTTACTTCACGTTACATTTTTATCCGGTTCTGGAAATTCGTCAAGACGGACAGGTTTTATCGTACGTCTTTTTACCCGAATCTGAAATGGTCACGACAAACGGGTCTTAATTTACATCTTTTTATCCAGGTATTGAAGGTGGTCTGGATATTTTTTCTAACCATTATCCTCCACCCCACCCCAGCTATCTAATGTAGACACGACTGTGAACGCAATTCTAGCCCTTTTACCCAAGGTAACGGCAACGGTCGATACTGTAAGTGTAGTTACAGCCATGATATACTACCTTGTCTGCGCACATTCCTATCGGCCAGAAAACACTAGAAAGGCATTCTTCATAACAACGCATCAGATGACGCACCTCAATGGGAGATCGGGGAGGGGGGCATTTCGGTGCCAAAATGGTTAGTTGCTTCTCATAACACAAGATATCAGATGACCCAAGAGAAAAATGCTTCCAGGTACTAGAAACAATGCTAACCGATACAAAATAGCTCCCATATATGGGAAAATCTTGGCAAACCAATCAAGTAAGCGGTGAAAAAAACTAGAGCGGCCAGTGCACACAAAATATATGAGTACAGGCTTATATCACACACTTCCAATCGACACGTATTAATGTTTTTGTTTTTGTAAACAAAAACAAATGTCTCCCCGACTAAACCCATCATTCACCAGTAACCATTTTCCATTTTCCCCGACAGCCCTTTCACAAAGTTTTATTTGAAGAAGTGAGTGCTATTTTCAGAAAAACAAGAAATTATACCTTATATAAATGAATCGCATGTGTCCAGTAGTCAGGTTGTGTATCCCCTTTATCCAATTTTTAAACCGGGGTGGGTTATTATTATTATTATTATTATTATTATTATTATTATTATTATTATTATTATTATTATACACTTAGACAGACTGATATGACCTCAAGAAATACTGCAGAAATAAATGAGTTTTGAGGTCTCTTTTAAAAACATAAACTGACTTAGATGCTCTAATACTGTAAGGTAATGCATTCCATAAACATGGCACGTACATAGAAAAGCACTTGTGACTGTACTTTGAGTTAAACTTTGGCACAACTAGAAGTAAGTCATCATCGGAGGATCGCAAACTCCTCGGGCGGTACTTTTCAACGACTTCACATAAATATTCAGGGGCTAATCCGTTCACACAGTTGAAACATATAACTAAAACTTTAAATTGTATCCTCAAATAAACAGGTAGCCAGTGTAATGATCTAAGAACTGGGATCATCGGGGTACGTTTATCTACACCTGTTATCAATCGGGCGGCAGCATATTGCACACGTTGAAGTGGGGCAAGAGTGGAATTTGAAGCTCCAAGTAAAACACTATTTGAAACATCAATCCGTGAAGTTATAAGCGCATTTACCAGTGTAGTTACAGACTCAATATCCAAACATCTTCTAATGTGACGTATAGCTCTTATGTAATACATGGCTGTGCGTAACAAATTTTTGGTATTTCAGTCCTCTTTCTTTTATACAAGTTCAGGCTCAGGTGTTTTATCTTGGTCTAGGAGGTGGTCACTAAACAGGCTTTACTGTACGTCTTTTTGTCCGGTTCCAGATGGTGGTCGCTAAAACAGGTTTTACTGAACGTCCTTTTTATGCCGGTATTGAAGTTGGTCATTACAGTACAGTAGTTTTAATGTATGTACTTTGTTTATTTGGGTCTGAAAGGTGGTCAAGAACGCAGGTTTTACCGCATGTCTTGTTATCCGAAACTGGAAGTTGGTCACTACAAACAGGTTTTACTTTACGTCTTTATATCCGGATCTTGAATGTGGCAGTTACAAACGGGTTTACCGAAACAGCTTTTTTTTTTTTTTTTTGCTAGTCTTAACCAAAGCACTAGAAAGACATTCTTCATAACTGTGCCACACAAGATCGGCCTCGGTGGGACAGTGGGGGAAGGCATTTTGGTGTCAAAATAGTGAGCTCCTTGTCATAAGACATAACACAATGTATTAGATGACCTACTTTAAAAGTGAAAGCTAGTTCCAAGTAATGCACAAACATTGTGAGTCGTTACGTAATTACTCCCATATGTGGAACAGCTTGGCAGCCAAATGAAAACACACTAATAGCTGCAGGTAATGATAGCTAATAGCTGTAACACACAAAAAGGCCAATCACACAAAATCTAAGAAGCGATCGATAAGTGTGCAGCTAATGTTTTCAAGTATGCCTCAAGAATGCAGAAACATTGGAGAATCTTCTGAAAAACGCTGAAATCCCAAGCGTAGTTAATAATTATCCCTAATTAACAAAAGAGCCGGGAAAAGATGGAAGCGGGGATGGGATGGGGCTGGGGAGGGGGGTGGAGCGGAAAGTCGATCCGATTTTCCGCTATCGAGACATCTCTACCCAATTTTTTTACGTCCGGGTACATTTGACAGAATCTTTCGGTCCTACCAAGCAACATTCCCACCAAGTTTCAACTTTATCCGATGTTCAGCGGCTGAGAAATTTCGCACACAAGATTTTTACGTAATGACGTCATACACCTGCCCTAATCACGTGACATGCGTCAAAAGTTGATAGAACCGTCCGACCTAACCAAGGAAAACATCGATCAAGTTTCGTTCTCGAGATATCTTACACACATTTTGTTCACAACAGACTGACACACACATCTACACTCACAGCACGTACAAGTACAACATGTCTCCCCTTGGTCCTGGAGACATAATTACTGAAGATATTCACAGGTCTTTCATAATCAAAAGTAGATTGATTGGAGAAAAAGAAAACTACTTCTTGTAGATGAAGAATACCTCCATGTTCAAGTAAGCTTGGTTAAGTGACACGAACTATGCCTGCACGTTTTCTTCAATATGAGATTTTTGCTAATGTCGGATCATCGAAATTTTCAACAACAAAAAGTCGTCCTCGAGAGATAAACGAAAAAAAAAAGATCTTTCGCCGACTGGCCAAGTCAACTAAAAAAAGGGATGAAAAACAAGAATATTTTTCTTCCTCGCCTAGACACTTACTGTATTCGACTTCACACTGCATTCCAAGTGTAATATGAATAATAACGTATACTGGAGGTTGTGCGAATACATTCCTTACTTACTTACTTACGGATGGGCCTGAAACGATCAGTTTTACAAAGGTGCTGAAAATTTCAGCGGTTATGCAAAGTCGCCGAGTGAATGAGTGACTTAATGAAGTCGCTGAAATTTCAGCGGCTCTGTAAAGCCACTGACTTGACAGATCCGCTGTGAAAGTTCTGTTGTTTTTTTTTTCATTATTCCAATAATTCATGAGAAGCAGAATACTTTCATTCTGCTCCCATGAAAAATCACAATACATTTCGACTGCATAACTAAGTCGGTGAACCGGGTAATCCTCAACCCCCCCCCCTCTCCCCCTACCGCAGTATAACTGCCAAAGAATGCCCATGCAAAGGGAAAAATTACCTCAAAAAAGCCTTTCTGCTTGGCAAACATGTGATTAAACGGCACGTACATCTCGTCACTCTCTTGATCCACAAACATGGCGTGTCTGTGACTAAATGTGCCCCTGCCCACGTCTTGCCCGCTTATTCTCACATTATAACCTAAGATAATACATCAAATGTCACATACTTTTTTGTTACTTTAAGCTGACAATTGCCCGAGCAAAATGGCAACAAAAGTCCCTGCAAACCTCCCCCGCCCACCCCTTTCCCCGGAAAAATAAAGTATATTTGCTTTTAACGGATTCAGATAGCTGCTCCAGTGGCCAATCACACTGCCTTTGAAATTTTTATTACAATCACGCACGAGGCAAAGACACGTCGGTTGTTACCTTGACACAAAAGTGAGCCCACTGCCACAGCCTCAGCCGTTGCCCAGTCCAAGCCGACGCCCTTGCGAATGCGCTCCAGTCGCCGTCCTATGTGGCCTTTTGCTAACGTGGGATGCACTTTCTACAAGCACATTTCAGCCACAATGGAGGACACAGTAATGATTGGCTAACGGTGGCTCAGTCCATACCCTCAAATACTCCCCTCCCCATGATTTCCTAGCGGTGGCTGAGCCCATACCCTCAAACACCCCCTCCCTAAGACTCCCTAACCTTGGTTCAGTCCATACCCTCAAATATCCCCTCCCTATCCCTCCCTAACGGTGGCTGAGCCCATAATCTCAAACATCCTTTTCCCCCATGACTCCCTGACAGTGGCTCAGCCCATATCCTCAAACAACCCCCTCCCTATGACTTCCTAACGGTGGCTCAGCCTATACCCCCAAAAACCCCTCCCTCTCACTCCCTAATGGTAGCTGAGCCCAGTGCCTAAAACAACCCACCCCAACGACTCTCTGAGGGTGGCTTAGCCCATACCCTCATATACCCCCTCCCTATCACTTCCTAACGGTGGCGGGGATCATACCCTTAAACATTCCTCTCCCTGACTCCTAACGGTGGCTGAGCCCATACCATCAAACAATCACCCCCCCCCCCTCCCTTTATGACTCCGTAACGGTGGCTGAGTCCATATCCTCATACACCCCCTCCCTATCACTGCCTGGCGGTGACTGAGCTCATACTCTCGGTCAGCCCTTCCTCCCTCTTTTCGAGGCTGCTTAAACAAAGCACATTTATATCACAGACCCGCCATTAAGCTTTGAATGGGGTTGAGTTAGCAACAATTATGGAAGTGCTGACTTTTTTTAAAAATCTAAACAAACTGTCTACGGAACGGATTCTGAAATACAGCAACCCGAGCATGAAATGATGACTGTAGAAATAAAAACCAAGGCGTGTTAATACTAAAGCTCTGGACAATCCGAAAGCTCACAAAGTCTGCTGGTACAGCCACGGACTTCGCACCGATGAACCTGAGCAGATCTGTGGGGAGACCCGTGTCCCAGGCAGTGATGTCTCGACTCGGCTGTACAAGACCCGCCCACTGCCGTTCCAAGTGGTCTGCCTGCAAAACGAAAGGGGTCGACCATCAGACTACGGCGAAAATAGTTTGACGCTGAATTTTTAACTTTCCCTGATATTTGAACCTTGCTACGCAGACACAACTGTTTGTCTATAAATATTTAATACAGTGGACAATTTTTTTCTTTCGGGGGAAGGGGAGTGGAAGGGGGGATCTAGAATTTTTTCGAGCATTATTTTAGTGTCAGCTGAAAAATATGAAACACCAGATGACAATATACTTTGCCTCCATGCTGAAATTTAAATGTATAGAGTCCCTATATAGACATAAGCGGAAAAGAAATGCACTGAGTTTACCCTAGGAACATGACTATCCACGCAACTGTGGTCTTCAGAAAGAATAGCTTTCCAGTCTGAGACGGCTGACTGTATATCACCCTCCGTACACAGCCCAGCCTCCTGAGATTAAATAATTTTATTATTATTATTATGATTATTATTATTAATATTATTATTATTACTATTATTATTATTATTATTATTATTATTAGTCAGTTCTTGTGTTACGCCTTATTTGATATATTGTCACAAAGCGCATAACAAAGGAATAGATGAAAAGTTCTGTAAAAAAATGAAGCACTAAAATTGACTAGAATATAATTACAATTAAGAATAAAATATTGTGGACTTTATGTACCTTTCTTGATTTTCTATACGAGTTTAATAATGTTTAACCAAAATCGTGAGACTTATCCGAGGAACAACTACACCAAGTTTAAAGTCGATCCGACTTTGAGATATCGAGATATCGAGATATCCGCTATCAAGATATTGTGCATACAAGATCTGGTTCAAAATATATACATATTTTACGTGATGACGTCATACGCCGCAATCGTTCGTTCGACCTAACCAAGGAATTAATCGATCAAGTCTGAAGTCGATCCGACGTTTCGTCCTCGAGGTATCTTGCATACAACATTTTGCTCACAACATACTGACACACACACACACACACACACAGAACGTACAAATACTATATGTCTCCCCTTGGTCGGGGAGACATAATGACTGCTCGCTTGAGAACATCCGGTTGACAACATATTCAACAAAATGCTAAACTGTGAGCGAAAGTAAAATGAAACACAGCTTAGAAGATTTTATTCTATTAGTCTTAGTCTATTTATCAGAGGTGACAGAAAGAAAAGAAAACTGAGCGACCGGTAAATACACCGGAAACCAAAGATACTCTGGGTTGTAATCTAACATTTATAAGTCACTTATAACCGACTGACAGCTAGCCGTACGCACCACAATCTTCGCACTGTATGCGTCCGGTATACTCTGCCTGCTGTCTATGACGCGGTACATCCGGGGCTGTGTGAAGGCCGGCTCGTCGAGCTCGTTGTGGCCCCACTTCCGGTAGCAGATGTAGTCCACGATGACATCCTTGCTGAACTTATTGCGGTACTCCATCGCTAACTTGCACGCCTTCACTACCTCCTACAAACACACAACACAACAATTCACACAGTTATTTTCAACTACAATGGATTCTGGGCACTTTCGTGAATTTTATTTCCTCTGAGCTAACTTTCAGGCTTAGAAGCTATTTTCACTGTGAACATCTTGCCGTTAATCGCTGCAGTGACGCACTGGTGCGGTAAATCGTGTTAACTGACGTGAATCACAGATAAGCTGAATTCCCAGCAACGACAAGGCATCTCTTCTGTTATCTCCACGCCGGGCGACTATCTATTCACGAGCAACTCTTTTTTTTTTATGAGAATCATCCCGAAATAGAGAGAAAATTTTGTAAAAAGCGAACCTCAGGGTGGTCGGCATTCACTCTTATAACAGGCACTCCGTTCATTTTCCCCACGCAACTTGTGTATAAACTGGACCTACAAGAAAAAGTTAGGATGTAAGCGTATTGGCGCATTTCCACCCATGCGTGGGTATTAGTTCAGTATGCTTTGAAAGAATAAATAAAATGGCAGTGATAAGTTTAAAATTCGCATTTAATCATAGGTCGGAGATGCAGAGCCCTCAGCCAATAGCGGTTACATCACTGTGGTCCACTTTCTCTTGAAATACCACCCGGACAAAAACCATATACAAGGTGAAACGGATGGAGCAACGGACGGGTCCTTGCACATCTATACTATATATACATTCTTCCTGTAAGGTTTGGTTAAGATCCGATGAACAGTTTTTGTGATATCGCTCGGACAAGAAAAAAGTTTAAAGTGTGACGGACGGCAAGACGGACGGACGGACAAAGGACAAACTGACCCCCCCCCCACCCCCCGCTGTACATCTGCACTATATATACTTCTTTCCTGTAAGGTTTGGTGAAGATCCCATGAACAGTTTTTGAGATTCCGCCCGGACAAGAACAAAAAAAAGTTTAAAGAGCGAGGACGGACAGACGGATGGAAAAGGACAAACTGACCCCCCCCCCCCCCCGTTGCACATCTGCACTATATATACTTCTTTCCTGTAAGGTTTGGTGAAGATCCCATGAACAGTTTTTGAGATTCCGCCCGGACAAGAACAAGAAAAAAGTTTAAAGTGCTAGGACGGACAGACGGATGGACAAAGGACAAACTGACCCCCCCCCCCCCACCCTTGTAGATCTACACTATATATACTTCCTTCCTGTAAGGTTTGGTGAAGATCCGATGAATACTTTTTTAGATATCGCCCGGACAAGAAAAAAATTTAAAAGTGCGACGGACGGACGGACTGATATGGGATAAACTGAACCTCCCGTTACACATCTACACTATTTATATGCTTTCTTCCTGTAAGGTTTTGTAAAGCTCCGATAAATAGTTTTTGAGATATCTTCCGGACAAAAAAAGCTTACAGACGGACGGACAGACCGATAGCAATAGCCTTCAGCCAATACTGGCTGAGGGATAAAATTAAAATTTAAGAATATTTATATATTCTTGTATTTCAAAATAGAACTAAACCGTTTCTGCTACTAAGCAGCGAAACTTACACTTGGGAGCAACAAAAAATACGATTCTAACTCTCCTCTTTTAGGCCAAAAAGGTAAAAAATAATCCAAAATCGCTCTCTCTCTCTCACCCTTTTTGAAAAATATGGTCAACTTCCAGTGTTTTACATTGCCCATGAAACAGGTCAACACCGAGGTACTTGCTACATATGGTCCTTTAGGCTCAAAGGTCGAAAATAAGCTCACAATCGCTCCAAAAATGAGCTTTACCAACTACACATGCCACATTATGTTTGGAAGTTTGCGTGACAAGGTTTTTCAAATTTCAATGTCCGTTTTTGCAAATAAAATGTTGATGAATTTCTAAAAAAATTGAGCTAGGCCCACTAGACATGTAACATTATGTCTCTGCCAAATTGTGTCGTCCTAGCCCTAGCCGTCTCATGGGAGTTCGCGCCACAAGGTTTTGGCGGAAAAAAGGAATCATATGGAAACATTTTACCAAATCGTACGAATTCAATAAACCGGGGGATTGAAAATACCCAAGTGTAAAAATATTTACATATTCTTCCAAATAAATATTTGAAGCCCTCCATACCTTGCTTATTACTGAAAGATCAAAACAGGACTAACCTGCCCCTTACAGGGTCCGTAGTGAAGCCCACTTGGTTATTGTGTATGAAATGCACAGTGCCTCCTATACTGAAGTGTGGCACTTCGGACAGAGCAAAGCATTCCGCAACTATTCCCTGCAAACACCATGCATGCGCTAAACCTTCATTAGTAGCCCTGTACTTTCTGTGTGCTGTGAAAATAATAATTATAATAATAATAATAATAACAACAATATTAATAATAATAACAACAACAATAATAAAAATAACAATAATAGTAACAGATTATTATTATATTAAATGATAGTCATAGTATATAAGTCTACCTGTCCTGCAAATGCTGCGTCACCATGAACCTGGAAACAGAGGACCTTGTTGCCAGCTGACCCATTATCGTCAGCATACTCCGCACATTTCAAGGACTGCATCCTCGCCCTGGCTTTTCCCATGGCAACCGCATTAACCGCCTGTTGAAAATGGCAAACTTGTTTATCAACTCGCCGAGCTATTTTAGTGTTTGCTAATGTCAAATAATAACGGTGCCCGCAGTACTGATACAGCAAGTTTTTTATAACTCAGCAACTTGTTAACCGCAGTGGAGACTGAATGCTACACATAAGCCACTAGAAGACAGTATAATTCAACAGTGTTAACTGAGTTAATTTCACTTAACCATCTGCATCAACCCAGGAAAATTTATCACATTACACGGTTCCGCCGCGGTCAAAATTACCTCGTGACGCACTCCACTTGCGAGGAATTTAAGAAAAGTGTCTGCTTTGTTTATCTATGCTCTGCCCGGCTACGCAGGCTTTCCTCCTTACACCGAGTATTTGGAAGTCGACCTACCTCTAAATGTGAAGGGTTCGGCAGCATGGATACATGTACACTCTTCCCATTGTAGTGCAGATCCACGGAATTAGCTACAAGAATGAGTGCAGTTTAGAAACAAGTCTCAGCACAAGGCTCTCATCTCACATTTCATGGTACTGTTTACACTCGCCACAAAAATAACCCAAAATACTCGATAAGGAGTCGGACCGATTTATTTTGACATATTTCAGATTACATGATTACTGTTGCACTCTCATGATAAATTCCCTTGAATAAACACTTAAAGAGATACTTCAGACATAATTTTCAATTGCTAACTAATTTCCCTACCCCCCTTAGTGTTTTGAAAGGTCATCTTGACAATAAAGACGCTCAAAGATGCTCTTTAGGTTGTCAATTACTGAAAAAAATTATATAAATCTCGCAAAATGGTTTCTTAATACCATAAACCTATATTTTCTCAAACAAGTTCTCAACATTTTATCATCAAACAAGTTGTTGCGGTCGGCGCTGAGTGTCAATTTTGTGAAATAACAGGGTCATTTTCATTCATTATTCCGCATTTCTACCAAACCGGGGGCGGGGGGAGGGATTGGGTCAGAAGTGCACTCCACGCCCAACGAAAAGGAAGGCACGAAAATCGTACAGATATTTCTCAGGGTTTGTGTCTAGTTTTCGTTCTGTGATTAGTTATATCTCCGTCTATGTTCACAGTTTGGTGAAAATTGTTGTTTTTATTATTATTATTATTATTATTATTATTATTATTATTAAATTTGACACTTCACATTTAGGAGGTGAAATTTGCAAAGGGCATCGGCGTTTGAATAGAAATATGTTATTTTTTCAGACTTGACATTCCGCGTGTATGGGTCGTTATAAAAATTATCATTAGCATGCATGGTAACAGATTTGTATCCAAATTTGTATTGGATTTCTGCTAGATAATATTTACCCATTGTACTGAAATTTATTCACAATAAATGATGCAGAAATGATAGGGAAAAATATATACATAAAAAAAAAAAATTAGAACAAGTTTGTCCAAGGACAAAATCCCAGCTTACGAAAAGCAATAAGACCCAATTCCAGCGTGCATGAGTAAGGGAATTTTCCTGAAAAATTGGGCTTCAAAAGATGAGACGGAAAAGAGCTAGCCCAATAATTAATTTAGCACCGGACCAGAACATAGACCGATAAATGCATACAAAGATTTCTTTCCCAGAAAAATGGGAAACAGATTTTTTGTATCTCGGGTAGAGTGGATAGTCTGCCATAGATACCTTCAAACAACGCTCGCATTTCGGGCCAGTGCGCATATTTATGTAACTTGCCTTGATGCGCGGTTCTTATTCAGACAAGTGCGCATGTTTATTAAATTTTGCGTAGATGCGCAGCTCCCATTTTGGAACAGTGCACATGTTTATTTAACTTGCGTTGATGTGCGGTTCGCATTTCTGACGAGCGCCCATGTTTTTTTTTACCTTTTGTGAATGTGCTGTTCTTATTTCGGATCAGTGCGCACGTTTATTTACCTTGTGTTGATGTGCGGTTCTTATTTCGGATCAATGCGCATCTTTATTTACATTCTGTTGATGGGCGGTTCTTATTTCGGATCAGTGCGCATGTTTATTTACCTTGTGTTGATGTGCGGTTCTTATTTCGGATCAGTGCGCATGTTTATTTACCTTGCGTCGATGCGCGATTCTTATTCCAGACCAATACGCATGTTTATTGTACTTGCGTTGATGAGCGGTACTTATTTTGGACAAATGCACAAGTTTCCATAGGTTGCCTTGATGCGCGGTTCCCATTTCGGACCAGTTTGCATGTTTATTTAACTTGCGTTGATGCACGGTGCTTATTTTGGACGTGTGCCTATGTTTATTTAACTTGCGTTGGTGAGCAGTTCGAATTTCGGATCATTACGCATGTTTATTTAACTTGCGTTAACGCGCGGTTCGAATTTTGCACCAGTGCGCATGCTTATTTAACTTGCGTTGATGCGCAGTGCTTATTTTGGACCACTGCAAATGTTTATTTAACTTGCGTTGGAGCATAGTTCGCATTTCGAACCACTGCGCATGTTTATTTAACTTGCGTTGATGCGCGGTTCGAATTTCGGAGAAGTGCGCATGTTTATTTAACTTGCGTTGATGCGCGGTGCTTATTTTAGACCAGTGCAAATGTTGATTTAACTTGCGTTGGCCCGTGGTTCGCATTTCGAACCACTGCGTATGTTTATTTAACGTGCGTCGATGCGCGGTTCTTATTTCAGGCCAATGCGCATATTTCTTTAACTTGAGTTGATGCGCGGTTCTTATTCTGGACCAGTGCGCATGTTTATTTAAGTTGCATTGATGCGCAGTTCTTATTTTGAATAGTGCGCATGTTATCTAAGTTGCTTTAATGGGCAGTTCGCATTTCGAAATAGTGCGCATGTTTATTTAACTTGCGTTGATGCAAGGTGCTTATTTTGGTCCAGTGTGCTTGCTTATTTAGCTTGTGTTGCTGTGCGGTTCGCATTTCGGACCAGCGCACATGTTTTTTTTTAACTTGTGTTGATGCGTGGTTCGCATTTCGGACCATTGCACATATTTATTTAACTTGTGTTGATGATCGGTATTTATTTTGGACCGGTGCAAATGTTTATTTAACTTACGCTTATGTGCGGTTCGCAATTCGGACCAGTGTGCATGTTTATTTAATTTGCGTTGATATCCGGTTCGCATTTCGGACACGTATACCTGTTTCTTATGGTTGCGTTGATGCGCAGTTCGCATTTTGGGACAAGTGAGCAGGTTCATTTAACTTGCGTTGACGCGCGATTTGCGTTTCGGACCAGAACGCATGTTTATTTAAGTCCCGTCGATGCCCGACTCTTATGTCTATTCAACTTGCGTCGATTCATGGTTCTTTCTTCGGACCACTGTGCATGTTTATTTAACTTGCGTTGATGCGCGGTTCTCATTTCAGACCACTGCGCATGTCTATTCAACTTGCGTCGATGCGTGGTTCTTTTTTTCGGACAAGTGCGCATGTTTGTTTAACTTGCGTTGATGTGCGGTGCTTATCTTGGACCGGGTCGCATGTTTATTTAACTTCCGTCGATGCGCGGTTCTTATTTCAGGCCAATGCGCATATTTCTTTAACTTGAGTTGATGCGCGGTTCTTATTCTGGACCAGTGCGCATGTTCATTTAAGTTGCGTTGATGCGCGGTTCGCATTTCGGACCACTGCGCATGTTTATTTAATTTTCCTCGATGTGCGGTTCGCATTTCGGACCAGTGCGCATGTTTCTTTAGGCTGCGTTGATGCGCGGTTCGCATTTCAGACCACCGCGCATGTCTATCCAGCTTACGTCGAAGCGTAGTTCTTTTTTTTTGGACCAGTGCGCATGTTTATTTAACCTGCGTTGATGCGCGGTGCTTATTGTGGACCAGTTCGCATCTTTATTTATCTTCAGTCGATGCGCAGTTCACATTTCGGACCAATGCGCATGTTTATTTAACTTGCATCGATGCGGAGTACTTAATTTGGACTACTGCGAATGTCTATTTAACTTGCGTCGATGTGCAGTTGTTAAATCTGACTACTGCGCAAGTTCATTTAACTTGCGTTTATGTGCTGTAGGAGGAGATTCATTTAAATTTTTTTTTCAAAAATTCCCAAAAAAATTCAAAAGTTTTCCAATTCACTCAAAAAGCACAAGCCGTATGCATGACCCCCTAGAGACGGCTCATATCGAAAATAAATGAAATCTGATAAAAACTGTAGGAGGAAATGCATTTTGAATTTTTTTTCTTCAAAAATTCTCTCATCGACTGAAAAAGACAGGCAATATTCACGACACCCTAAGCATGCCTCAGCCACAAAATAAATGATGTTTGATCAAAACTGCAGGAGAAAATGCATTTTGAGGTATTTTCATTAAAAATTCCCCCCGAAATAAAAAATTCCCAAGTCGAGTCAAAAAGCACAAGCAGTATGCGAGACCTACCTAAGGATGCCTCATAGCAAAAAAATAAATGAAATCGGATAAAAACTGTAGGAGGAAATGCATTTTGAAGTTTTTCTTCAAAAATTCCCAAAAAATACAGAAATTGTCGGATCGACTAAAAAGCGCAAGTCGTATTCTCAACCCCTTAGAAAACTCTCAAAAACTCCCTAAAAATACAAAAATTGCCCGATCGACTAAAAAGCACAAGCCGTATCCACTCACACCAAAAATAAATGACATCGAATCAAAATTGTATGGGTAGATGCATTTTGAATTATTTTCGAAATTTTTGCTTCAAAAATTCCCCAAAAATACAAACTAAAAAAGCACAAGCCGTATGCACGACCCTTTAGGGGTGCCTCATGCCAAAAATAAATGACATCGGGTGAAAAATGTATGAGGAGATACATTTTAAAATTTCTTTAAAAATTCGCCAAAAATTCAAAAATCACCCGATCGACTAAAAAAGCACAAGCCGTATGCACGACCGCTTAGGAAATCCTCACATCAAAAATAAATGACATCGAATCAAAATTGTAGGAGTAGATGCATTTTTTTCAAAATTTTTGCTTAAAAAAATCCCCAAAAATACAAAAATTGTCCGATCGACTAAAAAAGCACAAGCCGTATGCATGACCCTTTAGGGGTGCCTCATCCCAAAAATAAATGAAATCGGGTCAAAAATGTAGGAGGAGATACATTTTTAATTTTTTTCTTTAAAAATTCGCCAAAAATTAAAAAATCACCCGATCAACTAGAAAAGCACAAGCCGTATGCACAACCCCTTAGGGATGCCTCACACCAAAAATAAATGACATCGGATTAAAATTGTAGGAGGAGATGCATTTTGAAACAAAGTTTACAGCGAACTAACTAACTAACTAACTAACGGACGCCACCCGCAAACCGATAGGAATACCCCAGCTTACGTGTAACGTAAGCTGGGCTAAAAAATGTTTGTTCATCTCGCATGGCCGCATCACATCGTAACTTTAACTCTTTCAGTTCTGAAAAAGCAGGGTTAAAAATGGTATGCCTAAAGATCTATACCATTTTTCACAATCACTGCAATGCAAAGCACATTCTACAATAGTAAGATACTCGTGCGCATCTGGAATGATAGCAAAGCACAAGCAATCACTTCCGGATTGATTGTCAACTTGTTGCAATTTTGTTTGTGTGACTGAATTATTTTGAAGTTCACTTCTGATACGGTTTATCTTCTGCCACTTAATCTCCCCATCCTGTACGGTCTAGACTGAGATTCCCCCATAAGACAGATTATCCCGGTACTTTATCATCATATTTCTAGTAACATTTTTGGGAAACAAAAAATAAATTCTATCGTTGTTCAAGGTTTTTTTATGATTTTTTACATAAAATGCGCGCATTATTGTTTTCACTGTCTGTTCTAAGTAGATACTCAAGACAATGGCGTTACTGAAATCTTAAGATTTCACTCAAAATTTGCCAACTATCCGTATTAATCGAGACGATTCATAAACTCTTCTAGAAGTGCACTTCAGTTGGCTTCCTGACTTAATTGTATGACTGGTAACAAAACCGTGGTTGGATTTTAATTTTTATCAGTGGATTTGAAAGCATGGTGTTATGGAAACATTTTTGCGAGGTTTAATTTACAAACTATATGTAATAATGTTTATGCTCAATTTTTGACACTCTTAACTAAGAATCCAACGGAATTGTTTCACCAGGTACATGTTCTTTGTTTTTATTTATTTATTAATTTTCTGACGATTTAAGATTTCGACTCAAAACATCGGAAACACAAAAGTTAAGTCTGCTACCTTAAAAGAGACAAGCGGTCTTTTGGTGAAACAACTGTTTAAAGAGGACTTTTATTTTAGGGTATAGAATATTTCACACGCCATCATCGTTGCTAATACTGACGGAGTTTTAAAAGTGGATATGTCGAATAATATCTCTTGTGCAGGCTTAATGAAAAGCAGCAATGGGATTTGCTGTTTCTCGTCAAAATGGAAAGTGAATATCTCGAAATTTGTTGTACTTATTGTTTTTTAAATGCGGTAACCACTGCCTAGCACGACGTCAGTTTTTCGGGGCAAGCATAGACCAAAGCCTAGCTGTCTGGCAAATAAATATTGAATAATCACTCATTTAAACTGTGAGGGCAGCTTCTGTTTTCAGACACGTTATTATCGCAACAACAATATCCAAATTCATTCAGCCAATAGCTTCGGCACAAAATTCACACAAACGCGATCATTTCAAAGGAGTATATCCAGAATACCTTGGAACTGTCGCTCTCAACGCACATCTACTAATCTACACTGACAAGTATTATAATTTATTCCCCACAGGGAATATATGCGATCGACTGCGTGTCGTCTGTCGGTCTGTCGGTCGATCTGTCATCAAGAGCTTGTTAACACGATAACTTAAAAAGTCCTGCAAGGACTTTAATGAAACTTGGTATGTAGCTTCGAAAGGAACAAACACAGATCGGTATTGTAAATGGGCCAGGTTCGTAAAAGGTACATGGACCAGCTGGACTTGGAAAATTTCAGCTCTTGGTTGACTATCGATGGCCGTGTTTAACTGATGGGGCCTGTGGGAAATATGTGGGCTAATTGACTGATTTGTAAATTACCGTCACACCGTAAAGCCTAAACTCATTCAAATGGGCAGTTTTTCCACAGGGAAGGCTTGCAATTGAATCTCTTATGTTACCAAAATGGGAGGGTATTGCACAACCCTTAAAGCATTTTTTATGCGTTCTTTATTTCAAAGATGAATAATTCTTTAAAATTTGAAGCACTGAAGCTGTCTTGTTAATACTGTTTGTTTATTTTCAGTTTCATGTTTATTCAGGAGAATTTTACATTGTTAGCATGAGCCCAATATCGTCTGCATTTCATCGCTAAAAAGCAAACTACATGGTAAAAATAAACTTTTTTTTTAAAGTCAAAAAATGATCTCACAAACTGCCACAACGAAGAGAGAATACGGAAATCACAATTTTTCTCTCTTACACAGATCTTCATTTCATAGCTTACTGAGGTGTGATAGGACGTCTCCAGCTCCCTTAACGTCCGGCGGAAATTCACGCAGTCCTTTCATCTACATACAAGACTCAAGTTAAGCCTAACACAAGCCTTAGGCAAAGCCCTAAGGACAGGACCCTAGGTTTTGACCGCAAATTACAAGCAAATAATAACCTTCAAAGAGAGTCAAATATAAGTCTTTTCTGTAGACATAACTGAAATTAAAACTCACATACAATCATTGAAAGTAAAACCCGAAAATAACTAAACACAATAGTAATTAAACCTCAAAATCATCAAGTACATTCTTACAAGAGCAGAATGTAAAATTTAGAATTTAAAGCAATCAAAGACTGCAAGAATCCAGGTAAATGAACAGGCGTTTTTTATTCTACATAATATCTAGCCGAGCCGCCCAGTACTTTTTGAAAAATGCCCTACACTAAAGAGGGCATCATGGATCACAAATGATCCCCAGCAGATTTTTTTCTTTTTCAAAACTGGAATCACGACTCAATTCAGTTACTCTAAAGGCTCGAGCCGAAAACCGGCGAAAGTCGGCAAAGTCGTTACTTAAAATAGTTACACGGTCATCTGATACTTTTTGATCTCGATTTTTTGTGAAATATCAGACCAGGAACAGACATAAACAGTGCGTTTCTTTGTCCCTCAGAATCTAGTGTCGATACACTAGTGTCGATACACAATTTACATTCGTTCACCACACAACCAAAACCAAGGTTATTTTTTATATGGAATAGAAATTTACACTGCACTAATATTTTAACGGAACTTTTCAACCAATCATTAATAATGTGGACAGGAACCTCATTCTATCCCATAGTTTGAAGGAAGGCCCATGACAATAACAATGTATTGTAAGCTGATTAAATGTATTTAGCACAAGATATTTGTGTAACAAGGCAATAGAATTACTACTATTGGAAAAAGTTCAGGCCATCAACACTTATTGCCATATGCATACAGCCTAGCATTCATTAATATTTTTACGGATGTCAGACAACTCACCAAAAAACCAACTCACCCAAAAACTAACTCATCCAAAACATGACCAACTCACCCAAAACCTTTGGACGACTCACCCAAAAGTTTTGGACGACTCACCCAAAGCCCTTGGACGACTCACCCAATTTTACAAGACGGTGTGAAATGTTTATAACAGGCTTTTAAAAATATTTTATTGATGTTTACGATTCAGCCTGCATCTTTTCCCCTAGTTAAATTTGTATTTGAAGTTAGTAACAACATCAAAATGACTAAAATTTAAGTAAAACTTTTATTTAAGTGAAACATTCGTTCGTTAAAGTGTGTAAGTACATATCAATACAGATCTCAAATGCATTTAATACGAGCAAAGTTAGTTTATTGAGTCATAACGTCATTCGGTGCACGACTCCGGAAAAATCTTATTAATATTCCAACAAATACGAGGCCCTTTGGCTGAACGACCCCGGGAATCGCTAATAAGCTGTTGACCTCATGAGTTAAGCGACTCCGAGCTGAACAGTGGTGACAGGCCATTGTTTAGTTAATTGCACTTTATAATTACTTTTCAGCTTCTATGTGTCGCACTGTTGGGATTGGCCCGATCGACTCCGAGCGATTTGCATTTGGCAAAAATACAATTAAATATCTGTTCACCGACAATTATGCAAGTTTAATTATCGAAAGAAAAACGCTGACTTATCTGCGGTTAAATAATAAAATATTTTTTTGGGTGAGTCGTCCAAGACTTCGGGTGAGGAGTCCAAAATTTTGGGTGAGTCGTCCAAAATTATTGGGTGAGTTGTCCAAAATTTTGGATGAGTCGTCCAAGATTTTGGGTGAATTGTCCAAGGATTTTTTGGGTGAGTTGGTTTTTGGGTGAGTTGTCTTGCTCCCTATTTTTACAACCACTGCATTTGAAACCAGCGAAAACATCTCCTGCCTGTGTACCCGAAAACATGTTGTTTAACTTTCTTGTATTGATGAAACCTCAGCTAAGACCAGAAGAACGCGATCTTGTCTCTCATCATTTTTTCATAAGGAGTATTCGCCGGTCAGCAATTTTTCTTTCATACATTTCGCAATAAAAAATTGCAACTTCGTGCCTTTTATTCCAACATATTTTTGCGTCTGTCGCATGCGTATCTGTATTTCTTCTGGTTATATATATGGCGAGACGAAATTTTATTAGTCCAACATTTGTTTTTTCTTTTTGTTTCGATGAATGGGGGTCATGAAAAAAGTAAAAACAACTTCAGTTACGCCAGACTTTACTTCGGGTTTTTTAAAGATGCCAATACATTTTTGTCAAGAAATATGAGCGTCGAAGTCGTGAGAAAAAATTACTGTTCAAGCTTTTTAACGCGCTCGCCAATTTATCTCAATGCTCTTGAACCTGACGGTGTCCGGAGTATTTTTTTTTTTTTTTTTTTTTTTTACAATTTTTTACGTTGGTTGGCGGGTGAGGGGTGGGGGCCTATGATGAGAAACAAGCTATTCTTCTTGCTATTGATTCATTACATTCAAAACGAACGTATATTCCTTAAGAAGAAGTCGGAACACTGTTAAGCCAAAAACAACTAGAGGGCCCCACCTTTCTAAAAATCTGTACTGGAGGATACTCCATCAAACACGTGAGCAGATTCAAGCGCCCTCTATGTGCAATGCAAACCATGATGTCCTCGATGTCACCTTACAACATAAACAAGCCGAGAAGTTAAATATTCTGTACAGTCTTGTTCACTTTCAAAAAAAAAATAACGCGCTTTCGCTTTGTTCGGCAGCCATGAAGTTTCACACATATCCCTGGTAAACCCCCACTCACGCGTACATCTCCCCAAGCCTTCTCCCCCTCTTTATTTCAATTACTCTATTTCTATCTTTTATTTATCTTGCGATCCATTAACCTGTTTTATGACCCATTAATGTAATTCTTTAACTCAATATAAAATGCCAAAACTGCAGCTTCAATTTATCTCAAAAATTTTAAAAAGGGAATATTGTATGGGAGTGATTTGGGGAATTAGTTTTAACAAGCAAACAATTTGTACGGTACTCACTACGCGCGGCTGTTCTGAAGAGTTCATCGTAGAAGGCCATGGCGCTTTCCCCGCCCTCCGCGCCGTAGCGCTTAACTGTTGTGAACTTACTGGCCAGGAAGTGATCAAATGCCTATAACAGTGAGATGAGTCATGCTTACGGGGCAGGCTACACAACACATGCGACACAGAACTCACTACACAGAACATGCTATACAGAACTTCGCACACAGAACAAGCGACACACAACACTACACAAAACACACTTCACACAAATCGGTACATAAAATATCAACACTGAACTCCCTCCACATTCACACAAAGCACTCTCTCATCATTTAATCACATAATCTCTCAGATTCTTCTACTGATTTATTTCAAGCAGCTTTTCGGAATCTTTACCTGGCATTTTGCCATGAGCTTGGCCACTCTTATTTTCTCTTCACTTCCAAGCGACACTTTCTGTATTTCTTCAAAGCGTTGTGCGAACCACTCCCTTTCCGCCAGCGTCTGTTAAGCGACATATAATATCCCTTTAAAACGTTAATTAAGATAAACACAGGATGCAATGTAGGAAGAACGAAAAAAAAAACTTGAACGTGTAAAATAAACGCTCTCCGTTTAAAGGTATTCTTTAGAGATGAAATAACTGCCAAATTTATATCTTTTTTTTTCTTTGTTTTTCTCGGAAGTACAATCTGAAAGATAATGATCATCTGGCAAACTCTGCGCGTTGACTTTAAATCTTGCGAGTTTACACTTACTAAAGCAAGAAAGTCGATTTAAGTGTACGGCATTGTGCACAAAGAAAGCGGAAACACCAACAACTTGTTCTCTACTAAATACGGATAACGCGTAAATTTGTTCAGTTCACAGAAGCTATACGCAAGGTATCCAGTAACTCAACACGTTGACTTTCAGCCGTTTGATAAGCCAATGCAATGTGGCAAATAAGTGTCAACATATGTAAGGCAAGCAGCAACCATACTGTCGCATCTTACCTTGGCCTGTGCGAATTCCACAGACAATGAACCACAATACATCAGGTCTAGAGCTTCGATAATTTCGCCTAAGCTGGCCACTTCTTTATCTATATTCACGATGCCGTCGAGCTCAAACATTTCACTGGCTTCGTTGAGGCCATACAATTCTGGGTTTAACTCAGTAACTGATCTGTTAACAAATTTGAACACGGTACCAGTAAAGGTAAATTCGGCTATGGTATAGTGATAGTTTCATGCCAAGAACGACCAGGTATTTGCGGTGCAAACATGTAAAGTTTGCTGGTGTGAAAACGTCACATTATTTAATTCTTCATTATTGGGATGGCAGGAATGATTTATTCACTGTTTTGCTACGAACTGTGTTGATAAGATAGTGCTCAAATGGCTAATATAAATTAATGAGAATCGATTTCGCAAACTATTAGCGAAATGAACACAAGCTATTAGCAATTGAACAGTTCATCTTTGCATATTCATTGGACCTTGAAAACAAAGTTAATAAAAAATATTGATAGAACTCGTTTAGATCAAGTTCTATATTATTCCAAAGTTTGGTGCCAATCGGACCAGTAGTTTCTGACGAGCTGTGATGACAAAATGACGGGCAAAATCACAGGCGACTGTAAAGAAAAAAAAAACGATGAAAATCTCAGGGGTGCCCTAATACCAAAGCATATAACTTTCTACAAGACTTCGTCTTGCAAAGTGTTAAACAACAGACACACCTGTACACTGAAAAAATGAATTTCTCCCCCTTTTCCTAAATATATATGATTTGTTTATCGACATGACCGACCCTTAGCATGTTACAGTGTTTCAAAACATGTCAATAATCAGTGATTGGAAAATAACATTAGCAGTTAAAATTCTGGTTAATTAAAGCTGTGTATGTTCTAAAATCACAACATGCGCAGCGTCTAGAAAACTGATACAGGTTGATTTCTTTTAAAAATTGTATAATTTTACTAGATTCTACTTCATCAAAGAAATGCCCCAAAGAGTCACCTATGGAATGACGTAAACAGGCGTCCTGGCAATCGGTTTGTTTGTTTGTTTGTTTCTTTGTTTGTTTGGTGTTTAACGTCCCGTTCACCAACTGGGATGGGTATATTAGGACGGCCTTGCTACAGAAACAAGTTGGCAAATAAGGAATAATGAAGAAACAGTAAAAGTTGGAAAGAAATTCCCATTAGTCGACTCTTACCCCATCCACGGAACAAAACGCAGAGGGTGTATTGTTAAGATTCCCCCCACTCCACCGGATGATGGAAATCGGTACATTCTATTAAAATATGTTTCACTGTGTAAGGTTCCTGATACCCGACACAGTCGGGTGCCGGCTCGTCTCTCTGTGTATAACCGTATCATCCCGAACATTACTTAGGGAGGGCAGTTTATGACCAACAACAGGATTACTTTCAAACATCTTGTTATTCCTTGGTCTGGCCCAAGATTCTTTGTATATCTTGAGATATGGTATCTGAAGTCTGAGTATGGGATAAGTAAATCGAAATAGTTCTTGTTTAGCGCCTTCTTGGCTCTATAAGTTATCTCGTTGCCGCGAATTCCTACATGGCTTGGAACCGAACAAAAAATTACTTCCTTACCGGCTTTGATGGCATTGTCGTGTTTTTCTGGGAGTTCTAGGATTAAAATGTTCGATATTTGAATACTCTCAAATGCCTGTAGTACCGACATAGAGTCAACGCAAATCATGGACTTCTCGTAACGACTAATCTTACTGATTTCAGTGGCCAGCACTACCGCTCTAATTCCTGCTGAGAATATTGATGACCCATCTGTCAGTCTTGTTTTCAGAATATTATGCTCTATGACTACTGAAGCTGCTGCTTTATCGTCAAGTTTAGAGCCATCCGTATAAAAATGTGATAATCCTTGTACTGCTCTTTAAGTTATGCAAAACTCGTTTGAAACACGCAAGGGTTTGTGGTCGCTTTTGGTAAATATGAAAGGGTTTTTAAAACTAAAGGCTTGGCTAGCGTCCGCTTAGTGCGACTGGAAACCCTATAGTTGGCAACGATGATACCAGCTTCCTCTAGATGTGGTAAAATTCCGGCGCCAAACGGTGGGATAGCAGTAGGTTTTCTATCTATAAGACCTGAGAAATCTGCTCCAAAGACCATTTCATATGTAGGGTTTCTTCTGTTTGCATATACTTTTAACGCATAACGCATGGCAAGTTTTAACAGTCAAACCTTGAGTGGTTATTCGTTTGCCTCTACTTGTAGGCTGTTAGATGGTGAAGTACGAAAAGCATTTAGTCATAGCCGTAGACCTTTGTTCTGTATGGGTTGCAGACTCTTCAGATAGGATGATCTTGGTGATCCATAGACCATACTATCATAGTCTAGCCTAGATCTTATGGGCGCTCTATACAGCATAGGTTTAGTGTCCCTGTCTGCTCCCCAATCGCAGGGAAAAATTACTCTTAGAAGGTTCATTGCCTTTTGGCATTTTCTTTTCAGCTCTTTGATATGAGGGATAAAATTTAGTTTAGAGTCAAAAATCCCAAAATAAAAATTTGGTTTCTTTTACAACAGGCATTTCGATATTAGAAATCTTTAAAATCGGATCATGATGGGGTTTTCGCTTTTTGTAAAAGTGCATGCAAACTGTTTTGTAATGAGAAAATTTAGAAGCGTTTTCATTTGCCCAAGTTTGAAGGGAGTGTATATTTTGCTGGAGACGACGTTATGTCAAATTCATGCTTTTTCCTCTACAAGACATTACAAAGTCTTCTACGAAGAGAGATCCATGTATACCCTGTTTTAAGGTATCTTTGACGCTATTGATTTTTATCAGGAAAAGGATTGAAAGAATACAGCCTTGCGGGAAACCTTCTCCTCGTTCAAAGTCGTCCGAAAAAGTTGCATGAAGTCGCACTCGGACTCGACAATCATTTAGGAATTCTTTGATACACTCGGGGAGGTGACCTCTCAGCCCCAGGTTGAACAGGCCTCTGAGTACATTGTATTTCCATACCGTATCGTACGCTTATTCCAAATCAAAGAATACCGTAACGACTTGCTCATTATTGACGAAGGCTTCTCTCACGAATGATTTTAGCCTTACAATATGATCAATAGTGCTTCTTTGTTTTCTGGAACCACTCTGGATATCAGCAAGTAATAAGATTTTTTTCTAAATACCAAATTAATCTTTCGGCTATCATTCTTTCGAATGTTTTACACAGGGAGCTGGTGAGACTGATCGATAATTTTGTAGATTTGTAGCACCCTTATTTGGTTTTGGTATAGGGATTACTATGGCCTCTTTCCACAATTCTGGAAAGGCACCAGTCTTCCATATATTGTTTAAAAGATCGAACAGGATACCAAGGCTCTAGTCTTGCAGATGTTTTAGCATTTGGTAGTGTATTTCATTAGGACCATTGTCCTAATGAAATAAATTGTGAGAATCATTTATAGATTTTTCGAGTTTCGTTGCTGTTGGAACTGAAGTTAACGGTATGTGTTTCTTCAATTTTTTATGGTATCTAAAGTCAGAGCCATAATTTTGAGAAGATAAATTGTCTTCGAATGTTTTCCCAAGAGTATCAGAAACATCTTTAGGCTCCATGATAATACTATTGTTATTTCTCAAACGACTTAATGAGTTGAAAGAGCTTTTACCTGAGATTTTGCGAATCATGTACCAGGTTTTCTTAAGGGAGGTGTTTTTGTTCAGCTTCGAGACGTACTCTTGCCACTGTTTGCTTTGTTGTGTGGTTTTGCGCGAGATCGCGTTCAATCTTTTATATTCTATTTTGTGAGTTTGGTCGAGGTAAATCATAAAATGTTTGAGAGCACTTTTACGATCTACTATTACACGTTTACAGTAGTCATTAAACCAAGGTTTATGTGAGTTTCGACGGAATCCTGATGGATTCGGTATGGACTTTTTGGCGATGCTTTGAATGAGTGCGGTAAAGTTTTCTCTTTTAATACCATGATGGCATAATTCATGGAACAATGACCAGTCGGCTTTACCGAATATCCACTCTGGTACCCTTTCCCCGCGAAAGGGTACGATCTGCCTGAGTTAAATGGGACAATGGTCGTTTCCGTATAGATCATCTAAAACCTTCCACGAAAAATCAGCCAATGCCAGAGTGGATGTACGGTCAATAGAGGCTTTGAGTCAATGCCAGGGTGGATGTACGTTGGGGATATGTCACTGAATAAAGACAGATCATGATGAGTTAAAAGATTTTAGACAAGTTTCCCTTTGAAATCAGTGCTGCTGTTGCCCCATAAGAGGCTGTGGGCATTAAAATAGCCCAAGACCAATACTTGTTTGGGTAGTTGGTTTAATAAATCGTTTATTTCTTTTGGTTCCGCTTTGAGAGGCGGAGGTATTTGTTGCAAATAGTAAACGTTTTTCCTATTGCAACGGGAGTTGCCTGCGCCTGAAGTGTTGTATTTATTGGAATTTTACTTTGTGGGATATTTCGTATAAATGTCGATACTCCGCTGATAGCTCGGTGATTGGTAAATATGCTATTGTAACTAACGCAGCCTCTTAGGTTGGGTGAGGTGTTTTCTGTACCGTTAAGTTTCTTGGATATAGAAAGCGACTGGACTATGGACATGCATTAAAGTTAGCACATCAATATAGTTGTTCCAAAATTCTCTAATGTTCCATTGATTATAAAAACGTTAATTGCTATTAGTCCGTGACCGATATATCAATAGCCCGGGTGGTTTTGGTTGCACGGGAAGTGAAGTGGCGAATACAGTCATTTGGTCTGATGTGTGCAGCTGGACTGGTCGCAGTGGTTGCGGTAACGACTGTCCCTCCTCAGGCCCCACACCTCCATCAACGGGTGGAATCTGTTGGAGGCCTGCTGCACACGTTCTCTGGCAAGGCGGCCTTGTTCTTCAGTTTTGACCTAGTCTGTTTGTCTGGGGTATTCACTTTACCCCTCGCTGACGGACTAGGTTATGGCTTACTGGGTGATGGAGTTCATGGACGAGCGGATGCCAACTGCATCTCCAGCTCGGGCTTGCTCACTGTGGTATTACAATCAGTCGAGTTAGTCTTCGTGCCAGTACAAACTTTCGACTTTTTGGAAGTAGTTTTTACACGACATATTGTTTGAGTTGTGACCCAAGTGATATCCGTTTGGCGAGAAGCTTTTCGGGTGTCAATCTTGGCGCGACAGCGTATGACCGATTTGATGATGGTGCTTTGTAGACAACTTTTCGTGCCTCTGGGTACGGGATGGATTTTTCATGCTTTAGTTTTTGCACTTCCTTCTCCGCCTGCCACACTGGGCAATCCTTCGCGGACGCTAGGTGGTTTCCCTTGCAGTTAATGCATTTGGTATCACCAGTACAAGATTTGTATTCATCACCGTCTTCACCGCAATTTGCACCTGTTACCTGATCTTTTACACTTCCCACTACCATGTCCGTACCGCTGGCAGTTGTAGCACCGCACAGGGTTGCGGATATAGAGCTTGATGCCTAATTTGAGGTAACCAACTCTCACATCTGACGGCAACGATGACCTCAGGAGTGCAAGCATATGGGTCCCGCGAAAGCCGAGTCTACGGCATCCAGTCACTCGATGCTTGTCGAGCTCGTGTACGAGTTCCTTCTCTGTTCAGAGTGGCTGATGACTCTTTTGTGTAGTTCAAATCTGGTGAGGGGTGTTTTTCACTGAAATATTTACAGAGGTTTCACTTCCAGAAGGTTTTTACTCTGTTGGGCCGAAGATACTTTATTAAAATATCGCCTGAGCGGAGTCTTTTGATAGTGTGTTGAGAACCAATGGCAGAACATACACCTTTTTGAACTGCAAATGGTGAAAGACCATTGTTGTGGCGAAACAACGAATTATTTATAATAGGGATTAGGAGGAGACTCGATGTCCAAATACGAACGCTTGTTAGCGCCTGGTGGTGTTTTGTGAATCTTTGTGCTTATTTTATTCTCCACATGTGTTCTCCCATTTCTCCCCCAAGTCTGCCGGTCCTGGCCTTACTCTGACCACCTTACTTGGCAGCGGGGCGTTTCACACTGGGACTAGGACACTTGGGATAAAAACAACATTTGTACATCTTGAAACTTGCCCTTAAGCCGCAGTATGGTTTACCCAAACGACCAGCCGTTCACTGTCATGGAGGGCAACCGTGGCCACCCTCTTGGTTGAAGAATCGAGCCAAAGCCATGTGTTGTCGGTGTATCTCGACGTCGCAAGATAAGACAGTTCAATGACCAGGATCCCGGCCTCCCTCCGGTAAGGGTCGCAATCCACGGCAAAATGTGCTCGTATCAGACTGGAGTACTAACAATTAAGTAGACCCCAGCTGCTGGAGACCATAATGGAGAAGCACACCAGATTGCCATGCTTTTTATGCGAATAAATATGGGAACGCTTCGACAAGGTATCAGATTATAAGCAAGGCTGAATGGTAAGACCACTGAAGTACTTGCAAATAAGAAGACCCCAGGGGAAAAGGTTTGAAATGAAATGGTTTTGATGTTATTACTTCTGTAATAGGATATTATTCGATATTTTTCTTTCATAGGGATATTTTGTGGGAGGTAGAAGTTTGAATATCCTAACAGTTCAAGTGCTAATTTGCTGAGAAGGTTAGGGGTGAGGTAGCAGTGGAACTGCTGCTAAGCAGTAAAACTGGTACCCCGAGAAGGGTCGGGATCTATGAGATCCGACCCTCCACAGGGTCAAGGGGCTGCTTTAAAATTTAAAGGGACGCACCCGGATGTTGAAGTCACACTGAAATGCGTCAAGTCAACAAGTAAATGCGAAAAACAGAATTTACTGGTCAATAAATATAGATTTAGTTCTAGATTACATCACACTGCATGCTGCATTTTCTCGGCCCCACTCAAAATTACGCAAATAAGTTAACCTCTTACCGCAGTTCTGCAATGCGTAGAGGGTCGACCTGGGCGCGGAGGTGACCGTGTTCTCTGTACGCTGTCACAAAGCGATACAAGTTACTGTGCCTCGCCCTTTGCTGTGCCGTTTTTGATGAAACCACATCTGAAAACACATACACAATAAGCGCTTACTGAGTGCTCTGTCTCCAATGGCATTCCAATAGAATGTTTATGGATTTTAGATGGGCAGAACATCAACAGACGGAATGTTCAGACAGAATATCCGCCAATGAAAAACTGGGCAGAACTTCCACTTCAATTTACACAACAATGTTTTCTTCTGATTCTTGCTGAAAATATAAAAATTATTTTGAGGACTTTACGAGGCAAAGATCATTCAAATTGAACACATCGTAAATGGTTAAATTGCAAAGTGGTCTGTTAGCTGCCGAAGATTATCATAACTCATAGTAAGAATCATATGGTGAGTTGCGGGACGCCTAGTTTGTAGATAAGGCTGGAATAAGCAGTGAATATGCTGCTTTCACATTAAAAGAACATATTTTCAGTTTTGCCAATTACGATGTGCTGTTCAATTTTATGTTTCACTCCTTGTACTCGTAGAAAATTCGTGAAAATCAAAGATTACAGTTAATTCACGTACTGAATATTAAAATTAGTTCGTAAACCAGTTTACACAGTGCGTTCCATACATAGCATTACAACAGATGACGGTCTATGATTGACATTTGCGAGTAATTCTTGCGCATGTTATTCGAAACACCTAAAGTGTGATTTGGCTTGTAAGGACAGAGCAGAACACCACTCAAGGTCTAAGTGTTTACCTACCACATAAAGCACGTGGAGACGGTTTATGACCATAAACTCCACTGTCTGAATGGTATTTTCGATAAACATGCACAGTTCGATGCCTGGTAAGCCAACCCGTTCGGCCAATCTGGGAAAATAACATCTTCGAGGTTTGTTTGCACTGTGAAATGTCAAGGACGCAAATGGCTGAACGCACGTTAGTTTACATTCTCGAATTTTAGCTTGCAAAATTTTCGCACTATGCTGTTGAATAATTACTATCAATAAGTGAGACACTGTAGTACAAGTAACATATTAACAGCAATTTGTATGCACACTTTTCTTGTCTTTTACATTTTAACTGGGAAAACCGGTCTTCAAATACATAAAAAACACCCGGCATAATTATTTTCAAGTGAGACAACACTGAGCAGTCAGACTACAAGTAAAGGATATGCGATTTTGATACAGTTAGGATATATATATATATATATATATATATATATATATATATATATATATATATATATATATATATATATATATAAAATTGATCACTTGGACATTTTCTTTAATATATATATATATATATATATATATATATATATATATATATATATATATATATATATATATATATATATATATACTGCGTCATTTGCTTCATCGTGGCCTTGCATGTACGAACGTTGTTGAAAGTATTTTCTGTGTATAAGCGTTGCGAATCATCTTTTTTTTATCATAGCTGGTCTTTTTTAAATATTTGTGAAACAGGAGGGCTTCGGAAGCAAGAAAAACGCATATAAAATTGATCACTTGGACATTTTCTTTAATCGTTAAAAAACAACAACAAATCACTATTAAAATAAAACAAAAGGGTATGTCTGATAAATCCACAGCATTTGCTGCACCTAAAAATTAATAGATCAGGCAGTTATACATGATCCTGTCTCTCATTTACACAAAGGGGAATGCATTCATAGGTCATGTATAAATACATTCTAAGCGTCAGATTTTATAGCTACAAAATAAGATACTCTACTGTGCACTAATTTCATTGTAAGAAATGGAATATCTCTCAGCTATGGCAAGATTTATATGACCAGTTATATCATTTCGATAAAATTAAGATCCAACAGTTTTTGGAAGAACAGGGACCCATTTGCTTCCAGAAAATCGTTGATTTTGGTGTGTGAATAGCGTCGTTTGTTTCATATGGAACTGTTTACTGAGAAGAGAATATATAATTTCATAATGTGATCTCACATAACAATAAAGTAATGCCATAATGATAGCACAAAAATGTGAAATGGGTATTTTGAATATTTACACTTGGGGATTTGCAGTCCCTTGGTTTATTGTTTTCCTACGATTCGGAAAAGTGTTTCCGTACATTTTCTTTTTTCCGGCAAAACTTTGTCACGCAAACTCCTCTGAGACGGCTAAGGCTAGGACGACCAAATTTTACAGAGACAAAGTTTAGCAGATCTAGTTGGTCCAGCTCAATTTTTTAAGAAATTCATTGCTATTTTATATGCAAAAATGGACATTGAAATTTAAAATTTGAAAATTGTGTCACGCAAACTCCTCTGAGACTGCTAAGGTTAGGACGACCACATTTGGCAGATACATAATATAGGATGTGTAGTTGGTCCAGCTCAATTTTCTTAGAAATTCAGTAATATTTAATATGCAAAAATGGACATTCAAATGTTGCCACTTCCGCCCTTTATAAGCAAGCAAACGCTTTGATTTAAACTGGCATGATATCAGCCTAGGTGTATTGATCGCTCAACTCTCTACAATTAGAGTCATCACAGCGTGCGTGTGCAAGTTTAAGTTGGCTGCAGCGTTTGGTTTTCCCCAATTGCTAAAGAGTGAGGAAATTTGGCTCACTGATAGAGGATGATTAGACGCCGTAAAATCCGGAACTTTTTAACCATAACCTTAGAGAACAATTAATCTCCTCGGCCATGGTCAATTTAAACAAAGAAAATGGGCCATTATCTCGAAAACGGTAAGAGATAGTGCGATTTTGAGCTATTTTAGATCCTTTGGGCCTAACAGACGACATGTGAGAGGTACCTAGGAGACCTTGACCTCCTCGTCCATGGTCAAAGTCAAAACTGGAAGTTGACCATTATTATGATGGTGATCTACTCTTTAGTGAAGTTGGTCTTTAATTTCAATCATCATTTATGTTGAATTTCAATGATCACTTTCTCAGTGGATTTGTCGATTAAGTTGTCGAATTTTATTCTCATTACCTTATTTTGTGTTGTGTTGTAGATTACAGCTGTAAACGCCATAAAGCTATAAACACTGTATTCGCTGCATTCGCTACTCTCGCTATTATTGACATTGTTTCACGCTGATTTATGTTGCTTTATAGAATAAACTATAGTACGTAATGGATATTTAAATTTTCGTCACCAAAATTCCTTACATCGTATTTTGTCCAGTAGCAACATGATATTGTGGATTTTTTTGCTATATGTGCTACATAGGTATACATAACTTTTGACAAAAAAGACCTGTGAAAAATCGAAACATGAACGTCTTAAATGCAAAAATACACGTAACATACCAGATTTCCTTTTTAATTTGTGAATTCAATTTCTACTGGTTCGAGGTCATGAAATGACCGAATTGCAGCCTATTATGATGTATTATGATGTATTGCAGCGTATAAGCTAACTCTCACTCTCGTGACATCTCGCGAAATGTGACTCTGCAGCCATCTTGTGGTGGGTAAAAACAAAGAAAACAAAGAAAACGTGAAGTGAATGAAAACATTGCATTTATAGCAGTCGGATAAGTTGTTTTCGATGATGCACCAGGTATGAAGTATCTTTGATGTTCATAGAAATACGTTACACTTTTCATATCTTCTAAATCCTTAAATTATCGCATAAATTTGTATGTTGCAATATTTTGCGTACAATAACATGGCGTCGACAAATGTTATGTTTTTCTGGTATTGAGAAAGTTATGAAGTGGTCGTTAAGTGCATTTGGTACTAAGTCACGAACATCTAAGTAAACATCAAGAGTTAAGTGCTGCATTGAAATATGGTTAATGAATGAAAAAGGTATCAAACTTTTACCGAAGTAATGATATGTATCTTTGCTGTGCAAAGTGTGTTCGCTTCTCTTTGTAACATAGCTCCAAGAAGCCATCCAAAGAAATATACCAAGTATAAATAATGAAGAGCTGACTTGGAGCTATTTGTAACAGTGCCATAATGCACCATGTGTAAGTCTATATAAGTGTGCCTGTTGAATTTAGAATTCGCTTTTATTCCCTTTCTTTTCAGAATGTGAGTCATTTATGGTGCAAATTCCTGCTTTATGTTTGACAGATTTTCTTACAAGTGCGAGGCAGCAACAGAACTGTGGAAAAGGCTGTAAACATGAAATTAATGCAGTGCCATAATGTCTCCTGCTGGTACTAGTTGTACGAAGTCATTTTTAACTGTCTTAAAATTTTGTGGAAAGCAACCATGAACTCATGAATTTTTTTTAAGGAGTACAACAAAATAACAGGAAGTATAACGATTATGAAATAAACGAGAAGGAAACTCAACTTTTAAGCATACTTAATATTTGCTAAGAATGCAAAAAACTTCAGTGACATTTTTAGTTTCATGTTAAGGTGGTGAAGTGTCGGGCTCAGGTGAAAGGATGAACTGAGCATTTTTTAGCCCTCAGCCAATATTGGCTGAAGGCTATTGCTATCAGTCTGTCTGATAGCAATAGCCTTCATATAGCAATAGCCTGTCTGTCCTTAAACATTTTTGTCCGGGCGATATCTGAAAATTTATTTATCGGAGCTTCACAAAAACTTATAGGAAAAAAGTGTCTATAATGAAGAAGTGCAATGGAAGATTTAATTTATCCCGTGTCAGTCCGTCTATCCGTCCGTCGCACTTTAAACTTTTTCTTGTCCGGGCGATATCTCAAAAAGTATTCACCGGATCTTCACCAAACCTTGCAGAAAGAAATTATATATAGTATAGATGTGCAAAGACCCGTTCGTCGCTCCATCCGTTGCACCCTGTATGTTGTTTTTGTCCTGGCGTATTTCAAAAGAGTAACTGGACCACAGTGATGCAACCTCTATTAACTGAGGGCTCTGCCTATATTCTAAAGTATTTTTTTCACTTTGATTGCAGATTGACTTGAGAGCTGTCAACGTAATTGCTGTGCTTTTACAGTTGCGCCACAATTCTTGTGCCGTGATTCCCTCGCCGTTATCCGTGCGGCGTTTTTGCTTCCACGCCATTGCAACGGCATTCCTGCTTCGTCACGATTGTTGCAGCCCCATTTCTGCATCGTATTTCGTGGCGCTGTCGGGTATTTCTCAAGATTTCCTGGCTACGCATTTTGTTCGTTGCATATCTTGAGCATGTGAAAGAAACCGTTTGTGTTTTCAGTAGCTGACCAACTTATGTAGCGTTTCAACCAATTGGCATTGTGTGTGAGAGGGGTTATGCTGCACTGTTGTTTTGAAAAATGTTATTTACTTAAAGGGGTATTGCAAATAATTTTTGTACAGCTTTCGTACAATTTTGCCAAAAGGTGTGTGTGGGGTTAAGCTCAACAAAACAGTAGGCTGCAGGACAACGTGTTATCTTCTGATATCCTTGAGGGTGCAAGGGTAGAAGGTAGCTCGGCAGCTGAAATGCACTTCGGGCCTCTGCTTACTGAAGAGCATCCCAATTGTCCTAGCATATATAGAGTTATATGAAAGCTGTTTTATTGTATAGAAAATTGCTTTGCAATTCTGAGTTGTGACCCTTTTTATCCTTATAAAAGAAACACAGGCATAACACAGCATTGATTCGATTTATTGACTCGCGTGTAAACATATTCAAGGAAAACAAATCACGTATTTTATTAACTATCTTGTCTACACATCGGTTACTTTCTTTTAAGAAATGCCAAAGACAACTTGCTCCGTTGTAGGCTCTAGCAACAGCACTTATCGGCTACAGAAATGGAAATCTACACCCTGTGCAATTCATAAAGTAAATCATGCTAGTGCATTGTGCAATTGAAGGGTTCCGTGCACAAACCTGTTATGTTGAGATAACATGTTTGTGCACTGAAGTATATTTTAGTTCCTGGAGTCCAGACCTATCATCTTTGAAGTTTCCACCGATGAAATGTGCTTAGAAATGGTCATCAAAACATGTTAAGTCCACTTTGAAATGAGAAATCGGGTGCACAATAATGACATGCCGAGATAACAGGTCTTTTCCATTAAAATTTCGAAATTTTCCCTGTTGCACAATCCTGTTAAGTTGCGTTAACATGTAAATAATATCAGAGATAAAATGTAAACAATGCAGAATTCTCGGGTGCACAAAAATGTTATCCCTTGTTGACATGTAAATCTTTACATATAATATTTAAGCTGCTGATACTTTTCTGTTAAAAATAATTATTATCGCGCATTACACGTATAACGATTTTTTTTTGTTTTGCCAAAATAAAGCCGGTAAGTCAAATTTATTTTATATATGATAATAAAATACCATAGATTGAATGTGAATAATTTCTTATCACATGCATTTGAAATGTCTAAAACCAAAAATACGTGTTCGATAATAGGATATTCATCTGTCAGACCCAGTTAATTTTACATTGGTCCCATAAAATTGTTGCCTGATTTTCAGTACGCACAGTGACAAATTTATTTAAACCGACATTGGATAAGACTATTGATCTGATTATTCGTCATCATTTCTGGGTCCCATTTCAAATTCCCACTTGGTGTTGAAAATAACAAATGTATGGAATGCCATTTTTACATTTATTAGGGAATTATTGATATCAAAAATTCAGTTTTGATCTCAAAAATTGATTTTTTGATATCAAGAATTAATTTTTGATCTAAAAAATCCATATTTTGATATCAACAATTAAATTTGCTATCTGTCATTGTATTTTTGATATCTCTAAATGTATTGTTGATCTCAAAAAATAATTTTTGATCTCAATAAATATTTAGAGATATCAAGAAATATTTATTGATATCAAAAATGATTTAATGATATCTAAAATTGATTTTTTGAGATCAAAAATTAAATTCTTGATAGCAAGAATGAAATATTTGAGAGCAAAATATCAATTTTGAGCTCAATAATTCATTTTCCTTGTATTGATATCAAGAATTTATTTCAGATATCAATATTTCAGAATGATACTTTTTTCATTTGTATTTTGAAATCTGCAAATGATTTTTTGATCTCAAAAATTGATTTTTGATATCAGAATATGAGTCTATTTTTTAAAATAAAAAATTCAGAAACACACGTCTGTAAATAAATAATGACTGGTTCTTGTATGCAGAATCTTCCTTTAGATTTTTGCTGTGCAAAAAAGAAGCAATTCTTGAGGTAAAAATTCTGTTGCTATTGTTGATCTCAATAATCATCTCAAAATTTAATTGACGATTCGTTATATTTTATATAAATGCGTGTCTCAAGTATGATTCTTTAAGTTTGCAAAATTAATTTGTTGATTTCAAAAATAAATTTTTGCTATCTAAAATTCAATTATTGATAGCAAAATATAAATTATTGAGCTCTTCATTGATTTATTGATATCTTGAATTATATTCTGATATCAAAAATAAGCATGAAATGACAAAACGGCATTCCGGACAAATGGGGAGGGATTGCCTCGAATTCTTCACCATTTTTTCCTCCTTTTTAAATTTTTTTTCTTCTTACGCCGAATCTCCTCCAAGACCGCTAGATCAACCAAACTTGGCACATGTATGGAAAGTCATCTGAAGTGGTGCACCTGATAGAAATTTTTGACCTTGACCTTACTGGTCAAGGTCAAAGCACGAGAAAGATCAATCGGTTTCCAGACATCTACTGCAAGGTCGTTGAAGCTAGAAAAGCCAAACTTGGCACATATATAGCGGACGATGTGATGAGGCACCCGTTAAAAATTTTTGACCTTGACCTTAATGGTTAAGGTCAAATCGCGAGAATCGTTATTTAAGAAAAGCAATGATTCATCTAGAAATCGGTAGAGATAGAGCCACTTTGACCTCATTTTCGACCTTCACCCCCTATGCGACGTTACGTAAGGTATAACTTCCGGTGTCCTTGACCTCCAGGTCACTTTCAAATCCCAAACATGAAGATTGCCTTTATCTCGAAAACGGTAAGAGATAGAGCAATTTTGACCTCATTTTCGACCTCCACCCCCTATACGACGGTACGTAAAGTATAACTTCCGGTGTCTTTGACCTCCTGGTCACTTTCGAGCCCCAAACCGGAAGTTGGTCTTTATCTCGAAAACAGTAAGCAATAGAGCCATCGGTTTCCAGATATCTCCTCCAAGACCACTGGAGCTTTACCAATCAAACTATCACATGTACGGAGGGTCATCTGAAGTGGTGCACCTGTTAAAAATTTTTTACCTTAACCTTACCGGTATCTTTGGTAGTATTTAGGTGGATGTTCTACATTCAGACATGTGAAAATTGTTAACAAATAGCAATATCATCTGTCTTCCGTTTTAAGTTATCATTTCAGGTGGGGTCTAATTCGCTGTGCGAATTTCGGTCTAGTTTTGCATTAAAATTATGTTGGATAAACCGATGGAAATTGATTGTTCCCACGATGTCGGCTTGAAGGATTCCACTGTATTAGAATTAACTATAAGAATTAACTGTTTGTCGGTCCTTGATTCTGGCCAGTGATGATAACGCTACTATGGAGTTAATGTGATTATTTTCTCAAAATATGCCTTTTAAATGTCTAAAACCAACGAATACGTGTCTAACATTTTTTTGAACCCTGGAAATCATTATTTTTATCATTTTTTTGGGCGACTCATGTAAAACAGCGTTACTTCCGGTCATGCATACGAATATGCATGTTTTTGAACCCTAACTAAAACAGGCGTTTTACATGTTATGTGGACATTTGTTTACATGTTAATTCGGAATAACAGGATTGTGCACCTTGAACGACATTTTCAATGTGAATCTAAGCCGTAATACCATGTTGATTTTTTAAGTTTTCCTTGGTTTTCTGGCACATTTACACATAAATATTGCATTTTTATAGCTTATCGTGTTTCTCAAGCAATGATAAATCTGGAGATACCTCATTTATTAAAATCGGCCTGACAGTAACAATCACAGACTTAAAATTAGCATTTTGCAGTTTTCCGAACTTTAAGAGCGATTTTCTCGAGTTGACGAAAACCCTCCGAATTTAGATACAAATACAAATGAAACTTCATTTTGGAATCATAGTTATAAATAGTGAATGTTACCAATGTGTACATAAAACAAAGTGTCATAAAAAACTAATTCATCCAGTTGAAACACTCGAGGATCGATTACAAATGGTAAATGATGAACTAAGAGATGTTCAAAACAAGTATTTTTCTCTCGCACAAAGGTGGATGAAGTTATTCAAATGTGAACTCGTTTCGTATCGACAAGGGCAAAGATATTCGAAAAGAGTGCAAAAGCGGGTACATCTATTGCAATTTCTGCCATAAAAGCTGTATGAAGGAACATAACTGTATTGCTTTCATATACTTGCAACATCATAATGTAGTAAGGAATTTCTGTCATAGGTAGATAGTCACTTTTATGCGGATGACTCGCAATGTACATGTCTTTTAGTCCGTCTAGTCCTATTCACGAACACATAAGTTGACTCGAAAAGTGTGTTTCCGACATTAGGCTTTGGATGTCTGAAAATTATTTAAAATTAAATGATGATAAATCTGAAGTCATTCTCATTGGTTCAAGTACAAATTTTAGAAAATTTGATAGTGTTTCAGTTCGAGTCGGAGATGCGGAGGTTAAATCCCAGCCACATGTGCGAAATTTAGGCGCTATTTTTGATGAGACCCTTTCTATGAACAGGTTTATTTCCCATAAAGTTCAAACGGCATATTACTACCTGCGGGCCATAGCTCACATTAGAAAATATTTAGATTCTGAATGCGTCAAAACTTTAGTACATGCTCTGGTAACATCAAGACTGGATTATGCTAACAGTTTACTTTTAGGAACTAACAAAACCCTCCTTACCAGGCTGCAAATTATCCAAAATTCAGCTGCGCGCCTCATAGCACGAGTTGATCGATGTTGCCATGTATCCCCAATACTCAAAGATCTCCACTGGCTTCCTATTGCCAAAAGAATTGAGTTCAAAGTTCTAGTCATTTGTTTTAATTGTATCCATGGCACTGCCCCGGTGTATTTACGTGAACTTATATGTACTGCCAAATCTAGTCGTGTTCTAAGGTCTAGTCACAGTTTGAAATTAATTGTTCCGTTTACCAGAAGTACAGTATATGGCAATAAAGGTTTTGCAATTACCGCCCCAGCACTCTGGAACGACCTACCTGCAGCAATTAGGAACTGTTCTGATATAAATGTTTTTAAATCTTTGCTTAAAACTCACCTCTTTAGACAAGCGTATGCGTAATACATCCTATATTATCAAATGTATTTGCATGTTTTTATCCACAGCAATGTTTTACTAATTTTATCTATTTTCAGTGGTATGTGTGTCTAAGTCATTCTGTGAACTGTTGTTGTGTAAGACGCTTAGAGCTATTTTTAGAGTAAACGCAATATCAATGTATTGCAATAATAATAACAACAACAGCTTTGATATCAGTAGGGGACAACGAGGGTTTTGGATCACTTTTCTAGATCATTCTATTGATCCAGAACCCCCACGGGGGTTCTAGATCAGTAGAATGTTCCAAAAGAAGGTAATTTAGAACCCCATGGGGGTTTTGGATCAGATGGCTATTTATAGCGACGGCTGAGCGCGCGCCCGGAAAAAGCTGGTTTGGAATGATCGTTAGATCTAAACTTTTTTATTTAATTTATCTACACACGCACACACCAACACCATGACACGTTTTGCTTATTTCATAATATGGGGCGGTCGCCCAAAAGGGCGGCCAGGAGCAAAGCTACTCACTTGAACGACCTGTCCAGAACGCTACAGTAGTAGGACTCAGTTCTCATAGCGTCCGTTAACCCTAACTCATGTTGTCTCCTGGGGACATCCTGTGGGATCACAGCCCCACTGAACTCACAGAACTGCGAGTGTTCATTAACTGAGTTTAGGAGCAACATGATTTCATCCATGGACTCATTACTGAGGTCGCTCAGGTTCAAGTCAGCGGATGGTTGCGATCGGCGAGACGTGAAAGCTTGCTGCGGCTGGCTCGCAGCAGTAGACGGCTCCTGGATACTAGCCACAGCAGCGGCTATCTCGGCACAGCTGGCTGTGGTGGGCTGTGGCGAGCTGACAGCGGCTGGCTTACTGAGAGTTGCTGGCTTGCTGACAGTGGCTGGCTTGCTGACAGGAGCTGGTAGGCTTGCAGGAGCCGGTATGGTGACAGGAGCTGGCAGGCTGGCAGGAGCTGGTTGCAGCAGGCTGACGGCGGCTTCTTGAGAGGAGTCGACCTCCGACTCTCTCGCTCGCTTAAAAGCCGCCGTAGTCGCCCTGCCAAATCTGTGGTCTTGTTCCCATCCCTTAGCTTCTACATCTGAAATAATTCATAGTCCTCAAAGATTTCCTCCGATTACGGTAATATCTCCGTCAGTTAGTAGATATTTTTTTCTGCGTTCGGCGGTGAAGAAGTCGTCTTTAAATTGCATCTTGTTGGCGCAGTGAAAAGATGCGAGTGTGAGAACCCAGTGATCTGAGCTGCCTATATATATATGCACCCAGACTGCTAGATCAATAGATCAAAGGATAGCAATTAAGCCAAGAGGCAAAACGAGGGACTTTTATCACACTGCTAAACGTCAATCAATCAATCAAGAGAGAGAGAGAGAGAGAGAGAGACAGAGAGAGAGAGAGACAGAGAGAGAGAGAGGCAGCAAGTCACTTCTTAGCAGCAACGACCTCCGCCCCTAGGAGAGCAAAATTTACCCAAATTGACCATTGTACACATATTAGAGGAAAGTATATTGGGTGGGTCGGACCCCCCCCCCCCCACAGGAGAGCAAAATTTAGTCAAATTGATAATAGAATATATAATATAGGAAAGTATATTATGTGACACAAGGTTAAGAAAGATAACACTGAATTCATGAACGATATCATCAAAAAGGTCTACGCAGATGAAGTCCCACCTAATGACAAAACAGCAAATGTATTTTACATACCTCATCCCGTAGCCTGAACGATGAACTTCTCCATGGCCCAGATTTAATCAACAACCTTACAGGAATCCTGCTACGCTTTCGACAAAAACCTGTCGCGATAGCAATGGACATAAAAAAATATGTTACCAATTTCACGTTGATGAAACAGACAGAAATTTCCTCCGCTCTTTATGGTGGAATGACGGTAAAATAGACCAGAACCCAACAACGTACAGAATGACCGTCCCTCTGTTCGGAGCTGTGTCGTCGCCGGATTGTGCAAATTTTGCCTTAACGAAAGCTGCACAGGACGGGAAAAAAACTTTGGGAGAGAAGCGTCAAACTTCATTGAAAAGGACTTCAATGTTGACGACGGCATAACTTCAGTGAGCTCCACATCAGAAGCTATCGACCTCATCAAGAATGCCAAAGAGTTGTGCAAGGACAGAGGCATTCGACTACACAAATTTGTCTCTAACGATCCCGAAGTCATGAACACCATTCCTGAGGAAGACCGTAGAAAGAGTGTATCAAGCGTTGACATCTGCTCAGGACACATTGAATGAGTGCTTGGTATACAGTGCTCGATCACAAGTGACGTGTTCAAGTTCAAAATTGGTTTGAGAAATCGCCCACCGACAAGACGTGGTATATTGTCCACCGTGTCTTCCGTCTTTGATTCAATTGGCTTTATTTCTCCGGTCATTTTCAGAGGGAAGCAGATACTCCAAGAGATTTGCAAAATGCTGTGCGACTGGAAAGAGCCACTACAGCTAATACAGCTGCATCATTTTTCGGACGCAAGCACAGTTGATTACGGAGAATGCTCGTACGCTCGATTCATCGGTGAAAATGGTAAAATTCATTGTGCTCTGATCTTTGTCAAGGCAAGAGTGATGCTGTTGAAATAAATTACGATTCCACGTCTAGAGTTAATAGCGAGCTTGCTATCAGCCAGGATAGGGTCGATGGCGAAGCGTGAACTCGAATACCAGTCTCTGAGTGAATGCTTCTGGACCGACAGCCAAGTTGTTCTATCATATTTAGAGAACGCTTCCATGTGTACGTGGCAAATCAGATACAGTAGAAAAGAGATCTTACAGAGACCGAACAGTGTAATTTTGTGAAGTCGAAAGACAATCCAGCCAAGCAGTGGCAGCACTGCTAAGGATCTTTTGAAACGCGAAGAATGGTTCAATGGATCGGCTTTCTTGTATCGACACACATCCGAAAATCCGAAACAACGAAGTTGTACTTACGATGATCAAGAGCTGAAACGTGATCATATATCACTAGTCGTTCGAAGTGAGAATACATTTGAAGTCAGTCGGTTTGAACATATTTCAGACTGGTTCAGACTGAAACGAGCAATTGCCCTTTGTCTGAAATATAAAGATGCATTGAAAAGAAATTACTTAGACCAACTACAATAGGAACAACAAAGATGAATAAAAGCCTCAAAGGATCGATGACAACAGAAGATATTGACACAGCTAAAGTAGAGATAATACGATTTACACAAGAAAACGCCTTCGGAAAACTGAAGCCGAACGAAAAAACTTCAAAGAACAGTCCTCTTCGAACGCTTGATGTGGTCTTAGACAGCAACAACATCATCCAAGTTGGAGAAAGAATATCAAGGTCAAGTTATCCCGACCACGAGAAACATCCCGTTGTCATACCAAAAACAGTTAGTTAGTTAGTTAAATGATTTGTTTAACGACACGACCGATCCTTAGCGGATTACATTGTGTCAGAACATGTCAGTAATCAGTGACTAGAAGACAATGCTACAAGTTAAAATCAAAGTAAGCTAAAACCATGTATATTCTAAAATCATAAAGTAAACAACGGCTAGAAATACTGATACAGGCTGATTTCTTTTAAAAATTGTATAAATTTGCTAGGTTCTACTTCATCAAAAAGCTGCCTCAAGGAGTCAGCTCTGAAATGACGTGCGCGGGCGTCTTGGAAATCGGTACAGTCTATTAAGATATGTTTAACGGTGTAAGGTTCCTGGCAGCCGACACAGTCGGGTGCCGGCTCGCCTCTTAACAGATAATTGTGGGTGATATATGTATGTCCTATTCTGGCTCTATGATAAACCATTTCATCTCGCACACTGTTAAGTGGCGGGGGTTTTTGTCCGACTAAGGGGTTTGTTTGATACAGTGATGTGATATTTAAAATCTTGTGATGTGATATTTAAAATCGGAGGCTGATATGAGCATATCGATACAATTATCATCTCGTTTCCTCGGATACCCACGTGACTTGGAACCCAGCAGAACACTATGTCTTTGCCAGCTTTTGTGGCCTCGTCATACCTTTCCAGAAAGTCAAGGATAAGTGGGTTTGATATTTGTAGGTTTTCAATTGATTGCAGGACGGACATAGAGTCGACGCACAACATAAACTTTTTATATCGGCTGATCTTCTCTATCTTGAGAGCGAGATGTAGGGCTTTAATTTCGGCTGAGAAAATAGAGGAACCATTTGGAAGTCTTGTTTTCAAGGTGTTATTTTCAGTTACAACGGAAGCAGCCGATTTGTCGTCGAGCTTTGAGCCGTCCGTGTGGACGAAATAATAGTCTTTAAATTCTTCCTTGAGCTCTGCAAAGTTTGATCGAAATTGAAAGGGGCTAGTTGTTTCCTTTGCATAGACCGAGAGGTTCTTTAGTACCACAGGTTTGGTGAGTTTCTACTGTGGTACTTTTTGTACTCTGTATGTTGCAATTGACTCTATGGTGATGTCAGCATTATCAAGGTGAGGCTGAACCCTTGCTCCAAATGGAAGTATTACAGTAGGGCTTCTTTCATGGAAGCGAGAAAAATCTGATCCGAAGACTGAGTTGTAGGTGGGATTCTTCTTATTTGCATAAAGCTTTGTTGTGTACTGCATAGCGAGTTTAACTCGACGAATGTTAAGAGGCTGCTCATTTGCCTCCACATGGAGGCTTTCTGCCGGTGATGTTCTAAAAGCATTTAGACACAACCGTAAACCTTGATTTTGTATCGGGTCTAGCATTTTTAGGTTTGAAGGTCTTGCTGATCCATAGACAATGCTGCCATAGTCTAATCTAGACCGTATCAAGGCTCGGTAAAGCATAAGTTTTGTATCCCGATCTGCGCCCCAACCATGGGCCGATATTACTCTTATGAGATTGAGTGCTTTTTGACATTTTCGTTTGAGTTCTTTCATGTGTGGGACAAAGCTTAGCTTGGAGTCGAAAAGTACACCCAGAAATTTGTTTTCTTTAACAACAGATATTTGAATGCCAGAAATGTATAGAACGGGATCGTCGTGTTTTTTTGCGTTTATTGCAGAAATGCATGCAGACTGTTTTAGTTTGTGAGAATTTAAAACCGTTTTGGTTAGCCCATGTTTGTAGTGAGTGTATGTTCTGCTGCAAGTGTGGCTGTATTAGGTTCATATTCTTGCCTCTGTAAGATATTCCGAAATCGTCAACAAAGAGTGAGCTATCTATGCCCTGTTTTATGTTATGTCGGATGCTATTTATTTTTATCAGGAACAGAAGAACGGAAAATATGGATCCCTGGGGGAAACCTTCCTCTTGTTCAAAATAGTCTGAGAACACGGCCCCAAGGCGGACCCGAAAACGTCGGTCTTCTAGAAAGGCTTTAATAAATTCAGGTAGGCGGCCTCGCAGGAGGAGATTGGTCTGTAATTTTGTGGGCTTGTGGGGTCTTTGTTTGGTTTTGGTACTGGTATGATAATAGCTTCTCTCCATATTTCTGGGAAGTTGCCAGATTTCCAGGCTTGGTTAAATAGGCCCAATAGTATTTCCAAGGTTTCATTTGGCAAGTGTTTAAAGGTTTGGTAGTGTATGTCATCTGAGCCAGCAGCGGAATTGTGAGATTTGTTTAAAGCCTGTCGGAGTTCACTCAGTGAGAAATCGCAGTTGTAGGATTGACTATTGTCCGAGTAAAAGTTTATGTTGTTTCGTTCTTTAAGTGCCTTATACCGTCTAAAGTTATAGTGTTTAGAGGATGAGTTATGTTCAAATGTTTCTCCCAGGGCGTCAGATATTTCCCTGCTTCCCGTTACGGTGGCATTGTTTGTTTGTAAATGGCTCACAGGGCCTAGAGAGCCTTTGTCGGATATTTTTCTAACCATATCCCACGTTTTCTTTAGTGAAGTTTTCCCGTTTAGCTTGGAAACAAACTCCTCCCATGAGCGTTTCTTACTTTGTTTTACAGTCTTGCGGGCGATGGCATTGAGTCTTTTATATTCCATTCTTCTAATTGTGTCCGGATGGTTGATGAACTGTTTTAACGCTTGTTTTCGAGCAGCTATTGATCGTTTGCATTCATCGTTGAACCAGATTTTGTGTAGTCTTTTGCGAGATCCGGATATTTTCGGAATAGTCTTTTCCATTATTGATTGTATCAAAGCGGTGAATAATAGAATAGGGTCATTATCACTTTCAAGGTGCTCTCGTGTAATTGACTGATGGCATAATTCTTGGAATTGTAGCCAATCTGCTTTGTTAAAATTCCACTTGTCTACTCTTTCTTGTGGTTGTGGAATGGTTTGTTTGATTAAAATTGGAAAATGATCACTTCCATGTACATCGTCTATAGCTTTCCAGCTAAAATCCAGGTACAAGTTAGCAGAGGCTATGCAGAGGTCGATAGAGGTTTTTGAACCAGTGCCCATATGAAAATATGTAGGTGTTTTGTCATTGAGTAGAGACAGGCTGTGATGGTGTAGTAGGTTTTCTATTATCTTTCCTTTTTGGTCTGTTGTGTGGTTGCCCCACATTGTACTATGAGCGTTGAAATCACCGACCAATAGTATGGGTTTTGGAAGTTGGTTTATGAGATCTGAAAATTCGTGTGGTTGTGGTTTTGAAGGTGGTGGCACGTAGATGTTGCACACAGTGATTGTTTTGTTCAAGGTAGCCCTGACGGCATGGGCCTGTAGGGTGGTATTTAGATTTATTTCGCTTTGAGGTATATCTTTTCGAACAAACGTTGCAATTCCTCTGGAGGCTTTGTTGCTAACGTGGTCTTTGTTGTAGGGGATATATCCCTTCAGCGTTGGTGATTATTGGTTTTAGAGAAGGTTTCTTGTAGGCAAATTATTGCTGGGTCATTTTGGGATATGATTGTTAAAATTTTGTGATGGTTGGTCCAAAAACCTCGTATATTCCACTGAATTATTGCCATATGGTCTTATTTCATTATGCCTAGGGGTCTTTGTATTCCGACACTAGGTCTTGAAATTTGCTTCTTTTTATGGCCACTTTCCTTTGTTGTTTTGGAGGAGAGGAGTTCTGACAGTGTATGCTATCGTCTTCTCCCATTGGTGGAGAGAACCTATTCTCTACCTCGCTGGTTAAAGAGGAGCGCAATCTTTCCTTGGTTTGTTTGGCTCTCTCTTTAAGGTTGGCCTTGACCTCCTTGGGTAGGTTAGATGGAGGACTTGTTGTTTGTTGTGGTGTTGGTGGGGAGGTTGTGGGGCCTGCGACCGCCGCTGCACTGTTCCTCTTCGATGGTGGTGAGCTTAGGACTCTTGACCTTTTTGCACACTGCTGATTTGGAGTAGTCACTTTTGGTCTTGCACCACCTTGTGCATGAGAGCCTGTAGCTGGAGTACGGGGTCGATCAATTTTGTCACCTTGGTGCTTTGTGGTGGTATGTTGCGAGTTTTCTGGGCTGTCAACCATGTCACCTCCGTTTGGCAAGCCGTGTCCCGTGATATCGGTTTGACTGCGTTCGCGTAGCTTTTAGTTCCAGCTGAGGGTTGCGTTGCCAGTGTTCGGGCCTGCTGGTATGTGACCGACTGTTGGTGTTTAATTTCTTGTATCTTTTTCTCCAACTTCCAACGCGGGCAGTCTTTAGAGGACGCCGCGTGGTTTCCATCGCAATTTGTGCATTTTGTTGTGGCAGCGGTACAGATGTCGTGAACGTGTCCTTCCTACCAAAAACAGGACATACGACCAAACTGATAATACGCCATTTTCATGAGAAGTGTTTCCATCAAGGGAAAGGTATCACTCTGAACACAATAAGAGGAAATGGTTTCTGGATAATCAACGCCGGCTCACTAGTTAAACAACTGGTTCGAACGTGCGTGAAGCGCAGTGCAAACACAAAAAATAGCTGACCTTCCGGCATAAAGATATCAATTTGCAGCTCCATTCGAGTATTGTGCTGTTGACTTCTTTGGGCCGTTCTACGTGAAGGAAGGACGAAGGCTATTGAAACGTTATTGCTGCCTATTCACTTGTTTATCATCAAGAGCCATTCACATCGAAGTTTGCCATTCACTCAGTACAGACTCTTTTATAAATGCACTTCGAAGACTGATGAGCATCCGAGGTCCTGTCAAGCTTTTACGCTCAGATCAGGGATCAAACTTCGTTCGAGCCAGTAACGATCTCGAAGCCGCAATAGCCGTAATACGAGACAACCCGGCACAAGATTTCTTACTACGACGCAGAATAAAATTTGAATTCAATTCCCATGGTGCAAGCCATTTCGGTGAAGTATTCGAAAGTATGATTGAAAGAAGATGTATATCTTACAAAAAGGTGGAAGCGCATACAATGTTTGCTAAATCAGTTTTGGAGCAGATGGAAAACTGAATATCTACAATCCCTTCAAACAAGATCGAAGTGGTGCAAAGCAAAACGGAATTTCCATATGGGCGATATAGTTCTGATAAAGGATGAAGATATGTTTAGATGTGAATGGAAATTAGGGAGGATTACAGACGTGAAAATATCAAATGACGAATTAGTTAGAAGTGCGAGCGTCACATTGGCAAATTCAAACCTGAACAAGTTCGGCAAAAGAGTTGGTAAGACTCAAGAGCTGACACTACCGATTCATTAACTAGTTCTCATATTAGAATCGGTGAACCCTGTGAATACATAAACTCTGCTGTACACGAACTGTAGTTTTTTATGCAGCGTATGTGCCAGTCGTGTCCATCAGTTACCCTTTTAATGCAAGTCCTTTAATCCGCGATGCAAATACATTTGTGACAAAGTCGTCGATCCCGATTTTGACCTTAACGAGTTCCCAGAACGTCACTTTATGCCGTCGTTTAATTTGCATATACATATATATTGTGTTTGTATGTACAAAGTGAAGTATTTGTGTAAAATTTCACGAAAGACAAGAATCTTTCTTTCGACTTAATTAGCGAAATTTTGGTATGTTATTGGGTTATAAATGAATCTCGAATTGCGCAGACTTGTAATCCGGACTTTTCCGGTGTGTTTTCAGTTTTTCACGGTGTTTTACAGAGACGATCCGAGCAATGAACAGCGGTCTAATAAACAAATCTCCAATAAACATCTGTAGTTGACATCGCCTTTTCTTAGTCTATCGATCCATTACAAGCCAATTCGTATTTTGTTAAGTATCGCAAATTAGGACATGATTTGGTCTGAGTTTGCCCAATTTGTAGGTGGTCTAGTCCCAGGGGGTCTCTCACATACCAACTGGTTACCATACTTGTCCATGTATTTTTCGAACGACCCCTAAACGGGGGGAGCGCCAGTATTAAAAAAATATATGTTTGTCTAGGTAAGCAATTTTTCAAAAATGCTATTCCTCCAAAATATTTGATCCGCTTGTTTTGAAATTTGCCAGCAGTGTTCCCTAGATAGTGTCCCGCACGGATTTTAGTTTTTTCTTGGGGGAGAAAGAGTAGGGTTTTTGGCTAATCAGATTGTCCCTTGCATTGTGGTCTGATTACTGTGGATGTGTTCTATGTCGCTACAAGAATATGTTGGTCTGATCTGCCATAACTATGCAACAGATGATTTTGAATCTCTTAAAAATGTTACTGCTCTTATATTTTTAATCGGAACCCTAACACATTTGTCATATTTGTTAATTCAATAAAAGTACAGTTAGTGGTAAACATAATACAAGCAGCTAAATAATTTTATTAGACCAGCCAACTTCGTCGGACTGTCTAATCACATCAACAGAGGAGCCTCTTCGTCTGTATGTACGTATGTAAACTTTCACTTAAAGTTTCGCCCAAAGAAGATTCGTACAAAATTTGAAAGGAATCCAATCAAAACTGAGGAAGAAAAAGCATTTTCAGCAAAAGTTTATATACTAAATACGTACATACGTAGATACAGACGACCAATACCCCCTCTTTTAATCCTTAATTCGGTAGATAGAGACGACGGATACACCGTCTACTACTTCCTAATTCGGTCGAAATGTTCCATTTAAAAGTACGAATTTTGACAATCTCCCTTTAGGTTTTCGTAAAGGAAAAGAGTTTACGAAAAAAGTAAAAAAGTTTTTTTCAATTTCTCACTTTTGATCTACTCTCACGACTCCCCATCCAATCAACCGCACCTTTCAGTAAGCCAATTCGTGCTTTTGGATTTTCCGATTGGATTTTTCGACTGCAAATTTTTTCGATAAATTATAAAGAAATGATAAGAAACAAGTTGGTCAGTGAAACAGACTATGTCCTCCTCCGGCGTACAATCCCAATATTTGATTTTGTTAGGTTGGACTACAACCTATAAGCTATTCGTAAAATATTCATGACTTTCAAGTCCAGCTGGGCCAATGTCCTCGGGCCGACGTGGCTCATTTACAATACCAACTCTTGTTAGGATCCATACTACCTATATGTAAAATATTTCGCCAATCGATCAAAAAATGTATGCTTGAGTGTGTTATCAAAAAATGTCGACAGACAAACAGGCGGACAGGCAGACCCAAAACTATAGTCCCCTAAACCGCACTACTCGGCGACGGGGGACTTAAAAGCATCAAAATTCTTATTTCTTTCAACATGCACACTTTGAAATCTAAAAAGCCCACCTATAATCTTTTAAAAACTATTTTACACATTATTCAGCCCCTTTAATAGCCATGTGAATATGATTCTGACAAAATGGAGTGTTGTTGCCTTCTGCCAGTTTTTCTTCTATCATTTTTTTTATATCCTTATCTCAAATGACTTCATTCGAAACTCAAACTTTTTCGGCAAACATGTACATACGAATTAGTCTTAAGTAACTCCCATTTCCACAGGGAGACACAGTCTGGGTAGAGGAGTGGTGATGGGACTATGTTACTTGGAACCACATACGAAGCCTCTTGGTTCTGCTTGGCAGTGCTCAATTCATAACTCTCAACATAATACCATATTTTCCCGTTTTGTGAATACTGTATATCAGAGGCTGTAAATAACAATCAAATCAACAAAGTACATATCAATGTTACTATTTTCATTAATGACTTACTACATAAAAACGTAATTCCGGATAACTGTTATTCTGTTCAACTGGTGAATTTTAACTGGTGACAGTCCACACTGGAGCCGAAAAGTTACTGAACACCCAAATTTTTGTGGGTGCAGTCCAAAGGTGAAGGACGCATGGGTTACTCAAAACCGGTCGTTTATTAACGACGCTTGCCGGTCTACGCCCCGCTTTGTTAATAAACAGCTGAACGCTCACCTCCAGCGAATTTCTATGTGTCTTCTAAAATATACGGTTTCAAACTTTGCTTATACGAAAAGATGCAAATTTTGAATCATCTTTGATTTTTTGTGAGTTTTTAATTGGGTTTAAATGATGCCTCAGTTTTATGATGGAATATTGTGGCTACATAACAGGGAGAATAATCGCATAACACATTTATATGGGGTTTTCTTACAAATATAGGTGTAAACAGGCCTGTGTAATGAAAGGAAGGTAAAAAGATTTTTATGATAAAGAGCTATACACAAAGCATGACTACGGAATGCCATATTCACATTTATTAGGGTCTTACTGATATCAAGAATGAACTTCTGATCTCAATATTTATCTTTTGATGTAAAGACTTTTAGCTATCTATAATTATATCCTTTATGTCTATTTTTTATGCAATATCTTGTTTGAGATTTCCAAAAATATTAATTGAAACCATAAATGACTGAATGGCATCTAAAATTGATTTTAGAGATCAAAAAGTGATCAGTCGTTATAGCAAAAAATACATTGTTACATTATTCGTAAGTATTAATTTCTTAATGCTCATATTCATCAGTAAAATATCTTGTAGACGTAGAAGCCGTCACTATGGGTTTTTCAATGCGTTTAACATTTTTATCGCGATCTGTAATAGAAATTTTACGGGGTATTACAGCAAAGTAAATTTTGAACAGGTTCCCCCTGTTATTTTGTTTAAAATGCGTTGCTAACCAACTGACCAATCAGTGTCAGTGCAGTGCCAGTCATTTCATCGAACCGTACCTGACTTATCGGACACCACGATCCCAGTTGATGGGGTGGTAGGTGGGTATAATTCGACTGATGGTTTCAACGTGTACAAGATATTTTACTCATAAAAATGGGTATTAAAAAGCTAAATACTACAGTTTTAATTGCTAAAATATCGGCTTGTAGTATACGAAGCCAACACTATGGGAGGCTAGAACTGATGGAAATTGAACACTTATTGCATACAAACTGGTTGACACGCTGCTTACAAGACATTGTGTCGGAAAAGGCAGAAATAAAAGTAAGTGAATTCAATGCAGTCTTTTAATTCAGCGCGGTCTCAACAACGAGTGCACTACATGTATGACCTGATGGGATTTAACTGACAACTTCTTTTGTATCACCCCTCAGGTTCTTTTAGAATATCCTCATAGGCTAACAAATGACTTTCTTAATGTATATAGTTAGATACAGATGCTTTAGAAAACTCTGCTGCGATACTACTGTGAAAAAGATATAAGAAAACGACTCAGTAATGTGCTACGATAAGTACTTGATCGCTTAGCTCATGCGCGTAGTATCGAGATTTGACATAGCGACTCAAGGCTGGTATCACAATTTACTTAAATGTACCTAAGTCCTTGGTCGCAATGTGCGCCTTGCTTAAAAAGACGGCGATCGTTTTGTCACCACCAACCTCCCATTAACCGTTAACTGGACTGATTTAGTTTTGCATTACACCCGTATTTCTCCACGGCGCTTGTCCGACCCCAGCGTACGAGAAAAACACACTTCAAAGTAAGTAATTTGTCGGAAACAATAGAGTAATGGAAAAGTGAAGAATGGAGATATTTCAAAACCAGAGACAGATCCCAAGGAACCACTGGTCTGTCGGATAGGGGACGCTACAGTTGACAGGACCAGAGCAAATCCGACAATACATCACATGCAGACAAGCATAGCCAGAGGAACGCTTCAAGATAAACGTGAGCGATAAGCGGTATGTCATAATCGATTTAACCAAAACCTTTCTGACTTCAAAAAGATAAATAAAGAAATCTAACACTACCACCGCTGTGGCTGCCACAGGATCGATGCTTCTTTCAACACAACATGCCTCGAAAAGTCGCCAATATGACCAATAACCCCTCCTTAAAGGAAAATCTATGCGACATAGATTGAATTGAAATAACTGAGGTTTTGGGTGATAATAGTCCTAATGAGGTTGCCGCAAACTGCCATACTCCAGTGGAATTGGAAGACTCTTGACACACGGTTATCAACAAAGGAAACCAAGACAATTCTCTCAGGTCGGGAGCTACAAGCAACAAATGCTTTGATTTATCCTGCCAAATCTTCATGAGAACTTTCAACACTAGTAAAGACGGTGGACACGCAAACAACACCACTGGAGGCCAAAGGCAAACTAACGTATCTATTCCCAATTTTACGTCCGGACACAGAGAAATTTACTCTGGAAGACGGTGGTTGACACTGTTGGCGAAATATTGTGAAATATTTCATAATGACCTGAAACGTTTCAGCAATATCAATTGCTATTATTTACTCGCAATTCCAATTCGAGATTTATGTCAAAAGTTTCATTTTTATTTTTGCGACCAAGATGTTTACAATATGTCTGAATATATACATATACCAAAATAATACATCAAAGTTCACCTCTTTCTTTAAACGGAAAATATGCAAATGCCTCTCAAAAAATATTATTAATCGTATTTGCATGAAGAAAAGAGTTCCTAAACCTTTATAATCCCTTATCTGCTATGTATAGATTTCTTCATTATTGATGATGAATGGCAAGTGTCTTTGGAATACTGCTGTGATTGTCCAACTGAGCTGAAACGAGTAATGAAACAGAACAACCTTATTTTGTGATAAAAAGACTCATAGAATCAAAGAGTAGTAATGTAATCTGTTAAAGATAACAATATAGGGTTAATGCTCAAGACGTCAAAAACTTAAAAGGGCTGTCCATGTTTGCATACAAAACAGCTGAATACTGTTATAATTATCTGGTTAAATAGCTGAAGTGTTATTTGATAAGAAATTGTCGTAAAGTAGGGTTGTAACCGTTTTCCAAAATAATCAATGGGAATCGTGAAAAACGTAAACTTAGGGCTGTGACCATTATCCGAAATAATCGATACCAGTCGTCTGAAACATGAAGCTTGACTACTTAACCAAGTAATCGTGTGACAGCCTTTGAAGGAAATCGACATTGATTTATAAAGTTACTAGAACACTGTTTTCAGATAAAATAAATAATGAAAACTCTGAAGCCAATCAATCAAGAATAAAAGATAACTATTTATGTACAGGTTTTATTTTGTCTACCACATTCATATATACATAATAAGTTCCCTCCACCTGTTTACAAATACACACAACATATGACTCTACATTAACAATACGCATCTTATCAATTTTAATCAATCCATTAAACTGCATAAACAATAACAGTGGTTGTAGGTGATAAGGCTTCACTGTATGCTCTTTCTTTGATAATGTTTCAACATCATCGTCATGATTGGATGTCAAAGCAAATACATCCATTGTATAACCTCTTGGATACTCATCACGTGAAATGAATTTACCGTCATTACGTCTATACTTTGCAGTACCCTGAAACAAGCTGATATATGCACTATTGTATTCATTGACTGCATATTTAGGCTCAAAAGGAACTGACTTGTTCTCCTATATAAAAGCCTATAAAGCTCACTTTTTTATTATCAAAACTTTAAGCATTTTTGAAGACGGAACCATTGTATGCCTCTGAAGACATTAAAACTACGACAACCCTTTTAGAGACTTCTCCGGGAAACAAGTTATCCAGTGACCACGAAAGTAATCTTGTCGGTATCCTAAAAGCCTTAATGTTAGATTTAGTAAATGGATATAGTGCAGGCCCTGTTTTAAGAGCTTCGTTGTACCCACCAATGACATCAGAACTCACTTTAACACTACATATTTTAATGTAGCATCCACACTATCTACAATATAAGTATCCGAATGTGTAGACATTAAAGAAAACGAGTCACTGCTTCCAAATAACTTTACTTTAATTTCTACACCGTTTAACAACAGTCTATTCAAATCCATGGCAATACTCTCAGAGGTCCCTCGAATTCTACAGCATTACCATTCATAGTCCATGAGAAACGCTCAACCAGTCCAAAGTTAGCACCATCAGCAGCATCAACCGCATCCATAAATCCTGCAGTATCTTAGGATAAAAACAAGTGGTGTTGCTTAGTCACTGTCTCCCTTGTAACTGATAGGGTGGTAAAGGAAACACTATTTATCCACAAATATGTTTTCAAATTCTTTTTTGTGACTCTGCCCTATTTATAGCTTTTGTGAGTGATATATCATTCTGTATATCCTTTCTGTAATACACTTGAATTTTTATTGTGTGAGCAGCTTTTCTCTAACTGTATCAAATGCTCTAGGAGTTGCTTATACTTTTGAAAAAAAAACACTTTGCGCTCGTCTACATCTCGTTCTGCTTTATCTTCTGCTTGGCTTTGAGTAGGACCTGTTCCCTTGCATTCTTCAATTATCGACTGCCACTGAATATTGTTTTCACTTTTTGCTTCATTAATCCATGTGGAAAAGATTTCATTTTCCTTGTCTGGCTCAAAGCTTGTTATTTTGTCTCTGCAGCCGTGAAACACGTAATTTTGCATATGAAATGGGGAAGCGTATACTAGACCGCATTCCAAACAATGTCGGTTGAATAGGTTAGAACCTGAAAAATCTTTTTTAATAACACCTTTGTTATTTGTTGGTAATACATTGGTTTTTGACGAAATTTATCTGGTGTGTCTGGTTTCAAATCAACAAGTAAAAGTGCATACGGTTTTTCGGTTGCGTTCTTGCATTTTTGTATGAAATATTTGGGAGCTACCATGATATATGATATATGTGTCTAGCAAATATTTGTCTAGCAAGCATGCTATTTGGCATTGATCAAGAGGTGTCTTAAACAACACAAGATATTGGTTTTGTAAACTTAATATTCCGTTTTCACGTCCATGATGATAAAGATTTTGAAAAATTGTGAAAATGGACAAGTTGCGGTGATGACAGCCTTCTGTGTAGAACTCTGATATATCTTTATTTTTTTGTTAGTCCTTCATTAAATCATCAAACACGAAAACCCAGCAATATTGCTCATCAAAAAAGTCGTTGTTTAAGTCTAATGGTATTCCTTGTGCAAATTCAATTATCGGTATAGTCTCTTGCATTTCAGTATACATAGGCTGCCATCTCTTATGAAACCATAAGATTTTAGCCGGTAGTGGTGTAATCATATCTTTTGCATTTTGAAGCAAATTTTTAATCTATGTAGATTCACCCGACATAGCTGGCCAAGCAATCGACATGGTAAACGGATGCTTCAAATGCAAATGTTCTTGAGTTTGCGGCGGCGGCAGCGGCGGCGGCGACGTCATGTGCGACAATATGTTTTTAGGTTCTTATGTTTTTGTCTCCATAATGTTATGCTGTTCGCCCATGTGTCTTTTTAAATCATTCTGTCTTGTGTATGAGTTCCCACAAATTGTGCAATACACCATGTTACACCTTTGACTGTTCATACATAAATGAAGAATATCTTAAGCTACATGTTCTTTTTAACTTGTTGAACATATGACTCTTTGATTCAGCTATTGAATTTCTTAGGTCATCCTCTCCATTTCAAAAAAGTTCATTTACCCCAATACATTTTCGTCTTCTCGAAACTTTTTCGATTTTGAAAAGCTCATCAGGAGTTTTTAAGAATTTCTGGAGTTCCCCTTGGTTAAAGTTTCCATCTTGCATCTTCATAAGCTTGTAGGGAATGCCTCTACGTCGAAATCTGTTCTGTTGAATACTTCTCCAGTTAATTTTTACTGATAGACACGTTGAAATGGATACTTCAAATGAAAAATGCGAACCATATCTCCAGTTTTAAACTTGTAAGGTTTGGGGTTTTTATTGTAACACAACTTCTCTCCCCCTCCTTCTGTCTGTCTGTCTGTCTGTCTCTCTGTCTCTCTCTCTCTCTCTCTCTCTCTCTCTCTCTCTTTCTCTCTCTCTCTCTGTTTTTTGTGAATCGATGTACATATTTTTCCACACCTTTGACTCATTCTGCTCGGTTATTTGTCTCGTTTTGTGAAAAAACTGTACATTATGGTTTTTAATGTGCGTATCACACGTTCCGCGAAGTTTGCTTTTATTTCATTTTTTATGGTTTAGTGATTAATATTTTGCTGTTTTAAAAAGGCGTTCACCCATCTGTTTTTTAATTTAGATCCATTATCTGATCTTATTTGTTTAGGTCTACATTCTGTTTGAATGAATATATTTCTTAATCATGCACAACAGAAGCATGGGTTCGACATGCTTACACATTCTATCCACAAATGCTTTGAAAAACGTCAGTAACAAAGAGAAGATATGTTATTCCATCATTGTACTTGGATATATTGGTTCCATCAGCGAAATCCATATCCCAATGATCGTCAGTACACTGAGTGATAAGTTTATCTCGTTTAAATTTATATTTAACTGGTTGTTAAAGACCATACGCAGCTTGTTTTTGTACCAGTTTTTATCTTGTGATATTCAACTCGGAACCTTACGTCTTTCTTCAATATATCATGAGGCTTTTAGTTCCATTAAATACACCCTTGTGAGAGGGATCATAGTAAATTTTTTTAGTACACTTTTCAATCACTCATGTTTACTCTTGCTAGGCTTGAGAATAAATGACTTAACACTCATAGGTTTGTTTCTATTTATTATAAAACAGTAAAATGTACAAAAATACACCATAGCTATGCTTTGAATCTACATTTATACAATTCCATACTTATCTATACGTCACAGACTTTACATAAATGTTCAGGATAGCAATAGTGACAAGAAAATTCATGGCAATGACAACTTCAACCTCTTTCAACACCACACCAATCACAAATTAATCCTTCTTGATTTTCACAGAGCATGTTATGCAATAAAACTTCTTGCAGAAGGGTTCCATTTTATCCCAAGCATTATATGAGCTGGACAGATGACCGCCTTTCCTGGTTTATACACTGAGTTGTTATTATTACTATTCTTATAACACTTCAACTGCTCCAGTAATTGGGTGAAGTAATTTTCTTCAGCATTGTTGTACCCAGGAGAACATACAGCATAATTATCTTTCTCTTGATTTTCAATCTCACAAGGCTTTTCGGCAGTATTCAATTCGGGTAAATCTACTTGCTTCTTTTAAGGCCTCTCATTATAAGCGTTTCAACTGAATTCCCCCAAGAAACTTCCATTTACCATTTTTACCAAACTGCCATTGGCCAATATTTACAAGCCAGGTAGGAGATTTGACATTTACAGAGAAACGTTCACCTAATTTCAGTTTATAATAAACACATTTCTTGTTAATGACACCATGCAGCTGCTGATTTACTTTCATGAAGTGTTGTACCAGTTCCCCATACACCTGGAAATACTACGAGACGAGCCATTGGTAATTTTAAAATCAAGGTTAGGTGACACCAAAAGTCGTTAATTGCCAATTCCCAATGACACTGACTCCCTGAGCCCATCATATATTTATCACATGCCTTATCTAAAAACAAGGTTTGGCCAATTTTTAAACTTTATGCATGACGTTTTTGCGAGAAAATTAAATGGATTTATCCGGTCTATGTCTTTTTTTCTCCTCTTTCTTTCTTTCTTTCTTTCTTTATTTCTTTCTTTCTTTCTTTCTTTCTTTTCTCACTCAATTTTGTATGTTTTCGTACGCAAGCGTTACACATACGATCTGATTGAGCAGAAAATTTTTCACGCATCGGGCAGTATGCACAATCTCTTCTCTGTTTACCACACTTTTCGCAAAAGGTTTAGAAGGAACAAGTTTTTTACAACGTCCACAAAAGTTACATTTACGTTTTCCACAAAATTTTCAGTCTCCACCATGATTTCCACACGATGCACAAAATGATTTGGTAGGAATGAGCACGTCTACTTTAAAACAGTACGTACATGTTGTTTTTTCTAAATTTCCTCGATAGCTCAGATTCTTGAGCAAAGATTCACGTGGCACATGTCTTCAGGTTTTTTATTGTATTTGCATCAGGTATCACCCGTTCTACAATGTACGTAGAATTGGTCATTATGAAATGCTCTTTTCTCATTTTCATTATTTGGTAAAACACAAGCCTTTTAAAAATATATATAAACTACATTACAAGTAACAAAAGAAACTTTCTTTTTTACTGTTTTGCTTATCCACTGAAGAGCGCTTAGTACCGCTTTTCTCCATTTTCCTCCAAAGGAAAATGTATATTGTACAAAATCTGTTGTCAGAATGACGATGTAAAGACCAAAACACCAAGTCTTAAGCTCGTCAAGTCACGTGATCATTTGACGTGAGTATTTTCTAACCTGATTGGTTTAATATTACGTCAATAAAGACACAAAAAAATAACCTATTTACCCAATTGCAGCTGATTTTGCAATGCCCCGGCAGTCATTATGAAATTTACCGTGCCGCTTGGGTATGCTTCCATTTCATTGGATGTTACATAGATGGCGTGGATATACTCTATTCTGGTTGGTTTACTGCAATCATCAAAACAGCTTGGTGACCTTGAACGCGCTCAGACATGATTGCACAATTTTCCCGGTAAATTTTAAAATTTAACTTTCATTTTGTTACGGTTGCATCATTCAACAATTCCCAAACATTATTTAAAATCGATGACATCATCAGTGACGTCATCAAAATTGGCCAATCAGGACAGGTGGCGTGGAACGCCTATTTTCTATACTACTGTGAACACAAACTGTGCTGTCGACAAACCGAATGATATAGTAAGAAGCCAGTAGTTTTTTTCCCCTAGCCTGAAGGACAGGATGTATCGTGTATCAGAATGTGCAGTTCACTAGCCCGATTTACATCTTTTACCATGATTTGCCAAAGAAAAAAAGAAAAAAAAAGGCAACTCATACAACCTCCTGTGAACTCGATCCGCTACACACTACAGATGCCCAAACCTGTGTGGACGTTCTTTCGCAGGTCCTAACAGCAATTTTTCTTAATCGATTCCAACTGGAGAGTTTCTTCATTCTTTAAAGATGCTCAGTACTATCCCTTTGTTGAAAGAAGAAAATGTGGACATCATTTTACAAATTATAGACCTGTAAGTAATTTCCCAAAATTATAGTGAGAATAGCAAAACCTGACTATTATACCGATTACTTCGGTGTTTTCACATTTCCTATAAACATTCATGAAATAATTTCTAGTTCTGCTACACGAGTAGCTAAAATAATTTGGCTCGATAAAGGATTCTGATACACGCAGCTCATAAGTGAATTATGAAAAAAGACTGGATGAGCATGAAAAGTGGAAATTTTAAAGGAACCAATGAGAAAGTATTTAAGAAAAAGATGTGCGAAACATGTGCTGCTGTTTACCAACAACGTCGTGTACATGACACTTCCTGTGTAGCCTTCAACTTCCTCTCCAGCCATCAACCATTTTGGATTAAAATCTGAGATTGATATGGTTTATAATCTAAAAATATCTAATATATGACATATATAATATATAAAATAATATATATAAACTGATATTTAAGTATATTTATATATAAGTGTTAATTATATAAAAGTTTTTGTTTACAAATAAGGATCGTATTAAGGGTAAGATTATAAAAGTGCAAATACATGTTCACATGCCATTGATAGGTGCCGACAATAATGCCAACAATAATGCCGACACACTGCACAATAATGCCGACACAATGCACTTTCTTTCTTTTTTTAGTTTTTATTTTGCCGTGTACACCGCTGTTAATCATGAAACATTTGGTGGCTAAGCAGTTGCCACGGTGTCGTTTCGAGGTAGCTCCGAGTAAGCTATGACTTGTATACATAACATCGTATATCTCTCCAGCCATCAACCATTTTGGATTAAAATTTGAGACTGATATGGTTTATAAATCAGACGATAATGCCAACAATAATGCCGACACACTGCACAATAATGCCGACACAATGCACTTTCTTTTTTTAGTTTTCATTTTGCCGTGTACACGGCTGTTAATCATGAAACATTTGGTGGCTAAGCAGTTGCCACGGTGTCGTTTCGAGGTAGCTCCGAGTCAGCTATGACTTGTATACATAACATCGTATATATCTCTGTCAGAAACTTTGTAGAGTACCGTTTCTTGGAGCTAGCTTCGAGGGAAACGACATCGGCGATTACTAGTTACGTCGTTTAACGATCACTAATTATTTTGAATGGCTAACGAATGAGAAAATCACATTTTGGACGTTCCCAGTAAAATGGCGCAATGTGAGACTGATATGGTTTATAAAATATAAAAATATCTAATATATGACATATCATAATATATAAAATAATATATATACACTGATATTTAAGGATATTTATATATAATTCTTATTTATATGAAGGTTGTTTGTGTATATACTTTACAAATAAGGAGTTAAGGGTGGGTCTAGGACAGAACCCCCCGGGACCAAACCCCCCGGGACCGAACCCCCCCCCGACTAAACCCCCCGGGACCGAACCCCCCGCGCGCATAACCCCCCGTGCCAAAACCCCCCGGTCGGACCAAACCCCCCCTCTCAAAAAGCCAATATAATATGTCAAATTTAAACACACGTTTATTGAATCATGATTTTATAACTTGAGATGTAGTTCATTTGTACAACATTTTGCAAAAGCTGTTTTACTACGATGACTACCACTGACTAATGTCATCAGTCACTCTTGGTTTAAAAATGAATAATGTGAGCTATTCCTCTGAAAAAAAAAACCAAGATGTTTCTGTTGCGAAAGTCACGAACAATGTGCGCTATCCTATTTCCTGTTTGGACACTTTGTTGTCGTCGTGGTTCTGGAAGGTGACTTCCTATAGTTTGGTTTATGGTGACATTGTTTAGGCTCTGTTCTCGTCGAAGAATGTAATGTTTCACAAGCAATGGTCAAACGTTGGAGCACTTCTCTGGTTACGTCGCACCCGACCGATGTAGGTATCCTCAAAATATTCCGCAATCGGGGTTATTTCATCGGGCAGTTCCTCTTGGAGCTCCTCCAAAGCGGGGGGTTTGGTCCTCTCCATATGGGGGGGTTTTGGCATGGGGGGTTATGCACTCGGGGGGTTCGGTCCCGGGGGTTTGGTCGGGGGGGTTCGGACCCGGGGGGTTTGGTCCCGGGGGGTTCTGTCCGGAACCCGTTAATGGTAATATTATAAACGTGTAAATATATACCTGTTCCCATGGCATAGGTGCCGACAATAATGGGGACACACTGCGATAGTTGCGACAAAGCAATTTTTTTTTTGCCGTGTATAGCGCTGTTACTCGTCAAACATTTGGCGTCTAAGCAGTTGCCACGGCGTCGTTTCGAGGTAGCTCCGAGTCAGCTATGAATTGTATATATAACATCGTACATATTTCTGCCAGAAACTTTGTAGAGTACCGCTTCTTGGAGCTAGCTTCGGGGGAGATAACTGGAAACGACGTCGTTTAGCAATCACTAGTATGCTGGTTTCGAATAAAATAAACGGGTAAAAAATGAAAGAAACACTAGAGAAATTTCGTCTAAATGTCAAATTTCCCTTGCACATGAAATCAGTGGAGTTTTTAAAAACGCGTATGCAATTTTAAAAATGTATTAAAGGTTTTAATAAATATTTTCAAGTTTCAATTTTCTTTATGTTATAAATAAGCTGTTTTTGTGATATTTCGTCTATATTTTTGTTATATTTCTTTCATTTTTCTACTCGGTTCGCTCTCAGTGGAAATTTGTTTTGACCTCCCCCGCCATGGTCAAAGTCGAAAATGGAAGTTGAACATTATCTCGAAAACGGTTAGAGCGATTTTGAGCCTATTTTCGACCCTTTGGGCCTAAAAGACGTTATATAAGAGGTACCTCGATGACCTTGACCTCCTCCGTCATGGTCAAGGTCAAAAACCGGAAGTAGACCATTATCTCGAAAACGGTTAGAGATAGAGCGATTTTGAGTTTATTTTCGACCCTTTGGGCCCAAAAGACGTTATATAAGAGGTACCTCGGTGACCTTGACCTCCTCCGTCAAGGTCAATGTCAAAAACCAGAAGTTGACCATTATCTCGAAAACGGTTAGAGATAGAGCGATTTTGAGCTTATTTTCGACCCTTTATGCCTAAAAGACGTTATATAAGAGGTACTGTGTTGACCTTGACCTCCGTCATGATGAAGGTCAAAAACCGGAAGTTGGCCATCTTCTCGAAAACGGTTAGAGATAGAGCGATTTTCGTCTTGACCTCCGTCATGGTCAAGGTCAAAAACCGGAAGCTGAACATTATCTCGAAAACATTTAGAGATAGAGCGGTTTTGAGCTTATTTTCGACTCTTTGGGCCTAAGAGAGGTTATATAAGAGGTAACTCTGTGACATTGACCTCCTCCGTCATGGTCAAGGTCGAAAATGGAAATTGACCATTATCTCGATAACAGTTAGAGATAGAGCGTTTTTGACCTTGACCTCCTCCGTCATGGTAAATGTCGAAAACCCGAAGGTGACCATTATGACGAAAATGGTTGGAGATATAGCAATTTTCAGCTTAATTTTGACCCTTTCTGCGTAAAAGACCCTGCATAAGAGGTACCTTGGTGACCTTGACCTCCGTCATGGTCAAGATAAAAACCCGAAAGTCGGCCGTCTTCTCGAATACGGTTAGAGATAGAGCGATTTCGAGCTTATTTTGACCCTTTGGGCCTAAAAGACGTTAGAAAGAGATATCTCGGTGACCTTGACTCCTCTGTCATGGTCAAGGTCAAAACCGGAAGTTGACCATTATCTCGAAAACGATTAGAGATAGAGTGATTTTAAGCTTATTGTCGACCCTATGGGTCTAAAAGACCTTATAAGAGGTACCTTGGTGACCTTGACCTCCTCTGTCATGGTCAAGGTCAAAAACAGGAAGTTGTCCATTATCTCGAAAAGAATTGGAGATAGAGCGATTTTGAGGCTATTTTCGAACCGTTGTGCCTGAAAGACCTTATATAAGATTTATCTCGGTGATCTTGACCTCCTGTGTTATGGTCAAGGTCGAAAACCGGAAGTTGACCATTATCTTGAAAACGGTCAGAGATAGAGTGATTTTGAGCTTATTTTCGACCCTTTGGGCGTAAAAGACGTTATATAAATTGTACCTCGGTGATCTTGACCTCCTCCGTCATGGTTCAGGTCAAAAACTCTCGAAAACGGTTAGAAAACTGAATATGATTATTTGTACCCAAAAGAGATAACATTATATTCACTTGTATATCCTCGTTCAAGATAATAATTCGGAAGCTGATAATTTTGTCGAAACACTGGAAAATGGGAACAGGAAAACTCCCCCCTGGAATACTCCCCCCGGAATACTCCCCCCCGACTATTCCCCCCCTGGAAAACTCCCCCCGTAGGAATATTCCCCCCGAGGAATACTCCCCCGGCCCATACTTTATATTGCCATTGCTATTTTTTCATGCCATTGTTTCATGCAAAAAATGTTGAAACAGTTTTTCAAAAGTACTTTTGAACAGCCAAAGATTGCAATAGGGTCTTCTGATGTGCAATCTATCAATGGAATCCGAATTACAATTATTGACTTAGGATTTATTAGCGGTTGCAGACGGGACGAAGGATGATTTACTGTCAATCAACTTTCAGTTGCAATTATTATTTGGGGATTTATTGGCGGTTGCAATCGTGGGTGACTGCAATTAATAAAGCCAGAGTAGGGCTTAAGTAGTGAATTCTTCCGGAGTCACTGGTATTATTAAGAGGAAAACTGGTGGCTTCTTCCCGATTCCAATCTCGAATCTCGAATGCCTGGGACTTAGTGTTATGACTTAGTGTAATGACTTAGTGTAATGATTAGTAATTCTGACATTTTCAAAAATGGGACACATCAGTTTAGAAGCAAGTTTTAAATGGTAATTGCACACCGTTTGTAAGTGTAATGTGAAAAGTGAAGGTACATCAAAATTATAAAAAAATATTTCGGTCGTCATTTTATTGTTTAATGGCATGAATAAATGTACTTTTGAAAAAGTGTTTCCACATTTGTTGCATGAAGAAATGGCGATGTAAAGTATGGGGGGGGGGAGTATTCCTCGGGGGGAATATTCCTACGGGGGGAGTTTTCCAGGGGGGAATAGTCGGGGGGGAGTATTCCGGGGGGAGTATTCCAGGGGGGAGTTTTCCTAGACCCAGGTTAGTTTTGCATATCTTAATGCAATTAAACTTTTCCTCAAAAAGACCACTTGAGCTAATCTGAGTTGTTTTAAGGATAATACTCAAATTAAACTAGACAGAACTTTGCTTCACGTAGCGAAATGGCACCCACTTGCAATGCTGCAATCTATATGGTCAAAGACATATTTTCTAGGGGTCAAGTGGTCTTTTTGAGGAAAAGTTTAATTGCATTAAGATATGCAAAACTAACCTGAGTTGTTTCAAGCGGTCTTTTCCGAAAACGGCTAATTTGAGTGAACATGTGGGTTTTAAGTGCAAAAATATTTTATTATGTCTAATCGACCAAGGGGTGACATATAGTTTTTGTACGTTCTGTGTGTGTGTACGTGTGTGTGTGTGTGTGTGTGTGTGTGTGTGTGTGTGTGAGTCTGTTGTGAACAAAGTGTTGTGTGCAAGATATCTCGAGAACGAAACGTCGGATCGACTTCAAACTTGATCAAATTATTTCTTGGTAAGGTCGAACGGTTTTGTCAACTTTTGACGCATGTCACGTGATCAGGGCAAGCGTATGACGTCATTTCGTAAAAATCTCGTGTGCGAAATTTCTCAGCTGCTGAACATCGGAGAAAGTTGAAACTTTCATGGGATTGTTGCTTGGTTGGTCCGAAAGACCTTGTATATTTTTTTCGCGAGTAGAACGAACAAATGCGGCGTATGACGTCATCACGTAAAATATGTATATATTATAAACAAGGTCTTGTGTGCAAAATATCTCGATAACGGAAAGTCCTATCGACTTCAAATTTTACATAAATATTCTTTGGGTCAGTCGAACGGTTTTTACGCATGTCACGTGATTAGGGCAGGTGCATGACGTCATTACGTAAAAATCTTATGTGCCAAATTTCTCAGCTGCTGAACATCGGAGAAAGTTAAAACTTGGTAGGATTGTTGCTTGGTTGATCCGAAAGACTCTATAGAATTTTTTTGCGAGTAGAACGAACGAATGCGGCGTATGACGTCATCACGTAAAATATGTTTTATTTTATAAACATGGTCTTGTGTGCAAAATATATCGATAACGGAAAGACCTATCGACTTCAAATTTTATATGAATATTCCTTGGTTCAGTCAGACGACTGTTTCAACTTTTGACAGGTAAAAAGTTATTTGTTCTTAAGCAAAATATCTCGACATCGGAAAGTCGGATTGACTTTAAATTTGGTGTGGTTATTCCTCGGATAGGTCACACGGTTTTATTAAACATTGTTGAACTCGTGTAGAAAATCAAGAAAGGTGCATAACGTCAACAGCCCCCCCCCCCACACCAACTTCCCCATTTTTGGCTGCTTTGTTATCTATGCATGGGTGTTAACTGCGCTGGGGATTTCGGAAGATTTTCCCGAATATTCTCTAGTGTTCCTGCATTCTTTAGAAAGCTCCAAAACAGTAACAGCATTATTGTCGGTCCATTGCTATTTGTTATCTCCTGAAATTGAGCTTTTTGTGCATTTCTCATCTGTGGTTGTTACGTAACATGCCACTCAGTCAGGGGTCAGTGTCAGTTGCGGTGCCTGATGCAGTCGTTTTCTACGATGTCATGGAAAGCTATTGTCGTATTATAGCTCTAAGCAGCTCTAGTTATTGATTTTTTTTCGCCGCATACTTGATTAGGTTGCCAATATGTGCTATATATAGGAACCATGCTGTATCGATTAGCATTGTGGACAGAAGCATTTTTCGCTATTAAATTGGGTCGTCTGATATCTTGTGTTATGAGGAGCAGCTCACCATTTTGCCTACGAAATGTCCCCCCCTTCTCCCACCGAGATCCGCAGTTATGAAGAATGCCTTCCTAGTGCTATTTGGCCGATGGGAATGTGCCAAGACAAGGTAGTCTATCATGGCTATAGCTACACTTAGGGTACAGACTGTTACCGTTGCCTTGGGTAAAAGGGTTAGAGTTGTGTTTATAGTCGGACCTACAGTAAATAGCTGGGGGGCGGGGGGGGGGGGGGCGTGTGGAGTATGATGGTTAGCAAAAAAAAAATCCCGACCACCTTCAAGACCTGGATAAAAAGATTTAGGTAAGGACCGTTTGTCGTGACCCCTTCCACATTCAGGTAAAAAGACGTACGGTAAAACCTGCCTGTCTTGACCAACTTCAGGACCCAGATAAAAATTTAACATACAGTAAAACTGCTATAGTGACCAATTTCAGATCTGGATAAGAGGGGCCTACAGTAAAACCCGTTTTAGCGACAGGGTTGGCATGTTTCTTCCATGGAGGGAAAAAAACCATGGTTTTTTCCGGGTTTTTTCCCATAGGGAAGAAATACTTTCTTCCCTCCAATTTCAGGGAAGAAATGGAAGGAACCTTTAACGGTGTAATATTTGGAATTTCTTTTAAATAATTTGCTTAAGCTGCACTCGGAGTAATTCTTAAATAGGTACGAATTCACATATCAAACTTGTATGTAATAAATAGGATTAATGGGGATTGGATAAAGAGTATTGGGTGCCATAACCTCCGCTTTTTATGTACTCGGGAAACATATGCAATTTTGCGTGCCGCGATTTGGAAAGGGACGCGAATCCACATGTAAAAAAAAACAAAGGGAACACGAATCTACACATAAACTGACCAATGATAATTATAGAAATTTAGACTTGTGTTTCAATGTGTGATGGAAGGGTCTAGGACAGAACCCCCCGGGACCGAACCCCCCCCCCCCGACCGAACCCCCCGGGACCGAACCCCCCGCGCGCATAACCCCACGTGCCAAAACCCCCCGATCGGACCAAACCCCCCTCTCAAAAAGCCAATATAATATGTCAAATTTAAACACACGTTTATTGAATCATGATTTTATAACTTGAGATGTAGTTCATTTGTACATTTTGCAAAAGCTGTTTTACTACGATGACTACAACTGACTAATGTCAACAGTCACTGTTGGTTTAAAACTGAATATTGTGAGCTATTCCTCTGAAAAAAACCCCAAGATGTTTCTGTTGCGAAAGTCACGAACAATGTGCGCTATCTTATTTCCTGTTTGGACACTTTGCTGTCGTCGTGGTTCTGGAAGGTGACCTCCTATAATTTGGTTTATGGTGACATTGTTTAGGCTCTGTTCTCGTCGAAGAATATCCAGGAACCGCCATAGATTGGGGTGTTGAGCGGCAACGGCAGCTTGCATTTTGCGGTGCCACCCTTCAATAGTGTTGTTGGTCCTCGGTAGTTCCTCTTCAGTCCGATTGCTCATGTTCCACAAGCAATGGTCAAACTTTGGAGCAATTCTCTGGTTACGTCGCACCCTACCGATGTAGGTATCCATAAAATATTCCGCAATCGGAGCTATTTCATAGGACAGTTCCTCTTGGAGCTCCTCTAAAGCGGGGGGGGGGGTTGGTCCTCTCCATATGGGGGGGTTTTGGCATGGGGGGTTATGCGCGCGGGGGGTTCGGTCCCGGGGGGTTTGGTCGGGGGGGTTCGGTCCCGGGGGGTTTGGTCCCGGGGGGTTCTGTCCGGAACCCGTGTTGGAAAGCTGGGTACGCTGTAATAGCCTGAGTACTTTTGGTGAAGTGTTTAAACTTTGACTTTGTGTATGAGAAATTAGTGTATCATTTTGTTTGCTCTTAATGTGCCAGTGAAAACCTAAGACAAAGGCTGTGTTTACCTTAAATGGGGGGATTAAGTATTAAGATTAAAAGGCTGTTGCGGCAGCGTATTTGCAAAGCACATGATAAAAGATCATTATTTCTCCACTATATTTTGATGCTACCATGTATATTTTTCGTTTCTTTTTTTTTTTGTTTTTGTTTTTTTTTTGTTTGAAATGTACATTAGAATACACTAAATATTGGTTGGTAAAATCAATAAATAGATCGTATGTTGCATTGATGTTTTCTTGACAAAGTAGGTTTCTTCCCATTTTCTTCCCAGTTTCTTCCTTTTCTTCCCGGAAGAAAGGTATTTCTTCCCGCTTCTTCCCAGTTTCTTCCCTATTTCTTCCCAGGGAAGAAATACCTTTCTTCCCGGAAGAAAACCAACCCTGTTTAGCGACCATCTTTCCGACTCCGATGACAAAAGATGCTCATAAATATCTGTTTTAGTGACCGCCATCTGTTTGGTTTATTTTAAGATTTTAACAATGAATGAAGGTTATGTTTGCAGAAATGAATATTTTGTTTCAGTTTTGGGGGCGGGGGGGAGGGGGGTCATTGGTTTAGTCGGGGAGACATTTGTTTTTGTTCACAGAAACAAGAAACTTAAGTAGGTATCGATTGAAAGTGTGTAATATAAGCCTGCACTCTTATGTTTTGTGTGCACTGGCCGCTCTAGTTTATAACCTAACAAGCGAATTTAAGTTGGCTCTAATCGTTCTTTTTAGCCCCCAAAGGATGCCCCGGAAGGGGGCTCATGGATTGGGCTCTGCTTGACCGTCCGTTACTAGGCATTCCTTTTAGTCGTGTATGCTATGTGATCCGAGATTTCAAAGGACCCACCCCCATGGTCGGAGCTCGTTGCGCGCTCAGTTTTGGCGTTTCCTAAAAAATTGTATTCTGGGGGAATTTTTTATGTAATTTTTTATTTTGCTTGTCAAGTTTGTAAGGCTACCACAGTAGTCAAATTATCTTTAAAAATATGACATGGCTGAACTAATCTAGTAGTAGTTTGAAATTAGAACATAAAGTGCGTCTTGAAAAGAATGCTGCCCCCGTGCTCCATCAATCCATTGTTTCACAGATGTTAAAACTCAAGTTAGCGCACATAGTCTTTTTACGGAATAGTTAAATCTGAATGCATCATTTTCGAAATAATTGAGTAAGATGCTCAAAAACAACTGAAAATAGTTCAAGTAGTCTTTTTTCCAGAATAGTTAAGTCTGAATAAGAAATGCAGAAATAAGAGGTGTTTCGAGTGATCTTTTTGCGGAATTGGCTAATTTGAGCGAATTTGTGGTTTGTACTGAGTGCTTTGTATGGGATTCAAGCACGCGTGGAAGGCGTGTGAACGAACCGAGCAGTGGTAAATTCACTGGCCTTTGCATAAGTTGTTTCGAGTGTTACCTGTCCCACCTACTGTTTCCTCTGTAGGTCAGAGTCAGCCCTCCTTCCCTCGAAAGACAGTATCCAGACAGAAGGGCCTTGGACAAAAGGGCCTTTCCCAAAAAGGCCTTTCCCAAAACGGCCCTAAATGAAAAGTTGGACGAAAGGGCCTTAAGAATTTTTTCAAGGATTTTGAGTTTTAAGTATTTTATAAAATATGTAATAAAATAACAAGTAAAAACCAAACTTTATTGTGTTTTACTGATAACTGCCTTGATGTTTTGTTTCATTTACTCCCTATCACTCTCTCGTGATTTCCGAAGCACTGTGCCACAGGATAATCCCTGTTTGTACCAATCACTGCCTTGATGTTTTACTCATTGCAAAGACTCTTTCAATTACTTCCCATCACTGTCTTTAGATGCCAGATTTCGGAGTCATTGTGCCACAAAAGACAATCTCTGTCCTTTGTTTCGTTTCTTTGCACTGCGCTTTTTAAACACACGACACTAATCAGGATATGTTGGAGTGTCAGTGTCAGTGTATCTTGCCGATATATAACGAGTTCTGAATTTGAGGTCTTTACTTGAACTGTGACCATTTTTTTAAATCAATAAATTTTGTTTTTGGAGTTATTTTATTACATTAAAAAATAAAAATAATTTTGAGAACCATATCCAACAAAAAATTTTCCAAGGCCCTTTTGTCCAACTTTTCATTTAGGGCCGTTTTGGGAAAGGCCCTTTTGGAAAAGGCCGTTTTGGGAAAGGCCCTTATGTTCAAGGCCCTTTTGTCTAGGGCCCTTCTGTCCCGGATTCTCGAAAGACATACCCTCGAAAAACCAAACACTACACGGCTTATAAGACGTATTCAAACAATGTTGTTTCCAATATGTTATTCAAGATATAATTCATTGAAGGAAGTACTTCTGCGTTTTAATTTTTGTCAGGTGTTTTAACATTTCGCTAGCAAAAGAAGGTTCTAGTTAGTGTATGTATTCGTCTCAAATTTTATTTTTTGTTAATAAGGCAGAAGAATGCGTTTCCGTGAAGTGGGGCAGCGAGTACTACAAGGCAAAGGTTCTGCATCAGCGGCCAGGAGCATTTCATGTGCATTATATAGGGTGGAACAAAAGGTATTTAATAAAACACATCAATAAATATTTGTTTAGCAAGCACCCTCTTGTTCACTAGAAGGTGGGGGCATATAGTGTTTGCATTGTCCGTCACTCGGACAGTCGGTTGAAGTTCGTAATACTACATATGCAATTTTTTGTTATCTGCTCGTAATCCTCCCATTCTCTTTTTAGTGCAATGTTCAAAAAATGTATTTATCCCCCGTGTAACGGAGGGATATAGGTATGAACTTTTCCGTCTGTCCGTCCGTCTGTCTGTCCGCATTTTTTTGTTCGTGCGATATCTTTGTTCTTATTTATTGGTTGCAAACCAAATCTTAGAGGAAGAAAATATCGTGAAGTTGTTAAACAACAGGCTATTTTTTCGACGTTTTTACGTTTTTGGACATTTTTGGGTTTTTAACCGAGCCCACTTTGTCGGACTGGGTTAGTCGTATCACTATAGGAGGCTCGAATGTATGTGCGTATCTTAAACTTTTTCTTTAAAATGCTACTCCTAATACAGTTTTGCTCCAATCGTTTTGATATTACGAAGGAATGTTCCCTGGGTTGTCCCCCACCTGGCTATTACTTTTTTTATTCCCGACAGGGTAATATATGCGGTCGACCGCGTGTCGGTCTTTTCGGTTGGTCTGTCCGTCTGTTATCAAGAGTATGTTAACAGATAATTTAAAAACTGCTACAAGGATTTTAATGACACTTGGTATGAAGCTTCTATGGGCGCAAATACAGATCGGTATTGTAAATGGGCCCGGTTCGTCGAAGGAAAATGGGTCTGAACTTTCAGCTCTTGATTTACTATTGATGGCTGTGTTTAAATGTGTTTAACTTGTTTGACGATTGACGAAAAACTGACAAAATGGCGGCACTTTTTGTTCCCGTTTTTGACCCATTTTTAAAATGCTACTCCTCCTACAGTTTTACTCCAATCGTTTAGATGTTTGTGGTTCGTAAAAAAACTGCCAAAATCGCGGAACTTTGAAGTTTCGCAAAATCTGAAATAAATTGTAATAAATAACTGAATTGTGAAACCTTCATTTCTATCAGTCTTTCTCAAATAGTTATAAAATTTTAATGAAAAGTTTCTTAGGTGCTTCCACCTAGACTCAGCTTTTTTTTCGTAAATGACAAATAAGCCAAAATGGTGGAATTTTAAAAAAAATGTAAAATTGTGTAAATGTCGGTAAAAATCTGCGTTTTTGTTTTTGAAAGTCACAATACATTTAAAATGGGCGAGCATTTTGTATATGTAATTTTTATCAATGCAATTTATTTAAACAAAGTAATTTGCTTCATGTAAACTGAAAAATTAAAAAAGAACATTATCGAGTTTTAAAACATCACTTAAAAACTATTTTTAACTGTTATGTAGGTATGACGAGTGGGTGTCAGAGAGTATGTTGAAGCACCGCATAGATAACTCGCCAGGTATTGTAGCTTTAAGTATTCAAGGTATTTTTGTTCTGCTTCCTGCTTACAGGAAGCATTGATTTTGCCCAGGAAGCATTGCTTTTAGCATGAATGCGTCCGCTTGGACGCATCATTTTTTATATGTTGGCCAGGGTTCGCGCTGGGTTCTCAGAAAAGTGAGTCAAAAAAGGAAAGTGTGACCCAGTTTGGTCCAGAAAGACTCGATGGGTTCCGAAAAAGTGAGTCATTTCGTAAAAAATGCCCCAAAAGTGGACAAAAACCCCGCCAACGCGAACCCTGGTTGCGTCCAATTATAAAATTATGCAATCAATATTCGATAAGCATATCAGTATTTTTGGTGAAATATTTACTTGTCGCATTACAAAGGTCGAATTGAAATTTTTGTATAGTGTTTGAATTTAACTGTAGCCTATCTTAATATTGTAAATACCGTTATTCCCACAAAATAGGGCAATTAGCATCACTCACTCAAAATAACCATCCAAAAAGAAAATGTTTCGTTGACCGGATTATAAAGTGCACTCTGGTCGAAATTAAACTATGAAAGTCTTGATCATTTAGTACATTGGACGGATATAAACTCTCAGTTAGATCAACTGAGATACTCCTGCATTTATGTTTGTGAAGGACGAAGAGAAAAATGATAAATAAAGCACTAAAATTAGTGTTTTTATATTGTAAGTACGGCTTCTTGAAAATTTTCTCAAAAGTGCCAGGACCATAATTAACCCTACGGGACTACAAGCCGCATAAGGGATTTTCTATCTAAAATCAAATTATAAAACTTAGTTATAGTCCGAGAATTACTGTACACGTGAACTTTGCTACCGGACACATTGATTGCGTCATGGACGCACTGAAATTCTCGTGGAAGCAATGCTTCGATCGTCACTGCGTCCACGGCAGTATTGGTTAACAGAGCAAGAAAAATCCCTGCTAAGTATATGTCATGTATTGTGTCTCCCCGACTAAAGGGAACATATTGTTTTTGCCTCAACAGTGTGTGTCTATGTCCATGCGAAATCAACTTTGTGCGCGCTCTGGCTCCGTAGCAGAGTGCGGGAAATTGAACTGAAATTTAGTATACTATAATTTATAGCCCTCAACTGAATTCTGTCAACCATTGACGTGCGACACTGTACTGATGACGTCACTGGTGACGTCAGAATATCCAATGACATTTTGCACTGTATCTCCGGAGCGGTTTCGAAATGCAGTGTTGCCACATCGTCCTTTTTTAAAAGGATTATCCTTTTTTTTTTAAAAAAAAAGCCCGATTTTATCCTTTTTTTATCCTTAAATACTTTTTGATACTTTTTAAAAATTTTCATCCTTTTTTTTCGCTTTTCATTTTTTTATTTTGATACTTTTTCAGTTTTTTTTTTTCGTTCAAAATACTATTTTTTCCTAATTAGATATATGTTTTTTTCTGCTAGAATTTTTTCTCACTCTAGTCATAATCCTTCATTAAGCCATAATATTAACCGCTCTTACACTGTATGTGTATGTAATTTCCAACTTTTTTGCAGCGCCTATTCTTGAAATCAATACATGTGTAGAATAGGGGTATTTTTTCATGGAACTGAAACGTATTCTTCGTAAACGTAATCAATATCTTACCACACTGTAAAATATCCAGTATTCTAAATGATGTTAAGTAGTTTTTATTTCTTGAATCAGGGTTCGCGCAGGGTTCTCAGGAAAGCGAGTCAAAAAAGGAAAGTGTGACTCAGTTGGGTGCAGAAAGACTCGGTGAGTTCCGAAAAAGTGAGTCATTTCGTGAAAAAAATGCCCTAAAAAGTGGACAAACACCCCGCCAACGCGAACCCTGTTGAATGATTTTCAATAACTTCAATCTATAATTTTGAGTTGCATGTCCCTAGGGACCATCGATAAAGTACGTGCGCACCTTTTTTAGACCACTCGACAATGTTCGGGCTGGTCTTATCACATAAGTAGAGGGTATCCGTCGTCTGTATGTACGTGTGTGAACTTTTACTTAAAATGCTTCTTCTCCCTCAGTTTTGATCGGATTCCTCTCAAATTTTATGCGAATGTTCTCTAGGTAGGCCTCTATTTGAAAAAGTTTTTTTGTGATCCGCCAAAAATTGGCTAAATAAGGGTGGGGGGCATTTAAAATTTTTCGTTTGCCAGTTTTCAAAATGCTTCTCTCACAATTTTAATCAGATTTTCTTCAAAGTGTGTACGAATATTCTCTAGGTAGGCCTCTTTTGAAAAATTACTCATTTTGGCGATCCGCTAAAAATTGGCTAAATGGAGGCATTTAAAAAATTCAGTAGCCAATTTTCAAGACTTTCTTTTTCTACAATTTGACCGGATTCCTTTATAAATTTGTGCGAATTTTCATCAACCGTTTGTAACAATATGACAACCACTGTTTGGCGACTAAGCAAGTCTATTGACAGGTGATTTACTAGATCTCGGCTGGTTTCAGAAAAATATGAATTATCCTTTTTTTCATACTTTTTTCCCCAAATTTATCCTTTTTTTATCTTTTTTTCTTGATGACTCCGTGGTATCACTGGAAATGGTTTCAAACCTGATAGTGTTATTTAGCTATAATGTCCGATGGTTTTGAGAGATTTTTGGCCCAATATTGATGAAGTCACGAAGTTTGATCGAAAAATATCGTTTTCTGACGGAACAGTCGCGGCATAAATGTTGGATTCCAGAATTGATGTAGTGTTATCGGAATGTGGTCTTAGTCGATCTTTTTCGCTTTTTACTTATTACTGACGTCATTCTTTACGTATGACGTCACCATTCCTTGTATTATTTAAATGGCTGTGCACGCCATAATTCGGCAGCAGAATCGGTAATTAACTTGAAACTAGGTAGCAGTGATTTGGATAAGCAAAATGGTATTTGCAGCAATGCTGCATGGACGAAATTTTCGATGCATCCCAAACTATTCCCAAACTATTCAAAAGGCCTAAAACACATTAACTCATTAACTTTTGTAGGGCTGATGGCCTGAGTAAAAAAGGACAATGTGTCAGGATGCCACACAGAAATTTTATGCGCGCGAAGAGAAGTTGCAAAAGTTCGTGTGCACTTTCAGAAGTCACACGACCACACGTCTTTTTTCAAGCAAAATTCTCGATGCAGCAAGGATGCATTCGGAAAAATCTCGATGCATCCTTTGTATTTTGAATGCAGCAATGCTGCAGGATGCACGCTTATCCCAATCACTGAGGTAGGGTGCAATTAATAGCCTTAGACTGGACTCAATCAACTGTTAACCGTTTTGCATAAAGTGAAGTGGTACCAGGATTTTACCTCAACTTCAAAATCTTTGCGTCCCAGGGACACCATGGTTTCATATTTTTGCGTCCCTCCTTGATTTTTTTGCGGCCCCCAGTTTACACTATGATTTGTTTGTGTTCCCTTCTTTGAATAAGCACAAAAGGTATCCGTTTTTTTAAGAGTTAACGAGTACTTATACAGTTCACTCTATCTTTTATTACCAAACCAAGTAAATTCTAAAAGCAATGAATTCTCATCTAACCGGGCCTGCTTTTCACATTGCTACACAATCTGGCAGTGTCGTGAAAATCAAATTGTTCTTTTGACTGGTTCTTTCAGTATAATGAACATTAAACAGTTCAACCTCACAGGATTTAGTCTGTTTCTGTTTTTTTTTTAAACCAAACATCTTCTCTCACATGGAAAAGACGACACCAGGGCCAGTTTGCACAGCAACACAAAATCGAGAAACTGAATATGTAATCGATAATGAGCATTTTTGCAAAAGCGGGGCTCGAAATTAGCCGGAGCCCTGGGTCCTGAGGAACAATAATTTCTGCCCTCGGAAAGGTCTATCTTAATCGTCAATATTAACGAATTTTACGGAAGAGGAAATAGGGGTGTGGGAAGCACTCGAGTCAAAATACAATGAAAACCATAAAAAAACAAACTGAAGACTTTGTATTACGGGTATGTGTACGAATAGTTAAGAGAAATAAATTACATTTATGGGAATATCGTCATTTTTCTAACATATAGCTATATCTACCCGAACCCGAGGATTTTCGGCCTGGTCCCAAGAAATTTGGTAAAAATGATTAATTTTTCTTCATTTTCTGTAAAAATGTATTTTTGGCGATTTTAAAATTTTTTGTGCTCGCCACTGTTGTAATTTTAAGCATTGTTTTTTTCCACGTGACTGATTGGGGGCAGGGGAGACATATCTGTTTTTGTTAAACACTGGCCAGTCTAGTTTATTTATGTAATTCTGCTACGTAAAATAGTAAAAGATTGTTTTCCTCGCAGCCAGGAAGCAGAGGATTAGTCGCTCTGAGGAACCATATCGTCATTTTCTGGCAGCCTGCATAGACCAGCCGGGGCTCTGCAAGACCTACTTCGGTGAAGAGAAGGGTATGTTTATGTTTAATAAGCACGAAACGCCTAAAATTATTTAATGTAATTTTGTTGTTTTTTTTTTTGGGGGGGGGATTATGTGGGGAATAGGGGGTCGAAGATGACATCCCACCCATTTGGAGGGGGCACTTCACCGGCATTCTACTATGTGTTGATACTTTCTGTACCATTTCAGAATCATTATTATTTTACGTGATTAGATTAGATTAGAAACTTGATTACATGCCTTACATATTTTACTTACCCCCCAAACTTTATTACTATTTTGTGGTTGTACAGATGAAATCACTGAATCGCATACCGGTTAAACGCATAAATCGGGTTAACTGCATAATATTCGTAAATCACAAACCATCTTCATTGTTTTCGATGAGATATTTAACCGGATAATTGCATACTGCTTTATCGCATAAATTGGATGAACGCATAGCTTTTTAACCCTAGACAAGTTTTTGACTTGCAAGAGTTTTATGAATTCGTACGAAAAGCAGTTAGGCCGTTAGGCTATTTTTTTTCTTATGTCTCCCCGACCAAGGGTGTGTGTGTGTGTGTGTGTGTGTGTGTGTGTGTGTGTGTGTGTGTGTGGATGCGGCTTCGTCGGGAAACAAGACGAATTGGTGTGTATCACGTTGCAATGTTAAAGTGAAACGGACCGAATTTCGGTCCGTTTCGCATTTTGGTCGGGTCGTCCGTTTCGCAAATCTGTGTTAGGGGTTCATTTTGCGAAACAGGACGTGCTCTTTCACCTGAGACCTCATGCCTATTTCGCAGAAATTTACAGAGACCTTCAAAATTTCTGTGTAAAATAGTTCTCACACCAACATATAGGTGGCTACCTACCATGAACTCTGTGTGAGAAAAGCACGTGGAACGAGAGCCAATCAGAAGGCGTACACATCTTTCGATCTGTGTGAAATCTATTTTTATATCACATTTCAGCCAATCAGGTGCTAGCACATGTGTCAGGGGAGCGCGACCACGTGTTGGAATGGACCCGGCCCCGGGTGGTTGTCTACTTTTTGGCCTACATTTTAGTAGATTCTCGGGTGGCATATCCGTAGAATTGTATTTAAAACAGGAAGAATAATATCGCAAATACGTTTTAAAGTTATTTATTGTTTTGTTTGTAGCCTATAAATCTCAAAAATCAAAGTTAAAGTTGAGGGTAAACAAGGCAACACCCCTTTTGGTAGTGGACGATAATACCAGAAAGTTTCCACTTCATTTTTTAAAGTACATATTTTTGTTTAACTGAAGCAAAGTGTCACATATTTTATCAAGCAATCGTTAGAGTTTGTTATTCTTCGTAGATTCTTGTTTTTTTTTTTAACCAAGTCATTTGTTTGACATATTATTCTCGGTTTCTTTATGTAAGCCGGTCTGTTTCGCAAGACTCATGTACGCGTGTTGTGTGTGAATTGCAGTCACTGTAAACTCTCAGTGCAATTTATAACTTTTTTTGTGCGAACAGGCGTGTTTCGTGTCCGTACATGTCTTATTTACACTCAATCTTTCTGTGGCTATCGCTGAAATTGACTTCATCTCTCATTACTTGATGCCCTTAAACTTGAGTGCTGTGTTCACCAAATTCTCCCAAATTCGCCTGGTTTCGCTGTGTAGAGGCAGATTCTTGTGTGATGCCATTTATATTTTTGGGGTGTACAAACGTGTGTCATGTGCGTACAAGTTTAATATACACTCAGTCTTTCCGTCAATATCACTTGAACTGAGTTTTGTTTCTCACTGCTTGGTGACCTTAATCTTAATTGTGCTGTCTTTTTTTTCAAATTCGACTTATTTCACTTTGACTGAAACTAATACTTCAAAAGTGCATTTTTGTATTAGCGCAAATAGAGAGGGTGCGCGACCTCCCCCACTCCTCCCTCGCCCCCCCCCCGTCCCAAGAGCAAAATGCAATGGTAAAGCCTATTAGTCATAAAAAAATGTTTAACATCGTTAAACTCAAGATTATTGCAGGCGAGAACTTCCTCCCCCCCTCTCCAGTACACAACCACTGCGAAATTGGTAGTTGATAAACGCATTAAAATGGGCTTATTTTATTCATTGCAGGACGCAATCCTTCAAAAATATATTGCTCCATTAGTGTAGCATGTGGGAGACAATGACGTGCAAACCTCCCCCTCCCTTATCGCTTTAACTGAGTTTCACTATCTCACTGTCCTTAATCTTGAGTATGCTTTATTTAAAAAAAAAAAAAGAGAGAGAGAGAGAGAGAGAGAGAGAGAGAGAAATCGATTCGTTTCACGTTGCCATTGCGTTTTGGCACATCAAAATGGGTTTTTTTTTCGAGCCAAAAATTGTAGTATTTGTACTGTTAAATTGGTGCAACAACGGGTTTGGGGGCATTCGGGGTAAACCCCACCCTTTCCCCAAAAAGCGAAATACACTGGTAAAGTCTAGAAGTGAAAAAAAAAATTGCCGGCCAGATCCCCCTCACCCTTCCTCCTCCTCTCTTGTATACGCCAACTGCGAAATTGACAGTTGATAAACACACCGAAACGGCTATTCGCAGTTGATTTGCTTGCATCTGTCAGCGGGCTAAAGCGAGAGATTCTCACGCACATGTGATAGGCTGATTGTGTATTATTGTGCGCTGTTTTATTTGTTTGAGCACTAATTTTATGATTGGCTTGCCTTGTTGCTATTTACACGCGAAAAATGTCATATTTATCTTCCATATATGCTTCGCAGATCCCCCCCCTCTCCTGCCACACCCCCGTCCTCCTTCACTGCGGAATTGCCAATTCAAACACGTATCAGAAGCTCTATTTCGCAGTAGATTTGCTTTGATCTGTGAACGGGCTAAAAGCGAGAGATTCCCACGCTCATGACAGGCTGACTGTATATTATTGTGCGCTGTTTTAATTGTGTGAGCACTACTTTTATGATTGGCTTGCCTTGTTACTGTTTACGCGCAAAATAATCCGTTATTTTGTAAAGGTTTTCTGCCATTAAAATGCTTGTTTGGTGATATTTTTTAGTTTGTGTTAGTTTATAAAAAAATATGGTAAGGTTTGGAATGAAATTATCTGCGAAACATTACACTGTGTACATGAACTTGAATGTTGTTTTTTTGACTCAGTATGCAAATTAACCTGTCACGAGGTGTATGCGCGCGGCTTTGTTCTTGGTGGCATCACTTTCAATGCAAAAACGTCCAGGTTACACGTGGATAATTTTTGAAAAAATTAAAAGCGGATAAAAAGTTAATGAGGATATGCCTGAAAGGTAAATACACACGTGTTAAAAGCGCGGTTATTTTGTGAAACACGAAAAAATGTTATTTTAGCGTGTTTGATGTGATTTGTGTCATTTTTTTTAAGAATGTGTAAGATGCTGCTGTAAAAATACAGGCTTAATTGTGAGGGCGTCAAATTCTGAGCTAACATATCTTTTCATTTTACGGATTTAAGTGTCTAGAAATGTTCGCTCAGAAAATTGTTGCTCAGTTTCGCTTGAAAATGCTGTCGATGTTGTCTTTTCCTGGATTTCTTGGATTACAATTTTTTGTAAGTGGCCACTGCTGGCAACTAGCTTTTTTGATCCGGGTCCTTGGGACCCGGGTCTTTGAAAAAGGAGGGTCCAAAGCTATTTAGGGAGGATCCAAACCGTGTTAAGATAACATAGGGCGCAAGAAGACCTGATTTTTTGCGGCTTAGTCGGACTCTGGGTAGCCAAAAAGGAGGGTCTCGGACACCCGCAAATTTCCAGCCCTGTTAATACGTACACAGACTTCTGCCAATTTTAAACCCCCTACCCTGAACGCAGTCCGGATGCTTTGGCGGAAAATTTTTGCGTTTCGGCTGAATTCAGGCGAGATTAGGATGTAATGATAGAAGAAAAAACGGCATGGATGATCTCTTAGAATGTAAAAAAAAAATCGGTCAATTTCGCGCAGTTATAGCTTATGCTGTCGGGTCATACCTAAGATTGGGGTTCCTTCTTGCTACTCCGTGAGGGACTCCACATACAAGGGTTAGAGAGATTTTGAATGCCCCATATCAGAATAATGTGGCAGGGGGCCCCGATACGGCCATAGCAGTAAAAAAAAAGATAGAAAGTCACAATGCTACACAAAATGTATCCGGTCACTGGTCGGTTAGTTTCGCTAAGATTTATTGATTGTGTTGTCGTTATTTCAAATTCCCAATATATTCAGCTAATGATCATTCTCCTATGGCTTTCACAGATGCCGCGGAAAAAAGGGTGGATTAAAAAGGTCCCAGAGAGGTTCGTTGATCTGCAGCGCTACAGAACAGGTGACGTTGTGCTTCACATGTATAGAGGGAAGTGGTGGCGTGCACGTGTGGAAGGCCGGGACCCTGACAGAAGTATAGAAGTCTCGTTTTGCGGTTTTGACTTTGCGTAAGTTCTTAAACATTTTTCTATTGCTTTCCTTTCCAGGTCGTGGACGTCCTGTAAAACCAGGTTGATTTAGATTCCCTTTTGTTTTTGCGTGTTCTTTTGGAATGATGACGTCCTATTCGCAGAAATTGTACTTTTGTAGAGTTGAAAGACCAGTGTATCGTAACATTTTTTTTTTGCTCCTGTAATAACTGAAAAAAACTTGACAAGGACAGAAGTGACGTCCTTACAGCAGCTGAGAGTGATGCATGATTTCAAAACATTCTTTCATTTTTAGTCCGGAGACAGTTTCCGATCCCAGGAAGCTCAAACTGTTTCCTATGGCTGTGGGAATTGGTAATATGTTATTAAGAAATGACAGATTTTTTTCCTTCCCTGTGATTGGGTTAAATATCTGTTTTGTCGTTTTATGGTTTGCAAATCTCCGTTTCCGTTGAGTTTTGCATGATAGTGCTTCATAAGTTTGCAGGTTCGATTGTCTAGCCGGAAGCATCAGACCCAAAAGGACTTGTATTTTTCAGTATCTTAGATGAAGTGCTGAATCCCTGTATTGCCAGTTGCACGTTCTCATTGCTAAACGGACTGTATATGCGAGATTTTACTTATTCGTATACCACCTATTTTTAAATTTTCTCTTCGGTATCTGTTCTCTCTGTAACTTGCGTGGAATAGAAATTGAAATTACCATTGTGTACGTGTCATTTTTGTGCTCACGCCTTGGAATGATAAAAAAGTATCGTTTTCCTTTACGCACAGTGTGTTTTCGCATGGTTTTTGGGAATGATTTATGTGCGTCTAAACTTGTATGGAATGAAATGTGGAATGATCAAGCATTCCGTCATTTCTTTCTGCAGAAGAGGTGTGTAAAAACCCCGAGAAGGGATACATCAAGGCCTGGGCAGAAGCCGCAAAGAGGTTATGCGGCAGGGATCAGGGCCACTTGACCCATTTTGTGGGTGAAATTGTTGGGGGACCGGTTAAAGATAGTGATGACAGTTCGGATGTTAACCAAGCCTGTAGCCAGATTAAGAAAGCAGCGGAAAATATCCCTGCGCCGATTTCAGGTAATTACAGGTGGACGAATGTACAACATATATTTTGCTTGACGCGTATTTCTCGTTTCATTCGACATTTTTTTTGTGTGTGTGTGCGTGTGATCCGAAGGGCAGTTTCGTTATTTTACTGAACCGGAACTTGTAAGACTGAAGCGAAACGGACTGTTGTCAGAATTTTGAACATGCATGTCCTGTGCGGCTAAGCTTTAAATTGTTCAAGGATGAAATAAGGACGTTATAGTTTATGACTCGGCTGTTACATTAGAATGAAACATTGGCATTGGAAGAAATCTCAGAGTTTAAATTAATTTTAAAACATCTGTTCATTTCGCTTGCACAGAATAAATAGTTTACATTTTCATACAATATCCCCGTTGCAGCGATCGAAAGCCATGACACAGAAGTTACGGCCACCGTTGGGGAGGGGGTGGCGCGATCCGAAGAACGTAGTTCGGGCAGCGATTGCGTCATTACAGGCGTTGATACCATGTCAAAAGAGCTTTGTGACAGACCAGTGAAAAGGGAAGAGTCGGCTAACACACATTCATCGCAGGGCGAGAAAGACACAAAACTCTCAGCGAATGCGGAATCGGCTGTTGAAAGGGCGTCTTCTGAGAAGTTGCTGGATAGTACGGGCAATTTTCATGTAACGGGGTCTCAAAACCTGCCAAATTTGCCGAGGTATTTTAGAAGAAGTGTTTTGGTTCGTACATATCGCATGGTTTTGTGCGTTCGCGTATCAGGTTTCAGTGTGTTATTTGCATTTAATTTTTCTCGTATAAAGTGACCGACTGTAAATTTATGAAAGTGGCGGTGATGGGTGGTACGGATAAGTTTCATGTGACAGGGTCACAAAAGCTGCCAAGTTTGCCGATGTATTTAAAAAAGAAATACTATCGTCGTAGGTTTCGCGTGGTTGCACTACATTTCGCATGGTTGTAGATGTGTGCGTACATTTCGCTTGTCAGTTCGAAAGCATTAGCTGTGTTATTTGCAGTTCACTGCTCCTATAAGAAGTGGCCGACTTTAAATTTATGAGCGTTGCGAGATGATGTAGTACGAGAAAATGATATGTGGCAGGGTCTCAAAACTTACAAATTTTGCTGATGTTTCTGTGAGTAAGAACATTTTGGTCATCGCACATTTCGCATGGTTGTGTACGTACATTTGGCTTGTCAGTTCGAAAGCTTTAACTGCGTTAATTGCAGATCACTTTTCTCACACCAAGTGACAGATTTTGGTACGTACAAAACCATGCGAAATGTGCGAATACCAAACTGTTCTAATTCAAAGAAACAGCGGCAAAATTTTCGATGTTTGAGACCCTGTTACATACATGGTTGTGGACGTACATTTCGCATGTGATATTTTAGGACACAGGGACAAAGTTCAGTTGCGGGCATACCTTTCAAATTTTTACAAGAAAAATAAAAAGGCGGATGAAGCTTCAGATCCGTTTAAAAAAAAAGAAACTGTTTTGGGGACATTTCGCTGTGATGTCATGTTTGTGGGATTCTGTTTTGGTTTACACAAGTGCAGGGAGTTTTTTTTTTTTGTATCAGTTTTTCCATGCAGTTCACTGTTCTTATACGAAGTGACCGACTTTTAATTTGTGAACGTCACGGGGCTGGGTAGTACGGGCAATTTTCATGTAACGGGGTCTCAAAACCTGCCACATTTGCCGAGGTATTAAGAAGTTTTTTGGTTCGTACATTTCGCATGGCTCTGTGCGTTCGCGTATCAGGTTTCAGTGTGTTATTTGCATTTGATTTTTCTCGTATAAAGTGACCGACTGTAAATTTATGAAAGTGGCGGTGATGGGTAGTACGGATAAGTTTCATGTGACAGGGTCACAAAAGCTGCCAAGTTTGCCGATGTATTTAAAAAAGAAATACTTGCGTCGTAGATTTCGCGTGGTTGCACTACATTTCGCATGGTTGTAGATGTGTGCGTACATTTCGCTTGTCAGTTCGAAAGTATTAGCTGTGTTATTTGCAGTTCACTGCTCCTATAAGAAGTGGCCGACTTTAAATTTATGAGCGTTGCGAGATGATGTAGTACGAGAAAATGATATGTGGCAGGGTCTCAAAACTTACAAATTTTGCTGATGTTTCTGTGAGTAAGAACATTTTGGTGTTCGCACATTTCGCATGGTTGTGTACGTACATTTGGCTTGTCAATTCGAAAGCTTTAACTGCGTTAATTGCAGGTCACTTTTCTCACACCAAGTGACAGACTTTGGTACGTACAAAACCATGCGAAATGTGCGAATACCAAACTGTTCTAATTCAAAGAAACAGCGGCAAAATTTTCGATGCTTGAGACCCTGTTACATGCATGGTTGTGGACGTACATTTCGCATGTGATATTTTAGGACACAGGGACAAAGTTCAGTTGCGGGCATACCTTTCAAATTTTTACAAGAAAAATAAAAAGGCGGATGAAGCTTCAGATCCGTTAAAAAAAAGAAACTGTTTTGGGGACATTTCGCTGTGATGTCATGTTTGTGGGATTCTGTTTTGGTTTACACAAGTGTGGGGATTTTTTTTTTTTTTTGTATCAGTTTTTCCATGCAGTTCACTGTTCTTATACGAAGTGACCGACTTTTAATTTGTGAACGTCACGGGGCTGGGTAGTACGGGCAATTTTCATGTAACGGGGTCTCAAAACCTGCCACATTTGCCAAGATATTTAGAAGTTTTTTGGTTCGTACATTTCGCATGGCTATGTGCGTTCGCGTATCAGGTTTCAGTGTGTTATTTGCATTTGATTTTTCTCGTATAAAGTGACCGACTGTAAATTTATGAAAGTGGCGGTGATGGGTAGTACGGATAAGTTTCATGTGACAGGGTCACAAAAGCTGCCAAGTTTGCCGATGTATTTAAAAAAGAAATACTTGGGTCGTAGATTTCGGGTGGTTGCACTACATTTTGCATGGTTGTGTATTAGCGTACATTTCGCTTGTCAGTTCGAAAGTTCTCTGTTCGGAGTGGCCAATTTCAAAGTTTATGAACGTTGCGAGATTGGGTAGTACGAGTAAATAATATGTGATAGAGTCTCAAAACTTACAAATTTTGCTGATGTTTCTGTGAGTAAGAACATTTTGGTGTTCGCACATTTCGCATGGTTGTGTGCGTACATTTCGCATGTCAGTTTGAAAGTTTTTATTGTGTTATTTGCAGTTCATTTTTCTTATACGAAGTCACCGACTTTAGTACGTACACAACCATGCAAAATGTGCGAACACCAAAATGTTTTTATTTACAGAAACATCGGTAAAAGTTTGAGACCGTGTCATATTCATGGTTGTTTATACGTTCATTTCGCATGATTGTGTATAAACGTGCATTTCGCTTGTCACTTCGAAAGTTTTACCTGTTATTTGCAGTTCACTGTTCTTATACGAAGTGACCGACTTTAAATTTATGAACGTCGCGAGAAGGGCGTACGCGCAAACGTGACAGGGTCTCAAAACTTGGAAATTTGCCGATATTTCCGTGATTAAAAAATTTTGGTGTTCGCACATTTCGCATGGTTTTGTACGTACATTTTGCATGTCATTTTGAAAGTTTTAACTGTGTTATTTTCAGTTCATTTTTCTCATACGAAGTCACCGACTTTAAATTTATGAACGTCACGAGATGGGGTAGTACACCCAAGTTGTGTTGCAGGGTCTCTAAACTTGCAAATTTTGTGCATGGTTGTGTACGTACATTTCGCATGTTAGTTTAAAAGTTTCAGCTGTGTATTTTGTTTTCTTTAGGAAGCTTTTATGTGGTTTATATCTCATTGCCTCACGTTTTTTTCGGCCAATCATTAAATTTTAAGTAGTGCACATAACACTGAGCTTGAAAATAAGATAGAGTTGGTTATTTACACATCACGGTTATATCAGTAAAGGATTTTGTTGTATTATTTTTCCTGTATTTTGTTTTTATTTTAAAAGAGTTTTGTTTTTAAACATTCATCTGTATAAATCTGTATTTTGTTTTTAAACATTTCATCTGTATAATATAAATCTATGTTTTTAAACATTCATCTGTTTGAATATCTTTTGTACTGTCCTTCAATATTTTGTAACTCTTCAATTAATGTTAAATAGTTCATGTATAGAAATGAAAGAAAATAAATATTACAGGGGGGTTATGGTGTAAATAAAAGAAAACAAACTCTACGCTTGTTTGGCTTTTATTTAGTGTTTCCCTAATACTCTTTTACAGAAAGCACGTGGCCTTTGTTTATAAACAAAATCGGTTTGTTTACATTTTTTACACAGTCTCGTTTCACAGCAAACTTATAGTTGCAGATATCATAAAATGGTGTAAAATATGCAAATTATGTAAACAAAATATTCCGTTTCGCAGGGTTCATGCTTTGTTAAATTTCTCTTAATCTGTTGTCTTTTATATATTTTCGCTTTCGGAATTGAATGTAAAAAAAATCTACCGAGATTTTCATATACAACTTATGTCTGAAAAGTCCCTAATAACGAAGTTAGATTTTTGGCGTACATTTCGCGAGTTGGAGAAGAAATCGCGATTCGTCGTTCGTTTCCCGACGTAGCTGTATACGTGTGTGTGTGTGTGTGTGTGTGTGTGTGTGTGTGTGTGTGTGTGTGTGTGTGTGTGTGTGTGTGTGTGTGTGTGTGTGTGTGTGTGTGTGTGTGTGTGTGTGTGTGTGTGTGTGTGTGTGTGTGTGTGTGTGTGTGTGTGTGTGGATGCGGCTTCGTCGGGAAACAAGACGAATTGGTGTGTATCACGTTGCAATGTTAAAGTGAAACGGACCGAATTTCGGTCCGTTTCGCATTTTGGTCGGGTCGTCCGTTTCGCAAATCTGTGTTAGGGGTTCATTTTGCGAAACAGGACGTGCTCTTTCACCTGAGACCTCATGCCTATTTCGCAGAAATTTACAGAGACCTTCAAAACTTCTGTGTAAAATAGTTCTCACACCAACATATAGGTGGCTACCCACCATGAACTCTGTTTGAGAAAAGCACGTGGAACGAGAGCCAATCAGAAGGCGTACACATCTTTCGATCTGTGTGAAATCTATTTTTATATCACATTTCAGCCAATCAGGTGCTAGCACATGTGTCAGGGGAGCGCGACCACGTGTTGGAATGGACCCGGCCCCGGGTGGTTGTCTACTTTTTGGCCTACATTTTAGTAGATTCTCGGGTGGCATATCCGTAGAATTGTATTTAAAACAGGAAGAATAATATCGCAAATACGTTTTAAAGTTATTTATTGTTTTGTTTGTAGCCTATAAATCTCAAAAATCAAAGTTAAAGTTGAGGGTAAACAAGGCAACACCCCTTTTGGTAGTGGACGATAATACCAGAAAGTTTCCACTTCATTTTTTAAAGTACATATTTTTGTTTAACTGAAGCAAAGTGTCACATATTTTATCAAGCAATCGTTAGAGTTTGTTATTCTTCGTAGATTCTTGTTTTTTTTTTAACCAAGTCATTTGTTTGACATATTATTCTCGGTTTCTTTATGTAAGCCGGTCTGTTTCGCAAGCCTCATGTACGCGTGTTGTGTGTGAATTGCAGTCACTGTAAACTCTCAGTGCAATTTATAACTTTTTTTGTGCGAACAGGCGTGTTTCGTGTCCGTACATGTCTTATTTACACTCAATCTTTCTGTGGCTATCGCTGAAATTGACTTCATCTCTCATTACTTGATGCCCTTAAACTTGAGTGCTGTGTTCACCAAATTCTCCCAAATTCGCCTGGTTTCGCTGTGTAGAGGCAGATTCTTGTGTGATGCCATTTATATTTTTGGGGTGTACAAACGTGTGTCATGTGCGTACAAGTTTAATATACACTCAGTCTTTCCGTCAATATCACTTGAACTGAGTTTTGTTTCTCACTGCTTGGTGACCTTAATCTTAATTGTGCTGTCTTTTTTTTCAAATTCGACTTATTTCACTTTGACTGAAACTAATACTTCAAAAGTGCATTTTTGTATTAGCGCAAATAGAGAGGGTGCGCGACCTCCCCCACTCCTCCCTCGCCCCCCCCCCGTCCCAAGAGCAAAATGCAATGGTAAAGCCTATTAGTCATAAAAAATGTTTAACACCGTTAAACTCAAGATTATTGCAGGCGAGAACTTCCTCCCCCCCTCTCCAGTACACAACCACTGCGAAATTGGTAGTTGATAAACGCATTAAAATGGGCTTATTTTATTCATTGCAGGACGCAATCCTTCAAAAATATATTGCTCCATTAGTGTAGCATGTGGGAGACAATGACGTGCAAACCTCCCCCTCCCTTATCGCTTTAACTGAGTTTCACTATCTCACTGTCCTTAATCTTGAGTATGCTTTATTTAAAAAAAAAAAAAAAGAGAGAGAGAGAGAGAGAGAGAGAGAGAAATCGATTCGTTTCACGTTGCCATTGCGTTTTGGCACATCAAAATGGGTTTTTTTTTTTCGAGCCAAAAATTGTAGTATTTGTACTGTTAAATTGGTGCAACAACGGGTTTGGGGGCATTCGGGGTAAACCCCACCCTTTCCCCAAAAAGCGAAATACACTGGTAAAGTCTAGAAGTGAAAAAAAAATTGCCGGCCAGATCCCCCTCACCCTTCCTCCTCCTCTCTTGTATACGCCAACTGCGAAATTGACAGTTGATAAACACACCGAAACGGCTATTCGCAGTTGATTTGCTTGCATCTGTCAGCGGGCTAAAGCGAGAGATTCTCACGCACATGTGATAGGCTGATTGTGTATTATTGTGCGCTGTTTTATTTGTTTGAGCACTGCTTTTATGATTGGCTTGCCTTGTTGCTATTTACACGCGAAAAATGTCATATTTATCTTCCATATATGCTTCGCAGATCCCCCCCCCCTCTCCTGCCACACCCCTGTCCTCCTTCACTGCGGAATTGCCAATTCAAACACGTATCAGAAGCTCTATTTCGCAGTAGATTTGCTTTGATCTGTGAACGGGCTAAAAGCGAGAGATTCCCACGCTCATGACAGGCTGACTGTATATTATTGTGCGCTGTTTTAATTGTGTGAGCACTACTTTTATGATTGGCTTGCCTTGTTACTGTTTACGCGCAAAATAATCCGTTATTTTGTAAAGGTTTTCTGCCATTAAAATGCTTGTTTGGTGATATTTTTTAGTTTGTGTTAGTTTATAAAAAAATATGGTAAGGTTTGGAATGAAATTATCTGCGAAACACTACACTGTGTACATGAACTTGAATGTTGTTTTTTTGACTCAGTATGCAAATTAACCTGTCACGAGGTGTATGCGCGCGGCTTTGTTCTTGGTGGCATCACTTTCAATGCAAAAACGTCCAGGTTACACGTGGATAATTTTTGAAAAAATTTAAAGTGGATAAAAAGTTAATGAGGATATGCCTGAAAGGTAAATACACACGTGTTAAAAGCGCGGTTATTTTGTGAAACACGAAAAAATGTTATTTTAGCGTGTTTGATGTGATTTGTGTCATTTTTTTTAAGAATGTGTAAGATGCTGCTGTAAAAATACAGGCTTAATTGTGAGGGCGTCAAATTCTGAGCTAACATATCTTTTCATTTTACGGATTTAAGTGTCTAGAAATGTTCGCTCAGAAAATTGTTGCTCAGTTTCGCTTGAAAATGCTGTCGATGTTGTCTTTTCCTGGATTTCTTGGATTACAATTTTTTGTAAGTGGCCACTGCTGGCAACTAGCTTTTTTGATCCGGGTCCTTGGGACCCGGGTCTTTGAAAAAGGAGGGTCCAAAGCTATTTAGGGAGGATCCAAACCGTGTTAAGATAACATAGGGCGCAAGAAGACCTGATTTTTTGCGGCTTAGTCGGACTCTGGGTAGCCAAAAAGGAGGGTCTCGGACACCCGCAAATTTCCAGCCCTGTTAATACGTACACAGACTTCTGCCAATTTTAAACCCCCTACCCTGAACGCAGTCCGGATGCTTTGGCCCCCCCCCCCCCCCCCACCTTGAACGCTTAAAAGAATAAGCCAATTCACACTTAGACTTTTGCGGAAAATTTTTGCGTTTCGGCTGAATTCAGGCGAGATTAGGATGTAATGATAGAAGAAAAAACGGCATGGATGATCTCTTAGAATGTAAAAAAAAAATCGGTCAATTTCGCGCAGTTATAGCTTATGCTGTCGGGTCATACCTAAGATTGGGGTTCCTTCTTGCTACTCCGTGAGGGACTCCACATACAAGGGTTAGAGAGATTTTGAATGCCCCATATCAGAATAATGTGGCAGGGGGCCCCGATACGGCCATAGCAGTAAAAAAAAAGATAGAAAGTCACAATGCTACACAAAATGTATCCGGTCACTGGTCGGTTAGTTTCGCTAAGATTTATTGATTGTGTTGTCGTTATTTCAAATTCCCAATATATTCAGCTAATGATCATTCTCCTATGGCTTTCACAGATGCCGCGGAAAAAAGGGTGGATTAAAAAGGTCCCAGAGAGGTTCGTTGATCTGCAGCGCTACAGAACAGGTGACGTTGTGCTTCACATGTATAGAAGGAAGTGGTGGCGTGCACGTGTGGAAGGCCGGGACCCTGACAGAAGTATAGAAGTCTCGTTTTGCGGTTTTGACTTTGCGTAAGTTCTTAAACATTTTTCTATTGCTTTCCTTTCCAGGTCGTGGACGTCCTGTAAAACCAGGTTGATTTAGATTCCCTTTTGTTTTTGCGTGTTCTTTTGGAATGATGACGTCCTATTCGCAGAAATTGTACTTTTGTAGAGTTGAAAGACCAGTGTATCGTAACATTTTTTTTTTTTTGCTCCTGTAATAACTGAAAAAAACTTGACAAGGACAGAAGTGACGTCCTTACAGCAGCTGAGAGTGATGCATGATTTCAAAACATTCTTTCATTTTTAGTCCGGAGACAGTTTCCGATCCCAGGAAGCTCAAACTGTTTCCTATGGCTGTGGGAATTGGTAATATGTTATTAAGAAATGACAGATTTTTTTCCTTCCCTGTGATTGGGTTAAATATCTGTTTTGTCGTTTTATGGTTTGCAAATCTCCGTTTCCGTTGAGTTTTGCATGATAGTGCTTCATAAGTTTGCAGGTTCGATTGTCTAGCCGGAAGCATCAGACCCAAAAGGACTTGTATTTTTCAGTATCTTAGATGAAGTGCTGAATCCCTGTATTGCCAGTTGCACGTTCTCATTGCTAAACGGACTGTATATGCGAGATTTTACTTATTCGTATACCACCTATTTTTAAATTTTCTCTTCGGTATCTGTTCTCTCTGTAACTTGCGTGGAATAGAAATTGAAATTACCATTGTGTACGTGTCATTTTTGTGCTCACGCCTTGGAATGATAAAAAAGTATCGTTTTCCTTTACGCACAGTGTGTTTTCGCATGGTTTTTGGGAATGATTTATGTGCGTCTAAACTTGTATGGAATGAAATGTGGAATGATCAAGCATTCCGTCATTTCTTTCTGCAGAAGAGGTGTGTAAAATCCCCGAGAAGGGATACATCAAGGCCTGGGCAGAAGCCGCAAAGAGGTTATGCGGCAGGGATCAGGGCCACTTGACCCATTTTGTGGGTGAAATTGTTGGGGGACCGGTTAAAGATAGTGATGACAGTTCGGATGTTAACCAAGCCTGTAGCCAGATTAAAAAAGCAGCGGAAAATATCCCTGCGCCGATTTCAGGTAATTACAGGTGGACGAATGTACAACATATATTTTGCTTGACGCGTATTTCTCGTTTCATTCGACATTTTTTTTGTGTGTGTGTGCGTGTGATCCGAAGGGCAGTTTCGTTATTTTACTGAACCGGAACTTGTAAGACTGAAGCGAAACGGACTGTTGTCAGAATTTTGAACATGCATGTCCTGTGCGGCTAAGCTTTAAATTGTTCAAGGATGAAATAAGGACGTTATAGTTTATGACTCGGCTGTTACATTAGAATGAAACATTGGCATTGGAAGAAATCTCAGAGTTTAAATTAATTTTAAAACATCTGTTCATTTCGCTTGCACAGAATAAATAGTTTACATTTTCATACAATATCCCCGTTGCAGCGATCAAAAGCCATGACACAGAAGTTACGGCCACCGTTGGGGAGGGGGTGGCGCGATCCGAAGAACGTAGTTCGGGCAGCGATTGCGTCATTACAGGCGTTGATACCATGTCAAAAGAGCTTTGTGAGAGACCAGTGAAAAGGGAAGAGTCGGCTAACACACATTCATCGCAGGGCGAGAAAGACACAAAACTCTCAGCGAATGCGGAATCGGCTGTTGAAAGGGCGTCTTCTGAGAAGTTGCTGGGTAAGTGATGCTTTTGCATCTTTAAAGGGTCAGAATTGTTGCTGAGATGTGTCGGAAGGAGTATCGTGATATATGTAGCACCAGTGCAGATTTGGTCAAGCCAACCAGGTGCTGAAGTTTGAAAGAATTCAAAACATTTTTCGTGCGTTGTGTTTGTCGGCGAAACGGACTGCTTATCGGTGCCCACTGCTAAGATTGTAAGAGTTTTGTACAATTCAGCTTTGAATTGAAAATGAAATGTGAAGGTTATTCCTGGGCGCTTCATTGTCTCTTCAAAGGTAGTTGCTGTTTTGACTTGATGTGAAGTTGTCAGTGTCTCTGTCGTACGAATTGACAGTGATTTAGCGTTTGTAATACCAGTGTTATACATTTTCAGAAAATGTCCCAGTTGTGCAATCGGAAGCCGTGACACAGAAGTTACGGTCACCGTTGGGGAAGGGGTGGCGCAATCCGAAGAACGCAGTTCGGACAGCGATTGCGTCATTACAGGCGTTGATACCATGTCAAAAGAGCTTTGTGAGAGACCAGTGAAAAGGGAAGAGTCGGCTAACACACATTCATCGCAGGGCGAGAAAGACACAAAACTCTCAGCGAATGCGGAATCGGCTGTTGAAAGGGCGTCTTCTGAGAAGTTGCTGGATAGTACGGGCAATTTTCATGTAACGGGGTCTCAAAACCTGCCAAATTTGCCGAGGTATTTAAGAAGAAGTGTTTTGGTTCGTACATTTCGCATGGTTTTGTGCGTTCGCGTATCAGGTTTCAGTGTGTTATTTGCATTTAATTTTTCTCGTATAAAGTGACCGACTGTAAATTTATGAAAGTGGCGGTGATGGGTGGTACGGATAAGTTTCATGTGACAGGGTCACAAAAGCTGCCAAGTTTGCCGATGTATTTAAAAAAGAAATACTTGCGTCGTAGGTTTCGCGTGGTTGCACTACATTTCGCATGGTTGTAGATGTGTGCGTACATTTCGCTTGTCAGTTCGAAAGCATTAGCTGTGTTATTTGCAGTTCACTGCTCCTATAAGAAGTGGCCGACTTTAAATTTATGAGCGTTGCGAGATGATGTAGTACGAGAAAATGATATGTGGCAGGGTCTCAAAACTTACAAATTTTGCTGATGTTTCTGTGAGTAAGAACATTTTGGTGTTCGCACATTTCGCATGGTTGTGTACGTACATTTGGCTTGTCAGTTCGAAAGCTTTAACTGCGTTAATTGCAGATCACTTTTCTCACACCAAGTGACAGATTTTGGTACGTACAAAACCATGCGAAATGTGCGAATACCAAACTGTTCTAATTCAAAGAAACAGCGGCAAAATTTTCGATGTTTGAGACCCTGTTACATACATGGTTGTGGACGTACATTTCGCATGTGATATTTTAGGACACAGGGACAAAGTTCAGTTGCGGGCATACCTTTCAAATTTTTACAAGAAAAATAAAAAGGCGGATGAAGCTTCAGATCCGTTTAAAAAAAAAAGAAACTGTTTTGGGGACATTTCGCTGTGATGTCATGTTTGTGGGATTCTGTTTTGGTTTACACAAGTGCGGGGAGTTTTTTTTTTTTTTTTTGTATCAGTTTTTCCATGCAGTTCACTGTTCTTATACGAAGTGACCGACTTTTAATTTGTGAACGTCACGGGGCTGGGTAGTACGGGCAATTTTCATGTAACGGGGTCTCAAAACCTGCCACATTTGCCGAGGTATTAAGAAGTTTTTTGGTTCGTACATTTCGCATGGCTCTGTGCGTTCGCGTATCAGGTTTCAGTGTGTTATTTGCATTTGATTTTTCTCGTATAAAGTGACCGACTGTAAATTTATGAAAGTGGCGGTGATGGGTAGTACGGATAAGTTTCATGTGACAGGGTCACAAAAGCTGCCAAGTTTGCCGATGTATTTAAAAAAGAAATACTTGCGTCGTAGATTTCGCGTGGTTGCACTACATTTCGCATGGTTGTAGATGTGTGCGCACATTTCGCTTGTCAGTTCGAAAGTATTAGCTGTGTTATTTGCAGTTCACTGCTCCTATAAGAAGTGGCCGACTTTAAATTTATGAGCGTTGCGAGATGATGTAGTACGAGAAAATGATATGTGGCAGGGTCTCAAAACTTACAAATTTTGCTGATGTTTCTGTGAGTAAGAACATTTTGGTGTTCGCACATTTCGCATGGTTGTGTACGTACATTTGGCTTGTCAATTCGAAAGCTTTAACTGCGTTAATTGCAGGTCACTTTTCTCACACCAAGTGACAGACTTTGGTACGTACAAAACCATGCGAAATGTGCGAATACCAAACTGTTCTAATTCAAAGAAACAGCGGCAAAATTTTCGATGCTTGAGACCCTGTTACATGCATGGTTGTGGACGTACATTTCGCATGTGATATTTTAGGACACAGGGACAAAGTTCAGTTGCGGGCATACCTTTCAAATTTTTACAAGAAAAATAAAAAGGCGGATGAAGCTTCAGATCCGTTAAAAAAAAGAAACTGTTTTGGGGACATTTCGCTGTGATGTCATGTTTGTGGGATTCTGTTTTGGTTTACACAAGTGTGTGGAGTTTTTTTTTTTTTTGTATCAGTTTTTCCATGCAGTTCACTGTTCTTATACGAAGTGACCGACTTTTAATTTGTGAACGTCACGGGGCTGGGTAGTACGGGCAATTTTCATGTAACGGGGTCTCAAAACCTGCCACATTTGCCAAGATATTTAGAAGTTTTTTGGTTCGTACATTTCGCATGGCTATGTGCGTTCGCGTATCAGGTTTCAGTGTGTTATTTGCATTTGATTTTTCTCGTATAAAGTGACCGACTGTAAATTTATGAAAGTGGCGGTGATGGGTAGTACGGATAAGTTTCATGTGACAGGGTCACAAAAGCTGCCAAGTTTGCCGATGTATTTAAAAAAGAAATACTTGGGTCGTAGATTTCGGGTGGTTGCACTACATTTTGCATGGTTGTGTATTAGCGTACATTTCGCTTGTCAGTTCGAAAGTTCTCTGTTCGGAGTGGCCAATTTCAAAGTTTATGAACGTTGCGAGATTGGGTAGTACGAGTAAATAATATGTGATAGAGTCTCAAAACTAACAAATTTTGCTGATGTTTCTGTGAGTAAGAACATTTTGGTGTTCGCACATTTCGCATGGTTGTGTGCGTACATTTCGCATGTCAGTTTGAAAGTTTTTATTGTGTTATTTGCAGTTCATTTTTCTTATACGAAGTCACCGACTTTAGTACGTGCACAACCATGCAAAATGTGCGAACACCAAAATGTTTTTATTTACAGAAACATCGGTAAAAGTTTCAAAAGTTTGAGACCGTGTCATATTCATGGTTGTTTATACGTTCATTTCGCATGATTGTGTATAAACGTGCATTTCGCTTGTCACTTCGAAAGTTTTACCTGTTATTTGCAGTTCACTGTTCTTATACGAAGTGACCGACTTTAAATTTATGAACGTCGCGAGAAGGGCGTACGCGCAAACGTGACAGGGTCTCAAAACTTGGAAATTTGCCGATATTTCCGTGATTAAAAAATTTTGGTGTTCGCACATTTCGCATGGTTTTGTACGTACATTTTGCATGTCATTTTGAAAGTTTTAACTGTGTTATTTTCAGTTCATTTTTCTCATACGAAGTCACCGACTTTAAATTTATGAACGTCACGAGATGGGGTAGTACACCCAAGTTGTGTTGCAGGGTCTCTAAACTTGCAAATTTTGTGCATGGTTGTGTACGTACATTTCGCATGTTAGTTTAAAAGTTTCAGCTGTGTATTTTGTTTTCTTTAGGAAGCTTTTATGTGGTTTATATCTCATTGCCTCACGTTTTTTTCGGCCAATCATTAAATTTTAAGTAGTGCACATAACACTGAGCTTGAAAATAAGATAGAGTTGGTTATTTACACATCACGGTTATATCAGTAAAGGATTTTGTTGTATTATTTTTCCTGTATTTTGTTTTTATTTTAAAAGAGTTTTGTTTTTAAACATTCATCTGTATAAATCTGTATTTTGTTTTTAAACATTTCATCTGTATAATATAAATCTATGTTTTTAAACATTCATCTGTTTGAATATCTTTTGTACTGTTCTTCAGTATTTTGTAACTCTTCAATTAATGTTAAATAGTTCATGTATAGAAATGAAAGAAAATAAATATTACAGGGGGGTTATGGTGTAAATAAAAGAAAACAAACTCTACGCTTGTTTGGCTTTTATTTAGTGTTTAGGGTTCATGCTTTGTTAAATTTCTCTTAATCTGTTGTCTTTTATATATTTTCGCTTTCGGAATTGAATGTAAAAAAAATCTACCGAGATTTTCATATACAACTTATGTCTGAAAAGTCCCTAATAACGAAGTTAGATTTTTGGCGTACATTTCGCGAGTTGGAGAAGAAATCGCGATTCGTCGTTCGTTTCCCGACGTAGCTGTATGTGTGTGTGTGTGTGTGTGTGTGTGTGTGTGTGTGTGTGTGTGTGTGTGTGTGTGTGTGTGTGTGTGTGTGTGTGTGTGTGTGTGCGTGTGTGTGTGTGTGTGTGTGTGTGTGTGTGTGTGTGTGTGTGTGTGTGTGTGTGTGTGTGTGTGTGTGTGTGTGTGTGTGTGTGGATGCGGCTTCGTCGGGAAACAAGACGAATTGGTGTGTATCACGTTGCAATGTTAAAGTGAAACGGACCGAATTTCGGTCCGTTTCGCATTTTGGTCGGGTCGTCCGTTTCGCAAATCTGTGTTAGGGGTTCATTTTGCGAAACAGGACGTGCTCTTTCACCTGAGACCACATGCCTATTTCGCAGAAATTTACAGAGACCATCAAATTTGCTGTGTAAAATAGTTCTCACACCAACATATAGGTGGCTACCCACCATGAACTCTGTGTGAGAAAAGCACGTGGAACGAGAGCCAATCAGAAGGCGTACACATCTTTCGATCTGTGTGAAATCTATTTTTATATCACATTTCCGCCAATCAGGTGCTAGCACATGTGTCAGGGGAGCGCGACCACGTGTTCGAATGGACCCGGCCCCGAGTGGTTGTCTACTTTTTGGCCGACATTTTAGTAGATTTTGGGGTGGCCTATCCAAATAATTGTATTTAAAACAAAAAGAATAATATCACAAAATACGTTTTAAAGTTATTTATTGTTTTGTTTGTAGCCTATAAATCTCAAAAATCAAAGTTAAAGTTGAGGGTAAACAAGGCAACACCCCTTTTGTTAGTGGACGATAATATCAGAAAGTTTCCACTTCGTTTTTTTAAGTACATATTTTTGCTTAACTGAAGCAAAGTGTCACATATTTTATTAAGCAATCGTTAAAGTTTGTTTATCTTCGTACATTCTTGTTTTTTTTTTAAACCAAGTCATTTGTTTGACATATTATTCTCGGTTTCTTTATATAAGCCGGTCTGTTTCGCAAGACACATGTATGCGTGTTGTGTGTGAATTGCAGTCACTGTAAACTCTCAGTGCACTTTATAACTTTTTATTGTGCGAACAGGCGTGTAACGTGTCCGTACAAGTCTTATTTACACTCAATTTTTCTGTAGTTATCGCGGAAATTGACTTAATCTCTCATTACTTGATGCCCTTAAACTTGAGTGTTGTGTTCACCAAATTCTTCCAAATTCGCCTGGTTTCACTGTGTAGAGGCAGGTTCTCGTGTGATGCCATTTATATTTTTGGGGTGTACAAGCGTGTGTCATGTGCATACATGTCTAACATACACGCAGTCTTTCCGTCAATATCACTTAAACTGAGTCTCGTTTCTCACTGCTTGGTGACCTTAATCTTAATTGTGCTGTCTTTTTTTCAAATTCGGCTTATTTCACTTCGACTGAATCTAATACTTCAAAAGTGCATTGTTGCATTAGCGCAAGTAGAGGGGTGCACCACCCCCACTCCCCCCTCCTCCTGTAATGTTAACACCGTTAAACTTAAAATTTTTGCAGGCGAACCCCCCCCCCCTCTCTAATACACAACCAGTGCGAAATTGATAGTTGATAAACGCATTAAAATCGGTTTATTTTGCTCATTGCAGGACTTCAAAAATATATTGCTCCATTAGTATAGCTAGTGAGGGACAATGACGTGCAACCCTCCCCCTAGCTTTATAAAAAATATCGCATTAACTGAGTTTCATATCTCACTACTTGTTGGCGTTAACTTGAGTGTGCTGTATTCGCAACATTTTCTCAAATTCCACTTGATCCGCCCAGTAGATGCAGTTATTACTCTGTGCCATTTGTATCTTCCTGTGGGGGGTTTACAAACCTGATTCTTGTGTTTCAAGTCAAATTTACCCCAGTCTATCTGTTAATATCGCTTTAACTTAGTTTAACTATCTCACTGTCCTTTATTTCGAGTGTGCTTTATTTAAAAAAAAAAGCAGAGAGAGAGAGGGGGAGACAGAGAGAAAGCGATTCGTTTCACATTGACTTTGCGTTTTGGCACACCAAAACGGCTTGTTTTTTCGAGCCAAAAATTGCAGTATTTGTACTGTTAAATTGGCACAACAACGGGGTGGGAGGGGGTTGGGGTTCATTCGGGGTAAACCCCTCCACCCTTTCCCCCAAAAGCGAAATGCACTGGTAAAGTCTAGAAGTGAAAAAAATGTATATTAACACCGTTAAACCTAGACATTTTTCTCACCAGAGCCTCCTCCCCCCCCTCCCCTCTTCTCTTGCGCACGCCAACTGCGAAATTGGTAGTTGATAAACGTACTAAAAACGGTCTGTTTTATTGACTGACGGACGCAATCCTTCAAAAATGTTTTGCTCCATTGGTGTAGCTAGGAGGATACAATGACGGGCAACTCTTCCTCCCCTCGTCCGTTTTTCTCGGAAAAAAATGTTGCATTTTCTGAGTTTCATGTCTGTTCATGTCTGTTCATGTTACTTTCGCAAGCGACATGTATGCGTGCCGCGTGTGAGGTGCAGTTACTGTAAACTCTCAGTACCATTCATTTTAAACTTTTTTCTTGGCGTGTGCAAGCGTGTTTCATGTCCGCATATGTTTTATTTACACCCACTCTTTCTGTGGATATCGCTGAAATTGGCTTTCATTATGCCCCAACCCTTCGGATTGGGGCCTATAGGTTTGGGGTGTCCGTCCGTCTGTCCGTCATCGCTTTATACCCCTATGATTTTTTTGGGGGGGGGGGCGGTTGGGGCCCGCTTGTGTTTCACAAATACTTGTTTCTCATTATTTGATGCCCTTAAACTTGAGTGTGCTGTGGCCACCAAATTCTCCCAAATTCGCTTGGTTACGCCGTGTAGAGGCAGGTTCTTGAGTGATGCCATTTTATATGTTTCTGGGGTGTACAAGCGTGTGTCATGTGCGTACAAGTCTAATATACACTAAGTCTTTCCGTCAATATCGCTTAAACTGAGTTTCGTTTTTTACTGCTTGGTGACCTTAATCTTAATTGTGCTGTCTTTTTTTTTTTTTTTTTAAATTCGACTTATTTCACTTTGACTGAAACTAATACTTCAAAAGTGCATTTTTGTATTAGCGCAAATAGGGAGGGTGCGCGACCTTCCCCACTCCTCCCTCCGCCCACCCCCCTCCCCTCCCCTCCCCGTCCCAAGAGCAAAATGCAATGATAAAGCCTATTAGTCATAAAAAAATGTTTAACACCGTTAAGCGTAAGATATTTGCACACGAGAACTCCCTCCCCCCTCTTAATACACAACCACTGCGAAATTGCGCATTAAAATGGGCTTATTTTATTCATTGCAGGACGCAATCCTTCAAAAATATATTGCTCTATTAGTGTAGCTAGTGGGAGACAATGACGTGCAAACCTCCCCCTCCCTTTTTAAAAAAAATATCGCTTTAACTGAATTTCACTATCTCACTGTCCTTAATCTTGAGTATGCTTTTTTTTTGTTAAAAAAAAAAAAAAAAAAAAAGAGAGAGAGAGAGAGAGAGAGAAATCGATTCGTTTCACGCTGGCTTAACGTTTTGGCACATCAAAACGGCTTTTTTTTTCGAGCCAAAAATTGTAGTATTTGTACTGTTAAATTGGTGCAACAACGGGGTTGGGGGCATTCCGGGTAAACCCCACCCTTTCCCCAAAAAGCGAAATGCACTGGTAAAGTCTGGAAGTGAAAAGAAATTTTGCCGGCCAGATCCACCTCACCCTTCCTCCTCCTCTCTTGTACACGCCAACTGCGAAATTGACATTGATAACACACCGAAACGGCTATTCGCAGTTGATTTGCTTGCATCTGTCAGCGGGCTAAAGCGAGAGATTCTCACGCACATGTGATAGGCTGTGTCTTTTATGTATTTTCGCTTTCGGAATTGAATGTAAAAAAAATCTACCGAGATTTTCATATACAACTTATGTCTGAAAAGTCCCTAATAACGAAGTCAGATTTTTGGCGTACATTTCGCGAGTTGGACAAGAAATCGCGATTCCTCGTTTGTTTCCCGACATACCTGTATATGTGTGATTGTGTATTATTGTGCGCTGTTTTATTTGTTTGAGCACTACTTTTATGATTGGCTTGCCTTGTTACTATTTACACGCGAAAACTGTCATATTTATCTTCCCATATATGCTTCCCAGATCCTCCCCCCTCTCCATCCACACCCCGCCCCCTTCACTGCGGAATAGCCAGTGCAAACACGTATCAGAAGCTCTAAGTCACAGTAGATTTGCTTTGATCTGTGAACGGGCTAAAAGCTCGAGATTCCCACGCTCATGACAGGCTGACTGTATATTATTGTGCGCTGTTTTAATTGTGTGAGCACTACTTTTATGATTGACTTGTCTTGTTACTATTTACACGCGAAAACTGTCATATTTTTCTTCCCATATATGCTTCCCAGATCCTCCCCCCTCTCCATCCACACCCCCGCCCCCCTTCACTGCGGAATAGCCAGTTCAAACACGTATCAGAAGCTCTAAGTCGCAGTAGATTTGCTTTGATCTGTGAACGGGCTAAAAGCTCGAGATTCCCACGCTCATGACAGGCTGACTGTATATTATTGTGCGCTGTTGTGTGAGCACTACTTTTATGATTGACTTGCCTTGTCACTGTTTACGCGCGAAATAATCCGTCATTTTGTAAAGGTTTTCTGCCATTAAAATGCTTGTTTAGCGATATTTTTTAGCTTGTGTTAGTTTATAAAAAAAATATGGTAAGGTTTGGAATGAAATTATCTGCGAAACACTACACTGTGTACATGAACTTGAATGTTTTTTTTTTTTTTTGACTCAGTATATTAACCTGTCACGAGGTGTATGCGCGCGGCTTTGTTCTTGGTAGCATCACTTCAATGCAGAAAGCGTCCAGGTTACATGTGGATAATTTTTGAAAAACTTAAAAGTGGATAAAAAGTTAATGAGGATAATGAAAGGTAAATACACACATGTTAAAAGCGCGGTTATTTTGTGAATCACGGGAAAATGTTTGTTTAGCGTATTTGGTGTGATTTGTGACATTTTTTTTAAGAATGTGTAAGATGCTGCTGTAAAAATACAGGCTTAATTGTCAGGGCGGCATTTTTTTGAGCTAGCATGCCTTGTCATTTTGCGGATTTAAATGTCGAGAAATGTTCACACAGAAAATTGTTGCTCAGTTTCGCTTGAAAATGCTGTCGATGTTGTCTGTTCATGGATTTCTTGGTGTACAATTTTTTGTAAGTAGCCACTGCTGGAAACTAACTTTTTTAGGCCCGGGTCCTTGGGACCCGTGTCTTTGAAAAAGGAGGATCCAAAGCTATTTAGGCAGGATCCGAACCGTGTTAAGATAAAATAGGGCGCAAGAAGACCTGATTTTTTGCGGCTCAGTCGGACTCTGGGTAGCCAAAAAGGAGGGTCTCGGACCCCCGCCAATTTCCATCCCTGTTAATACGTACACAGACTTTTGCCAATTTTAAACCTCTGCCCTGAACGCAGTCCGGATGCTTTGCCCCCCCCCCCTTCACCTTGAACGCTTAAAAGAATAGGCCAATTCGCACTTAGATTTTTGCGTAAATTTTTTGCGTTTCGGCTGAATTCAGGTGGGATTAGGATGTAAATGATGGAAAAAAAGCGGCATGGATGGTATCTTAGAATGTAAAAAAAATCGGTCAATTTCGCGCAGTTATAGCTTATGCTGTCGGGTCATACCTAAGATTGGGATTTCTCCTTGTTACTCCGTGAGGGACTCCACATACAACGGTTAGAGAGATTTTGAATGCTTCATATCAGAATAATGTGGCAGGGGGCCCCGATATGGCCATAGCAGTAAAAACAGATAGAAAATCACAATGCTACACAAAATGTATCCGGTCACTTGTCGGTTAGTTTCGCTAAGATTTATGGATTGTGTTGTCGTTATGTCAAATTCCGAATATATTCAGCTAATGATATTTCTCTTATTGCTTTCACAGATGCCGCGGAAAAAAGGACGGATTAAAAAGACCAAGGTCCTAGAACAGGTCGTTGATCTGCAGCGCTACAGAACAGGTGACGTTGTGCTTCACGTTGTGTATAGAAGGAAGTGGTGGCGTGTACGTGTGGAAGGCCGGGACCCTGACGGAAGTATAGAAGTCTTATTTTGCGGTTTTGACTTTGCGTAAGTTCTTAAACATTTTTCTATTTCTTTCCTTTCCAGGTCGTGGACGTCCTGTAAAACCAGGTTGATTTAGATTCCCTTTTGTTTTTGCATGTTCTTGTGGAATGATGACGTCCTATTCGCAGAAATTATACTTTTGTAGAGTTGAAAGACCAGTGTATTGTAGCATTTTTTGTGCTCCTGTAATAACTGAAATAAAAACTTGAAAAGGACAGAAGTGACGTCCTTACAGCAGCTGAGAGTGATGCATGATTTAAAAAAATTCTTTCATTTTTAGTCCGGAGAAAGTTTCCGATCCCAGGAAGCTCAAACCATTTCCTATGGCTGTATGAATTAGTAATATGTTATTAAGAAATGACAGATTTTTTTCATTCCCTGTGATTGGGTTAAATGTCTGTTTTGCCGTTTTATGGTTTGCTAATCTCCGTTTGCGAGTTTTGCCTGATAGTGCTTCATAAGTTTGCAGGTTCGATTATCTAGCCGGAAGCATCAGACCCAAAAGAACTTGTCTTTTTCAGTATCTTAGATGAAGTGCTGAATCCCTCTATTGCCAGTTGCACGCTCTCATTGCTAAACGGACTGTAGATGCGAGATTTTACTTATTCGTATACCGCCTATTTTTTTTTAGATTTTCTCTTCGGTATCTGTTCTGTCTGTAACTTGCGTGGAAGGGAAATTGAAATGACCATTGTGTACGTGTAATTTTTGTGCTCACGCCTTGGAATGATAAGAAGGTATCGTTTTCCTTTACGCACAGTGTGTTTTCACATGGTTTTTGGGAATGATTTATGTGCGTATAAACTTGTATGGAGTGAAATATGGAATGATTCAGCATTCCGTCATTTTTTTCTGCAGACGAGGTGTGTAAAAACCCCGTTAAGGGTTACATCAAGGCCTGGGCAGAAGCCGCAAAGAGGGTGTGCGACAGGGATCAGAGCCAATTGACCCATTTTGTGGGTGAAATTGTTAGGGGACCGGTTGAAGATAGTGATGACAGTTCGGATGTTAACCAAGCCTGTAGACAGATTAAGAAAGCAGCGGAAAATATCCCTGCGCCGATTTCAGGTAATTACAAGTGGACGAATATACAACATATATTTTGCTTGACGCGTATTTCTCGTTTCATTCGACATTTTTGTTTGTTTGTGTGAGTGTGATCCGAAGGGCAGTTTCGTTATTTTACTGAACCGGAACTTGTAAGACTGAAGCGAAACGGACTGTTGTCACAATTTTGAACGTGCATGTCCTGTGCGGCTAAGCTTTAAATTGTTCAAAGATGAAATAAGGACGTTATAGTTTATGACTCGGCTGTTACATTACAATGAAACATTGGCACAAGAAGAAAATTAACCACAGAGTTTAAATTAATTTTAAAAACATCTGTTCATTTCGCTTGCACAGATTAAATGGTTTACATTTTCATACAATATCCCCGTTGCAGCGATCGAAAGCCATGACAAGAAGTTACGGTCACCGTTGGGGAGGGGGTGGCGCAAACCGAAGAATGTAGTTCGGACAGCGATTGCGTCATTACGGGCGCCGATACCACGTCAAAAGAGCTTTGTGAGAGACCAGTGAAAAGGGAAGAGGGGGCTGCACACACACATTCATCGCAGGGCGAAAAAGACACAAAACTCTCAGCGAATGCGGAATCGGCTGTTGAAGGGGCATCTTCTGAGAAGTTGCTGGGTAAGTGATTCTTTTGCATTTATAAAGGGTAAGAATTGTTGCTGAGATGTGTCAGGAGGAGTATCGTGAAATATGTAGCACTAATGCAGATTTGGTCAAGCCAACCAGGTGCTGACGTTTTAAAAAATTCAAAACACTTTTCGTGCGTTGTGGTTGTCGGCGAAACGGACTGCTTATCGGTGCCCACTGCTAAGATTGCAAGAGTTTTGTACAGTTATGCTTTGAAATGTGAAGGTTATTCCTGGGCGCTTTATGTTCTCATCAAAGGTAGTTGCTATTTTGACTTGATGTGAAGTTGTCAATGTCTCTGTCGTACGAATTCACAGTGATTTAGCGTTTGTAATACCAGTGTTGTACTTTTTTAGAAAATGTCCCCGTTGCTGCAATCGGAAGCCGTGACACAGAAGTTACGGTCACCGTTGGGGAGGGGGTGGCGCAATCCGAAGAACGTAGCTCGGACAGCGATTGCGTCATTACAGGCGTTGATACCATGTCAAAAGAGCTTTGTGAGAGACCAGTGAAAAGGGAAGAAGAAGTGTTTGGGTTCGTACATTTCGCATGGTTGTGTGCGTTCGCGTATCAAGTTTCAGTGTGTTATTTGCATTTGATTTTTCTCGTATAAGGTGACTGACTGTAAATTTATGAAAGTGGCGATGATGGGTAGTACGGGCAAGTTTCATGTGACAGGGTCACAAAAGCTGTCAAGTTTGCCGATGTATTTAAAAAACAAATACTTGCGTCGTAGATTTCGCGTGGTTGCACTACATTTCGCATGGTTGTGTATGAGCGTACATTTCGCTTGTCAGTTCGAAAGTTCACTGTTCGGAGTGACCAATTTCAAAGTTTATGAACGTTGCGAGATTGGGTAGTACGAGCAAAAGGTATGTGACAGAGCCTCAAAACTTGGAAATTTTGCCGATGTTGCCGTGATTAAGAAAATTTTGGTGTTGGCACATTTCGCATGGTTGTGTACGTACATTTCGCATGTCAGTTTGAAAGTTTTAATTGTGTTATTTGCAGTTCGCTTTTCTTATACGAAGTCACCGACTTTAGTGCGTACACAACCATGCAAAATGTGCCAACACCAAAATGTGCTTATTTACAGAAATATCGGCAAAATTTTCAAAAGTTTGAGACCGTGTCACATACATGGTTGTTATACGTTCATTTCGCATGATTGTGTATAAACGTGCATTTCGCTTGTCAGTTCGAAAGTTTTACCTGTTATTTGCAGTTCACTGTTCTTATACGAAGTAACCGACTTTAAATTTAAGAACGTCGCGAGAAGGGCGTACTCGCAAACGTGACAGTGTCTCAGAACTTGGAAATTTGCCGATGTTTCCGTGATTAACAAATTTTGGTGTTCGCACATTTCGCATGGCTGTGTACGTACATTTCGCTTGTCAATTCGAAAGCTTTAACTGCGTGATTTGCAGTCCATTTTTCTCACACCAAGTGACCGAATTAAGTACGTACAAAACCATGCGAAATGTGCGAACACCAAAATGTTCTAATTCACAGAAACATCGGCAAAATTTTCGAAGTTTGAGACCCTGTCACATACATGGTTGTGGACGTACATTTCGCATGTGATATTTTAGGACACAGGGACAAAGTTCAGTTGCGGGCATACCTTTCAAATTTTTACAAGAAAAATAAAAAGGCGGATGAAGCTTCAGATCCGTTTAAAAAAAGAAACTGTTTTGGGGACATTTCGCTGTGATGTCATGTTTGTGGGATTCTGTTTTGGTTTACACAAGTGCGATGAGTTTTCTTCGAATCAGTTTTTCCATACAGTTCACTGTTCTTATACGAAGTGACCGACTTTTAATTTATGAACGTCACGGGGCTGGGTAGTACGGGCAATTTTCATGTAACGGGGTCTCAAAACCTGCCAAATTTGCCGCGGTATTAAGAAGTGTTTGGGTTCGTACATTTCGCATGGTTGTGTGCGTTCGCGTATCAAGTTTCAGTGTGTTATTTGCATTTGATTTTTCTCGTATAAGGTGGCTGACTGTAAATTTATGAAAGTGGCGGTGATGGGTAGTACGGGCAAGTTTCATGTGACAGGGTCACAAAAGCTGTAAAGTTTGCCGATGTATTTAAAAAACAAATACTTGCGTCGTAGATTTCGCGTGGTTGCACTACATTTCGCATGGTTGTGTATGAGCGTACATTTCGCTTGTCAGTTCGAAAGTTCACTGTTCGGAGTGACCAATTTCAAAGTTTATGAACGTTGCGAGATTGGGTAGTACGAGCAAAAGGTATGTGACAGAGCCTCAAAACTTGGAAATTTTGCCGATGTTGCCGTGATTAAGAAAATTTTGGTGTTGGCACATTTCGCATGTCAGTTTGAAAGTTTTAATTGTGTTATTTGCAGTTCGCTTTTCTTATACGAAGTCACCGACTTTAGTACGTACACAACAATGCAAAATGTGCCAACACCAAAATGTGCTTATTTACAGAAATATCGGCAAAATTTTCAAAAGTTTGAGACCGTGTCACATACATGGTTGTTATACGTTCATTTCGCATGATTGTGTATAAACGTGCATTTCGCTTGTCAGTTCGAAAGTTTTACATGTTATTTGCAGTTCACTGTTCTTATACGAAGTAACCGACTTTAAATTTAAGAACGTCGCGAGAAGGGCGTACTCGCAAACGTGACAGGGTCTCAGAACTTGGAAATTTGCCGATGTTTCCGTGATTAACAAATTTTGGTGTTCGCACATTTCGCATGGCTGTGTACGTACATTTCGCTTGTCAATTCGAAAGCTTTAACTGCGTTATTTGCAGTCCATTTTTCTCACACCAAGTGACCGAATTAAGTACGTACAAAACCATGCGAAATGTGCGAACACCAAAATGTTCTAATTCACAGAAACATCGGCAAAATTTTCGAAGTTTGAGACCCTGTCACATACATGGTTGTGGACGTACATTTCGCATGTGATATTTTAGGACACAGGGACAAAGTTCAGTTGCGGGCATACCTTTCAAATTTTTACAAGAAAAATAAAAAGGCGGATGAAGCTTCAGATCCGTTTAAAAAAAGAAACTGTTTTGGGGACATTTCGCTGTGATGTCATGTTTGTGGGATTCTGTTTTGGTTTACACAAGTGCGATGAGTTTTCTTTGAATCAGTTTTTCCATACAGTTCACTGTTCTTATACGAAGTGACCGACTTTTAATTTATGAACGTCACGGGGCTGGGTAGTACGGGCAATTTTCATGTAACGGGGTCTCAAAACCTGCCAAATTTGCCGCGGTATTAAGAAGTGTTTGGGTTCGTACATTTCGCATGGTTGTGTGCGTTCGCGTATCAAGTTTCAGTGTGTTATTTGCATTTGATTTTTCTCGTATAAGGTGGCTGACTGTAAATTTATGAAAGTGGCGGTGATGGGTAGTACGGGCAAGTTTCATGTGACAGGGTCACAAAAGCTGTCAAGTTTGCCGATGTATTTAAAAAACAAATACTTGCGTCGTAGATTTCGCGTGGTTGCACTACATTTCGCATGGTTGTGTATGAGCGTACATTTCGCTTGTCAGTTCGAAAGTTCACTGTTCGGAGTGACCAATTTCAAAGTTTATGAACGTTGCGAGATTGGGTAGTACGAGCAAAAGGTATGTGACAGAGCCTCAAAACTTGGAAATTTTGCCGATGTTGCCGTGATTAAGAAAATTTTGGTGTTGGCACATTTCGCATGTCAGTTTGAAAGTTTTAATTGTGTTATTTGCAGTTCGCTTTTCTTATACGAAGTCACCGACTTTAGTACGTACACAACAATGCAAAATGTGCCAACACCAAAATGTGCTTATTTACAGAAATATCGGCAAAATTTTCAAAAGTTTGAGACCGTGTCACATACATGGTTGTTATACGTTCATTTCGCATGATTGTGTATAAACGTGCATTTCGCTTGTCAGTTCGAAAGTTTTACCTGTTATTTGCAGTTCACTGTTCTTATACGAAGTAACCGACTTTAAATTTAAGAACGTCGCGAGAAGGGCGTACTCGCAAACGTGACAGGGTCTCAGAACTTGGAAATTTGCCGATGTTTCCGTGATTAACAAATTTTGGTGTTCGCACATTTCGCATGGCTGTGTACGTACATTTCGCTTGTCAATTCGAAAGCTTTAACTGCGTTATTTGCAGTCCATTTTTCTCACACCAAGTGACCGAATTAAGTACGTACAAAACCATGCGAAATGTGCGAACACCAAAATGTTCTAATTCACAGAAACATCGGCAAAATTTTCGAAGTTTGAGACCCTGTCACATACATGGTTGTGGACGTACATTTCGCATGTGATATTTTAGGACACAGGGACAAAGTTCAGTTGCGGGCATACCTTTCAAATTTTTACAAGAAAAATAAAAAGGCGGATGAAGCTTCAGATCCGTTTAAAAAAAGAAACTGTTTTGGGGACGTTTTCGCTGTGATGTCATGTTTGTGGGATTCTGTTTTGGTTTACACAAGTGCGATGAGTTTTCTTTGTATCAGTTTTTCCATGCAGTTCACTGTTCTTGTACGAAGTGACCGACTTTTAATTTATGAACGTCACGGGGCTGGGTAGTACGGGCAATTTTCATGTAACGGGGTCTCAAAACCTGCCAAATTTGCCGCGGTATTAAGAAGTGTTTGGGTTCGTACATTTCGCATGGTTATGTGCGTTCGCGTATCAAGTTTCAGTGTGTTATTTGCATTTGATTTTCTCGTATAAATTGACTGACTGTTAATTTATGAAAGTGGCGATGATGGGTAGTACGGGCAAGTTTCATGTGACAGGGTCACAAAAGCTGTCAAGTTTGCCGATGTATTTAAAAAACAAATACTTGCGTCGTAGATTTCGCGTGGTTGCACTACATTTCGCATGGTTGTGTATGAGCGTACATTTCGCTTGTCAGTTCGAAAGTTCACTGTTCGGAGTGACCAATTTCAAAGTTTATGAACGTTGCGAGATTGGGTAGTACGAGCAAAAGGTATGTGACAGAGCCTCAAAACTTGGAAATTTTGCCGATGTTGCCGTGATTAAGAAAATTTTGGTGTTGGCACATTTCGCATGGTTGTACGTACATTTCGCATGTCAGTTTGAAAGTTTTAATTGTGTTATTTGCAGTTCGCTTTTCTTATACGAAGTCACCGACTTTAGTACGTACACAACCATGCAAAATGTGCCAACACCAAAATGTGCTTATTTACAGAAATATCGGCAAAATTTTCAAAAGTTTGAGACCGTGTCACATACATGGTTGTTATACGTTCATTTCGCATGATTGTGTATAAACGTGCATTTCGCTTGTCAGTTCGAAAGTTTTACCTGTTATTTGCAGTTCACTGTTCTTATACGAAGTAACCGACTTTAAATTTAAGAACGTCGCGAGAAGGGCGTACTCGCAAACGTGACAGGGTCTCAGAACTTGGAAATTTGCCGATGTTTCCGTGATTAACAAATTTTGGTGTTCGCACATTTCGCATGGCTGTGTACGTACATTTCGCTTGTCAATTCGAAAGCTTTAACTGCGTTATTTGCAGTCCATTTTTCTCACACCAAGTGACCGAATTAAGTACGTACAAAACCATGCGAAATGTGCGAACACCAAAATGTTCTAATTCACAGAAACATCGGCAAAATTTTCGAAGTTTGAGACCCTGTCACATACATGGTTGTGGACGTACATTTCGCATGTGATATTTTAGGACACAGGGAGAAAAGTTCAGTTGCGGGCATACCTTTCAAATTTTTACAAGAAAAATAAAAAGGCGGATGAAGCTTCAGATCCGTTTAAAAAAAGAAACTGTTTTGGGGACATTTCGCTGTGATGTCATGTTTGTGGGATTCTGTTTTGGTTTACACAAGTGCGATGAGTTTTCTTAATAACAGTTTTTCCATACAGTTCCCTGTTCTTATACGAAGTGACCGACTTTTAATTTATGAACGTCACGTTTTCATGTAACGGGGTCTCAAAACCTGCCAAATTTGCCGCGGTATTAAGAAGTGTTTGGGTTCGTACATTTCGCATGGTTATGTGCGTTCGCGTATCAAGTTTCAGTGTGTTATTTGCATTTGATTTTTCTCGTATAAGGTGACTGACTGTAAATTTATGAAAGTGGCGATGATGGGTAGTACGGGCAAGTTTCATGTGACAGGGTCACAAAAGCTGTCAAGTTTGCCGATGTATTTAAAAAACAAATACTTGCGTCGTAGATTTCGCGTGGTTGCACTACATTTCGCATGGTTGTGTATGAGCGTACATTTCGCTTGTCAGTTCGAAAGTTCACTGTTCGGAGTGACCAATTTCAAAGTTTATGAAAGTTGCGAGATTGGGTAGTACGAGCAAAAGGTATGTGACAGAGCCTCAAAACTTGGAAATTTTGCCGATGTTGCCGTGATTAAGAAATTTTGGTGTTGGCACATTTCGCATGGTTGTGTACGTACATTTCGCATGTCAGTTTGAAAGTTTTAATTGTGTTATTTGCAGTTCGCTTTTCTTATACGAAGTCACCGACTTTAGTACGTACACAACCATGCAAAATGTGCCAACACCAAAATGTGCTTATTTACAGAAATATCGGCAAAATTTTTAAAAGTTTGAGACCGTGTCACATACATGGTTGTTATACGTTCATTTCGCATGATTGTGTATAAACGTGCATTTCGCTTATCAGTTCGAAAGTTTTACCTGTTATTTGCAGTTCACTGTTCTTATACGAAGTAACCGACTTTAAATTTAAGAACGTCGCGAGAAGGACGTACTCGCAAACGTGACAGGGTCTCAGAACTTGGAAATTTGCCGATGTTTCCTTGATTAAAAAATTTTGGTGTTCGCACATTTCGCATGGTTTTGTACGTACATTTCGCATGTCAGTTTGAAAGTTTTAATTGTGTTATTTTCAGTTCATTTTTCTCATACGAAGTCACCGACTTTAAATTTATGAACCTCACGAGATGGGGTAGTACACCCAAGTTGTGTTGCAAATTTTGTGCATGGTTGTGTACGTACATTTCGCATGTTAGTTTGAATGTTTCAGCTGTGTATTTTGTTTTCTTTAGGAAGCTTTTATGTGGTTTATATTTCATTGTCTCACGTTTTTTTCGGTCTATCATTAAATTTTAACTAGTGCACATAACACTGAGCTTGAAAATGAGGTAGAGTTGGTTATTTACACATCACGGTTATATCAGTATGGGATTTTGTTTTATTATTTTTTCTATATTTTATTTTTATTTTAAAAGAGTTTTGTTTTTAAACATTCATCTGTATAAATCTGTATTTTGTTTTTAAAAATTTCATCTGTATAGTATAAATCTATGTTTTTCAACATTCATCTTTTTGAATATCTTTTGTACTGCTCTTCAATATTTTGTAAGTCTTCAATTTATGTTAAATAGTTTATGTATAGAAATGAAAGAAAATAAATATTACATGGGGGTTATGGTGTAAATAAAAGAAAACAAACTCTACGCTTGTTTGGCTTTTATTTAGTGTTTCCCTAATACTCTTTTACAGAAAGCACGTGGCCTTTGTTTATAAACAAAATCGGTTTGTTTACATTTTTTACACAGTCTCGTTTCACAGCAAACTTATAGTTGCAGATATCAAAAAATTGTGTAAAATATGCAAATTATGTAAACAAAATATTCCGTTTCGCAGGGTTCATGCTTTGTTAAATTTCTCTCAATCTGTTGTCTTTTCTATATTTTCGCTTTCGGAATTGAATGTAAAAAAAATCTACCGAGATTTTCATATACTACTTATGTCTTAAAAGTCCCTAATAACGAAGTTAGATTTTTGGCGTACATTTCGCGAGTTGGAGAAGAAATCGCGATTCGTCGTTAGTTTCCCGACGTAGCTGTATATGTGTGTGTGTGTGTGTGTGTGTGTGTGTGTGTGTGTGTGTGTGTGTGTGTGTGTGTGTGTGTGTGTGTGTGTGTGTGTGTGTGTGTGTGTGTGTGTGTGTGTGTGTGTGTGTGTCAGTCTGTTGTGAACAAAGTGTTGTGTGCAAGACATCTCGAGAACGAAACGTCGGATCGACTTCAAACTTGACCGATTTATTCCTTGGTTAGGTCGGGCGGTTCTATCAACTTTTGACGCATGTCACGTATGGATTAGGGCAGGCGTATTACGTCACTACGTAAAAATATTGTGTGCAAAAATTGTCAGCCGTTGAACATCGGGGAAAGCTGAAACTTAGTGCGATTGTTGCTTGGTTGATCCGAAAGACTCTGTAGATTTTTTCGCGAGTAGAACGAACGAATGCGGCGTATGACGTCATCACATAAAATATGTATATATTTTGAACAAGATCTTGTGTGCAAAACATCTCGATAACGGAAAGCCATATCGACTTGAAATTTTATATGGATATTTGTTGAATCAGTCGAACGGTTTTTTTTTTTCAATTTTTCACGCATGTCACGTGATAAGTGCAGGTGTATGACGTCATCACGTAAAACTCTTGTGTGCGAAATTTCGCAGCTGCTGAACATCGGAGAAAGTTAAAACTTGGTGGGATTGTTGCTTGGTAGGTTTGAAAGACTCTACAGAATTTTTTCGCGAGTAGAACGAACGAATCCGGTTTATGACGTCATGACGTAAAATATGTATACATTATAAAAAAGGTCTTATGTGCAAAATATCTCGATAACGGAAAGTCCTATCGACGTCAAATTTTATATGTATATTCCTTGGGTCAGTTGAACAGTTCTCTCAACTTTTTACGCATGCCACGTGATGAGGACAGGTGTATGACGTCATTACGTTAAAATCTTGTGTGCGAAATTTCTCAGCTGCTGAACATGGGAGAAAGATGAAACTAATATCTCGATAACGGAAAGTCATTTCGACTTAAAATTTTATATGGATATCTTTGGTTCAGTCAGACGACTGTTTCAACTTTTGACGGGTAAAACGTTACCTGTTGTTAATCAAAATATCTCGACACCATAAAGCCGTATCGACTTTAAATTTAGTGTAGTTATTCCTCGGATAAGTCGCACGGTTTTGGTTAAACATTAAACTCGTGTAGAAAATCAAGAAAGGTGCATAACGTCACCCCCCCCCCGACTCCCCATTTTTTGGTTCTTTGTTATCTAAGTGTTAACTACGCTGGAGATTTCAGCGTTTTGCAGAAGATTCTCGAGTATTCCTGCATTGTTTAGAAGCTTCAAAACAGTAACAGCATTACTGTCGGTCCATTGCTATTTACTTGAAATTAAGCTTTTTGTGCGTTTCTGTTACGTAACATACCACCCAGTCAGGGGTCAGTGTCAGCTGTGATGCATGATGGAGTCGTTATCTACTAGGCCATGGAATGCTGTCGCATTATAGTTCTAAGCATTTCCAGCTATTGATTTTTTTCGCCGCATACTTGATTCGGTTGCCAAGGTATTCTATATATAGGAGCTATTTTGTATCGATTGGCATTGTTTGCAGAAGCATTTTTCGCTATTAAAGTGAGTCATCTGATATCTTGTGTTATGAGAAGCAGCGCACCATTTTGGCACCGAAATGGCTCCCCCTTCTCCCACCGTGGTGCGTCATCTGATCCGCAGTTATGAAGAATGCCTTTCTAGTGCTATTTGGCCGATGGGAATGTGCGAAGAGAAGGTAGTCGATCATGGCTATAACTACACTTAGAGTACAGACCGTTACCGTTGCCTTGGGTAAAAGGGTTAGAGTTGCGTTTATAGTCGGACCTACATTAAAATAGCGTGGGGGGAGGCGTGTGGAGGATGATGGGTGGCAAAAAATCCCGATCACCTTCAAGATCCGGATAAAAAGATGTAAAGTAAAACCAGTTTGTCGTGACTCTTTCCATATTCGGATAAAAAGACGGTAAAACCTGCTTGACTTGACCAACTTCCAGACCCGGATAAAAATGTAACGTACAGTAAAACTACTATAGTGACCAACTTCAGATCTGGATAAGAAGGGCCTGCAGTAAAATCCGTTTTAGCGACCACCTTCCAGACTCAGATGAAAAAAGACGTCCATTTAAATATGTTTTAGTGACCATCATCTGTTTGGTTTATTTTGAGTTTTTTACAATGAATTAAGGTTATGTTTGCAGAAATGAATATTTTATTTCAGTAACAAAAAAAAGGATTTTTTTTTTGGGCGGGTCATGGGTTCAGTCGGGGAGACATTTGTTTTTGTTTACAAAAACAAGAAACTAAGCAGGTATCGATTGATAGTGTATAATATTAGCCTGTACTCCTATGTGTTGTGTGCACTGGCCGCTCCAGTTAGATTTTCATGCGTGCCCGGCATTGATGACGTCACGACTTTCAATCGAAAAGGTCACGGCATAATTTTTGGATTCCGGGATTGATGTGGTGTAACAGGAGGCGATCTTTTTCGCTAATGATACATATTAACACTTTGCCAACCAAAGTTGTTCTCCGCGGTATCCAGACAATTCGAAACTAGACAACTCGCAACTAAATAAAAAAGTGGATAACTCGCAACTCGTGAAATCTCCGTAAATATTCATGTCTTATTAATGTTTTATTAATGCAACTCTTGAAATCTCCGTAAATACTCATGTCTCATTAATGCAGATTAAAATCATTCTCCGTTAAATTCACAGCATGTCTTATTTTGCAACTCATGAAATCTCCGTAAATTCTCATGTCTTATTATTCGAAATCGCGGTGAGAAGCTTACGGATTATCAGATTAAATTTAAATTCGCATAAGAAAAAAGAATTATTGCAGTCCGCGATTCCACATCCTTAATCTCTTAAACTTTCATGCAAACTTTGCACGGAGTTATCCGCACAGATTCGAACTCACGGTAAGAATCCTAGAGATTAGCATATTGAGCGAAAACAAAACAAAACAAAGAAAAAAAAAACAAGTTGCGAGTTGTCCTCTTTTTCATTTAGTTGCGAGTTGTCCAGTTACGAGTAGAGGTGTGACGGTTCACCTCCGGCTCGGTTCGGTTCGGTTCGGTTCCACAAAAATTTTCGGTTCGGTTCGGTTTTTTTCGGTTCGGTTCAACAAAACCAACCGGTAGTTTTCTTTTCAAATATATATATATATATATATATATATATATATATATATATATATATATATATATATGTATATATATATATATCATGGCTGGTAGAAATCATGACTTTTTAAAAAAAAGCCATGATTTTTTACTTTTTTTATTTAAATTGACTTTTATATTTAAATCACCAAAAAAATCACAGAACATTTAAAAACGTACAGAACTGATTTTTCACTATTTATTAGTCTAATGCCACTGCAGTTTTCAGCAATTTATACATGGAATAATTGAACATTTGCAAATAGCTTTTACGTTTGAACTATTTGTCTCATTTTTATACACGGGAGCTAGACGTCTACCAGTCATTTTTTCAGATTTAGTGCACCACAAATTTGCTGGGTTAATTACTCTTTGACTTTAAAATTAACAATGATAGTGAATCATAACGGGAGTACTTCTATTGACAGGGCTTATTTGTATAAGACAATAGTCTTGGCGCCGTTATTTATTAAGCAGTCTTGCTATCAGCAAGCAACTGTTTGGAAATTAGTACGGGCACCACAATGGAGGAATACCGTTAACTCAGTGTGCACATAAGGCACAAAAGGCGTGGGGGTGTGGGTGACTGCGTCGCATGAGCAGCTTAAGTCGTTAATAACCTAACAATGCATCTTCACTGTGTACACTCAAGGGGCTTGTTCTAGCATTTTATTGACGAATATTACTCTGGAACAAAAAAAGGCAAAATCGTGACTTTACTTTTTTATAGTGATTTAAATCGGGAATTAAATCACTGATTTAAATCATACCCGCCCTGATATATATATATATATATATATATATATATATATATATATATATATATATATATATATATATATATATATATATATATATATATATATATATATATATATATATATATGCGTGTTTTTTTTTGTTATTTATTTATAATGGCCTGCATTTAATCCGATAATCCGATATTTCTTTTTACCTTAGAACAGATACAAAGCCTAACATATAACGGTAATCAGGGTTCGCGTTGGCGGGGTTTTTTGTCCACTTTGTGGGCATTTTTTACGAAATGACTCACTTTTTCGGAACCCACCGAGTTTTTCTGGACCAAACTGAGTCACAATTTCCTTTTTTCGACTCACTTTCCTGAGAACCCAGCGCGAATCCTGACGGTAATGTTTTATATTTATTACCTCAAAGCTTACTTACACAAGAATTTACATTTTTATTGACTGACAGACTCAAATGTAGCCATAATAAACGCATGGAATTCGTCATAGGTTCCAAAAAAAGTGTGTGAAATATGTTTGTTGATTTGTCCGATGTAATATATATATATTAAAACTAAACTTTACTAAAAGAACTAAAATAACATTACCAAATTAATGCATTATCTTGTTATAAATAGCAAAAAAAAAAAAAAACCGAACCGAAACCGTTTTTGGGCTTTTCGGTTTTCGGTTCGAACCGAACCGAAGCCTTTTCTCGGTTCTCGGTTTTCGGTACGAACCGTCACATCTCTAGTTACGAGTTGTGAGTTGCGAGTTGTCTAGTTGCGAGTTGTCGTGGAGTCGTTCACCGCATTTCAATGAGGCATGTGTAAATGGACACAGCATGAGATATCTGGCTTTGTGCCATCGATCAATACATTTGCGAGGGCAGCTGAGTGGGCATTGTTTCCTTAGAAAGTAAGTTGAAAGTGATCCGACTAATGTTTGTTGCTAAAGTAGGTCGACTTCTTCAAAAAATTTATGCTGAGACGGCGGGGTGGTGGAGGGTAGACATCTGTTTTTGTTCATAAACCAAAAAAATCCGTTGCCAAAAGTGCCAGTACTGTTCAACTGGTGTAAGTGTTTCACTGACCATTTAGTTCCTTTTTTGACAGGGTTTGGTGTAGTTGCCAGCAAGCAGTTTAAGAAGGGGGACTTCTTGTTGGAATATGTAGGAGACCTTGTTCTTCGGTCTGAGAGGGACAAGCGTGCACAGAAACATGGCACCACCTACATTTTTGACATAAATAAAATGTACAGGTAAATAGTCATAAAGACAAACACTTCTTTTATTGCACTTTGTTGGATTGCAGTTGTTATCTCTGAAGTCGCCTAATGTGTATGTTGAGGGGTTGAGACAGAGAGAAAGAGAGAAAGGTTGAGATAGTTGGTGAGAGAGGGAGGGGGCTGACTGTGAGAGAGAGGATGCTGTAGGGGTGTGTTCCGAAGTCATTACTGTCGGGTCAGGCCGGTCTCGTCCGTAAGGACGGGCCAGGCTTTTCGGGCCAGTTTTTAGTGTGCAGAGTAAACATAGAAATCAACCGGTATTCGGTACAATCCCCCTGGAACAAACCCCCGTTTTGCTGACCTTGAACAACCCTCCCCCCCCCCCCGAGGAACAAACACCCCTGAAACAAACCCCTCCATAAAAACATCCGTGATTAGGGATTCATTTGAGCGGCGTACTCTGCGTACCGTCCGCACTTTTAGCAGGGTACTGTTTACCCTTCATGCGAATTGTACCTGTGAAATGTGATCATTTCTTTTGCAAGATTGGATTTTCCGCCCTTCGGGCTGACATGTTATGCATATTAATATCTGTTATCACCAAGCCAGTTGCATATATCTTGGTACGCACTTTTTACGTCGGGGTACGCAGTTTTTCGACCGCACTTATCATTTTTCCCAAATGAGTCCCTGCATGATCATACAGTTAACCCCCTACTTCCCCGTCCCACTCCTCTGGAAGGAACCCCCACCCAAACACCCATCAACTTTTTACCCGAGATTTAAAAAACATGCATTATAACACAGTTAACCCCCACTTCCCCGCCCAACCCCCTATTCCACGCCCCATTCTCCCCCTTGGAACACCCCCTCACCCAACCTCAAAAGATGCATGATCACACAGTTAACCCTCCTTCCCCACACCCTGGAACAAACCCACACCCACCCACCCACCCAACCAACCAAAAAACATGCATGATCACACAGTTACCAACCCCACTTCCCCGCCCTCATCCCAGTCCCCCACCCCACAATATTATACAGTTATTTCTAAGGTTGTATTATGTCTTTATTAGTCACCTTTGATGGCAATATAGCATGACATGTCATAACATGTCAGAGTCGCACATGAGGTCAATTATATCTTACATGTCGGGTTTCGGTTTCGTTGCAAGGGTAGGGAGGGGTACCCCCCCCCCCTGCTTCCGGAAAGGGAGATAGCCGTACCGCAACCAGCGAGCAAACTTTGAGGGAGGGAGGTGGGTCTTGTTCATGCTGCAGTGCTGAAGACACACAGTACACTTACAAGCTGATTTCGCGTCTTAATTTACAGGTTATTGAGTCTAGAATCTGGAATGCTGGATGGTCTGAGACTGTAAACCTGTGTGATATTTTTAGAAATAACAAAAAAATTGTGCAATGCCTACTGGCGTTTTACTGAACCAATGAAAGCGCTTGTTTACAAAGCAGTTTCCTTGGCGAGATCACAAATGTACACATCAAAACATGAAGATTGCTCAAAACACAAATATACGCGGCCAGTCCCTGTACTCTGCTGATATCATTAGCACTTGACAAGCCTTTGGCTTGCAAGGGGTTTTTGAATTTGTGCGAGCAGCCGCTGGTATCATTAACACTTGACAAGCCTTTGGTTTGCAAGAGTTATATGAATTTGTGCGAGCCGCTGTTCGTCCTTTTTTCTTCTTGACACTTTTTCCGATTTTTGTGTCTTCTTCTTCTCTGACACTATGAGCCCTAGGACCATGAAACTTGGGAGTTATGAAGAGCTTGATCTGAACGTGTGCATGTCACTTTATTTTCGTCTTCGATTTCGTTCTCTTTGTTAAAACTCTTCGATTTCGTTTTCTCTGTTAAAACGCCATATGAAATGAGAAGCTCATTTCGCTAGCGAAATGTTAAACACTTGACAAAAATTAAAACGCAAAAATACTTCCTTCAGTGGGTTATTTCTTGAATAATATATTGCAAACAACACAGCTTGAATACGTCTTATAAGCCGAATAGTGTTTGGTTGTTGTTGACTTAAAGTTTTATTGACTGATCAGGCATACGCCTTGTTATCTATTTACGCAGTGAGAGCTCGCACAAAGCTATACTGTATGCTGGGTAAACGGTCATCTGCCCCCCCCGGTCAACTGCCCCCCTGTCAACTGCCCCCCTTTTTTGCAACCCGGACGACTGCCCCCCTCCTGCAATTTGACGGGGGTCGTCATCTGCCCTCCTTTTTTTTTTTAGTGGAAAAAAAATCTTAAAAAAATTAGGCAATTGTGATGTCCCCGTCTACTTCGTCTCTGAAACAATTGATCTTCATTGATCTATTCACCAATATTGATCTTAGGAGAGACTGATCCTTAAACTAATTGCAATTCTAATTGCAATTACTTTCCTATTGGTGAATTGCAATGTACCGAAATGCAATACATACAATAAAATAGATATAATTTTATTTATTTTGTCTTTGTAAGCCAAGAACCCAAGAAAAAACAGTATATGGAGGGGGCAAGCAACCCCCCTCCACTTTGAAGGGGGAGGGGGGCAGTCGACCGGGTTGCAAAAAGGGGGGGGGCAGTTGACCGGGGGTGGGGGGCAGATGAACGGGATTCTGTATGCTGTGCTGTCGTTAAATGCTTTGCATTTACTTACAAAAAATACACTCTTTTCACATGGCGTTTTAACAAAGAAAACGAAAGCAAAGACGAAAATAAAAAGTGACATGCATATGTTCAGATCAAGCTCTTCATAAGTCCCAAGTTTCATGGTCGTAGTGTCAGAGAAGAAGAAGACACAAAAAAATCGGAAAAAGTGTCAAGAAGAAAAAAAAGGACGAATTTTGCTCGCACAAATTCATATAACTCTTGCAAGCCAAAGGCTTGTCAAGTGTTAAAGAGTGTATTTGTGCAAGTAAATGCAGTGCGTTTAAAGTACATCACAGAACACAGTTGCTGAGCGTTGTGAGAGCTCTCACTGCATAAATAGCACTTTGCATAGCCTTCTCAGTCAATAAGACCTTAAGCCAACAAAAACCAAACACTACTCGGCTTATAAGGTGTATTCAAGCTGTGTTGTTTGCAATATATTATTCAAGAAATAACCCATTGAAGGAAGTATTTTTGCATTTAATTTTTGTCAAGTGTTTAACATTTCGCTAGCGAAATAAGGCTCTAGTTTTTCTTGACAGTAATCGTGATTTCTTGTGTCGTATCATCCACTGGCACTACGGGCCCTAGGACCACGAAACTTGGGACTTAGGTAGAGCTTGATATGAATGTATGCATGACGGGGTACATGCAATTTGACCAACCGAAATTTGACCAACCACAATTTGACCAATAGAAATTTGACCAACTGCAATTTGACCAACCGCTTAATGGAAAAACTGACATTTGACCAACTTTCAGATATACATAACCTTATAAATCTAGGAGTTCGAGGTTTCGTAAGAAAAATTTCAAAAAAGTGCTCATTTGCATCAAAGAGATGTTGCGCTAATCCCCTCTCTGTCAATGAGTGTCATAAGGTTGAGTTCCACGTGCCCCGTTAATCTCCGTAATCCGGCGTTATACAAGGTGTTATACAAACAAACCCAGACCTGGTGGACGCTTTGGTGTCATCTCAGGTACGTGTTTTATGTGAAGTTTTGAGGATATGAGATTACTACCATCCCTGTACATTTGGACAGTGCTTTTACTTGCAGTGTTATAACTTTTTAAATGTTGCCTTTGTCGGAACATTGTGATTGCTAATGTTTTACCGATAAGTGTTACGAAAAACAATAAATTATGAAGTTGGTCAAATGTTCGTTTTTTCATTAAGAGGTTGGTCAAATTGCGGTTGGTCAAATTTCAGTTGGTCAAATTTCGGTTGGTAAAATTTCGGTTGGTCAAATGTCCTACACCCATGCATGACACGTTTATTTTCTCCTTCGATTTCGTTTTCTTGTTTAAAATGCCATGTGAGAAGAGTGTTTTTTTTCAGCACAGCACAGAATATACAGTTGATCAGCTTTGTGCGAGCTCTCACTGCGTATTCAAGCTGTATTATTTTCAATATATTATTCAAGAAATAACCCATTGAAAGAAGTATTTTTGCGTTTTAATTTTTCTCAAGTGTTTAGCATTTCGCTAGCGAAATGAGGTTCTAGTTTATTACTGCATTCATATTGCGCAATTTCTGATGGAGGGAGGGGGGAGATTGTGTGTGCGATGATCTTTGGAGGGGGGAGATTGTGTGTTAGATGATCTTTGGAGGGGGGAGATTGTGTGTTAGATGATCTTTGGTGTTTCAATGGCCAGTGCCACCGAGTCTGCGTTGTTACGCTGTATAATAAAAAGATATCTTTGGTGGTATTTTGTCCTAGTTTTCATTTCCTTGGTGGTATTATGTCCGGTGGTATATTGTCCGGTGGTATTATGTCCGGTGGTATAATGTCCGGTGGTATTTTGTCCGGTTCCCGAAACAGAAATACTACACACAAGAGGGTTGGATAAAAATGCACGCCTACCATTTGGAATATCTACCACCTCCACCCCTTCTCCTCCCCTCTCCATCCCCACCACCACCCCTCCCCCGCCATCACCAAATCGCCAAGAAATGATATAACGCCAATCTAATGGAAAATTCAGTGTATTTCATTGGCCTCATAAGTGCATGTTTGATCTCTTATTTGCTTGATCCTTCATTGCAGCATATCGACTGATAGCCTAGTTTTAGTTATATATTAGAATTTGGGTGGCAAGGGTGTCTGGTAGGTGAGGGCCAGTTGGCGTGGAGTGGATCGTGTTTTTAGTTAATTTGAGATGGGGCACTGCCGCACTGACGGGTGGGTGGGTCGACTTTATTTAGTTGGGAGCAGGATGGCGAGTTCGAGTAGACTTTGTGTTGTTTTTTAAATAAATATTAAAATAAATTTTTAAATAAGTGTTAAATAAATGAGAGATGGTGACTGGATGTCGGATAGGTGGCAGTGAATGCGCTTAACATCGACCCGGGGCCGACAAATGTTTTGCCGGGCCGACAAACTTTGAAAATTGTCGCCGCTGCGGGCCGGTGAAATTGGGACAATTTTAGGGGGTTCTTTGTCTACCAGGGTCGATAAATTTTCCGTCGGGTTGGTAACTTTCTAGGGTTGTCGGTCCGGCGGGCCGACACGATTTTCACCTTAAGCGCTAACACTGAGGGGTGGACAAACTGCAATCGAAACGCCACATTCTTACAGAAGGAAAGTTCGAATTAAAGTGCATTTATTTAATTTTTGTCCAGGAGTGGGGGGGGGGGGGGTGGATCAGAAATCAAAGTTGTTTGCATGTAAGTAAAAAATACTCACTTCATTCTGTCAAATATGTTTTAAAGTACTTCCTACGGGGGATATTGCTGAGAAGGGGGTGGGGTTGAATGGGGAAATAGTCTGGGAGGAATTTTGAGGGAGAATAGTCCTAGACTCACATAAGAGACGCTGCAGAGTGAAATTTATTCTCAGTGGCGGATGGGGAGGGGGCGGGTGAGGTTCAGGGTTGCAATCCTTTCCTCCTAAAATTCGAAAAAAAATGTGTTCAGCTTTGGGGGGGGGGTAATATATTCATTCTTGTCGAGAAATGTCTATGGTGCAGTCACATTTTTTTATATAACAGCTGAAATATATAATTCTGTAAACAGCAATGACATGGTAAAGTGGTTTATTCTCTACAGTTTGAACTTTGCTGGTTCCAACGTACCTGGACATTATTGTTTTATTTTCACAGCATCGACGCGACTGAGCACACAGACCGTTTGGGCCGCTTTGTCAATGACGCCCCTTCTAAAGCGGCAAATAGCAAAATGAAACGGGTTGGACAACGCTTGTGTCTGTTTGCCATCAAAGATATCAATATTGGGGAAGAGTTGCTATATGACTATGGCGACAACCCCAAAAATCTTTGGTGGCGAAGGTTAGTATCATTTTTACAAATAATTTTTTTCAGTGCGATCTATGTGTCAAGTAGCAAGAAGCCATTTTTCTAATGTTTTACGATCTTAAATAATATTTGAAAATTTTTGTTTAAAAAAGTAACAAAGAAATTGTTACGTCACTTCACTACCTTTCAATGTATTTACGCCGAAAAATAATTAAACCGTGTTCTTAATGCATCAGTTATAATTTGAAAACTTTTAAATACTTTCATTCCAGAATGCCGTCAAAGAACCTTAAAGTAAGTTGCACGGACTTATTTATTTATTTCTCCTAACTTTTGTGCAGTGCAAAGACTAGCAATTTTGGAAATGAAACCTAAAAAATTGCATTTTTTCAAAATAGTAATATGTGTGTTTCTGCTTTGTGGCTAGAGCATTTATCCGTAGTTTCTCCTATTTATGTTATCCATGTGTATATATGTTCTTGATTAGTAATAAGCGTTAATAAGGGAAATGTTGTGGAAATGTGCGTATAATAATAAGAAATAAACAAAATTGTATAGGTGAAGGCTGACGAGCGAACGTCATCTGGCGGCTCGGAATGTGAAAGTAAGTCATCTACAGTGAAATCCCGCTAATATGGACAAAACTATCTGGCCAAAAGGTGTCAAAATTAGCGGGTGTCCCACTACCGGGTATAGTCAACTCGACACCTTGCCAACTCGGCACCTGACCCATTCGGCACTTTTTAACCCAGCCGACTTCGTCGGACGGGGTTAGTCGTGTCACAATAGTAGACTTAGGAGACTTGAATGTTTGTGCGTATGTTAAACTTTTTCTTTAAAATGTTACTCCTCCTACAGTTTTGCTCCAATCGTTTTGATATTACGCAGGAATGTTTCCTGGAGGGTTCCGCGCCTGGCTATTACTTGTTTGACGATTGACGAAAAACTGACAAAATGGCCCATTTTTAAAATGCTATTCCTTTCTTTATGTGTTTTTTTTTCATTGAGTTTTTCAGCAGTACGTGTGCACGTTCGTGGGCTACTTTCCATGTTCCCATATCATTATGTCTCCCCGACCAAGGGGAGACATATAGTGTTTGTACGTTCTGTGTGTGTGTATGTGTGTACGTGTGTGTGTGTGTCTGTGTGTGTGTGTGTGTGTGTGTGTCAGTCTGTTGTGAACAAAGTGTTGTGTGCAAGATATCTCGAGAACGAAACGTCCGATCGACTTCAAACTTGATCGATTTATTCCTTGGTTAGGTCAGACGGTTCTATCAACTTTTGACGTACGTCACGTGATTAGGGCAGGCGTATGACGTCATTACGTAAAAATCTTGTGTGCGAAATTTCTCTGCCGCTGAACATCGGAGAAAGTTAAAATTTGGTGGGATTGTTGCTTGGTTGGTCCGAAAGACGCTGTAGATTTTTTAGCGATTAGAACGAACGAATGCGGCGTATGACGTCATCACGTAAAATATGCATGTATTTTGAACAAGATCTCGTGTGCAAAATATCTCGATTACGGAAAGTCCTATCGACTTCAAATTTTATATGGATATTCCACACTTGGTGGGATTATTGCTGGTAGATACGAAAGAAACTTGAAATATTTTTCGCGAGTAGAACGAACGAATGCATCGTATGACGTCATCGCGTAAAATTTGTATATTTCGAACCAGATCTTATATGTATAATATCTCGATGGGTTGTGTTTTATTGCAATTAAGCACATGTCAGAGATCGCTGGTTATCCATTTCACCGCAATATTACAGAACGGTTCAAAAGCCGGACATTAAATTTTCTCTTTTGTATTGAAGTGCCATAGTTTCCCTTGTAAATTGCAATTCATGTTTCACGGTATAATTGCAATAAGCAATATTTGAAGGGCAAGATGATTGGTTTGCACTTCATTTATTTGCGGAGTAACCTTTGACAAGCAATTATTACTGGTTCGCACTTCATTAATTTACAGAGTAACCTTTGACAAGCAGTTGCTACTGGTTCGGCTGTATAGTTCGAGGGTATTAAAAGGGATGTTCTGTGAATGAAAGATTCATCACAACTCAATGCGTATAAGTACGATTTATGAAATAAATCTAGGATAACTGCAGTGAGCGTTAATCTTGGAAATGTTAGCTACACAATGGTAGTTTATACAGCAGAACACAGCACAGCCGCTTTATCCATATCCACACTGTCAATTTTGTATGTAATGTCCATTTTTAGGCTGAAGGGAGGTGTCCAAAATCAGAATAGCGGTGTGTACGGATTACAGGGGTTTGGACATCATTTATTTCAATGGAAAATCAAAACTGACTAAAAAAATATGTCCAAATTAGAGGGGTGTCCAAATAAGAGGGGTACCCATATACGGGGTTCCACTGTATTCAATAATTCCACTTTGAATAGATCAGTCGCTTCTTGCATGTCGTTGGTGAAAAGCGGAATAACTCGTCTGAATAACTGTCGTACATTTCTTTTAACCAGAACAAACAGCGGCAGTAAATGGGGTATACGAGGATTTGACCAATAAGGTGAGGCATATGTAATAAGATAGAGGAAAAGTATTAGTGCGCTCACATAAAAATGTTACTTTTGGGATAAAGCTAAAAAAGTTTATTTTGAATGCAAATATTTTTTTAACTGAAAGAGCAGAGAGAGCGTTTAACTGGGTACTACACCACTGCAGCAAATATGAATATGTTACAGGGAACTCACTAAAATAATTCTAACACTTAGAAAAAATCCTAGTTTCTCGTCCATTTCATTGAAAAATGACCACCCGGCCGACCGGTCTTTTATAACCCCCAATAAGCAAAATAGCGAAGCAATGCATTTCCAAAAAGAGGTTCAAAAAGTTTCAGCCACCACCTCCGCTTCCGGTTAACTGCGTGTTTTTCATTTTTGTGCGTCGTGTATCATGCAACGCAGCTATATCATGCCCATCAGTTCTCAGAATGAGGTTGAACCCGTCTGCACCGACCACCCTCGCTTCCGGTCAAATGCTAATGCTTTTTCGTTCTGCATGCGGTTAAAACGTTTCTTGAAGGTGTGAAACATTGTAGTGTCACAGGAGATCCCAGCTCACTGTGGCTCTAGCTTTTTATGAAAATTTTCCAATATCTCGGTCACACTTTAATCACCACGAATTACATTTCAACCATTCACGAAAAAACATTCTAACACACAGTTTGTGTGTTGTGAAATTTTCCCTGATTATGCGAATTCCCTGTAAAAGATACACGAAGGACACCGTTTATATATATTTTAAAGTGAAAACTTTAAATATTTTATTTGATCATATGTTTTAGACCGACTCAAATTTTAGGTAAGAGTGAAAATATATTTTTGTATTTATTAAATGGAGACATTGTTTTTGCCTGAATTGTGTGTGTATGTGTGTGTATTTGTGGATCCTTGTGCGCGCTCTAGCTCCGTAGCAGAGTGGGCAACTGACTTAAAATTTGATACAGTTTATAGCCCTACACTAAATTCTATTAATTTTTGACGTGCAACGCCGTGACCCGTTATTTCTGACGTCACGATCATTTGATGTAAAAACATCTGTTGCAGTCGCGGCATAAATTTGGGATTCCGGAGTTGATGTAGGTGTTATCGGAACGTGGTCCTGGGCGATGTTTTTCGATTTTCGCTTATTACTGACGTCATACTTTACGTTCCTGGTATATTTATATTGAGACGGCGGGGTGCAGGGAGGACATGTATTTGTTCACAAAAATAAAACAAAAATAGTCCGTTCCGAAATGAAAGTGCAACAGCTGTTCGTTTCCACTAGTGTAAGTGTTTCACTCGCCATTCTACTTAAAATTTTGTTTGTCTGTTTTTCTTTTTGTTGGTTTACATATACATATTGATGAAAGGAACAAGGGGTTTTGCTTCAGTTTGCTTATAAAGAAGGCTTTGGTGTTCAATCCCTTATATGCCTATATCAAGTCGCTTTGTGTTTCAATAATAGAAGTTATATTTATATTGATTACAGCAATGAGCGTGTAAAGCTTGGAATTTAAGAAATGGGACCGCTGTTGTGGCTTTTCTCTGCAAAACTGTTTTGAATGGAGGCCCCTGGAACGATCGGAACCCCCCAGGAACAAACCCCCCAAAACCCCCCTTTTTGCTGGCCTAGGAACTATACCCCCCAAAAATGCAAACGTAGGGGGGTAGGGCAATGATGCACTAGCTTCTTCTTGTTTGCTTGTGGCCGGGCGTCGTTTTCAATACGCATTTTCGCCTGCCCAACTCTCCTCTCTGGCAAAGTGTACTCGATGTTCTTTTTGTAGAAAAAACGGGTCTCGACTCTGGCTGCTGTCGCGCTGCCGCAGCTGTTGAGAGCTTACGGGGCGCTCTTCTTGCAAGTCCATACCTTGCTTCTAAACGAGTTAAGGATAGATCGCACCCAAGACAAATGGTACCCAGAAAAACAGAAAAATCCTTTTTTCTGCCTACTATTTCAAAATCATCGTTCGGTCAAAATGCATCTTATTCTCATTTAGATATTTTTTATTCCTTTGTAGGCAATGCGCCGAACAGGAAAAGGAGGAATGTCAGGAAGAAGAGGTAACGTGGCAATTCATTATATACAAATAAGTGAAACATGTTTACTCCACCTTTAATTCAATTACAGTTTTTAAGCCAGCCGACTTTGTCGGACTAGGTTAGTCGTATCACAATAGGAGGCTTGAATATATGTGCGTATGTTAAACTTTTTCTTTAAAATACTACTCCTCCTACAGTTTTGCTCCAATCGTTTTGATATTACGCAGGAATGTTTCCTGGGTAGTCTTCCACATGGTTATGATTTTTTATGATTGACAAAAAACTGATAAAATGACGGCACTTTTTGTGCCTGTTTTGACCCATATTTCAAATGCTAGTCCTCCTACGGTTTTATTCCAATCGTTTAGATGTTACGCAAGGATGTTTCCCAGGGTTCCCCTACCAGGATATTATTTTTTTGCAGTTTACCAATAACTAGTGAAATGGAGGAAGTTTGAAATTTGGCAAAAACTGGAATAAATGGTAGTAAATAACTGAATTGTCAAACTATTCATTTCTCTCCATCTTTTTTAAAAAGTTAGAAAACTTTAATCGAAAGTTTCTTAGGTGCTTCTCTACCTGGACTTTGCTTTTTTGCAAATAACAAAAAAAATGCGGAAATGGTGGAATTTAAATTTTTTTGTAAAATTGTGTAACTGTCGGTAAATATGTGAATCGTCAAGACCCAACCTTTCCAGCATCCCTTTTCGGGTTGCTTCCAAATTCGAATTAAATGCATTTTACATAGTCCTTGAAGTGGTTTTTAGCCAAATCTACTTTTTTCTTGATGTGGTTTTTGTTGTTTTTTTTTTCATTATATCTTTCAATAGCACGCGTGAACGTTCTTGGGCTGCTCCTGGACGTGCTTGTGTTTTTTTTTTAGATTTAAACCTAGAAAACTCTTTGTGTATTAAAATTATAAAGAAGTTACGGTTAGAAACAAGGTTCTTCATTTTCTTGGCCTAACAGTATTCGTTTCAGAGTTTTTCTCTCTTTCCTTGTTTGGTATCTCGGATGGGTCATGTCCTTTTGCATGCTTGTTTTCTGTTGTGAGTTCTTTATACTGCGTTTAATATTCTCACTGTCAACAGTTTGTGTTTAAATTACAGTTAATAACTTGTGCTGTGTGCAAAGACCCGTTTCTTCCTGGACTCATGGAAGCTCATATGCTACTTGCTCACAGTATGTATAAATATATTTTATTGACCCCCCGCCGCCGCGAAAGGGGACACTATAGGATTGAGCTCTGTCCCTCCGTGGTACAGCGTCCCCATTGTGTGCCAAAGCTTCCCGGTTCAACCCCAGCTACCTAATCATGTTTTTCTGACTAAATTTAGAAATATTACAAGTGATGGCGTGAGCGGGGAGCTTTAACAAGTTTAACTCGTATTGTTGTATGTTTAAGTAGGGATCAGGACTAGGGGATTTTTGATTATGGGAATTTATGTAAATTTGTGTAATGTAAAATTTAATATGCATTTTTGTGTATTATTTTTTGAGTAACCTGTGTGTGTTTATAGTTGAGTCATACTTAAATGAGGGGCTTGCATCATGTATCATGAATATCATATACGTAGAAAATTTTTTTTTTTACAAAATACATTGCATTTGTGCAAATTTTGTTTTCAGGTGTGGGCATGGCTAATTCTGAAGACAGTGAGGTATTTTTCTTCTTTATTTGGCTTAACAGAGTGGTGGGGGGGGGGAAATCGACCCTTGCATATCCCCCGTGCCGGTGGCTTATTAGTCTCCCGCCGCCGCGTAGCGCGTAGCGGAGGATTATTGAATTCGGGTTCCTCTGTCTCTCTGTCCATCCCTCTGTCAACTTTTCAGATAATATGTTTTAGAATAAATGGATGTAAATAACTGAATTGTGAAATTATTCATTTTTCTGAGTCTTTTTCAAATAGTTATAAAATTTTTATCGAAACTTTCTTAGGTGCTTCTCTACGCCGAAATGGTGGAATTTTAATTTTTTGTAAAATTGTGTAACTGTCGGTATATACGTGAATCGTCAAAACCCAACCTCTCCAACCTCTTTTCGGATAGCTTCCACCCAGGCTGCTCGCCATGTTGCTGGACGTGGTTGTTGTTGTTTTTTTTTTTTTTTTTGTTTTTTGTTTTTTTTTTAGAGTTAACCTAGAAAAGTTTTTGTGTATAAAAATTGCGTTATCTTTCTTTCCTTGTTTGGTAACTCGGCTGGGACATGTCCTTGAACATGCTTGTTATATTTTGGCGCTTTATACGGAGATGCCTAAATGTACACGTTTATGTGTTTAGGTTGACTTGTTTGGTAGTTCAGACGAAGAAACAAATGCAGAATCCAAAGTGTCAGGAAAGGTATCACCAACAACAGTATCAAAGGTAATATTTATTTGACTTTATTAGCCCAGCTTTAACTTGTCCAAGAAGGGCTTTAGTTTACCCATCACTTTTCGTCGTCGGCTGCGTGTGTGTTGTTGTGTATTGGACATTATTTTCTTGCAAACTACGGGAAGGGATTGCTTTTAGACCAGCCGACTCTGTCCAATGGTCTTTTGTAATCACTTTTAAAAGGGTGTGTGCATGCATGTTAACCGAGGCTTATGTCCCGGAAAGGGAACTTATGGATTGGGCTCTGTCTGTCCTTCCGTCCGGTACCACTCATTCCTATTAGACTCTTAGGCCATTTGATATGAAATGTCACAGGACCCACCCTTATGGTCGGAGCTTGGTGCACGCCATTTTGGGGGTTTCCACTCCCTATTTCCCCATTTTCCCCTCTGCTGACCACGAGGGTGAAAAATCCCTGTCGTCAACAGAAAACGCTCCTAAAGGGGAATTTTTTATGCAAGAAACCAAAAATTTTAGGTGTGATTTATAAAACTAGGTAAATAAAGAGAGTCTTATTTATGTTTTGATAACTGTTACGTAAAATGAAGGGCCAACAATATGTATGCATCTAAGTTATAAGTTAGTCTGTGTATGTGTGTTACACAATGCTTTCTCGAAAACTACCATGGGGGAATTGTTTGATATTATACACGATTGTTCCCTAGGCAAGTCCCTCTCCAACCATAAATAAATTCTTACAATTTTGAAATTCAAAATGCCAAGGTTTAAAGGGTTTTCGGCAAATTCTTTCAAAACTGCAAATGAATGTTTCCCTGACAACTGTTTTCTGGAAAATGACAATTTTATGTTAATTTTTTATTTTTTTTTAGGCACTTGTTTTGCTTCCTATATTTTGAAATACTGATCGAGATGGCTCGGCCTTTTGCTCTAATATTTTGCAATACCAACCCCCTATGCAGGAAAGAATAATCAATAATAGGAGGTTGGGCGCAATGTCCCTGGATATTATTGTTTAAATTATTTATATTTTTGTAAAACCATGTACTATTGCCCCTAGAGAGGCGAACAATTCTCATTTCAACTGAGATGACTTTGTCATCACTATAGAGGGCTTGAATGTATGTGCGTATGTTAAGCCTTTTCTTTAAAATGCTACTCCTACAGTTTTGCTCCAATCGTTTTGATAATACGCAGGAATGTTTCCTGGGCGGTCCCCCACCTGGCTGTTACTTTTTTGACGATTGACGAAATCTGACCAAATGGCGGCACTTTTGTGCCCTTTAAAATGCTACTCCTCTTACAGTTTTACACCAATCGTTTAGATGTTCCCCAAGGGCTCGTCTACCACGCTATTTTTTTTGTCGCGGTTCGCCAAAAACTGCCGAAATGACGGAACTTTGAAGTTTGGCAATAACTGGAATAAATGGTAGTAAATAACTGAATTGTCAAAGCAGTCATTTCTCTCAGTCATTTTCAAATAATTATAAAATTTCAATCGAAAGTTTCTTGGTGCTTCTCCTTCTGGACTTTGCTTTTTTTCGCAAATGACAAAAAATGCCGAAATGGTGGAATTTTGTAAAATTGTGCAAATGTCGGTAAATATGTGAATCGTCAAAACCCAACCTCTCCAACATCCCTTTTCGGGTAGCTTCCAAATTCAAATTAAATTCATTTTGCATGCTTCATTTTTTGGCCTAACAGCATTCGTTTCAGAGATTTTCTCTCTTTCCTTGTTTTGGTAACTAGGCTCTGTCATTTCCTTGGGCATACTTGTTATATTTTTAGGGTGCGGAGATGCCTGGCTCGTTTGGTAGTTCAAACGAGGAAATAAATGCAGAATCCGAAGTTTCAGAAAAAGTACATTCAACAAAAGTGTCAGAGGTAATATTTACTGGACTTTTTGGGCTGATTGGACTTAAAGTAAAATTCACCAGCTGATATATCCCATATGAAATTTTTTGATTAAAAATCTTTTCCGTCAAAAGATATAGATCTAAAATATAAAGATCGTTCAATTAGAAGGAACAATAAATTTTTCGAGATGCTAAAAAGGCTCTTTTTTCACAAAATGTGGGCGATAGCTTAATGAAAGAGAACACCAGGTGATCATTTACACAAGAACGCATTCTTTTTGGCCATTTTTCTCGTGCCCGCATCGAATCTATATGCACGTCTTCACAATACCAGCAGCCCTCAAAATTAACGCTTGTCTGGTGCAAGTAAATTTTTTTCGGGTTGAAGGTACACCTGCCCGTCGGTCATGTAACATTTTGGGGTTAATTTTCAATTGTAATTTTCTTGGTAAATATTTGTGCTTAATACATATGCAACTAGAACCTCATTTCGCTAGCAAAAGGTTGAACAATTGACAAAAATTAAAACTCAAAAATACTTCCTTCAATGGGTTATTTCTTGAATAATATACAGTATTTTACAACAGGCACCAATGGCCCCAGCCATAAAAACGGGGCGATTTATAGAATTTGGGGTCCATGGTCTCCGCCAAAATTATCCGTGTTATTATTATTATTCACAAGTTCTACACAAGTCCCAAGTTTCGTTGTCCTAGGGCCCATAGTTTCACAGATGAAGAAGACACAAAAAATCGGAAAGACTGTAAAGAAAAAAGGACGAACGACTGCTCGCACAAATTCATATAACCCTTGCAAGCCAAAGGCTTGTCAAGTGTTAAATATCAGTGATTGGTATTCTCGCAGTCTCCTGAATCTAATACATGATCGTGGCTTTATTATGCACTCATACAAACCATGCTTCAGTGTATGTCATCTCTTTTCGCGGGCAAGTAATTTTTTTTTTGGCTAAGTAAAATAAGTATCCGCTCTCCCGGCGGGCAAGAGCAAACTAAAGTTGATTTCTAGCCCTCAATTACCATCCACCGTTTTATATTTGTGTGTCTGTTCCTCTTCGAAATGTTCAAGAAGAATATCTAACGAGTCTTTCCCCAAAAATGCAATGAAGTAATATAAAGGTACATTATGGCTGAAGAATTCTAGGGATTTGAATGTGCACAAAAATTGAATATATCGATTATCAATTGAAAAAAAATTGTAAAAAATTAAAATCTCGCGTCCTTTAAAATTGAGCGCGAGAATCTCAAAACGGGCGCAATATTTTCTCGCGCCCTCATGAAAAGCTGCGGAGCACTGCGATGAACTGGTGCGAATTATGAGCTTGGGAGACAACAGAGAGGGGAATGATTTTACGGAATCTCTCCCCCTCTGGCATCGCCAAAAATGAAGGAAAATCAGTTGGTGCGCGATATTCTGGCGTCCAAATTTCCGGCAAACAGAACCCCTGCACAAGTATCTCCATTTCAAAAAAAATCAGATTCCTGCGTATTCATTAAACAAATACAAAGGATCGTGGTTAAATGGAGCTGCAATTCTCCTTTGCAAAAAGTCAATCAAAAGAACATCAATTGATGGGGAAGGAACCCATTCAATTTTGGTTTCGGCGGCAATTGTCCAGCGGCACTTGTCCAAGCGGCACTTGTCCTAGACCCTTTCCTTTATACGTATAATGAATGTTTTGTGTGTTACAGACTGCAGAGCGTTCAGACAACACTACAGCAAGTGAGTATAAACCTTTACTATTTATCCCCCATGAAATGGAGGGATATAGACATGTGCAAGATATCTCGAGAATAAACGTCGATTCCAGTTCAAACTTGATCGAATTATTCCTTGGTAACATCGGAGAAAGTTGAAACTTGGTGGGATGTTGCTTGGTTGGTCCGAAAGATGCTGTAGATTTTTTCGCGAGTAGAACGAACGAATGCGGCGTATAACGTCATCACGTGAAATATGTATATATTTTGAACAAGATCTTGTGTGCAAAATATCTCAATAACGAAAAGTCCTATCGACTTCTAATTTTATATCAATATTTCTTGGATCAGTCGGCGGATTCTATCAATTTTTGGCGTATGTCAGGTGATTAAGGCACGCGTATGACGTCATTACGTAATAATCTTGTGTGCCAAATTTCTCAGCCGCTGAACATCGGAGAAAGTCGAAACTTGGTGGGATTGTTGCTTGGTTGGTCCGAAGAACCCTATATATTTTTTTCGCGAGTAGAACGAACGCATGCGGCCTATGACGTCATCACGTAAAATATGTATGTATTATAAACAAGGTCTTGTGTGCAAAATATCTCGATAACTTTTTACGCATGTCACCTGATTAGGGCAGGTGCATGACGTCAATACGTAAAAATCTTATGTGCCAAATTTCTCAGCTGCTGAACATCGGAGAAAGTTGAAACTTGGAAGGATTGTTGCTTGTTAGGTCCGAAAGATTCTATAGAATTTTTTCGCGAGTAGAACAAACGAATGCGGCGTATGACGTCATCACGTAAAATATGTTTTATTTTATAAACAAGGTCTTGTGTGCAAAATATCTCGATAACGGCAAGTCCTATCGACTTCAAATTTTATATGAATATTCCTTGGGTCTGCCGGACTATTCTATCAATTTTTGGCGTGTCACGTGATTAGGGCGGGTGTATGACATCATTGCGTAAAAATTTTGTGTGCGAAATTTCTCAGCTGCTGGACGCCGGAGAAAGCTGAAACTTTGGATTATTGCTTGGTAGGTCCGAAAGAAACTCTAAATATTTTTGCACGAGTAGAAAGCGGCGTATGACGTCATCGCGTAAAATGTGTATATTTTGAACCAGATCTTTTATGCATAATATCTCGATAACGGAAAGTCATATTGACTTAAAATTTTATATGGATATTCCTTGGTTCAGTCAGACGACTGTTTCAAGTTTTGACAGATAAAAAGTCATCTGTTCTTAAGCAAAATATCTCGACATCGAAAAGTCGAATCGACTTTAAATTTGGTGTAGTTATTCCTCGGATAGGTCACACGGGTTTATTAAACATTATTGAACTCGTATAGAAAATCAACAAAGGTGCATAACGCCAACAGTCCCCCCCCCCACCCAACCCAACCTCCCCATTTTTGGCTGCTTTGTTATCTATGCATGGGTGTTAACTGCGCTGGGGATTTCGGAAGATTTTCCCGAAGATTCTCTAGTGCTCCTGCATTCTTTAGAAAGCTTCAAAACAGTAACAGCATTATTGTCGGTCCATTGCTATTTGTTATTGCCTGAAATTGAGCTTTTTGTGCGTTTCTCATCTGTGGTTGTTACGTAACATGCCACTCAGTCAGGGGTCAGTGTCAGTTGCGGTGCATGATGGAGTCGTTATCTACGAGGTCATGGAATACTATTGTCGTATTATAGCTCTAAGCAGCTCTAGCTATTGATTTTTTTTTCGCCGCATACTTGATTAGGTTGCCAAGATGTGCTTTATATACGAGCCATGCTGTATCTTGTGTTATGAGGAGCAGCTCACCATTTTGCCTACGAAATGTCTCCCCCTTCTCCCACCGAGATGCGTCATCTCTGATGCGCAGTTATGAAGAATGCCTTCCTAGTGCTATTTGGCCGATGGGAATGTGCGAAGACAAGGTAGTCTATCATGGCTATAACTACACTAAGGGTACAGACTGTTACCGTTACCTTGGGTAAAAAGGTTAGAGTTGTGTTTATAGTTGGACCTACAGTAAATAGCTGGGGGACGGGGGGGGGCGTGTGGAGGATGATGATTAGCAAAAAAAAAAATCCCGACCACCTTCAAGACCCGGATAAAAAGATGTAAGGTAAGAACCGTTTTTCGTGACCCCTTCCACATTCAGGTAAAAAGACGTACGGTAAAACCTGCCTGTCTTGACTACCTTCCAGACCCGGATAAAAATGTAACGTACAGTAAAACTGCTATAGTGACCAACTTCAGATCTGGATAAGAGGGGCCTACAGTAAAACCCGTTTTAGCGACCACCTTTCAGACTACGATGAAAAAAGATGCTCATTTATACCTGTTTTAGTGACCACCATCTGTTTGGTTTATTTTAAGATTTTTACAATGAATGAAGGTTATGTTTGCAGAAATGAATATTTTGTTTCAGTTTGGGGGGGGGGGGTAGATGGGTTTAGTCGGGGATACATTTGTTTTTGTTCACAAAAACAAGAAACTTAACTAGGTATCGATTGAAAGTGTGTAATATAAGCCTGCACTCTTATGTTTTGTGTACACTGGCCGCTCTAGTTGAACAAAGCATTTTTGTTTTCAGAAGCTGCAAAATTTTATTTGCTGACTGACAAAAAAAGACGCAGTGGTAAGTGTTTAGCGTAAAAAGTTTATTTAAACTGAATCGATTAACCTTTCAATCTCTTGGAATCGGTTCATTTATAAGGGTTTATATTTTTAAGACGAAACGTCGCAGCATGCATATTTAGACGAAACATCGCTAGACGAAACGTTACGGTATTCTTTCACTGGGTGCAGTTTAAAACAAAAACTTTAATTAAAGTTTTTAATATAAAGTTTAAACGTCTATAGCTTGAAATGGAATAGAACAGACACACGTGCAAAATAGAGACATTTGACGGACACGGATAGACAGAAACACACTTTCATACTCTCTGCTTTAATTCGCTCCTATACATGCTTTTCCTAAGCCTCTTTTTTCCGAGCTCTATACGTGAGTATCAAATTTTTGCTTTTTAGAAGACGAACAGAAAGTAAAGCGAAAAAAAGTCCACATGGGAAGCTCGAACCGTGAGTAACTAATATTTTGTGACCTAAACAGTTGTTTCTTAAAAGTTGTCTCAGTTTTCCGTTTTTGTGCCCCGGTTAAATCGGACGGTTGCATCTTTTGACTTTTGACGCATGTCACGTGATTAGGGTAGGCATATGACGTCATTAAGTACAAATTTTGTGTGCGAAATTTCTCAGCCGCTGAACATCGAAGAAAGTTAAAGCTTTGTGGGATTGTTGCATGGTAGGTCCGAAAGGCTCGCGAGTAGAACGAACGAATGCGGTGCATGACATCATAACGTAAAATATGTATATATTATAAACAAGATTTTGTGTGCAAAATATGTCGATAACGGAAAGTCTGATCGACTTCAAATTTGTTTTGGTTATTTCTTGGGTTTTTTCGACTTTTCACCGATGTCAGGTAATTGGAGGAGGTGTATGACGTCATTATGTAACAATCTTGTGCGCAAAATTTATCAGCTGCTGAACATCGAAGAAAGTTCAAACTAGGTGGGATTGTTGCTTGGTAGGTTCGAAAGAAACCACATTTTTTTCGCGATTAGAACGAGCGAATGCGTCGTATGACGTCATCGCGTGAAATATGTTATATTTTGAACCAGATCTTCTGTGCATAATATATCGATAACGGAAAGTTACATCGACCTAAAATTTTATATGGATATTCCTTGGTTCAATCAGACTACTGTTTCATCTTTTGACGGGTAAGAAATTATCTCTTGTTAAGCAAAATATCGGAAAGTGGAATTGCCTTTAAATTTGGTGTGCTTATTCCTCGGATCAGTCGCACGGTTTTGGTTAAACATTATTAAAACTAGTATGAAAAATCAAGAATGGTGCATAAAGTAAACTTTGTGCCATATTTTCCGGTGCCATTTTTTCGGAGCCATTTCTTCCTGTGCCATATTTTCCTGTGCCATTTTTTCCTGTGTCATTTTTTCCTACAACCAACGTCAACACCCCCTTCCTCCCTCCTGCCCTTTTCTTGGCTCCTTTTTTAACTAAGCTTAGATGTTCACTATGCTGGGGATTGCAGCGTTTTCCAGAACGTTCTCGAGTATTCCTGCATTCTTTAGAAAGCTTCAAAACAGTAACAGCATTACTGTCGGTCCGTTGCTATTTTGTTATTGCCTGAAATTGAGCTTTTTGTGCGTTTCGCATCCACGGCTGTTTTGTAGCATGCCACTCAGTCAGGGGTCAGTGTCATTTGCGGTGCATGATGAAATCGTTATCAACGAGGTTATGGAATGCTATTGTCCTATTTATAGGTCTAGGCTGGTCTAGCTATTGATTTTTTTTTCGTTGCATACTTGATTCGGTTACCAAGGTGTTCTATTATGGGAGCTATTTTGTATCGATTAGCATTGTTTGGGGAAGCATTTTCGCTATTAAAGTGGGTCATCTGATATCGTGTGTTATGAGAGACAGCTCACCATTTTGGCACTGAAATGCCTTCCGACTTTTCCGACCGAGGTGCGTCATCTGCTGCGCAGTTATGAAGAATGCCTTTCTGGTGCTTTTTGGCCGATGGGAATGTACGAAGACGAGGCAGTATATCATGGCTATAACTACACTTAGGTTACAGACCGTTACCGTTGTCTTGGGTAAAAGGGTAGAGTTGCGTTTAGAGTGAAACCTACATTAAATAGCTTGGGGTGGGGACATTTGGAGGATGATGGTTAGCAAAGAAATCTAGACCACTTTCAAGACCTGGATAAAAAGATGTAAAAGTAAGACCCGTTTGTTGTGACCCCTTCCAGCAGTGTTTTTCCCAGCGTTTTGGTCCAGTGGGTAAAATCACGCACTCCACAATTTTCAGTGCTTGATTGTTGGACATGAATGCATGATTTTTTTTTTACATGAGTATCAGCCTATATGTAACACTTAAGCGTCCATACCTTACTGAAATAAGCACATGTCATTAAAGTGAAACCACTGGGATGTTTAGGTGTCTGGAGAGGTGTTTTGTCGCTACTATAATGTGACACATTCGTTTCTAATTTGTCGTTACCCCATATGGCCAGTTCTTCTTTTGAAAGACATAGGTCTCATAGAATTGGGGTGTGTAAAATCAGCAAGTGTACATAAAACTTGAATGAAAAAATATTTTCAAAAAAAAATCATTTTGAAGCCTGATTGCGTGATCACGCAAAAAAACGAACTCTGAGAAAAACACAGCCTTCCAGATTCGGGTTAAAAGACGTACTGTAAAAGCTGCTTGTCTTGACCAGCTTCCAGACCCGGATTAAAATGTAACGTCAAGTTGGTGTAGTGACCAACTTCAGATCTGGATAAGAAGGGCCTACAGTAAAACCCGTTTTATCGACCACCTTCCAGACTCGGATGAAAAAGACATCCGTTTATGTCTGTTTAGTGACCACAATTTTTTGTTTATTTTGAATTTTTTAACAATGAATTATGGTTATGTTTGCAGAAATGAATATTTTATTTCAGTAATTTAAAAAAAAGGATTTTTTGGGGTGGGGAATTATGGGTTTAGTCGGGGAGACATTTGTTTTTTACACAAAAACAAGAAACTAAGTAGGTATCGATTGAAAGTGTATAATATAAGCCTGTACTCTTATGTTTTATGTGCACAGGCCGCTCTAGTACATATATTGAAGTTGTGCAGCGTCGTATTATTTTTCAAATCGGCCAAAAATTGCCAAAATGGCTACTTGTCAAAAACTGCCATTTTCTTAGATAACTTAATGAAAGTCTTGGATGCTATCCACGCGTGTTCTAGGCATATGCACAGTGAAAATATTTATATTGGAGTTTGCAACTTTGTGTTATTTTTTAAATCGGTTAAAAATTGCCAAAATGGCGACTTGTCAAAAAGTGTCATTTCTTTTAAACTGTAATGAAAGACTTGGGTGCTTTCCACACGACACATTTTCTTGTGGATCTATATCTCAAGTTTGGCTGAACGGATTTCAACCAAAATTTGTATGGAGCTTCTATGCAAAATATCGTGACCTCATAAGGGTTGGGTAACCTTGGATTGAAGGTCAAAGTCACACTGAGACTTTGAAATTGATCCCTGCGGTACCAACTACGACTTAGTTATTGATACCGTAGCACAAGTTTGGCTGGACGAATTACAATCAAAATTTGAAGGTCGCTTCTTTGAACAGGGTCGCGACCTCATTAGGTCGGAGAGCGCTTGACTTCGAGACCAAGGCCATTGTGAGACTTCAACAATTTACACTGCTGTACCTACTAGATATGCTTCCTTTAAAGATCGAATTTAATAGGTTTAAGAGCAGGCCTGGCGCGATGTCCTGGGATATTCTTGTTATTTATTTTTGTGCATCTTAAATCATATAGCAACATAGTGAAGCAATGCCGAATGCATTTCCAAAAAGAGGTTCAAGCCGTCTGCAGCGACCACCCCCGCTTCCGGTCAACTACGTTTTCTTCGTTTTTGTACGTTGTTTATCATGCAACATGGCTATATCATGTAAAGTCAGTTATTAGAACGAGGTTGAACCCGTCTGCACTGACAAATCTCGCTTCCGGTAAACTGCTTTTTATTCATTTTTGTACATCTTGAAGCATAAGGCAACACAGCTGAGCAATGACCAAAGCATTATGATTACCAAAACGAGGTTCAACCCGTTTGCAGTGACCACGTCGGTTTCCGGTCTACTACGTTTTCTGTTTTATGCGTCGTGTATGATTCAACGTAGCTCTTTCATATTCCACGCATTCTCAATACAAATTTCAACTCATTATAGCAGGTCACAAGGAGGGTAAACACATATACGCGTTTTCTTATTATTTATAAACACTTCTTGTGCTTTTTTGCGTTTTAGAAAAACACGGTGCAAGCCGATGCCCGATTTGTGGAGAATACCGTGATAATATACAGCGGCACCTTTCAGCAAAATTAAAATGTGATAGAAAACGAACGCGCGTGCTTAAGACGTGTGCGCTTTGCCCAGACGAGTATAAGGTCGGACGATATGACAATCACTTAAAGCAAGTGAGTTTAAGAATAGAACTGAGTTATATTTTCATACCGTAGTTTCAATGGGTTAAGTAGAACAAAATAAATGGTATGTAAAATAAATAAAATTAAGGGGGAACTATCTGTCTACACCATATTCGAGCTGAAATGCAGGCAAGAACTATTCGCCCTGAATACCACCTAAAAAGAACTGGCCGAATTACTGTGCATCCTGGCTCAGCGCACCTGCTGCTTTTAAGCGTTGATAAGCAAGGCGGTCTATATGTAAAAACTACTTGGAGTGAATAAAAACAAATTGTTGAATTTACCAATAACACTTGTAAATTTGTGTTTTAGTTTCATAAAATAACTGACGCCGGTGTCATCAAGCAGCTTCTTCACGAAGAGAGACAGAACCGACTGAAAGGCAAAAAAGTGAAAGACACGAAGTAAAGCAAGCCATTTTCAATAGGTAACTTTAAATGTAACGTTTTCTACCTGTGGGTGAATGAGGAGTTTCTCAGTTTTATGTATTTGTGTGCGGGGATTTACTTAGTTTCCGTTATTAGAGCAAACGAATTATGGAGGAGAGCCCGCGACATTTGTTCCGAAGACATTTCTTCCGGCGACATTTTGTCCGAAAATAAGTGAAACAAACGACATTTCGTCCGATTTGTTAGAGGTAGAATTTTTAAGATTCAACCCGTTTTTTTACCACCACCCGGCCTCCCGGCTTTTTTTAAGTGGCAAAAATGATGAACCGGCCGGATGTTCTCTTTTTTACTCGGGATTTTGATCACGCGCTTGGGGGATGAGAAATTGGAATTTTTCTTTCTGCTCCTAAAGTTTTGTTTATTCTTTTGCCGTGCACCATATAAACTATTATGTATATGACGAAAAAAAATGTATATGGCGAAAATTTTCAGGACCCTTTTCGTCAGGCTGCGAAAATTTTAAAATGTCAGCGAGATCTTTGGATCAATGAGTATTATATGTTTATGGATATAAACGAAATTGTGGTGTGTACGCTGCAGCGTATTTTGATCCGTCGTATAGCTAGATGTTTACGCAGTGCATCTCTACCGTTGTATGGAAAAACAGCGTAACTCACATTTGATTTATTTTGAGAAATGAAGGAAAACGCGTTTTGCACTGAGATTAAGCTGTCGTTTTATTACAAATTGATGTAAAATATTCTTGAATAACAGAAAAACATTGGAGAACATATAAACTAGTGATTACATTGGTAAATGCAAAAATAAAAGAAATGAGGTAGTTACTTGGTTCTACCTGACAAATTATGTAAAAAAAATACCAGGATGTCAGGTAAAGTAATGTAACTCACAATAACAAATGCATTAAAATTATCAGTAATATTTCTCAATATTTTTCATTTCACAAAACGTTGTGTAATTACAATCATGTCATCATAAGAGAGAAAATGCTGAATGATAAATTCATTAAGGAAATTGCTTGACATTTAAACGCGCGTGGACACTATCGGCCCTCATAAAGGTATGCCCCTTTTCGAGATATCGTATTACTACTGAATTTGGTCCCCAAACTTGGTTGACGCACCAAGCCATCGCGGTAAATAGTGTCCAGTTTTTGTTTTGCGCAGTGCAGTTGTCTGCCCAAAATATTATTCTATCTTTCCCGCAAGTGTTTATACATTTGATGTAAGCTGAGGCTACGTTTTGTGCCAGTCTACCAGCTATGGCTTCATGCCACAGAACAACCATATCATTGCCCCCACCAAAACTTGCAAAAGTTTTATTAAAAACAACCAGGCGAGATACGAAGAAATGTTCTTTAGTCGTAAGTTTTGGCAATAAAACTACTTTCTGCATATCAACTGCAAATATTTCACTATTATCCGGTATCGGATCGTTATTATCTGCTTGATATTTTAATCTAGCAATACGCGCGTTTTCTAGATGGACACTTCCTACTTTACATTCCTCACAACATTCCTCTTTATGGGCATCGTTTTCAGTTTCTGCTAACTTATGGGCATTGTATTTTACACATACGTCGCATTCATCTTGCGTAGGTGTTCCGAAACCAATATTTTCCGATTTAAAGACCCTTTGGTATGTTTCATAAGAAACTTCATTTTGTTCCTTATAGTCTCGCCACATCAAACGTATATTTAAATTTGGGTCAAGATATCTCTTATGTGGGGCGTGTTCACGGTTATAGTGACTGATTTGAGGATTGTAGGACATAATGTGCTCAAGGATAGACTGTTTATTCTTTTTGTTGGGCGGTGCTGACTGACCACGTTTGTCTTTTATGAGATTTCTGATATTGCCATCCTTGCTTTTTTCTTTTATTTTTACAAATTCCATAATACTAGAATCTGACTTTAATCCAAGGCAGCTTAAAAACATAGTCTTGCACACTTTGACTTTTATAGTGTCCTTTGGTAAATTGAAAAGTTTCTTGTATAATCTGATTTTGAGCCAGATGGTTCAGATCTACGACGAACTACAGGATTTACAAATATATGTCCGTCAAACCATAAGCGCCTTTGCTCAAATGTCAAACTCCAGTAACTTTTGTTTATGTAAATTCGCTGTTCCTTGGTAAACTTTTCGGCACATTTCAGGCGGCACGAGTCTTTGCATGGGGGCAATAATGAGTATTTCTGTTGGTAAAATTCTGTCTTTTCTTCTTCTGTTCGACGTCGCTTCCTGAAATAAAAATGAAGCCAAAAAAAAAAAAAAAAAATACGTGAGTGCCTTTTCCATTCTGTACGACCATTTATGAAGAAAATGACTTTATGAAAGTATTATGATTTTTTTGAATTTTTTCAAGATTTTTTTTGTGGAAAGGGTAATTTTCAGTATCATTGCAAACCCCACGAGAGTGATTTTTCACAGCCCCCCCCCCCCCCCGCTACGAACCTCTACCTTATTTGTCCTCATCATACCAAGTGCCCCCTCGCCCCCCCCCCCACCCCTGGAATTTTCATACCATTTGAGATTCGAATTGTCTCCTCAAGAAACATCTTTTTTTTCTTTAATTACGAAAGACCTCTACGTTTCATGCATAGGAACGTTATGTCAACGTTATGTCAAATAAGAAATGCGCTAGTGCAAACCACATCGCCACAGAGCTTTAAAAAACTGCACCAACAGTTGTACTGCCGGCCGGTATTTTTTTTAACAGGGATTTTGTACTTCGGTGTATAACTTTTTTTTGCCAGAAGCAGTTTACTTAAGTTAAAAAAAATAAATTTTAGAAGTTTTTTTAACACTCTCATGCATAAAAAAAAGTTAACAATTTTACAGAAAATTGGTTTGTATATCTAAAATGTTTCTTACAAAGAAGGCTGCTGTTGATTGTGCAAACCACGTGCAAGTTCAGGCTCAGGCTGTAGGTCGTCATTTTCTAACTGATTATCATTTTCTGTACGCTCCTTTTCCGACTGTGTGTCAGTTGAATCATCCGGGTCAATCAAGTTTTCGTGCAGATAATTTACAGCTTGTTCTCTTTCGTCAAGAGGTTCAAGAGATAATCCATCTTCGGTACTCTTCTCGTAAGATTCAAACACTGTTTGATCTGAAAAGCACAGTCCCGAATCCGTGTCGCCTTTAACCGTCTGAGAATCAATGTTTTCCTTATTTTCTGTGTCGAAGTTCATATCCTTAGCATTGCTCAGTATTTCCAGAAACTCGTTGTTTATGTTATTTTCCATTTCGGTGTGTCTTCATATCGAAAATGCACAAAAAAGGTTACAACAAATTTCCTGTTTTGAAAAACGTGTTTCATAAACATGGTCACATGATTTTCATCACATTACCTGAATGCAGCCATCGGATTGGCTCTTGGAATTACTTGGTATTTCCTGTAAATATTTATCAATTTATAGGAACATAAAGCACTCTTCCAAAACTGACGTTTTCAATTTGTCACTTTGTATATCTCGGAATTGCAACACAATGCGCCCATATGATAAAATGTTTTCTCCTGACTAATAATGCGCTCTTGATAGAAATTATCAAAATTTGGAGTTACATCATTCTTCCATACAACGGCAGATCTGTTTTCATGATTATGATTCATGATTCACGGCTGGTATCAAATATTTCGTGAAGTATTTCATAAAATATTTCCCTATAAAAGTTAAAAAAATCATATTTTTGAAATTTTTAAATAAGAAATAAGTTGAATATGGAGATATCACATTTGCATTACATTGTACACTCCTTGCATAAACATAATGGACAGCACCTTATCGCTCAAAAGGTTACAGAATTGTTGCCACTGTAACTGTTCCCTCCGTTTTCTTTGTCATTTCTTTGTATGTGCAAATATTAAAAACATTAATATAAGCAAAGACTATAAACTACTAAGATATGACACTCCCTATACAGCCTATATATCCAGCTGATTCCAGCGCCCCTAGTGGAAGAGTTGCAAACAGCGAAAAATAGCTGTCAAATTGGTTGGTAGGTCGGATGGTTCTGTAACTTTTGATACATGTCACGTGATTAGGGCAGGCGTATGACGTCGTTACGTAAAAATCTTGTGTGCAAAATTTATCAGCCGCTGAACATCGGAGAAAGTTGAAACTTGGTGAGATTGTTGCTTGGTGGGTCTGAAAGTCTGTAGTATTTTTTGCGAGTACAACGAACGAATGCGGCGTATGACGTCATCACGTAATATATATATATATATATATATATATATATATATATATATATATATATATATATATATATATATATATATATATATATATATATAGAAGTGTACCTCCAGCAATACGGGGACCATTTTTGCTAAAAAACCAGTATTAGGGAGACCAAAAATTTAGGGAGACCAAAAGTAGGTCTCCTTAATTCTTAGCGTGTTTAAACGTTAGGAAACTACTCAGCAAACAAAAAACGAATGATTTTATGGCATAGCGAATATAACATACTTTGGTTTAAAATTAAATTTGTTTGTTGAAACTTGATAACAAGCTTTCAATTTGATCCTAAACTTTATACCTTGTATAAACATTAGTGCCAAAAAATCAGCTTTAAGGAGACCGGGGAAAACTGCCATTTTTATTTAAGATCCGCTATATATTATGTATTTAAAAATATTATAGCAACCAGTATTTTTTCCTTAACTGCTCAACATGCTTATACATGGTTTAGCACGAAATTGAAGAAAAGGATAATTTAGCACTGTAAACAGGCATTTTTTCAAAGAAACGAACACTTGAGAGCAAGATGCATTGTGACGTAATAAACATTATGACGTAATGAAACGTATCCCTACTTTATATATATATATATAGTGTGTAAACCGACTTACGGGGACTATGCTTCACACTTATACAAAACACTTCAAAGGCCATTTTTTTATATTCATTACTCTTTTTTGCCTACCAAAATGATTTCTAAGGAATGTAAAATAACATTTAGCACTTTTTTGTCTTAATAATATAAAAATCTTGCACATATTCATGAAAAATATATGGTCTCCTTATTGCTGGTTGTATATTTCTGGGTGTATAAACCGACTTAAGGCGACCATATATACAACTTGAAGAGACATTTTGTTTATCATTAATTACTACTTCAATTCTTTTCTTTCCGAAGTAATGTTACAGAGTTTAAATGTCACGTAACAATATTTTAACCAGAAACATGAAGCATCTTGCACATATTTGCATGCTAAGTAGAACTAAATGGCACAGTCATTGGTAATATGTGCATAGTGTCATCTCTCAAGGCTGTCGTACATACGTATAACTTATACACAATGCATATACATAACAAATAACAATAATAATAAACATAGGTTTAAAATAAATCTTCAAAAACACCCAACTAGTAGCAAAATATGCTACTTTGGGAGACCAAATATACAGAGCATTAAACCACACACTTACGGAGACCCGGGAAATTCCGTGGTTTTAGCCAGGTCGCCTAAAATGCCAAGGAAAATCTAGAAAAAATACGTAGACCAACTTTTTTGTTTATTTTTTGCTACTTAATATGACAAGAAGAAAAAATCACACCCATTATCTACAACGTATAGGAACATTTTTTGGTAATTTTTGTCTTTCTAAACTCAAAGGTAAAAAATATACAAATGGTCTCCCTAAGTGCTATATTAAAGGCATGGTCTCCCTATGACTGGCTTTAGATCTATATATATATATCTATATATATATATAAACAGGGTTCGCGTTGGCGGGGTTTTTGTCCACTTTTTGGGCATTTTTTACGAAATGACTCACATTTTCGGAACCCACCGAGTCACTGTGACTCATATTTTTAAAACCCACAGAGTCACACCTTGGAAAGAAAACATATTGTAATAATTAAATTAATTATAATATTTTTTGCAGTGAAAAAGTCAGCCCAATGTCAAAATTATACACACCACTTTTTCGTTTTTTTGGGTCATTATATAACCATCGAACACCTCTTAAGGTGTCTTTTCGAAGTAAATTGCGCCAGTCTAACTAAGTTGCATTTCAGTGTTTCTCCATTCAAAAGAAAAACCGCTATTTTCACGTTTGATTTACATGATTTTTTATTTTATAAGCTTCAAGTTTAATTCAATGTGTTTCCGTCACAGCCATTTAATGAGATGAAAGTGACAAAACATCATTAAAACAACGTCAAGAAATCGTCTCTCTGATGACCGACTGGATCAAATTCTTCGTGTGTCCGTAAATGGTCCCGATTTTGAATCCTTTAGCAAGAAATTTCAGGGAAATCAGAAGCCGGTTAAAGTAAAATATGGAACTAAAAAAAACGAACGTATTTTCGCGAATTTCTTAGAGATTTGCTTTTGTTGTTCGATTAGCACACTGCAACAGTTTGAGTTAAACGAGTAGATTAGCTATTGACCTGCTTAAACGAATTATTTGTCAATGAAGTCGCAATCTGTTTTATCATTCCAGTATTATTCATAATTGGAATCCAATTTTTTCCGAAGCACAGTATTTAATTTCGGATTTCAAATTATAGCATAGCCATTGCATAATTGTGTTCAGGGTACTCATAGCAATTACGTTTGTTTTTAAAAGCGTTCAGCTGTTTCAACGTTAAAAAAATAATCAAGTTTAAAAGAAAGAGCGCCCTTGGGGGAGGGGGCATGGGATGGGTGGGGATCAAGATGGGGGGGGGGGTAGAGGTGTCGTTGCAGGATGTTGTGACTCAGCTTCTGGACCCAACTGAGTCACACTTTCCTTTTTGACTCACTTTCTGAGAACCCAGTGCGAACCCTGATTATATATATATATATATATATATATATATATATATATATATATATATATATATATATATATATATATATATATATATATATATATATATATATATAAGATCTTGTGTCTGATTAATGCAGGTGTATGACGTCATTACGTAACAATCTTGTGTGCGAATTTTCTCAGCTGCTGAACATCGAAGAAAGTTGAAACTATGTGGGATTGTTGCGCGGAAAGACCGGAAGAAGCGAATATTTTTTTTTGCGAGTGGAACGAGCGAATGCGGCATGTCGTCATCGCGTAAAATATGTATATATTGCGAACCAGATTTTGTATGCATAATATCTGGACAACGAAAACTCATATCGACTTAAAATTTATAGGAATATTCCTTGGTTCAGTCAGACGAACTTTTGACGGGTAAAAAATTATCTGTTGTTAAGCAAAATATATCGACATCGGAAAGTCAGATCGACTTTAATTTTGGTGTACTTATTCCTCGGATAAGTAGCACGTTTTTGGTTGAACATTATTAAACTCGTATAGAGAATCACGAAAGGTGTCTAAGGTCAACATTCCACCCCGCCTGCCCATTTTTTGGCTCCTTTGTTAACTATGCTTAGCTGTTCACTACACTGGTGATTTCAACGTTTTTCTGGAAGATTCTCGAGTGTTCCTGCATTCTTCAGACTTCAAAACAGTAACAGCATTACTGTCGATCCGTTGCTATTTGTTAGTGCCTGAAATTGAGCTTTTTGTGCGTTTCTTATGTACGGCTGTTGTGTAACATACCACTCAGTCAGGGGTCAGTGTCAGTTGTGGTGCATGATGAAATCGTTATCTACGAGGCCATGGAATGTTATTGTCTTATTTATAGGGCTAGGCAGGTCCATCTATTGAATTTTTTCATCGCATACTTCATTCGGTTGCTGAGGTGTTCTGTATATTGGAGCTATTTTGTATCGATTAGCATTGTTTGTAGAAGTATCTTTTGCTATTAAAGTGGGCCATCTGATATCATGTGTTGTGAGAAGCAGCTCATCAGTTTGGCACTGAAATGCCTCCCCCTTCTCCCACCGTGGGGCGTCATCTGATGCGCAGTTATGAAGAATGCCTTTCTAGTGCGTTTTGGCCGATGGGATGGTCAGAGTTGCGTTTAGAGTCGGATCTACATTATAAAGCTGGAGAGGATTTGGGGGCGTGTGGAGGATGATGGTTAGCAAAAAATCCAGACCACCTTCAAGACCTGGATAAAAAGATATTAAGTAAGACCCGTTTGTCGTTACCCCTTTCAGATTCGGGTAAAAAGACGTGCGGTAAAAACCTGCCTGTCTTGACCACCTTCCAGACCCGGATAAAAAAGTAACTTGTAGTAAAGCTATTGTAGTGACCACTTCAGATCTGGATTAGTAGCGCCGACTGTAAAACCCCTTTTAGCTACCACCTTCCAGACTCGGATGAAAAAAGACGCCCATTTATATCTGTTTAGTGTCCAACATCTCTTTTGTTTATTTTGAATTGTTTTACAATGAATTATGGTTATGTTTGCAGAAATTAATATTTTATTTCAGTAATTAAAAAAAACATGGATTTCTTTGGTTTGGATAATGGGTTTAGTCGGGGAGACATTTGATTTGTTTACAAGGACAAGAAACTAAGTAGTATCGATTGAAAGTGTATAAAATAAGCCCATACTCTTATGTTTGGTGTGCACTTGCAGCTCTAGTTATTATTATTATTTTTTTTTTTTTGAAGGAGGGGTGTAATTTTATCGATAATTTTTGCGGTATTAATCTGTCACTTCACTTCACAAACGTAAGCTAAATTTTCGGGATGTTTTTGACGCACCCTGAACGCATATTGGAACAAATAAAAACACCAGGGAATCACTTAAAAAGGATTATCATGTATAAATTCCTTTTGAAAAGTTAAAAAATGCATACGTACTCACCAGGCTTAACTCTCCCCCCAGTACGCAGTGCGTACACACTGGCTCAGATCCCCCTCGCTACGTACGTACTTTATGGGCGGCTTCAAAGGTAATTTCGTCAACATTTCGTGTAGCATTCATTTTTTAAGTAATTGGCTTTTTATTTTAACCAAAAATAAAATTGCTTTTTTACGTTTCAGATTTACATCCATGCAACGGCAAACTTTTCAACAGAAATCCGAGACATTTGTTGGTTCATGGGACAGTACTGTTTCAATACATTGCGCCTGCTTCCTTTTCCATGTTCTTCAATTATTTCTTACTTGCGCTCTGGGTCCATATTTGGAAGATATTTGACCTTAAATTATATGTTAAGATAGATATTGGAAACAATTGACTGTAGAATCTTTCAAAATTAACGTACTTTTGCAATGTTTGAAAAATGGTTATAAAGTATATAATGAATCATACAATGTGTGGATAGCGGAAAGGTTACATTTGTAAAATATTCTAAGATTGTTCACTATTGTATCGTGTCTCTAATTTTTAAATTGCAAATTATTTATATGTCGGGCAAGTCTACGACTTGTAAGGGTAGTATGAAGTGTTGCGAGCGGCCGTTCGTCTATTTTGTTTTCTTGACAGTGGTGCTATAAAAGCTTTAACCTTATTGTAAGAGTAGTTGCAATATTGTAAAGTTAACTAAAGAAAAGCATTTTAAACGTTTTTTTTTAATTAACGTACTAAGGTATAGCATAGTAAAAAAAAAACTGCTATATATATATATATATATATATATATATATATATATATATATATATATATATATATATATATATATATATATATATATATGTGTGTGTGTGTGTGTGTGTGGTACACACCGGAGAGACAACTCCGTTAAGCCGTTCAGAGCATTGGGAAATCGCACCTCTCCTATAATAAATAAAATAAAAAATGTAAAATAAACATAAATTTGAAAAAAGAAAAAATATGTTTGGAAAAAAATGAAATAGGAGAAGTTGGGGTGTCCGGCTCGCGGCATGTAAAAGCGTTATTTGTTGAACGTATTTTACAAAAATGTGTCGCTTCTTATAATTTTGATGTGATTGACGTGTTATTTTGAAAGTTGATGTCCGAAAAAGGAATTGTTTTTGTTTAAAAGCGGGAACCAGAGTAGAAACAAAACGTTGTCCATAGCATTTTGTATTTTAATGACTTTAAAAAAAAATAACCTTTATAACTTAGCCGACTACCAGTCTTCTTAACTTTCAAATATTCCAACTGTTTCAACTATTGTATCGTGTCTCCAATTTTTAAATTGCAAATTATTTATATGTCGGACAAGTCTCTCACTTGTAAGGGTAGTATGAAGCTTTTCGAGCAGCTGTTCGTCTAATTTTCTTGACAGTGGTGCTATGAAAGCTTTAAAATATTGTAAGAGTAGTTGCAATATTGTTAAGTTAACAAAGAAAACTATTTTAAACTTTTTTAAATTAACGTACTAAGCTTTAGCATAGTCAAATAAAAACCTTTATATATATATATGTGGTACAACCCGGAGATACAAGTCCGTGAAGTCTGTCAGAGCATTGGGAAATCGCACTTCTCCTATAATAAATAATATAAAAAATGTAAAATAAAAATAAATTTGAAAAATGAAAAAATACTTTTGGAAAAAAATGAAATAGGAGAAGTTGGGGTGTCCGGCTTGTGGTATGTAAAAGCGTTATTTGTAGTGCGTATTTTACAAAAATGTATCGCTTCTTATAATTTTGATGTGATTGACGTGTTATTTTGAAGGTTGATGTCCGAAAAAAGGAATTATTTTTGTTTATAAGCAGAAACCAGAGTAGTGAACAAGAAATAAAATGTTGTCCATAGCATTTTGTATTTTAATGACTTTAAGAACATGATCTTTACAACTTAGCCGACTACCAGTCCTCTTAACTTTCAGCTATTCCAACCTGCCCTATCGTGTGTGCACCGCCCCTCCCTATCTAATCCCCACCTCACCCCCTTACAAAAAACTTTTGTATCAATTAAACAAACTGTCATTTCAGGGCACCATTACGGTTGTTTTATTTGTAAGCGTCTCAAGCTCTCAAAACGCATAAGAAAGACTGGTTGGGCAAATTGACTTTAAGAATTTTCTAACTTTTACTTCATTTGCCAATCACTAAACAGTTACAGTTGATGACATGTTTCATCTACACACAACTAAAACGCAAATACATAAAAAGCTTAATTTTTAAAGGAGGGTTGGTGGTTGGAAGGGTCGCTCATTTAGAGGATGACCAGTAGGAAAACGATTGTTCTGGAACAGGAAGTGACGTCACAGGTGTTCCTGAACCACCATGGGGTTTCTGGAACAGCTTTGGATAAAGTGCGCGCCTGTTTGAATGACGTCATAATGATGACGTCATAATGATTCTGGTTAAGCTTTGGGTGCAAGAAAGCCAGTCTTTACAAAAAAAGCCCCACCGGGTTTATTTGCACACATATAGTGTGTTCAAATAAGCACCCCCCCCGTTCATTCAGCCCCCCCCCCACTGTACATACCATTTTCCGTTCTCGGTGATCCTGCTAGAAATATATATGGGTTGTTTAGGTCTGCGTGCGTGTTTTTCACCTTTGCTTGGTTAAAGACAAGAAACAATAAGAGAACATTTATATGAAAAAGTGCTTTTATTTGTTATTCTTTGGTCAAACTGCTTGTAACACTTCATGGGTCTAAATACTTAGCCCATTCTACCGCGGCATTTTGGCAACCTTGAACCTGAGGGCCTTTTCTCAGGTTTTGCGTACGAGCAGTGAGATATAGTAATGGGGGATAAGATTCTTCTGATTGGCAAGAAGTAAGATTAAATATTTAACCCATTCTACCGCGACATTTTGGCAACCTTCAATGAGGACCTTTCTGAGGTCTCCGTACGAGCAGAGAGATATAGTAATGGGGGATAAGATTCATCTGTTGTATTTTTTTTTCAATTTATATTAGTAAAACTTCTATATTGGTCAAACTTCAGCAGAAATGTGGTGTGTACCTTTCTGTTCTTATACTCTCTATTCTAATATTCTCGTAAATATTTATGTCTCTCTCAGACCAAAGGGAGACATGTAGTGTTTGTACCTTCTGCGTGTGTGTATGTGTGTGTATGTGTGTGTGTGTGTGTGTGTCAATCTGTTGTATCCAAAGTGTTGTGTGCAAGATATCTCGAGAACGAAACTTCAAACTTAATCGATTTATTCCCTGGTAAGGTGGGACGGTTCTATCAACTTTTGACGCATGATACGTGATTAGGGCAGGTGTATTACGTTATTACGTAAAAATCTTGTGTTCGAAATTTCTCAGCTACTGAACATCGGAGAAAGTTAAAATTTGGTGGGATTTTTGCTTGGTTGGTCCGAAAGACGCTGTAGATTTTTTAGCGATTAGAACGAACGAATGCGGCGTTTGACGTCATCACGTAATATATGTATATATTTTGAACAAGATCTTGTGTGCAAAATATCTCGATTACGGAAAGTCCTATCGACTTCAAATTTTATATGGATATTCCACACTTGGTGGGATTATTGCTGGTAGATACGAAAGAAACTTGAAATATTTTTCGCGAGTAGAACGAACGAATGCATCGTATGACGTCATCGCGTAAAATTTGTATATTTCGAACCAGATCTTATATGTATAATATCTCGATAACGCAAAGTCATATCGACCTAAAATTTTATATGGATATTCCTTGGTTTAGTCAAACGACTGTTTCAATTTTTGACGGGTAAAAAATTATCTGTTGTTAAGCAAAATATCTCGAACTCGGAAAGTCAGATCGACTTTAAGTTTGGTGTAGTTATTCCTCGGAGAAGTCGCACGGTTCTGTTAAACATTATTAAACTCGTATAGAGAATCAAGAAAGGTGCATAACGTCCCCACCGCCTCCTATTTTTTTTTTGCTGGTTGGTTATCTAAGCATAGGTGTTAACTTCGCTGGGGATTTCTGTGTTTTCCGGAAGATTCTCGAGTGTTCTTGCATTCTTTAGAAAGCTTGAGAACAGTAACAGCATTACTGTCGGTATTTGTTTGTGCCTGAAATTTAGCTTTTTGTGCGTTTCTCATCTACGGCTTTTGCGTAACATGGTCTTCAGTCAGGGGTCAGTGTCAGTTGTGGTGCATGACGGAATCGTTATCTACGAGTTCAAGGAATGCTATTGTCGTATTATAGGTCTAAGCAGATCTAGCTATTGATTTTTTCGCACATACTTGATTCTGTTGCCAAGGTGTTTTTAGGAGCTATATATAGGAGCAAGTTTGAATCGATTAGCATTGTTTGCAGAAGCGTTTTTTACTATTAAAGTAGCTCATCTGATATCTTGTGTTATGAGACGCAGCTCACCATTTTGGCCTCGAAATGCCTCCCCCTTCTCCCACCAGGTGCGTCATCTGATGCGCACTTATGAAGAATTCCTTCCCATTACTATTCGAGACATGGTACTCTATCATGCCTGTAACTACACTTGGGGTACAGACCGTTACTGTTGCCTTGGGTGAAAGGGTTTAGAGTTGTGTTTTAGTCGGACCTACAGTAAAAAGCTCGTAGAGGGGGGTTCGTGTGGAGGATGATGGTTAGCAAAAAAATCCCGACCACCTTCAAGACCTGGATGAAAGGAGGTAAAGTAAGAACCGTTTGTTGTGACATCTTCCAGATTCGGGTGAAAAGGCGTACGGTACAACCTGCCTGTCTTGACCGACTTCCAGACCCGGATAAAAATGTAACGTAAAGTAAAATCACTAAAATGACCAACTTCAGATCTGGGCCTACACTAAAACCCCTTTCAGCGACCACCTTCCTGACTTGGATGAAAAAAAGATGTCCATTTATATCTGTTTTAGTGACCACCATCTGTTTGGTTTATTTTGAGTTTTTTACAATGAATTAAGGTTATGTTTGCAGAAATAAATGATTTATTTCAGTATTAAAGAAGTATTTTTTTTGGGGGGGGGGGGGTGATGGGTTTAGTCGGGAGACATTTGTTGTTGTTTACAAAAACAAGAAATGAAGTAAGTATCGATTGAAAGTGTATAATATTAGCCTGTACTCATGTTTTGTGTGCACCGGCCGCTTGTATATAAAGCTATGTTTAAAGACTTTCTCATCATTTGAAAGGTGTATGTTGAACCGAAAGGATGCATAAATGCAACATTTGTTCGAAATCTTACAATTGGTCACAAAGTCTTAAAAGGCACTTAAAGGATGCTCACACTTCAGAAGGAGAATTGAAGATAGATATGAAAAACCCTTTAAAACACCCTTCAATGAAATTTTAGATGAGTCTTCTATGGAAAGTCAAAGCGTCAACATGGATGAAAAGAATGCACATGCTTGTACAGAATGTGGTACATTATGCAACAGCGAAGAAGCTTTCTTCAAACATATGGAGCAGTGTGGAGAGGGTGTTGATGACAGGAGCTCTGAAAGTGAGTCAGAAACCAACTCTGCAAGTGAGTCAGAAATAGACTCTGCAAATGAGTCAGAAATAGACTCTATTTGGTATGATATGGTTCAAGAAGGTATAACAGACATTGGAGTCCGTTTGTCTTGACTTTTACATGCGCTTCTCGGGTTACAACAAGCCATTGATACAAAAGCTCCGATTTAGTCTTTGCCCTATTATCAAGTAACATTATTTTTTTATACCAGTGAAGACCCTTTTTGGCCTTTTCTTTTTTTTTTTTTACTTTCTCCAGACCCATCGCTACAGGCAATGAACCTACACATTTGACATTTCCAGCATAAGCGTGCTATTATCTGTTTCCTAGGTCACTGGGTTGTGCCAACGCGCTCAAAATGAGTAAGCTTGGACGAGAGAAAACAGTGCCCTGCAACATAGCAGTGGCCGGTATAACACATACCTCCCCCCACCCCTCACCCCCCGCACGAGACGATTTATGTCAGTGGCCGGTATAACACATACCTCCTCCACCAATGCCCCACCCCCGCGAGACCACTTATGCCAGTGGCCGGTATAACACATACCTTGATTAGCGGGGGGTAGGGATTGGGTGTGTTGGTAAGCGGGAGGGGGGATTGGGTGTGTTGGTGTGCGTGGGTTTTGTGTTTGCGTTTGTGTACCTACAGCACAGGAATACGCAAAATTGAAATACACTAAAGTCTCTACTAACAAACATCGAGACGTCGTGTGGAAAAAAGTACACATCTCCAGCACCCTACCCCTCCCCACCGTCCTAACCCCCTCCCAACCTTCACACCCTACAAGTACGGCGCGAGGGGGGACATGGGGGTAACAAAATACAAGACCTCAAAGCGCGTGCCGATTCGCTGCTAGGGTCGCCGCCGGGAGTCGTCGCCAGCCAGTACTTGCCAGGGTATGGGAAGGGTTGAGGGCATGGAAGAGGGTGAGGGTATCGGGGAGGGGTAAGGCTATGGGGAGGGTGAGGGTATCGGGAGGGGCGAAGGTATCGGGGTGGGGGCATGGAGAGAGACGAGGTAAAGGGAATGGGTGAGGATATGGGGAGTGATAAAGATACGGTTAGGGGTATGGGGGAGGCTGAGGGCATGCATGGGAGGAGCAAGGGTATGGCTTCTCCTCCCCCACCCTCCCCCGCGACCCCCGATATCCGAATCAAGTTTTTCTCTTAAATAATGGGCAAATTTCCGACTTATTAAATGCGGCTAAAAATGCAGCTTGTTATGTCTAAACAGAACAAATCGAGAAATTCCCAGATCCAAACAGACCCCGCTAACCGGGAAACTGTTTTCAAAGTTATACCTCTGGCAGGCGTTTTAAGTCCCTATATACTCTCTATGAACTGTCATTGAAACACAACACACATAGAACCCAGACAGCAAGAGGCAGTCTTCAAAACAATCCCAACATTTAACGCCGCATCGAGCTTCTTTAACATCCACTCTTTGGGAATCGTGTGAGCTTAAGAAGTTCCTCCTTCAATTAACAGATGGCATCTTTGTGCACAATATAGTAAACACGGTGAACAAAATAGCAGTTGCATCTGACAGAAAAATACACTACCATTTAAGGTTTCAATTACAAAAAGCGAAGCAGAAATAGAGTGTTGCTTTTGTGGAACACAAGATGATTGTTTTCATAGAAATCACTACAAAGTTGCAGTTTTTATAAGGGGTGACTGTAATAGCTTTTAAAGCCCCACCCCCTTGTCCTTGCTCTGTTTTCAGTCGCTGCATGGAGTCAAGTTGTTGGCGTTTGCTTTACACAGTCAATATTCGCCACTTTTCAAGGTATTTGATTTAAAGAGAAAACCGAAAGTCAGTTGTTTGTGCTTGTGTTTTCTAAACTGATGAACGAGGAACAAAAAAATCACATAGTGATAACTTAATTTATCTAAGTGGTCTTTTGTGGAATAGTTTTTTTCTATGAGATCATACAAAGCCAACTTGCGGAGCTTATAAGTTCGATTAAGACAAAAACATTTATTGTGGCTCAAGTGGTCTGAACTTTACTCGAATGATTTTACTCGAAACATTGTCAAACAAACATGGATGTTAGATTAAGATCCTGCAAAAATATTTAATTTAATTGGTGTTGCTCAAGTGTTATTTTTAAAGGACATCTGAGTTTGATTAAGATCATAATAACTCACCTTAGCTCGACTGACTTTTTTTCCAAACAAGCGAATTTGAATAACATTATTAAAAGACGGAAGTAAGTTGCTTGAGTGGTCTTTCAGAAAAGAAATTTCAGCCAGATTATGTGATTTTAAATTAGGAAAAATTTCGTTAATAAACGAACTAATAATGATAACAACGTTCTCTCAAGTGGTCTTTTTGCGAAATAGTTATTTTCTATGAGATCATAGAAAGTAAACTTGGCCTGAGTGGTCTTTTTGAAGAAAAGTTACTTTCTATTGGATCTTCAAGACTGGAGTGGTCTTTTGCGGAACTTGTAAATTAGATTAAGATGCTCCAAAACCTTTAATTTCATTGCTGTGGTTCAAGCAGTATTTTTGAAAAATAGTTGAAAGTGATAAAGATCACAAAAACTGATTTCAGCTAGATAATGTGTTTTTAAAATTAGGTAAAATATCGCTAATAAATGAAAAGATAATGATAACTGACGTAAGTTGTCTCAAGTGGTCTTTTGCGGAATAGTTATGTTCTATGAGATCCTTAAAAATCTTAACTGGCTCGGGTGGTCTTTGTGGGGCTTGCAAATTAGATTAAGATCTCCAAAAACATTTGGTATTGCTCAAGCTTCTCGAGTGACTTTTTGCAAACAGGTAAATATGATTTACATTCTGAAAAAAGCTAGTCGCTTTGAAAAGGCCATTTGCAATATGTTTTATTTTCAATGATGGAATATGTGTTTTCAAATTAGGTAAAATATCGCTAATAAATGAACTAATAATGATAACTGAATTTGTCTCAAGTGGTCCTTTTTGCTGAATGGTTATTTTCGATGGGATACTCTAAAAAATTCACTAGACTCGAGTGGACTTTTACGTAGCAGATATTTTCTATGAAATCCTTATAAAAACTAAACTTGGTTCGAGTGGTCTCTTTGCGGAACTTGTAAGTTAGATTAAAATCCTCCAGAAACGTTAAGTATGGCTGAGGCAGTCTTTTTGCAGAATATTTACATTTTATTAAGATCATCAAAACTCCACTTGGCTCGAGTGAATTTTTTTGCAAAACAAGGAAATTTGACTGGCATGCTAAACCAACGCAAGTTGCTGTGAGTGGTCTTTTAGAAAAAAATGATATCAACGTGTTTTATTACTAGGTAAAATATCGCAAATAAATGAACTAAGATAATAATAACTTAAGTTGTATCAAGTGGTCTTTTTACGGAATTGTTACTTTCTATGAGATCCTTAAAAAACTCAACTTGGCTTGAGTGGTCTTTTCGCGGAACTTGCAAATTAGATTAAGATCGTCAAAAAAAAAACATTTGGCGTGGCTCAATTGGTATTTTTGCAGAATAGTCATATTTGATTAAGATCATAAAGCTAAACTTGGCTCGCGTGATTTCCTTCGCAAAACAGATAAATATGATTTACATTCTGAAAAAAGCTAGTCGCTTTGAATAGGCCATTGGCAATATTTTTATTTTCAACGAAGGAATATTTGTTTTCAAATTAGGTAAAATATCGCTAATAAATGAACTAATAATGATAACTGAATTTGTCTCAAGTGGTCTTTTTGCTGAATGGTTCGAGTGGTTTCTTTGCGGAACTTGTAAGTTAGATTAAAAGCTCCAGAAACGTTAAGTATGGCTGAGGCAGTATTTTTGCAGAATATTTACATTTTATTAAGATCATCAAAACTCCACTTGGCTCGAGTGATTTTTTTTTTGCAAAACAAGGAAATTTGACTGACATGGTAAACAAACGCAAGTTGCTGTGAGTGGTCTTTTAGAAAAAAATGATATCAACGTGTTTTATATTAGGTAAAATATCGCAAATAAATGAACTAAGATAATAATCACTGTAGTTGTATCAAGTGGTCTTTTTACGGAATTGTTACTTTCTATGAGATCCTTAAAAAACTCAACTTGGCTCGAGTGGTCTTTTCGCGGAACTTGCAAATTAGATTAAGATCATCAAAAAAAAAAAAAAAGACATTTGGTGTGGCTCAAATGGTTTTTTTGCAGAATAGTCATATTTGATTAAGATCATAAGGCTAAACTTGGCTCGCGTGATTTCCTTCGCAAAACAGTTGAATATGATTTACATTCTAGAAAAAAGCTAGTCGCTTTCAATAGGCCATTGGCAATATTTTTTTTTCAACGAAGGAATATGTGTTTTCAAAAAAAAAAAAAAAAAAAGTTTAGCCTTATGATCTTAATCAAATATGACTATTCTGCAAAAATACCATTTGAGCCACACCAAATGTTTGTTTGTTTTTTTTTTCTTGATGATCTTAATCTAATTTGCAAGTTCCGCGAAAAGACCACTCAAGCCAAGTTGAGTTTTTAAGGATCTCATAGAAAGTAACAATTCCATAAAAAGACCACTTGATACAACTAAAGTTATTATTATCTTAGTTCATTTATTTGCGATATTTTACCTAATATTAAACACGTTGATATCATTTTTTTTCTAAAAGACCACTCACAACAAAGTGCGTTTGTTTAGCATGCCAGTCAAATTTCCTTGTTTTGCAAAAAAATTTACTCGAGCCAAGTGGAGTTTTGATGATCTTAATAAAATGTAAATATTCTGCAAAAAGACTGCCTCAGCCATACTTAACGTTTCTGGAGGATTTTAATCTAACTTACAAGTTCCGCAAAGAGACCACTCGAACCAAGTTTAGTTTTTATAAGGATTTCATAGAAAATATCTGTTACGCAAAAGACCACTCGAGTCTAGTGAATTCTCTAGAGTATGCCATCGAAAATAACCATTCAGCAAAAAGGACCACTTGAAACAAATTCAGTTATCATTATTAGTTCATTTATTAGCGATATTTTACCTAATTTGAAAACACATATTCCATCATTGAAAATAAAAATATTGCCAATGGCCTATTCAAAGCGACTAGCTTTTTCAGAATGTAAATCATATTTACCTGTTTTGGGAAGGAAATCACGCGAGCCAAGTTTAGTTTTATGATCTTAATGAAATATGACCACTCTGCAAAAAAACCATTTGAGCCACACCAAATGTCTTTTTTTTTTTTGATGATCTTAATCTAATTTGCAAGTTCCGCGAAAAGACCACTCAAGCCAAGTTGAGTTTTTTAAGGATCTCATAGAAAGTAAAAAAAAAAAAGACATTTGGTGTGGCTCAAATGGTTTTTTTGCAGAATAGTCATATTTGATTAAGATCATAAGGCTAAACTTGGCTCGCATGATTTCCTTCGCAAAACAGTTGAATATGATTTACATTCTGAAAAAAAGTTAGTCGCTTTGAATAGGCCATTGGCAATATTTTTATTTTCAACGAAGGAATATGTGTTTTCAAATTAGGTAAAATATCGCTAATAAATGAACTAATAATGATGGTCTTTTGCGTAACAGATATTTTCTATGAAATCCTTATAAAAACTCAACTTGGTTCGAGTGGTCTCTTTGCGGAACTTGTAAGTTAGATTAAAATCCTCCAGAAACGTTAAGTATGGCTGAGGCAGTATTTTTGCAGAATATTTACATATTATTAAGATCGTCAAAACTCCACTTGGCTCGAGTGCTTTTTTTTTGCAAAACAAGGAAATTTGACTGACATGGTAAACAAACGCAAGTTGCTGTGAGTGGTCTTTTAGAAAAAAATGATATCAACGTGTTTTATATTAGGTAAATTATCGCAAATAAATGAACCAAGATAATAATAACTTTTTGCTGAATGGTTATTTTCGATGGCATACTCTAAAGAATTCACTAGACTCGAGTGATCTTTTTTGTAACAGATATTTTCTATGAAATCCTTATAAAAACTCAACTTGGTTCGAGTGGTCTCTTTGCGGAACTTGTAAGTTAGATTAAATCATCCAGAAACGTTAAGTTTGGCTGAGGCAGTCTTTTTGCAGAATATTTACATTTTATTAAGATCATCAAAACTCCACTTGGCTCGAGTGATTTTTTTTATTTGCAAAACAAGGAAATTTGACTGGAATGCTAAACAAACGCAAGTTGTTGTGAGTGGTCTTTTAGAAAAAAAATGATATCAACGTGTTTGATATTAGGTAAATTATCGCAAATAAATGAACCAAGATAATAATAACTTTTTGCTGAATGGTTATTTTCGATGGCATACTCTAAAGAATTCACTAGACTCGAGTGATCTTTTGTGTAACCGATATTTTCTATGAAATCCTTATAAAAACTCAACTTGGTTCGAGTGGTCTCTTTGCGGAACTTGTTAGTTAGATTAAAATCCTCCAGAAACGTTAAGTATGGCTGAGGCAGTCTTTTTGCAGAATATTTACATATTATTAAGATCATCAAAACTCCACTTGGCTCGAGTGATTTTTTTTTTGCAAAACAAGGAAATTTGACTGACATGCTAAACAAACGCAAGTTGCTGTGAGTGGTCTTTTAGAAAAAAAAATGATATCAACGTGTTTTATATTAGGTAAAATATCGCAAATAAATGAACTAAGATAATAATAACTTTAGTTGTATCAAGTGGTCTTTTAATGGAATTGTTACTTTCTATGAGATCCTTAAAAACTCAACTTGGCTTGAGTGGTCTTTTCGCGGAACTTGCAAATTAGATTAAGATCATCAACAAAAAAACAAACAAACATTTGGTGTGGCTCAAATTGTATTTTTGCAGAATAGTCATATTTGATTAAGATCATAAAGCTAAACTTGGCTCGCGTGATTTCCTTCGCAAAACAGGTAAATATGATTTACATTCTGAAAAAAGCTAGTCGCTTTGAATAGGCCATTGGCAATATTTTTATTTTCAACGAAGGAATATGTGTTTTCAAATTAGGTAAAATATCGCTAATAAATGAACTAATAATGATAACTGAATTTGTCTCAAGTGGTCTTTTTGCTGAATGGTTATTTTCGATGGGATACTCTAAAGAATTCACTAGACTCGAGTGGTCTTTTGCGTAACAGATATTTTCTATGAAATCCTTATAAAAACTCAACTTGGTTCGAGTGGTCACTTTGCGGAACTTGTAAGTTAGATTAAAATCCTCCAGAAACGTTAAGTATGGCTTAGGCAGTCTTTTTGCAGAATATTTACATTTTATTAAGATCATCAAAACTCCACTTGGCTCGAGTGAATTTTTTTGCAAAACAAGGAAATTTGACTGGCATGCTAAACCAACGCAAGTTGCTGTGAGTGGTCTTTTAGAAAAAAATGATATCAACGTGTTTTATATTAGGTAAAATATCGCAAATAAATGAACTAAGATAATAATAACTTTAGTTGTATCAAGTGGTCTTTTAATGGAATTGTTACTTTCTATGAGATCCTTAAAAACTCAACTTGGCTTGAGTGGTCTTTTCGCGGAACTTGCAAATTAGATTAAGATCATCAACAAAAAAACAAACAAACATTTGGTGTGGCTCAAATGGTATTTTTGCAGAATAGTCATATTTGATTAAGATCATAAAGCTAAACTTGGCTCGCGTGATTTCCTTCGCAAAACAGGTAAATATGATTTACATTCTGAGAAAAGCTAGTCGCTTTGAATAGGCCATTGGGATACTCTAAAGAATTCACTAGACTCGAGTGGTCTTTTGCGTAACAGATATTTTCTATGAAATCCTTATAAAAACTCAACTTGGTTCGAGTGGTCACTTTGCGGAACTTGTAAGTTAGATTAAAATCCTCCAGAAACGTTAAGTATGGCTTAGGCAGTCTTTTTGCAGAATATTTACATTTTATTAAGATCATCAAAACTCCACTTGGCTCGAGTGAATTTTTTTGCAAAACAAGGAAATTTGACTGGCATGCTAAGCCAACGCAAGTTGCTGTGAGTGGTCTTTTAGAAAAAAAAATGATATCAACGTGTTTTATATTAGGTAAAATATCGCAAATAAATGAACTAAGATAATTATCACTGTAGTTGTATCAAGTGGTCTTTTTACGGAATTGTTACTTTCTATGAGATCCTTAAAAAACTCAACTTGGCTTGAGTGGTCTTTTCGCGGAACTTGCAAATTAGATTAAGATTATGAAAAAAGCATGTGGTGTGGCTCAAATGGTATTTTTGCAGAATAGTCATATTTGATTAAGATCATAAAGCTAAACTTGGCTCGCGTGATTTCCTTCGCAAAACAGGTGAATATGATTTACATTCTGAGAAAAGCTAGTCGCTTTGAATAGGCCATTGGCAATATTTTTATTTTCAACGAAGGAATATGTGTTTTCAAATTAGATAAAATATCGCTAATAAATGAACTAATAATGATAACTGAATATTTTCTCAAGTGGTCTTTTTGCCGAATGGTTATTTTCGATGGGATACTCTAAAGAATTCACTAGACTCGAGTGGTCTTTTGCGTAACAGATATTTTCTATGAAATCCTTATAAAAACTCAACTTGGTTCGAGTGGTCTCTTTGCGGAACTTGTTAGTTAGATTAAAATCCTCCAGAAACGTTAAGTATGGCTGAGGCAGTCTTTTTGCAGAATATTTACATATTATTAAGATCATCAAAACTCCACTTGGCTCGAGTGATTTTTTTTGCAAAACAAGGAAATTTGACTGGCATGCTAAACAAACGCAAGTTGCTGTGAGTGGTCTTTTAATAAAAAATGATATCAACGTGTTTTATATTAGGTAAAATATCGCAGATAAATGAACTAAGATAATAATAACTTTAGTTGTATCAAGTGGTCTTTCTACGGAATTGTAACTTTCTGTGAGATCCTCAGAAACTCAACTTGGCTTGAGTGGTATTTTCGCGGAACTTTAGATTAAGATCATCAAAAAAAAAAAAAAGCATTTGGTGTTGCTCAAATGGTATTTTTGCAGAATAGTCATATTTGATTAAGATCATAAAACTAAACTTGGCTCGCGTGATTTCCTTCGCAAAACAGGTAAATATGATTTACCTTCTGAGAAAAGCTAGTCGCTTTCGAATAGGCCATTGGCAATATTTTTATTTTCCGCGAAGGAATATGTGTTTTCAAATTAGGTAAAATATCGCTAATAAATGAACTAATAATGATAACTGAATTTGTGTCTCGAGTGGTCCTTTTGCTGAATGGTTATTTTCGATGAGATACTCTAAAGAGTCCACTAGACTCGAGCGGCCTTCTTTGAAATTCTTTTAAAAACTCAACTTGGTTCGAGTGGTTTTTTTCGGAACTTGTAAACTAGATTAAGATCCTCCAAAAGCATTAAGTATGGCTCAAAGCAGTCTTTTTGCGGAATATTTAAATTTCATTAAGATCATTAAAAACTCAACTTGGCTCCAGTGATTTTTTTTCAGCAAAACAAGGAAATTTAACTAGCATACTAAAAAACGCAAGTTGTTTTGAGTGGTCTTTAAAAAACATGATATCTCAAGTGGTGTTTTTGTGGAATAGTTATTTTATATGAGATCATCTAAAGTGAGCTTGGCTCGAGTGGTCTTTTTGCAGACTAGTTCAAATTTGATTAGATCATAAAAAATCAACTTCTCACTCGAATAATTTTTTGCAAAACAAGATATGATAAACATTCTCAAAAAAAAAAAAAACGAAAGTCGCAGAAATCAACTTGGTTTGAGTGGTTTTTTTGCGGAAATTATAAATTAGGGTGTAAGATTCTCCTAAGTAAAATATTTAATTTAATTTGTGTGGCTCACAAAAGTTGTATCAAACGGTGTTTTTCGTAGAATAGTTATATTGTGTCGGATCATAAAAGTCAACTTCGCTCGAGCGGTCTTTTTGAGGAACTTGATAAGATTCGATGTTGGAAGACAAAAAACATTTGCTTATCGGCTCAAGTGGTCTTTTTGCAGAATAGTTAAAATTGATTAAGATTAAAGCTCGATTTGGCTAGCAACAGGAGTGATATTTCCAAAGCAAGGTAAATATATGATTAACATTCTCAAAAAACGCAAGTCGCTTGAAAATGTGGCAATCATTTTTAATTTCAGTCGGCTGAAAAAGTGTTTTTAAATTAGGGGTGAAATCGCCAATAAATGAGCTAATAATGATAACTTACCAGTAAGCTGTCTCAAGTGGTATCTTTTGCGGAATAGTTATTTTATATCTGACCTGGGATCCTCAAGTCCACCGTTGGCCACTCGAGTTGTGTCTTTGTGAGGCGTAAGAAATTGTTGATCCGAGGAACCAATAATCTCAAAAATACTGTTTCCGGGATAGATACGGTCGGTTCGAGTGATAATTTTGACCGGCGTAATTTCGCGGCGTTCATCAACAATGGAGGGACAAATTCTAATTTTTGAGGCTCGCTGTGAGATGGTTTATCCTTAAGCTTATTTCGTTTTATATCTTTAACTTGATCCTTGCTAGGTTATATTATTGTATAGTATACGGACTTCAATTTTTGTTTCGCCTTTTTTCTGGCGGTCAACACTAGTGACTTTTCCTATCTATTTTTGAAAGATAACATATGTTTTGTTAAAAACACGATTGCTTCTTTGATGTAAGAAAAATTTGACATTTAGCAAAAATTCTGAGTTCCGAATAAAAACAACCAAGTAAAACAATGACAGAAATGATAGAGAGATTTCGCATAAATATCAAATATCTGTTGCAACAAAGAGCCTTCGAGTTTTTAACAACCCGTATGATTTCAACAATTGATTGAAAGTTTGAACAAATAGTTTCAAGTTTTAATGTCTTTAGTTCAATGTATGAGCTGTTTTGCGATATTTCTCCTATGTTTTTCTATCATTTCTTTAGTTTTTTTACCCGGTTCCCTCGCAGTCGAAACTCAAAATTCTTAGGCACTTTATTCTTAGGCACGTATATTTTCTCTGTCGCACTTTTATTTGAAACGAAACAAAAAGACTTTCTTAGGGCCTATGTTGGATAATATCGTCTAAGTAATTGATATTTCGCCTGTTTTTCATTAAAAAGGAAATGTTTTATTGTTGAATTCAAACATTTTTATCGAAGTTTTTTTCTCAAATTTATTCACATAATTAAAGATCTGAACAATCGGAAAAATATCTAAATGCTAAAAACAAACGTCAAGCATGTTCACAAAAGACTTAAATTTGCAATGTTGTGAAACATGTAGTAGAGAATGTATCGATATCCCATAAGACATAAATATTAAGTATATAACCATCATATTAGTTTTTGACACCTAACGTACTGCAGCGTTCGCTCTGGCCTTTGAGAGAAGCGTAATTGTGTGACGCTGTGGCTTCTAAAAACCGCGTCATAGGCTCTTCACCAAGCATTTTTCAATACAATGTCCTGGTACATTATGGAACACCTACCACCCCCCCTTCCTCCGTGCAAAATAAACTGTACTAACATTTATTTTGATTTTATTAACGGGTTATCTAAATAACAAATACAAGACAGCAAACGAGTTTCGATTGGCAGACAAAATAAAGTGTAATTCTTGACTAGGTCGATTAAAAAGTCAAGTCTGTTTGCTCAAAAGAATCCTCTGTACACTTCTAAAAAAAATAAAAAATGCATCCGTCTGTCTGTCATCATTTTTTTTGTACGCGCCATATCTCCAATTCTGTTAGTCGTAGAATCTTGATTTTGGGCTCATATGAAAGGCCTCGACCTGTAGCTGTGCTTTTCGGTGCGGATTTGGTCAATCTGTACACCGGCACAGTCGACCAAATTCGAAGAAAAGCACCAGAAAAACAGATATTCTGCAGTACTTAGATGTCCTCAAAGGACTTAACTTATTTGTGGCTTTCTACGAAAAAGTCATAATGATGACATAAACTACTCTTAATTCTTGCTTAAATCGTCATCTTGGTAAATAACAGTCATTACTCAGATAGCTTCTTATAATACTTCGCGAAGCCAAAATCGGTTAGTTCGTCCACATCCAACTTGATCTGGGTGTTAAGGACACTATTGCATTATTGATAGAGTCATGGTAACTACAGCATTGTGGGAAAAAAAGGGAGAACATTTCAAAAGCATCTGCGGCGCAATATCGAGTAACAGTGCACAAATAGTACCGCTAATAAATGAAGCTGAAATGCTGTCCCTACTTTAGTGTTGTAAATCAACCTAAAATCGGTGATCGCGCAAGCGCAACCAACTTCAACAAGTTTATATATTTGATACATCAAGGGCCCAAAACGTTGGTCGCAAATGCGACAGTGCATTCACTAATATTAAAAATATCTGACCCAACACGAGATTTTGACTCCGCTCGGGGCAGGGCCCCGAAGCATGAAAACCGACTAGGGGCTAGGGGCCTCGTGCCCCGTCTGAACCACAGTGGCGACATTACTTATCTTGAAACCCTCTGCACGATCACTCCAGTGCTGTTCCCCCCAGGGGTTCCCCTAACAGGCTGCTATTTTTTTTCGCGGTTCGCCAAAAACTGCTGAAATGGCGGAACTTTGAAGTTTGGCAAAAACTAGAATAAATGGTAGTAAATAACTGAATTGTCAAACCATTCATTTCTCTCAGTCTTTTTCAAATAGTTATAAAATATTTATCGAGAGTTTCTTAGATGATTCTCCACATGGACTTTCCTTTTTTCGCAAATGACAAAAAAAGCCGAAGTGGTGGAATTTAAAAAAAATTGTAAAATTTGTGTAAATGTCGGTGAATACGTGAATCGCCAAAACCCAACCTCTCCAACATCCCTTTTCGGGAAGGTTCAAATTTCGAATTAAATGCATTTTACATATTTCTTTTTTTTTTTGCCTAACAGTATTCGTTTCAGTTTTCTCTCTTTCCTTGTTTGGTAACTCGGCAGAGTCATGTCCTTGGACATGCTTGTTTCGTATGTTACGAAATTTTTTTCGTAAAGGCGATCTCCATGGACATTCTTGTTTATATCACACTGTGTTATTTTATAGCTTGTTTCTTGTTTAGTGGCTTCAAATATATTCTGTTTTTTCTTTCTTTTTTATAGTGCAAGATATACTAGAATATGTGAGTATACTCACGGGGAACGGAGGGATCGGGTTTCGGTCACGACAGTGATGGGGGGGGGGAGGACACCGGCCGGTGGTGTTTTGAAAGAAGACCCTGAGTATCATAGTATTAAGAGTGTTTGAGCATATACTATGGGGTGGGTATGTAATGGCGCAAATAAATTAATAATATTCAGAAACTCCCGGTAGATCGATATCTGCAACGTTCCCCGACCGTTTACTCTCTCAGGAGTAAAGCACTTCAATCATGGACATTTATTTTAGAGCATAGAATGATAATAATGTGATCTCAAATTATATGTCTCCCCGACCGACTCGTATAGAAAATCACGAAAGGTGCATAACGTCAACACTCCCCCCCCCCCCGCCTCCCAATTTTTTGGCTCCTTTAGGGATTTCAGCGTTTTCTAGAAGATTCTCGAGTGTTCCAGATTTCTTTAGATAGCTTCAAAAGAGTAACAGCATTACTGTCGATCCATTGCTATTTGTTTTTGCCTGAAGTTAAGCTTTTTGTGCGTTTCTCATCTACGGCTGTTACGTGTCATGCCACTCAGTCAGGGGTCATGGAATGCTATTGTAGGAGCTATTTTGTATCGATTAGCATTGCTTGCTGAAGCATTTTTCGCTATTAAAGTGGGTCATTTCATATCTTGTGTTATGAGAGGCAGCTTACCCTTTTGGCACCGAAATGCCTTCCCCCTTCTCCCACCGAGGTTTGTCATCTAATGCGCAGTTATAAAGAATGCCTTTCTTGTGCTTTTTGGCCAGTGGGAATGTACGAAGACAAGGTAGTATATCAAGGCTATAACTACACTTAGGGTACAGTCCATTACCGTTGCCAAGGTTAAAAGGTTTAGAGTTGCGTGTATAGCCGGACCTACATTAAATAGCTGGGGTGGGGGCGGAGTGTGGAGGATAACGGTTAGCAAAAAAAGTCCAGACCACCTTCAAGACCTGGATAAAAAGATGTAAGTAAGACTCGTTTGTCGTGACCCCCTCTAGATTCGGGTAAAAAGATGTACGGTAAAACCTGCCTGTCTTGACCAACTTCCAGACCCGGATAAAAATGAAAGTACAGTAAAACTACTGTAGTGACCAACTTCAGATCTGGAGAAGAAGGGCCTACGCGTTTTAGCGACCACCTTCCAGACAGAAGGGCCTACAGTAAACCCGTTTTAGCGACCACCTTCCAGACTCGGATGAAAAAAGACGTCCATTTATATCTGTTTTAGTGACCACCATCTGTTTTGTTTATTTATAATTTTTTACAATGAATGGTGGCTATGTTTGCAGAAATTAACACTCTATTTCAGTAATTAAAAGAAAGGATTTTTTTCAGAGCGGGGGGGGGGGTTATCGATTTAGTCAGGGAAACATTTGTTTTTGTTTACTAAAAACAAGAAACTAATTAGGTATCGATTGAAAGTGGATGTTATATAACTTGTACTCTTGTGTTTTGTTTTCCAATCGATCAAGCATGCAGTTTCAGCAAATCTGTTTATTTAAGATGAAAATCATATGCATGTTACAAAATGAAATGTATTACACCAGGGCTTTAGATTAACGACTGGAACGGTGACCTACTGAAGAAACAAAAAGTGGGGCAGATAGATTTAACATTCACTTGCCTCTTCGCACAGATGCCGAAAAAAAGTCAACGTAAAGGCCTGGTATTCAGATATCTTTTAGCAGGAAAATCACATAAGCATGCCAGAAATTTTCATTATATACGATGTGGTAGATGATTAAATTTGCATGTCTATCACAATGTATTTGTTGACAATAATCTGGCTCAACGCAAAAGAAAATAAAGAAAAAGAAGAAATAGGAAAACACGAGAATCAACTTCGTGGTTAGAAGCCAGTGCGCTCAGAGTAGGCCTATTGCCGAGTTGGATCCAACCAATCCCTCTTCCCATTGTCTGTTTCTTCTGTTTGTCTCAGGGGATCAGAAAAGAGTGTGAACGGTTTCCAAACCCTTTTGATTTTAGTTCTTTTTTCGGATGACAGAACTTCACGAGAAGTTGAGAATTGTTTACTCGTGACAAGGGAATATGGATTGAAATTGTCTCTTAGGCATCGGTCAATACTCCTGGAATAAAAACTTGACACATATGCAGGGTGTCCGAGGGCGCGTTTGCGCGCTTTTTTACACACCGAAATCCGAAAATACGCAAGAAAATCAGGGGCGTGCGTTTGAAAAATGCACTCCTGACAAAAAATAACGAATGAAAATTAGGGGCGCGTATTTGCAGATCTTTAATTTGCTTTAATTATATGCTTCTTTTACAGATTTTCAAATAAACGATTACCGCGTTGATCTTATACCATTCTAGATACAAAATGGTGTGTTTTGAAGTGCTTTCCTTTTATATATAGGTTACAGCGAATCTGTAAAACCAGCGAATCTATAGATTCGCTGAAAATTTCAGCGAATCTGTAGATTCGCTGACTCACTTAGCGAATCTGTAGATTTGCTGAAAATTTTCACCGAATCTACAGATTCGCTGGTTTTTCACCATTAAAATTATACAGATTCGCTGAAATTGCCTGACCAGTCATCTTTACCGACAGGATTACTTGTGTTGGGTGATATTTGAAATTTATTTGCTTTTATATTGCAGTCGGAACATTTAAAATTACACATATTTTTATTTAACTAGCTTTAAAGTGCATTGTTGAAATGCGAATTTCTAGTCTCAAATGAAAAACAATATTGGAAAGCGTTTGAAAATATTTGCTATCAATGTTCACAAGGGGTTAACTTAAGTTTCTCTCTTTGTGTTATCGTCTTTCATAAAAGTGATCACAGCAAATCTCAATACTATTGTTTCTAAATAAATTGCAATCATTACTCCCTTTCTGGGTATCAAATTGCTATTTGCCAAATTGCAATTATTTTTCTGTGACTGCAACACAAAAATCTCTTCACCTCCGGGTGATATAAATTGCAATTGAATTACGGTAAGCTTATCCAGTTGGTGATACTTTTCGATACTCCGCATACTCATAGTTTAATTTAACAGAAACTGGACTTCAACGAATAGAAACTTTATTCCGGTGTTGGAATCATACAATTGCTGTATTTTCATCAAATGACCAAAAATCCTCAACTACATGAAATGAGTTAATAGCAGTGGAAACAGAGAATGAAGCCCGATTTTAATATATTCCCTTCACACAAACCAAGAAAAAGGTGTGTAAAATACATCTGGACAAACGTAATCACTCAAAAGCAATTAAATGTCAAATATTAACGAAAACAAGTGAGCATGTCGGTAAAGATGGCCGATCAGGCAATTTCAGCGAATCTGTATAATTTTTTAGGTGAAAAAAACCAGCGAATCTGTAGATTCGCTGAAATTTTCAGCGAATCTATAGATTCGCTGGTTTTACAGATTTGCTGTAACATATATATATGGGCATACGCGCGTAGAGTAGAAAATACGCATCGAAAAAGGAGGCGCGCGTTTTAGCCTCGCCACGTAGCGGCCCTAGGACGAACCCTGCATATGAATGAAATCATTTAAGCGAGTAATGATATGTAAAATCGTAAGCAGTCTATTTAAACTATACAAAAATTAAGTACTTCACATCAATAAGTAGGTTAAAAAAAGATAATTCTTGCCGTCTTTTTGTAACCAAGCCTACTTTATCGGACTGGTTTAGTCGCATCACTATAGGGGGCTTGAATGTATGTGCGTATGTTAAACTTTTTCTTTAAAATGCTACTCCTCCTACAGTTTTGCTCCAATCGTGTTGATATTACGCAGCAATGCTTCCTTTACTTTTTTCACAAATGATAAAAAGGCCGAAATAGTCGAATTGTAAACATTTTGTGAAATTGTGTAGATGTCGGTAAACACGTGAATCGTCAAAGCCCAATCTCTCCAACATCCCTTTTTGGGTAGCTTCCAGATTGGAATTAAATCAAATTTACATACTTCAATTTTTGGCCTAATAGTGTTCGTTTCAGAGTTTTTCTTTCTTTCCTTATTTGGTAACTCGGCTGGGTCATGTCCTTGGACATGCATGTTATTCAAGTTTATCAAAAATTGGCCAATATATAGATCAAAACAGAAAAATCAAAGGTACTCACGAGACGGAGTCTTTTCGAAAATCAATAAAACTGCAAGAGACGGTTGATTCGGTGAACAGAAAAAATCTCCATGAAAAATTAATCTGGCACAACGGCAAAAGAAAGAAAAGAAAAAGAAGAAATAGGAAAACACGAATATCGTGCCTATCACCTTCGTGGATAGAAACCAGCGCGCTCAGAGTAGGGCTGTGGTGAGTGGGATCCCATCAATCCTTCTTCCCATAGTCTGTTTGCTGCTGTTGGTCTTGGGTCATCGGATGAGAATGTTAGCGGTTTCCAGTATGGAAAGCCTTTGTCTCTTAGGTATCAGCCAATAATTCTGGAATGACAAAATTTACATATATGAATGAAATTATTCAAGCGAGACAAAGATATGTGAAATGGTAAGCAGTCTATTTAAACTAGAAAAAATACACAATTCCAAAAATTGTAACTGTTATGCTACAAACATGCGAACAGTCATCTCTGTAAAGTTCTTTTGGCAGATGTCAGGCTCTAACAAGAATACCTTTCTGTTTTGTAGGACAATGACGATTGTGTGATAACCGGGGTGAGTACACGTACATCGTACTCAAAATTATACATAATAACATATATTAGCAGCTATTCAGTCAAGCCCCGTTACACCGCCACACTTCGTTCTTGAAGAAACTGGCTTTATAACGCGTTCAGCTTTGGCAGTATAACGAATTTATGATTTTAAAGAAAGAGTCTAGTTTTATGCAGCAAGTAAATAAAGCCATACGGAATTTTCTAGATAATTTATTAAATTCTATAGGAAATAAATTAATATTTTGGGCATATCTATATAACGACAACACCAAAGAAAGTCACCAATTGTGTCAATTTTATAAATGTTCGTGTCGCAACAGTTTAGAATTAATCAGAAAGAGTCAAATATGGCACTGCAATATTAAACTAGCCCTGGTTTGGCATTTTGTTTAAAAAAATCCATGATGGATTTTTGCTTTGTTGCGTCAACAGATAACTTCTCAATAGACTGTTCCAGCTTTAAACAGCTGGGCTGGACTATCGTATAAAATTGAAAGAAGGCAAACTGTTAAAAGTGCAATAGTGATTACTTGCTAGTCCGCAAATAATAACGTATGTTCCACATCAAAAAACAACAACAATAAACTTTAATTTATCATAATTGTGATATTATATGAATTTTTTCAGTATGATCCACCAAGAAGGCGGGAGGTAGTTTCCCAGGCAGTTAGTAATTTTTCAAATGCATGCATGCACATTGTAACATGCTACTGACAATACATGGTAATGGCTTGAATAGTTACAATGCTAAAGGCACAAACCTGATCTTCATCTTTCTATTTAAACAAGAAAAATTCACTTAGAAAAATTGTATCTGTTATGCTACAGACATGCGAATAGTCATCTCTGTAAAGTTCTCTTGACTCGTGTCAGGCTCTAACAAGAATACCTTTCTGTTTTGTAGGACAATGACGATTGTGTGATAACCGCAGTGAGTACACGTACTCAAAATTATATATACAGTAAATATTCGTTACTTCGAACAAGGTGGAGCCGGCGAAATTGTTCGAATTTATTTAAAGCCAAACTGAATCTACTCCCATGATGAATAATTCACAATTGCAGATTTTATTGGTTAAAATAGGGTACACTAAATCTTAATTTCATTGGTTAAAAAGATAAAAGGAATTGATGCGGATTTCTATTCACTTCCAAATTGTCATCAGGAGTGAGTTTTTAATGCCTCTGTTGCACAATCAATGGTGTTTGGGTGGCTCTTCATTACAAATAAGCACAAAAGACAAATCACCATTGATGTTCAGTAATTTCTTGAGTAATTTTTGAGTTCAAGCAAAAAATATAAAAAATTGTCACGTTTCATTTTGTTTAAATTAACCGGTATATTCGTTAATTCGAATTTTTTGGTATAAATGTTTAGTAAACATTTGGGACGGGGCACTTTTGCTCGAATTAACCCATAATTCGAACTAACCGATTTCGAAGCAACGACTATATACTGTAATTACATATATTAGCGGTTATACAGTCAAGCCCCGTTATACCGCAACACTTCGTTCTTGAAGAAAATGGCGGTATAACGAGTTTTGGGATATAACAAATTCATGATTTTCCAGAAACAGTCTGGTTTTATGCAGCAACCAAACAAAGCATATGAAATTTTCTAGATAATTTATTAAACTCTCCAGGAAATAAATGAATATTTTGGGCATTTCTATATAACGATAACACCAAAGAAAGTCACCAATAGTGTCCACTTCATAAAATGTTCGTGTCGGAGCAGTTTAGAATTAATCAGAAAGAGTCAACTATGGTACTGCAATATCGAACTAGCCCTAGTTTGGTACCTTGTTGAAAAAAATCCATGATGGATATTTGCTTTTCTGCGTCAACAGATAACTTAAAAATAGACTGTTCTAGGTTTAAACAGTTGGGCCGGACTGCCATATAAAATTGAAAGTAATTAATTGCTAGTCCACAACTAATAAAATGTGTCCCACAAAAAAAAATAACAGCAATAAACTTCAGTTTATCATAATTGTGATATTATTTGAATTTTTCAGTATGAGCCACCAGAAAGGCCGGCCAATACGGTAGGTGCCCGTACAGTTAGTAAGTTTTAGAACAGCTTCGACTTCGTCGATGAGGGGCTTTACCCATCACTTTTCGCCGTCGGCGGTGTGTATGTGTGTTAGATAATGGTTTTGCAAAAAACTATCAATAAAAATTGTTCGATATTACACACGGCTCCTTCTTAAATACGGCCAATAATTAATTTTTAGCATTTGACCAAAATTGACAGATTTAACTAACAATTAAGAGTTGTTACAATTTTGAAATTTAAAATACTAAGGCTCGGAGAGTTTTCGTCCAATCCTCAAAAATGCTTAGAAATGTTTTTCTGACGACGGTCTTTTGGAAAATTACTTTTTTGACGATTTGCCAAAAATGACAAAAAATTTTCGGATTTTAGTTTTCATTTAGGCACTTATTTTGTTGCTCATTATAATATTAAAATACTGAGATGCCTCGGTTGTTTGCTCTAATATTTTGCAATACCAACCCCTATGATCGTAGTTAGATGCACGCCAAATTTTTTTATGCTTCCGTAGAAATCGGATTTTTGGCGATATTTTTTAATTTTTGTGCAGGTGTGTTATGTGCGTCACGCTTTTCTTGTGGACACCATATCTCAAGTTTGGGTGGACGGATTTTAACCAGAAGTGGTGCAGAGCTTTTATACAAAAAGATCGTGACCTCATTAGACTTGGGTGACCTTTTAGGCTACTCTGAGACGTTGAAGTTGTGCCCTGCGACTTGATTTTTGGTACCGTAACACAAGTTTGGCGGAGCGGATTACAACCTAAATTTGAAGGTAGCTTCTTTGAACAGAGCGACCTTGACTTCAAGATCAAGGTCATTGCTAGCGACTTCGACAATTTACACTGCTGTATCTACTAGATTCTTCCTTTAAAGCTGCAATTTAATAGGTTTAAAAGCAGGCTGAGGGCAATGTCTCAGGACATTCTTGTTTAAATGTATGCATGCACATTGTTACATGCTACAAACATGCAAAAAGTCATCGATGTAAAGTTATTTACCGTAATCTCCGGGTAATCGCGGGAGATTAGCTTTTCTAAATCGTCACCCTTGAATCAAAACGTCATTTGCAAGACATCTATTCAGTCGTCGATTACACGTTGCTTTAATTATGTCTCCCCGATAAAGGGGAGACATATTGTTTTTTTTCTGAACTCTATGAGTGTGTGTGTGGGTGCTCCTGTGCCTCCTGCTTTTGTGTACACGATATATCAAGTTTACCTGGACTGATTTCAACAAACATTTATGTTAAGATAACTGTTTCCAGTTGGCGGTTCGGTGGCAAAGTTTGGTCGGGGCACACGTGTTCCCACGGACAATATGTCCTGTTTTGTATATTTTTTCTTCTATATTTTAGGACACACCGATGCCTAGTGCTCTAATGCCGGCAGGCTCCATTGTAAGTGAAACGCTTTGACATTTGCTATGTTTGTGTAACACTATAGTGCATTCTTGCGAATATATAACTGGGCGTTGAAGAAATTACACCGATACTTTCGTAAATATCCGCCCTTAAATCAAAACGTCATTTGCAAGACATCTATGCAGTCATCGATTACACGTTGCTTTAATTATGTCTCCCCGAATAAGGGGAGATATATTGTTTTTGTCTGAACTCTATGAGCGTGTGTGTGGGTGCTCCTACGCGTCCTGCTTTTGTGTACACGATATATCAGGTTTATCTGGGTGGATTTTAACCAACATTTATGTGAAGATAACTATTCGCAGTGGGCGATTCGGTGGAAAAGTTTGGTCGGAGCACACGTGTTCCCACGGAAAATATTTCTTGTTTCGTATTTTTTTCTATATTTTAGGACAGATCGATGTCTAGTGTCCTTGGGCCGTCAGGCCCCGTTGTAAGTGAAACGCTTTGATATTTGATATGATTGTGTAATACCATATTGTATTTTTGCGTATATATAAGGGAGTGGGGCTGAAGTAATTACATCATTGCTTTCGTAAATATCCGCCCTTTAATCAAAACGTCATTTGCAAGACATCTATTCAGTCGTCGATTACACGTTGCTTTAATTATGTCTCCCCGATAAAGGGGAGACATATTGTTTTTTTTCTGAACTCTATGAGTGTGTGTGGGGGTGCTCCTGTGCCTCCTGCTTTTGTGTACACGATATATCAAGTTTACCTGGACTGATTTCAACAAACATTTATGTTAAGATAACTGTTTCCAGTTGGCGGTTCGGTGGCAAAGTTTGGTCGGGGCACACGTGTTCCCACGGACAATATTTCTTGTTTTGTATATTTTTTTCTATATTTTAGGACACACCGATTCCAAATGCATCTGGGTCGTCACGCTCATTTGTAAGTGAACGCTTTGATATTTTCTATGTTTGTGTAACACCATATTGTATTCTTGCGTATATATAAGGGTGGTGGATCTGGAGTAATTACACCGATGCTTTCGTAAATATCCGCCCTTAAATCAAAACGTCATTTGCAAGACATCTATTCAGTCGTTGATTACACGTCATTTTAATTATGTCTCCCCGAATAAGGGGAGATATATTGTTTTTTTTTCTGAACTCTATGAGTGTGTGTGTGGGTGCTCCTGTGCCTCCTGCTTTTGTGTACACGATATATCAAGTTGACCTGGACTGATTTCAACAAACATTTATGTTAAGATAACTGTTTCCAGTTGGCGGTTCGGTGGCAAAGTTTGGTCGGGGCACACGTGTTCCCACGGACAATATTTCTTGTTTTGTATATTTTTTTCTATATTTTAGGACACACCGATTCCCTATGCATCTGGGTCGTCACGCTCAGTTGTAAGTGAACGCTTTGATATTTTCTATGTTTGTGTAACACCATATTGTATTCTTGCGTATATATAAGGGTGGTGGATCTGGAGTAATTACACCGATGCTTTCGTAAATATCCGCCCTTAAATCAAAACGTCATTTGCAAGACATCTATTCAGTCGTTGATTACACGTTGTTTTAATTATGTCTCCCCGAATAAGGGGAGATATATTGTTTTTGCCTGACCTCTATGAGCGTGTGTGTGTGGGTGTGTATGTAGATGCTCCTGAGCGTCCTGCTTTTGTGTACACAATATGTCAAGTTTATCTGGACGGATTTCAACCAACATTTATGTTAAGATAACTGTTTCCAGTTGGCGGTTCGGTGGCAAAGTTTGGTCGGGGCACACGTGTTCCCACGGACAATATGTCCTGTTTTGTATATTTTTTCTTCTATATTTTAGGACACACCGATGCCTAGTGCTCTAATGCCGGCAGGCTCCATTGTAAGTGAAACACTTTGACATTTGCTATGTTTGTGTAACACTATAGTGCATTCTTGCGAATATATAACTGGGCGTTGAAGAAATTACACCGATACTTTCGTAAATATCCGCCCTTAAATCAAAACGTCATTTGCAAGACATCTATGCAGTCATCGATTACACATTGCTTTAATTATGTCTCCCCGATAAAGGGGAGACATATTGTTTTTTTCTGAACTCTATGAGTGTGTGTGTGGGTGCTCCTGTGCCTCCTGCTTTTGTGTACACGATATATCAAGTTTACCTGGACTGATTTCAACAAACATTTATGTTAAGATAACTGTTTCCAGTTGGCGGTTCGGTGGCAAAGTTTGGTCGGGGCACACGTGTTCCCACGGACAATATTTCTTGTTTTGTATATTTTTTGCTATATTTTAGGACACACCGATTCCCTATGCACCTGGATCGTCACGCTCAGTTGTAAGTGAACGCTTTGATATTTTCTATGTTTGTGTAACACCATATTGTATTCTTGCGTATATATAAGGGTGGTGGATCTGGAGTAATTACACCGATGCTTTCGTAAATATCCGCCCTTAAATCAAAACGTCATTTGCAAGACATCTATTCAGTCGTTGATTACACGTTGTTTTAATTATGTCTCCCCGAATAAGGGGAGATATATTGTTTTTTTTCTGAACTCTATGAGTGTGTGTGTGGGTGCTCCTGTGCCTCCTGCTTTTGTGTACACGATATATCAAGTTTACCTGGACTGATTTCAACAAACATTTATGTTAAGATAACTGTTTCCAGTTGGCGGTTCGGTGGCAAAGTTTGGTCGGGGCACACGTGTTCCCACGGACAATATTTCTTGTTTTGTATATTTTTTCTATATTTTAGGACACACCGATTCCCTATGCACCTGGATCGTCATGCTCAGTTGTAAGTGAACGCTTTGATATTTTCTATGTTTGTGTAACACCATATTGTATTCTTGCGTATATATAAGGGTGGTGGATCTGGAGTAATTACACCGATGCTTTCGTAAATATCCGCCCTTAAATCAAAACGTCATTTGCAAGACATCTATTCAGTCGTTGATTACACGTTGTTTTAATTATGTCTCCCCGAATAAGGAGAGATATATTGTTTTTGGCTGACCTCTATGAGCGTGTGTGTGTGGGTGTGTATGTAGATGCTCCTGAGCGTCCTGCTTTTGTGTACACAATATGTCAAGTTTATCTGGACGGATTTTAACCAACATTTATGTTAAGATAACTGTTTCCAGTTGGCGGTTCGGTGGCAAAGTTTGGTTGGGGCACACGTGTTCCCACGGACAATATGTCTTGTTTTGTATATTTTTTTCTATATTTTAGGATACAGCGATGCCTAGTGCGGCTACGCCTTCAGGCTCCTTTGTAAGTGAACCGCTTTGATATTTGCTATGTTTGTGCAACACTATAATGTATTCTTTCGTGGAATTACTTGCCCTCATAAATTCATTGATTGATGGCTTCATAGGTACAACTTACTTATTTACTTAATTCCTTACCAAAAACAGTTTCGTAATGTATTTTGTGCCACCTTTATATACAACGCATCGAAGTACGAAAATACTCATTAATGAGGGTTTTACTACTAGGAAAACAATATGTCACCCGTTGGTCTGGGAGACAGAAAAATTGCCAGTAACTTTTTATGTACTCAGCCAAGAAAAAGCGCATTAATGAACATAAGTGTCACAACACCAAATGGTAAGAACTTGCTAGGTGAACAAAAATGGGCAAAAAACGGAAAGATGTTTTCACTTCGTGGGGTGCATCTTTAGCCCACCCTCCCCCACCCTGTCCTTCCCCGCAGCAAATTCCTACGCCGCCACCGCCTCAATATGTATGTTTTGATTATTTTTTGCTTGATGTAATTCAGAAGACGAAGAGAAAAAGAAAGGTAGCCGTTATGCGGACTTTTACGAGTCGGCGCACGATGGTAAAAGAAATGCTTTGATTATTACAAATACAAATATTTAGTATTTGTTATGTTTGTGTAAGACGATAGTATATTCTTGCGTACATATCATATTGTAATGCATGGTTTAGCAAACAAACGCCCAAGTCGATATATATTCTGCAAATAACAATAAAAAGGTGGAATTGCAATTGAAAGATTTATCCATGAAACGCCTGAGTCCATGTGATGTGCAACAACAGTAAGGCTCTAGGCCATACCATTGCCAACTATAAAGATATAAATGGCAATTCTTAAAAAATGTAATTCATCTTTTCAGCGTAAATTCAAGAGGAGCAAACAGAAACAGAGGTCAGTAAAGTGCAATTTAAAAATGTTATTCCTTTTTTCTGGAGTTGCGGTTAGTTCACGGAGGGATGTGTTCCTGTGGTTGTTCCCATGCCAGCAAAAAGAGGGGTTTGTTCCTGGGAGATGGGGGTTTGTTCCGGGAGGTTTGTACCGAATACCGAAATGACCTCTATCTTTTGGTAAAATGCGTGTTAGAAACTTTCAGAATGATTTTCAGTTAACACAAAGGGCTACAAGTTTTTTTTGTTCTTTTTATGCAGTCGGGGTAAACATAGCATTTTCCCCCGTGAAACGGAGGGGATTTAGACATTTCGGCCAAGAACCACTTCGGTCCAAACCAGCATTGGACCGAAGTGTCCAAGGCTGGGCCGAAGTGTCTTTCGCGTTGGGCCGAAGTTGTTCTGGGCCGAAGTGTCCATTAACCAAACGGAGGGATATAGTTATGAGCGGTCTTGGGTCAACTCATCCCAATGCCAACTCATCCCAGGCCAACTCATCCCACCCTGAAAGTCAACTCATCCCACTTTACATACCAACTCATCCCAGCCTGAAAGTCAGCTCATCCCACCAACCGACTCATCCCACATTATTTTTTTAAGTTTTTATTATTCGGAAATGATAAGTAATAATAGAAATATTTCTAGTTGAAACAAAACTTTATTAATAATCTCTTATCGTTACTTTTTACACACCATAATCCTTTTTAGAATAACAACCGGTGATATGTCACACACCTTTTTTACACACCAAAAACTTTTTTTCAGTTTTTTTTTTTTTTTTTTTTTTTTGCTTTTCAGAATGTCAAACACGATGTGTCACACACACTTTTAACACACCACAAACTTTTCCAGTTTTTAAGCTTTGTTTCTTATCGCTGCTGCTTTCAAAAGCCTGGAGGTTGAGCGGGACCCGGTTCTGTACTCCTCGCAGTACTGGGTGATTTTCGGCGAAACTGCCCGATACTTGCTACGTTCTGATTGCAATTGGAATTTGTCACAACGCCACAAGGGCAAGCATGGTTTCTGTCATTTTATGTAATTCAAAACATAAAAGAGCTGATCACATATTTTGGCGCTTGCATCCAAATTGCAATTTGCCACAAGGCAACATGGTACATGCAATTCAAAACATGAAAAGGTATATTTTGGTGTCCGGTTGAATGGCTAAGCTCAAGTGCAATTATTCATCAAAACATTGTCTCTGTCTCAGTCATTGTTTAAAATCGTTTTTGGTGTCTGGATGAATTGGTAAGCTGAAGTGCAATTCGTATTTCAAATCATTCCCCTGTCTCATCTATCGTTCAAAATCTCAATCCTCATTATTATTTATATACCCAAGATATGAGTTTAATTGCAATTTACTACAAAACACACGACAATGTGGCTTATGTGATTTCATGAAATTGAATACATTAAAGGGGAGATAAAAAATTTCGGTACTGGGATGAGTTGGTTGGAGGGATGAGTTGACTTTCAAGGTGGGATGAGTTGGTATGAAAAAAGTGGGATGAGTTGGCCAAAGTGGGATAAGTTGACATTGGCATGAGTTGACCAAACCCTTATGAGCCGGTCCGTCCGTCTGTCTGTCCAGAAAAAGTACTAAGTTTTGTTCGACCGACTTCTTATAGAAGGGTATGTCATAGGAACCGGAAACCTTGCATGGTGAAAATATATCAACTGCAACCGTGCTCAAAATCGATAAAGGAGTCATTATTGTGACGATATTTACAGCACAGCCTGAAAATGAAACGCCATCTAATTACAAATGTGATATAATTACGCCATTTGCGTTGTTATTTCGCGATTTGAGTTGAAATAAGTTACTTCCGTTGAACTAACAAAAATAAGAAGAAACGTTCGAAAGGGAGCCTACGGGCGTGTACGGCATCTACGGCATCAGGCAAAAAACAATATCGTACGCACTCAGAATGAAGTATTACTATTATATTGAAGATGTGAAACGTAGCATTAATGTGAAAATCGGTCAAAAATTGATATCGTTGGAAATTGTCAAATATAGTGAATGCTTGGCTTAGACTTAGTCCGGCCGACTTCTCATAGAAGGATTGTAGTAGGAACCTGAAGCCTTGCAGCGTGACTTGACCTCATTTTACTTTTACTGCTTCACTGGGGATCCTGCCTTACTGAGGCCTTAGTTGTTATCTGTTATGTGTTGCTGGACGAGGTATCCGCCCAAAATGACTCCGCCCAAAATGCCTCCGCCCAAAATGCCTCCAAAAACTGCAAGGGGGGACAAAATGACTCCGCCCAAAATACCTCGAAATCTTATTTTTTCAAAGTGAAGGGAAGAATGGTTTATTTTAATAAATGAAAAAGACAACTCTTGTTAATTCACATTTTATCAAAACTGATAATCAGAGTTCTTGTTTCTCCAAGTTCACTGGCGCATTTAGCTAATCAACTCAGTTAGCATCTTGCCTTCACGGCATCTACCTCTTCTTGACACGAATCATGATTATGACCATTTCCAAGACGAGGATCGTTCATTTCGGATGACGTTGACAATGTGCCTTTGCAATGATTTGTACGCCGGCAACATCGCCATGAAATCCTACCAGTCTTCAACTCTCTGTTTTTGACATAAAGGAAGCCATTGTGTGAAACTTTCAGTCCACCTTTATTGCTTTCGAACACTTCCATTGCAATATTACCAATGGACATTTGATAACTGCGATGTATCCCACCCCCCATATATATGCATCCTGACCAGAGTCGGGGTAACGTGCGTCTACTCAAGGCACAGATTCTGGCAGATTTATGAAAACAAAAAAAAGCGCCTCTATGTCGCCAGCGTTTTTTTTTTTTATTTCAAGCCGGCATTACACTGCTGCGGGATTAAGTGTGTCTACTCAAAACAGTTTCTGGCAGCTTTGTGGAAACAAAACCACGCTTATCAAAGTCCTCCGGAGTGGGATTAACATGCGTTTCAGGCCGGCAGTGCACTGCAGGGGGATTAAGTGCGTCTACTCAAAACACCGTTACTGGCAGCTTTGCGGAAACGAAGCCACACCTCTCACACTCCCCGTGATCAGGATTAAGCCCGTCTACTCAAAACACATTTTCTGGCACTTTGCCAGAAATAGTTAAAAAAAATTCGAAATAATATTTCGGGGCATTTTGGGCGGAGTCATTTTGTCCCCCCTTGCAGTTTTTGGAGGCATTTTGGGCGGAGTCATTTTGGGCGGAGTCATTTTGTCCCGGATTCGCTGGACGAAGATCGAATGGGCTGATACCATTTTGCGCACTTAAAAATATGTGCATGATCTTAAATCCCTGAATTAAAACTCACTGAAGACTTGTATGTTCGTTTGTTACAGATCGCTGGAAAAAATGTAAAAAAAAGAAGTGGCACCAGCTCACACACCCACACACACTCGCACGCCCCCACAGCTTACTCTGGACACCACAATTCATTGCAGTCACCATGAAAAAAATCCTTTTATGTCAGTGTACTCTGAAACCTTTTATGTATTTATTATTTTTTTGTTCCCTGTGATTTTTTGCGCTCAAAGAGCCTTTCATTTGACATCATTCACTATGTCGCTAGAGCAAAGAGCCTTTCATGTCAGGGTACTCTGAAACCTTTAATGTACAGACGAAACCGGTTAATCGCATAGCCAGTTTGCCAAGCCCTGTCATGCGTTTATCCGATATATGCGTTTATCCGGAGTACCATAATTTCGTGAAAGATCAGGCAGCGCGGGGATTAGAAGCTGCAGGCCATTATCTAGCGTCAGCTAAGGCAGTGCGGGGATTCAGGTCATTATTTAGTGACAACCGCGAGTAGGGTTGATACAAGTACAAAATGGGTCAAGCAAACAGGAGACAATGCATTAGATAAATAAACGAGGAGCAGCTCACTCCATTAGTTTGCTTTAAGTTTGGTACTGTTTGGATAGTCACCCAGAATTATGCAATTAAGCGGTGTGCTTTCCATTTTAACGTGAAAAAGCTATGCATTTATCCAGTTTGAGAACAGGACAATTCTCCCCAGACAATTTCCCTCCAGTCAATTCCCACCCGACAATTCCCCCCGAACAATTCCCCCGTAGGACAATTCCCCCCAAGGACTATTCCCCCCCATTCATTTTTATTTTTCTTATTTTTTTTTTCTTTGTATTTCTCTCTTTCTCTTTCTCTTTCTCTCTCTCTCTCTTTCTCTCTCTCTCTCTCTCTCTCTCTCTCTCTCTTTTTTTTTTTTACAAATCATTGCCCTTTTATCTTCTAACTGGAGATGGTAATTGTCCTTTCATTTCAACATTGTCACAATTGCAATTTACATGCCTTATCCAAACAATGAACGTTAAGTTGACCACCTCAGTGCCAGCAAAAACGGTTTTTTACATGTTACATCGGTCGGATCCGCCGTAATGTTCGCGGTGCATCTGGTCAAATTATGGGTGGCCGCTTTCCCGAGCCACCACGTCGCTGGTACGCCGACTCTGCGCAGTCCTCGGGGGGAATTGTCCTACGGGGGGAATTGTTCGGGGGGGGGGGAATTGTCCTACGGGGGAATTGTCGGGGGGGAGTTGTCTGGGGGGAATTGTCCTGACCCATCCAGTTTATGCGATTAAGCGGTACGCAATTATCCGGTTAAATTTCCAAAAGATAGCATTGGAAATGGTTTGGGATTTGCGAATAATATGTACTTAACAGATTTATGCGTTTAACCGGTATGCGATTAAGTGATTTCATCTGTATTTGTTATTGTTTTGTTCCCTGTGATTTTGCGATCATAGGTTGGATTGCAACTGCTAATTGCAATTGTTGCATGGAATTGTGAGATGAAACACTTATCAGCGATAACTGATAAATCTAAAAAGTATAAAAATGAACCACTTTAATAAAAAAAGTGTTGTTGAAGCATTCAGAGTATAAAAATAACAAAAAAATAAATTAGGTGCCGAGTTTGAAAATGAGGTGCCGAGTTGTCCAAAATTTTAGGTGCCGAGTTGTCCAAAAAGTGCCGACTTTGTAGGTGCCGAGTTTGACAGGTTCCGAGATGTCCAGTGCCCGTAGCATAATATTTGCGTAGCTTTAATTTACAGGGATCGTTTTCGCCTTTCTCAAAAAGGGCGGTAAATTGTTGAAAGGGAAATTCCCCTGCAAACTAAAAAGCAGCTGGGGGCTCGGGCGGCGCTGTAAGCAGAGTGAAAGGTATTAATAAATGTACAAAATATCATTTCAATGCGAGCGCCGAAGGCGCGAGCCGAAAAAAAAATCACATGATAATGACATATCAAGAAAAGGCGGAAAGCACGAATGACACGCAAGTTGACCCCCCCCCCCTAAAAAATGCCTAAAATATTATTACAGAATTCAACTGATCTCGAGGACCACAAATTTCGACTCAAAAAGGGCGGAAAAGGCGGAAAGGGCGGAAAAAAACGATCCCTGTAATTTTCGCTTGCTGCTTCATTATTACTCGTGTTAAAAATTATAGCTATTATGGCTGACCTTAGGTCAAGGCACTACAATTTTGTTGTGCGGACTGTTAACGTCCGCTTGGTTCGGTTGATCGTATGGTGGCTTTTTAGTCAATTAGTACTTCGCGATTGGTTGTGTAATTATCCCCCGTGGAACGGAGGGATATGGTTTTGAACTTTTCGGTCTGTCTGTCTGTCCGTCAATCACGCTTCAGTCTCACGCGCCTACAGACCACATTAATATATAGATTCGTTTCAAATTTTATACACGGCTTCTCTCCACCCTTCCGCTGTGCAGAGACCAAGGATTTTCCGGATCAGAAAAAAATTACAAAATGGCAGACTTTTGAAAATTGGCACTAGACTTAGCGTATATACGCAGTCTCACGCGTCTACAGGCCACATTAATAGATAAATTCGTTTCAAATTTTGTACACGGCTTTTTTGGAACCTTTCGCAGTGCAGTGATCAAGAATTTTCCGGATTGGGCTAAAAATGAGAAAATGGCGGACTTTTGAAAATCAGCACTGGACTTAGCGTATATATGGCAGTCTCACGCGCTGGATGGATTAGTTTCAAATTCTGCATACGGGTTCCTTGGGACCTTCCGCAGTGTAGTGATCAAGAATGGGACTTGACAAAATGGCGGATTTTTTAAAATCGGCGCTGTACACTATCGGCGCTAGACACTACGTCTAGCTCATTTCATCTAGCTGAGCTTTTTTGATCATTTGATGAAAATGCAGCAATTTATATGCTATCACACCGGAATGGAGTAAAGAAGTCACATAAAAGCAATTAAATTTCAAATATCACACAACACAAGTAATCCTGTCGTTTAAAATGACTGGTCAGGTAATTTCAGCGAATCTGTATAATTATAAAGGTGAAAAACCAGCGAATCTGTAGATTCGCTGAAAATTTTCAGCGAATCTACAGATTCGCTAAGTGAGTCAGCGAATCTACAGATTCGCCGAATTTTCAGCGAATCTGTAGATTCGCTGTAACATATACACACATTTACCGGTCAAAATGTACCCTTGAGCACACCTGTACGTGGGTCGAGGAGTATTGCCATCACTGATGGCTCTTGTTAAAGTAATTGAGTAGAGCTGCCCTGATCTGAAGCTTGTGTAGTATAGCATAATATTTGCGTAGCTTTAAATTTCGCGTTCTGCTTGATTATTACTCACGTTAAAACTTATAGCTGCTCTATGGTTTGACTGTCCTTCTAGTTGTTGTTTCGTCAATTGTCAAACGCAGACTCCCTTAATTAAAAGTGTGCAGTTAGGGGCCATCCATAAAGTACATACTCAAAAATGTTCCAAATTTTGACCCCCTTCTCCCCCTCTAGTCGGCTTAGGCCCCGTATGCAAAATGTTCGAGATTCTTTTTTACCCGTTCTCTACGCATACTAGAACAAGCAAAAACACCTCGGAATCACTTCAAAAGGATGTATTTATCATTTATAAATTTTGAACAGTTGAAAAATGCGTACGTACGAACAAGGCCTGAACCCTCCCCCCCCCCCCCCCCTCTCGATGGCCTCTTATCAAGTTTATGCATGGAGCCCTTGGAATGATTTTGACATGAAACATACGCTGAGTTATTTTGTTTTTAGATTCCAATCCGGCGAGCCCGGGGGTCAGCATGATTGCCCTCTGTCTGTCCGTCATTCCGCCCGTGTGCCACATTTTGGCTGCTGTTTTGTTTCCACGCAAGTTCTCCGAATCTATTTTTCCTAGGCATCTGCAACCTTGCACAATGAAAATATATATATTGAAGTTGTACAATGTCGTTTTTTTTCAAATCAATAAAAAGATTGCCAAAAATGGCGACTTGTTGTGTCCGGTTGGGGTCTGCGCCTTCGACGATGGTGTTTTTTTATGTTGCATTGATATTGTATGATATGGTGGTTTGTTAATATTTGTGAAGTCATTAAATATACACAATGCTATTGACAATATTTTATTTCTTGTCCTCATGTCTTAATTCCTAATTCAAGAAGTAAATTATAAGCTTTATGCAACAATAATGAAAACCACATTTCCTTGATTATTTATTGTATACGAATTCCAACATTCAAAACTTTTATTTTCTGTCCGAGTAAGGTTGAAAGTATATACCGTTGTTGACTTGTTTGTACGTTTTTCTACATAGAAAACTATTAAAAAACCTTTCTTTTATAAAATTTTACTTTTGAAAATTTAATTTAATTTTTTTATACAGTTACACAAAGACTGTCCACGGATGTTGCAATCATCCGAGCTCAAAGCAAGGAGATAAAACCACTTTTATCATATTATTGTTGCTAACATAATCACTTGCTATGGACACATCGTCCTTAAAAGTCTAGTTGGGCAGACGCACAGACATACAAACAAAGAAACGATATATTCTTATATTGCTTATACATGTCATTTGTGACATTCCGATAACACTACATCAGCTCCGGAATCCCAAATCAATACCGCGACTGTTCTGTCAGAAACCGGCCTTTTTCCCTTGGTCGGTCAGAAAAATAAATCAGACTGCACGAAAGATCATTCTTTGTGAACTTAAGTTCATCACATGAAAATTATAAGGAACGATACACTTTTGTAAAATACGTACAGCAAACAAGTGGGTCAGTGAAACTGACTATGTCCAACGCCGGCGTACAATCCCAGTATTTGATTTTGTTAGGTTGGACTACAACCCTTCGTATCATATTCGTGAATTTTAAAATTCCAGCTGGGCCAATGTCCTTGGACCAACATGGCTCATTTACAATAACAATTCTTGTTACCACCCATGCTACTTATGTGTGTAACATTTTGCCAATTGTTTCAAAAATGTAGGCTTGAGTGTGTTAACAAACTCATTGCAGTACGTAAGGGTTGTGAAAATTTCTGAAGTTCAGCTGGGCCAATGTCCTTGGGCCGACACGGCTCATTTCCAATACCGACCTTTGTTGGTTCTAATACTTTCTATTCTAACGGATTTCAACAATCGATCCAGAATTGTAGGCTTGCGTGTGTTAACAAACTCATTTAGGATTGGGAAAATTTGTGAAGTTCATCTGGGCCAATGATCTTGGGCCGACATGGCTCATTTACAATACCGATCCTTGTTCGTTCCAGAACTACCCATACATACAATATCTTAACAATCGGTGGAAAAATGTGGGCTTGAGTGTGTTAACAAAAAGGTGTCGACAGAAGGACAGACGGACGGACAGACAAACCCGAAAACTATAGTCACCGGTGGGGGACTAATAACGCTTTTATATGCCGCGAGCCGGACACCTCAACCCCTCCTTTTCATTTTTTTCTTTTTTTCAACATATTTTTTGTAAAGTAATTTTTATTTTACATTTTTATTATTATTTATTATAGGCGGAGGAGGTGCGATTTCCCAATGCTCTGACCGGCATTACGGAGTTGTCTCTCCGGTGTGTACAACATTTAGCATACAATGTTTTCATTTAATAATAATAATAATATTGAAACAAAGTTTTTCACTTTCTCTTGTCAAACAACGCAAATAATTTATGTGCCATTTTTAAAGGTTAATGGACACTTCGGCCCATTTTCATTGCGGCGTTTCTGCCAATAAATGGCAAATAGTTAGGGATGACACATACGATAAGCATGTCCAAGGACACGACCCAGCCGAGTTACCAAACAAGGAAAGAGAGAAAACCCCTGAAACGAATACCGTTAGGCCAAAAAATGAAGAACTTTGTTTTTAAGCCTAACTTTTTCATAATGTACACTTTTTTGTCATTTGCGAAAAAAAAAATCCAGGTGGAGAGGCAACTAAGAAATTTCGATTAAAATTTTAGAACTATTTGAAAAAAACTGACAGAAATGAATGGTTTGACAATTCAGTTATTCACTACCAGATTATTCCAGTTTTTGCCAAACTTCAAAGTTTTGCCATTGCGGCAGTTTTTGGCGGACCGCGAAAAAATTATAGCCAGGTAGGCGAATCCCTTGGAAACATCCCTGCCTAACATCTAAACGATTGGGATAAAACTAACAGGAGAAGCATTTTGAACATGGGTCAAAACGGGCACAAAAAGTAGCGCCATTTTGTCAGTTCTTCGTCAATCGTCAAAAAAGTAATAGCCAGGTGGGACACTATCCAGGAAACATTCCTGTGTAATATCAAAACGATTGGAGAAAAACTGTTAAAAAGCACGGAATAATAGCATCCCGTCGAGATGGTAGTGAGGTAGTGAAGTTAGCATGATTTCTTGCAATATAAATTGAGGTAAGGTAAAATACGTCAAATTGGCAGGGTCGGCAAAGTCGGACAGACAGAGGACGGGCGGACAGAGGGACGAACGGACACACCAAATGCTATATATGTCTCCCTTAGGGGGAGAAATATAATCATTCATGGGAACGCGGTCGAAAAAAAATCCGGAAAACAGACAGACCCGAAAACTATTGTCTCAAGGCAGGGGACTAATAAGACCTCTTCAAGTGAACACCTCTATTTAATGACCCCCTCCCCCCTCCGATAATGAACATTATTTCTCGGTCCCAAATTATCCCAGTTGCGAGTTCTGTAGTTGCGAGTTGTCTGGATACCCCCTGTGTACATAATATAACAACGACACATGCACCCGAGATAGGGTAGTCAAACGCAAACGCACTAACAACAAAGTCCGATCCTAAAAACAAAATCTCTGATTAAAGGACACCGGTGTATAATTAGCATGTTTGCCGGTGTGGCGTGCAAACAAAAGTCTATTCCCATTGATTTTTATTTTAAAGATATTTTCCTCCAGGATGAGGTTCGTTTGCACGATATTATTCTAGATTAAGAATTTGAAAATGGGCAAGGGGTGGAGTAAAAGCAGAGGGTGGGGCAAACCTATTGTTTTTGATACTTATATTGGCAAAAGAGCTGAATAACAATGAAACCCATCACCCGCAATCCGACCAGGTATTTCTTGTAGAAGACTGCAAGTTTGGGGCTGGCTTATATTAATGTTTACTTTACGCCCAGATAGGGTGGCAGCAATAGTCTGACGGATTAAGGGATAAGGTGCTGGCCATTATGTTTATACAAAGAGCGTACATGCCATACGTAAACATCTATCTACACGACAGACCAGAACACGCTGCAGTTACACGCCATTGGTTGTTATCTATAAACATACAGTACTCATTGACCAAAAAACTCGTTTGATCTTGCAAAGCACGCTTTTTCTTGAGAAGTAAGATGATTGATCGCTCCAGCACACCAATCGAACATACTTTTTTGCTTTCTGTTTTACTGCATACAGGCCATAGCCAATTGCACACGCTTTCTGTGAGACGCAGTTTTGCGCTGGTTCCATAAATAAATAAAAAACTGCATAAACAAGCAGAAATGAGACTGCGACAGATGTGACCCTGTATATTTAATGCACTGAATAAAACTGTTAAACTGCTCACAGATTTCCGAGTTGACAACATCCAATGAAGATATTCGAGATGACTTGAAACAAAATGAGCACTTGTGTGAGAATCCGTGAAATAAGTCGTGCCATAAGCGAGCCTGTCTCCAGTAGCTTGGTTCTCGGTTTAGTGCGTATTCACTTAGTCCGCACGCGAAGTCGTAAAAAATATCTGTAGGTGGCGATGGCAGATATTTATACAGTGAGCTAAACGGATCCTTTCTACCTTCACAACCTCGTATAAGATGGAATCCATAGGAATGTCCATGAATGGGACAAAACCAAAGAAACATATAGGAAAACCCTCCTCTTGAGACTGACGGATAAATCTTAGTGCAATTGTCTGCTTCAGGATCATCGTCAAACATTTGGTTCCCACACACATTGTACGTTGGTATCTTGCGCACTTGGCATCCATGCTCAGTGAAGTAGTATGCTGCACCTTTTTCTGGATTATATGTGTTTTCAAAAATTTCTGTATCTGCCTGAGGTCTGTCCACAGCATGAACTCGTCTGATTTCGTCAACGAGAAACAACATAAAATCTGCTAGGTCACTTTGACAGTCATGGCTTTCTGTGACGCTTAAAAATGAGTAAATTTCAGGGACCACTCTTTTTATGAACTTCAATGTTTCCCGCATGTTTACAGCGTCTTTTATGTTAAGAAAACATTGCTCTAACTCATCAAGCTCTTTCCAAGGCAAAAAAGCAACTAGAGCAGCATCTGAGCAAAGGCCTAGTACGAATTTGGCCAATTTCTGCATTACAACCTGTGGATAGGTTCTAAGTATTAATGCTGTCACTACAGTTTGCAATCGAACATCATGACACGCATTTAATAAAGCCTGGTTTCGTTCATGCTGCATGTCTGCTCTCACCTCTTCCCGTTCTTGTGACAAGATCTTATTGCACAGCCATGCCATGTGCTTTCTGATGCTCTTCGTTGCTTCGTCGTTGGGAAAGTTATAAGGTAAAAATACGCGATCGTACCTTTTATGTACTGGTGTTTGTGTTTCGTTTATTTCTGGCTTTTCAACGTTTCCAACCTCACCTCTGTCTAAATGTCGAACAGCAACCCCGATATGCGTACCATCTCCCGCAAGTATTTTTGGCTCATGTTTGCACCAGGGGTCAACTTCACTTCTAAAATCCAGATTCATTGCTGACAACCACGAAAAAAACCATTGCACAAATGTTACAGCACTCATAAATGGTGCGCTGCTTTGAATTGCTGACCTATATGTTCGTGTGGATTGAGAAACATAAGCAGCGAATGACAACTTTGATGAAATAACGCGATCGACGAAGTCCCATCCAATCTCATCACCAGCACACGTGTCCTTGCTCAACTGATGTAAACAGTCCTTTTCTCCACTGTATGTAATCAAACATGCGGTCGAACGGTTTGAGCAATGCAGCCGCAATACTTGCACTTTCATCGGTGCCTAAAACACACACAAAGGTTTTTAGTTAGTAGGTTTTTGAGTTATTTTTAGCATAGGTGAAATTAAGTATAGCGTAGGTCTCCGTAAATACGCCCAGACTCGCCTAATACGCCCACCGCCCCCTTATTTTCGTTTCCTCCTGAACGCCCTCTGGTGCAAATGAATACTAGAGCGGCCAGTGCACACAAAACATAGGAGTACAGACTTATGCTACACACTTTCAGTCGATACCTACTTAGTTTCTTGTTTTTGTAAACAAAAACAAATGTCTCCCCGACTAAACCCATGATCCCCCCTCCCCCCCAACAAAATTCCTTTTTTTTAATTACTGAAATAAAATATTCATTTCTCCAAGCATAACCTTAATTCATTGTAAAAAACTCAAAATAAACCACACAGATGGTGGTCACTAAAACAGATATAAATGGACGTCTTTTTTTCATCCGAGTCTGGAAGGTGGTCGCTAAAACGGGTTTTACTGTAGGCCCTTCTCATCCAGATCTGAAGTTGGTCATTATAGTAGTTTTACTGTACGCTACATTTTTATCCGGGTCTGGAAATTGGTCAAGACAGACAGGTTTTACCGTACGTCTTTTTAACCGAATCCGGAAGGGGTCACGTCGAACGGGTCTTACTTTTTATCCAGATCTTGAAGGTGGTCGGATTTTTTTTGTTAACCATCATCCTCCACACGCCCCCCCCCCCCAGCTATTTAATATAGGTCCGACTATAAACACAACTCTAACCCTTTTACCCAAGGCAACGGTAACGGTCTGTACCCTAAGTGTAGTTATAGCCATGATAGACTACCTTGTCTTCGCACATTCCCATCGGCCAAACAGCACTAGAAATTGCACACAACACTTTGTTCACAACAGACTGACACACACACACACATATAACGTACAAACAGTATATGTCTCCCCTTGGTCGGGAACCATTTTGTTCACGTTCTGACAAGTAATATCTGTTCTCAGAGTCATTTTCAGAATAATTAGCCCCCAACCGCGGCCAATGCCCTGGAAGAGGGGGAGGGGTCTTATGGATTGGGCTGTTCGCCCACCTATGTCTTTTGGCACATCAACATCTAAACGCCGATGGACGCATTTGCAGAGCTTACGGTAGATGAAGTTTTAAAAACGAAATCCAACACGGAAAGTGACACATTCAGTGTTCATTTTGTAGTTTTACAAGCATGTCCAAGGACATGACCCAGCCGAGTTACCAAACGAGGAAAGAGAGAAAAAATCTGAAACGAATACCGTTGGACAAAAAATGTTTGCTTCTGAACGTAACTATTCATAATTTTAATACACAAAAACGGATTTTACCGGGTGAAATCTAAAACATTAAAAAAAAAAAAACAAAAAACAAAAAAAAAAAAAATAAACACAAGCACGTCCAGGAACATGGAGAGCAGCCCATAAACGTTCACGTAGAAGTAGAGTGGGCTCAAAACCACTTCAAAAACTATGTAAAATGCATTTAATTTGAATTTAAAGGCTACCCAAAAAGGGATCTTGGAGAGGTTGGGCTTTGACGATTCACGTATATACCGACATTTACACAATTTTGCAAAATTTTTAAAATTCCACCATTTCGGCATTTTTCTGTCCTTTGCGAAAAAAAAACAAAGTCCAGGTGGAGAAGCACCATTTCGGCATTTTTCTGTCCTTTGCGAAAAAAAAACAAAGTCCAGGTGGAGAAGCACCTAAGGTACTTTCGATTAAAATTTTATAACTATTTGAAAAAGACTGAGAGAAATGAATAGTTTGACAATTCAGTTATTTACTACCATTTATTCCAGTTTTTGCCAAACTTCAAAGTTCCGCCATAATAGCCTGGTAGACGAACCCCGGGGAACATCTCTCTGTAACATCTAAATGATTGGAGTAAAACTGTAACAGGAGTAGCATTTTCAAAATGGATAAAAACGGGCACAAAAAGTACCGCATTTTGTCAGTTTTTCGTCACTCCTCGAAAAAAGTAATAGTCAGGTGGAGGACTACCCAGGAAACATTGCTGCGTAATATCAAAACGATTAAAAGTAAACTGTAGGAGGATTTAAACATTTTAAAGAAAAGTTCAGCATGCGCCCATACATTCTTGCCCCCTACATAGTCGGCTGGGTTAAAAAACCAAATCAAACTCTGAAAGTGACACATCCAGTGTCCATTTTGTAAAATTCCAAACTCGCTACCTTCGAAAACACGCGAGCAAAATTGAAAAAGTATGTTAGTGAAACTGACTAAGCCCCCCCCCCCCCACCCCCCCCCCCTTGTATTTATCGATGGCACAAAGTCAGATATAGACCTTATTCAATATTTATGCATGCCAGAAAGTCCCGTTTCAAAACGAGGCTCCATATGGATGAATGTAAACAAACACACGTGTTTTAGATATCAACAGACTTGAGTTCCTGCATAGCTAGTTACTCTTGCTGCCTTGACATGTATCTGTCCGTTTGGAATAGGCCTGATCCACTAAGTTAACCGCCGCAAGACCAAAACGCAAATGGCGGTGGTACAATCAGTGATCCAAGATAGCTGTGTTTTCTATAAAAAGAAATAGGGAGAGGATTTTTGATTGTTTTGGCCTCAGTTTTAATTAAAATAGAGGACGAAAACAACCAAATTTTTACAAAAATATATTTCTGGGATACTTTTTTTAAATGGATTTCAAAACAAGAAAAAAATCAATTCATTACTCAAACAAAAGGCATCTTCTCGAATATACCGATGTTCATGGGGAACGTGTAACAGTGATTCGCGCTATTATACAAATTCTAAACATTACGGTAAAATCTTCCGGGAAGACATGGAAAATGTATACTTTATTCCCTTTCCAAAACCCAAAACAGAAGTTATAGTGCTTACAATGGATAATAGCTTGCAACAGACCTCACTCACAGTTCAATGCAGAATCTATTACGAAACAAATAGATGTATGTTCGCGACATTTCATTGGCGGATTTGGCCCAACTAAAGAACGCCCCAACCAAATCAGGGCTGACCACAAGTCAACGGAACTTTCTGTCAAAACCTACCCATCCCAGCTTTACAAGTGCATAGAGGAGCAAAAATGGACCCCTCCGTATTTGCTTTTGTGAAAATAATCCAAGTGTTAGTGATGGGGTCTTTTTCACAGGTTCGCGGCTTCACTTTGGCAGTAACAAAAAAGTATTCCCTATGTTCTGTAAACGCGCCAGCTATAACCTCCCTGACAAATCTATCCTTGAACATCTGATAGCTCTCCATTTTTTGTGATAGTTTTGCAACTTCGCGTGGTCAAAATCTTCGGCCGTTTTCAGATAATTGTATAAGTCAAATATCATCAAAGGAGGCAGAATGGAAATATCGTTTGTGCTTCACTAATTTGGGATTTGATAATTTAATTTTTTCGTGTGTTTTAAGTTTAGATCGGATAACAACCTCTATGTCCTCAATTATTCCATCGGGATTGATTTGTAACCCTATTTTATACGCACCTTCACATAATTCTATTAATTTTACCTTTCAAAAATTAGCGACTGAAGGCCCCCCTCTCTCTCTCAGATAATTTTGCAGTTCTTTTACACTGCATCAAAACACGAGAACAAAACAACGCATGTTCCAGTTAAATGCATGTTAATAGTGCACAGATGGAGCCTTGATTGTACCACCGCGGCCTGCGCACAGCTCTTAATAGATATGAGCTATTCCTGTTACTGCCTCATATTAAACTCACGAAAGCAATGCCGAGCAGGGTCTTGGGACAACTCGGCCCTTTGCTAACTCGACCCCTACCAACTCTGCCCCTAGCGAAAGACGACTCGGCCCTTTTCTGGGTCGACTCGGCCCCTACCTGAAAGGCGACTCGGACCCTTACTACCAACTCGGCCCCTACTTATATTTTTTTAATTTAATAATGAGTGAACTGTTTCCGCCGCATGAGTTAAACTTCAACACTATAAAAAAAAACGAGAATATGAAAACTTTTTACTTTGTTTCCAACAACCAGTACCAATTCACTGTGTACACTGTTCCATGAATATTATTCATAAAACGAAGCGGCTTTTCGCACACTTGTTTCTTTTGGCTTGTTACTTTTATTTGTTACAGTGCCTGATGATCCTGATGATCATAATTTCACACTTGAATACATTGGTGGTCCTCAAAAACTGTTCTACTGTACAGGGGCGTATATGCGTCCAACTTGATTAACTCCGGTGAAAAGCTCCGAGATTACACCTGATTGGCGGATCATTGCGCGAATGAAATCGTTTGGCTTCATTTGTTAAAAGTTTTAAAATTAGGATCCTCGTTGGCAGTGAGGGACCGAGTCGTCTTTCGCTAGGGGCAGAGTCGTCCTAAGAATAAGGGGCCGAGTCGTCCAAAAAGGGCCGAGTTTGTTAGGGGCCGAGTTGGCGTAGGGCCGAGTTGTCTCAACCCCCCGAGCACACAATTCACTAGAGTAATGTGATGGCTTATTTCGTGAAGTCTTACAATATTTTCAGCATCACGCTAGCTAGCGCACCTCCACCCCACTCCCCCCACACACGAGAAGAGAGAGAAAAGTGTGAAATATACAATCTTAGCAGACAAAAACAGACCGTACTGGATAGGATAAGATTTAGATTTCATAAGCATGTCCTATGTTGCAATTTAGAACAGTTAATACAATTCATGATCTGCTGACAAGGTCTAAGAACCTCTTTGCAGTAAAGACATCCAGTGGTATCTCAGTGCACAGAAAAACAAGTTGAACGCAATTATCCGAAGTCTATTTTTCCAAATTGCAGTTAACCTAATCTTATTTCATAAATCGTAGTTATCTGCATTGAGCTGTGATGAATCTTTCTTTCACAAAACATCTCTTTTAATACCCTCGAGCTTACAGCCGAACCAATCACAATCAAAAAATAAAAAAGGGAATCTCCGGCTTTGAATCGTTCTGCAATATTGCGATGAAATGGGTAAAAGACCGATCTCTGGCATGTACTTAATTACACAGGCTTTTCAAGTAGTCTCTGTTATTGTGATGAAAGAGATTAAATACTTGCCTTTGGCACGCCATTCACGGGAATAATTCTCACAAGAAGTGTGCATTTTCTCACAAGAAGATAGTGTCAAGGTTTAAAAAAGAAGTCTGTTATAATGGGTGCCGAGCTGGTATACCCAGGTGCCGACCTGGAAAGGCGGGTGCCGAGTTGGTTGGCGCAGAGTTAACCAAACAGTGCCGAGTTTGTCAGGTGCCGAGTTGACCATAGAGCTTGAAATGCTTTTTCTCCTACAGTTTTACTCCAATCGTTTAGATTTACGCAGGGATGTTCCCCAGGGTTCCCCTACCAGGCTATTACTTTTTTGCGGTTTGCCAAAAACCGCCGAAACGGCGGAACTTTGAAGTGTGGCAAAAACTGGAATAAATGGTAGTAAATAACTGAATTGTCAAACCATTCATTTCTCTCAATGTTTTTCAAATAGTTATAAAATTTTAATCTCAAGTTGCTTAGGTGTTTCTCCACCTGGTTTTCACCCCGGAATCCAAAATTTAAGCCGCGACTGTTCTGTCAGAAACCGACCTTTTCTATCGAACGTCGTGACACCATCGGTATCGGGTCACGTATACACATCTCATAAAATCATCGGACAGTGTAATTGAACAATTCTTCCATGTTTCAAACCATTTCGATTGCACGTTGTTAGGATAATGTACTCCGACCTCACGTGTGACGCCAGCAGTATACCGTTGCACGCGTAGTAGTTTTCCGCTCCAGCGCTTCACGGCGGACTATTATTTCCATTTATAGGTACCCGGCCAAAGGTAGCACACAAAAATACTTACATATCTAGTGTACACTTTAGTTGAATAGTCCACTTCAAAGTCGTCTTCTTGATAACCAGCCTGTTAAAAATAAAAACGTCTGCCTTAAAATATAATATGTTATATATTTTTGGCGGGAAGCGCCGAAAAAAGCGGACGAAGCGAGCAATGTACTAGCTGGAGGTTCGGGGACGCTATAAGCCTCCCCCCGGCGAAGGACCGGATAACGAGGAAAAAATTTTCGGTCCTGAACACATCCACACCGACTTTGAAGTGACATTTATGGCAGAAGACGGGCCGTGCAAACACCTGAAAAAAGACTAACCGGCAGACAGACGATCAAAATGGTTAAATGTTATACCTCGGTCTCAGGAGGTATAAATATTACTTTTTCTTTAAAAGCTGGAACAAGGACCTTTTTCTTTAAAAGCTGGAACAAGGGTCTGTACAAACACCGCAAAATCTAGATAGAGGCGCCGAAGGCGACAAAAAAAACTGATCTTGAACTAAATAATGGATTATTGGCTTATAAAAGGAACACAAAAGCAATTTTGCTAGAAGCAGGACATTTGCCTTTTTAGCTGAAAAGCAGGACGTTTTCCGAAAACGCGAAAAAGCAAGACATTTGCAAAAAGCAGGACGGTGTGCAACAATACTTATTTACAATACCAACGCTTGTTGGTTCCAATACTACTTATAGTTAAGATATCTTACCAATCGATGCAGAAATGTAGGCTTGATTGTTAACAAACTCATTCCAGTATGTAAGGGTTGTGAAAATTTCTGAAGTTCAGCTGGGCCAATGTCCTTAGGCCGACATTGCTCATTTACAATACCGACCTTTGTTGGTTCTAATACTTCCTATTCTAACAGATTTCAACAATCGATCCAGAATTGTAGGCTTGCGTGTGTTAAAAAACTCATTCAAATGAGTAAGGATTGGGAAAATATGTGAAGTTCAGCTGGGCCAATGCCCTTAGGCGGACATGGCTCATTTACAATAGCGATCCTTGTTCGTCCCAGTACTACCCACATATAGAATATCCTAACAATCGGTTGAAAAATGTATTCTTGAGTGTGTTAACAAAAAAGGTGTCGTTAGACGGACAGACGGACAAACAGACAGGAAAACTAAAGCCCCCCGGAGGGGACTAACAAGAAAAAGTTTACATGTGGTTGATAATTTGGCGCCGAAACGCCAAGGGCCGAAAGTGTGACTCAGTTGGGTCCAGAAAGACTCGGTGGGTTCTGAAAAAAGTGAGTCATTTCGAAAAAAATGCCCAAAAACTGGACAAAAACCCCGCCAACGCGAACCCTGTCTAGGAGTATGACGGATAAAATTAAAAAAAAAACATTGGTCACTGATTACTAACACCAGCGCACACAAACGTATGTGCCATTTGATATTATGGGTCAGATAATGTGTAAACTAACCCCACACAAGCAGTTTGCAGGAACACAAGGCTTCAGCGGTTGAGCGATAAGATAGCCATCACCATCTCTTCTGCAGCTTGAATCGTTTTCTGTTGCTCTCTTTCGAACATTTCTGAAAATAATTGCAAATACTTTTCGATATTTTACAAGTAGGTTACAATTTTTGGGAGGTTAAACAAACTTTGAAAAGAATTGCCAGTGAAACACTTACATTAGTTCACACAAGCAGTTGTGGCACTTTTATTTCGGAACGGACTACTTTTTTTGTTTTTGTGAGCAAATACAGATGTCTCCCCTCAATCACTCCGCCGTCTCAGCATAATTGTTTGAAGAAGCCGACCGCACCATGAACACAAACTTTTTCCAAATGTAGCGCCTTAATATTATTATTAAAATCATTGAATCATTAAAAAACTAACCACAAACTGCCAGCTCCTTCACCACCCCATGAAAAAGATAGAAGCCCCGGGTCTTATAGTTGGTTTCTAAATGAGCGACTGAAATTGGCCAGTTTCCAAATAGAAGCCCTGGGCCTTTTTTCGGAAACCCGCACTGATTATATCTGTAAGTAAGGTATTATACACAACCCCTCTCCAAAAATATAACGCATTCCAGCGGCTTTTGATAAACAAGCATATCCAAGGACATGACTCAGCCGAGTTACCAAACAAGGAAAGAGAGAAAACTTTGAAACGAATACTGTTAGGACTAAAAATAAAGTATGTAAAATGCATTTAATTCGAATTTGGAAGCTACTCTAAAAGGGATTTAGGAGAGTTTAGGTTTTGACGATTCGCGTATTTACCGACATTTACACAATTTCACAAAATTTTTTAAACTCCACCATTTCGGCATTTTTTTGTTAATTGCAAAAAAAAAAAAAACAAAGTCCAGTTGGAGAAGCACCTAAGAAACTTCCGATTAAAATTTTAAACTATTTGAAAAAGACTGAGAGAAATGAATGGTTTAACAATTCAGTTATTTACTACCATTTATTCAAGTTTTTGCCAAGCTCCAAAGTTCCGTCATTTCGGCAGTTTTTTGGCAAACCACAAAAAAATTATACCAGCCTGGTAGGGGAACCCCTGAAAAACATCTCTGCATAACATCTAAAAGATTGGAGTAAAACTGTAGGAGGAGCAGTATTTTAATAATGGGTCAAAATGGGCACAAAAAGTCAGTTTTTCGTCAATCGTTAAAACAAGTAATAGCCAGGTAGAGGAACATCCTAGAAACATTCTTAATATTAAAACGATTGTAGCAAAACTGTAGGAGGAGTAGCATTTTAAAGAAAAAAGTTTAGCATACGCACATACATTCAAGCCCCCTATAGTGATACGACTAACCCAGTCCGGCTTAAAAACGGCAACACAGACAGACGGACGGATACGGTATCCCGACAGTTATACTGCGCTACAACACGTTGTGGGAGTAAAAATATTTACTATTATGTGTTACTTTACCTCTGCAATTCTTCATCTAAATCTTTATGAGGTTCGTGTTTGCTGAATGCGTCAAACTCCCACAATCCTGTCCTTGTATTGAACTTCCCATTTTGGCTCTGAATACCCCTCACTTGAAAATCTTCCATGTTTTCTTCATTGGCCTGATTTGGTACTGCATCTTCTAAGTGGTCCTGCCATACTTCTTTATTTGCATGTAACGTTTGAAGATGTGGGCAGATGCGGTCTTGCTCTGTTAACTCTAAAAGTGTATCGGACTTCTTCTTGTTTCGCATTGATGCTTGGCACATTCCCTTTTGGCAGTTGACAAATTTTCTATCGGCAGATAAGTGTACAAAGGAACACGCGAAGTCTTCACCACCTTTCACTGACATTTTTAGTGGATGACCAGGAAGAGGGTAGCCAGGAATGAAAACCGGTGCGTTCAGTGCAGCTTTGTTTTCTGCCATTTTCTGCAGTAAAACGGATTCGCCTGGTTCTTCAAGCAAAGTAGGATTCCTGCATAACTCCTGAAGAGATTCAAATGCAAACCTACAATGCATGCATGTGTAAGAACGGTCCAAAAACACATCCGCTTCTGCTTCAAAGTTCCTTGCGCCAACACCCTGCAAGTACGCATAAAGCTTACACGTACAATTTATTTGTAGTTCACCCTCAATGTGCTCAAAAGTGAGGTGTTCAAATGAAAACGGTACAATGTTCCCAGAGTCACTGCTGAAGCTATTCATAATGAACATGCCACCTTCATCACTAACTGATCGTAACATGATGAAGCCATCGGTAACGAGTCTCTCTCTAAAATTGGTGAAGACTGACCTCTCCTCGGATACATTTTCCATTGTGCTGACTGATTGGTCTTCAGATAACATTGCTGGTGTCAACTTCACCACGCGACTCGCGTATGTTCTCCTTCTCTTAGCGGGGCGTTGGATTGGTTCTTCATTTTCTTCCATGTTTATATATTGGTTTGGCTCTTGCTCGCCTTCTGTACATTTCTTATACCAGCGAGTACACATAGCTCTGACATAATTCGACATTGGTCGCAGAAAAGTAAAGTAGAGGATTCTAAGACGCAAAGATGTGGGTAGATACTTTGGTGCTTCTTCAGAATTTTCACTCCTCTGTACAGGCCGTTGAAAGAGAAAGTGCTGTTCAAACCTTGGATGATGTGTTTTGTTCATAGTTTGCATGTCCATGTGCAAATAAGGTGCCCAGTGACTGTTTGGAATCTGGCTCAAGAATGCAAATTGCTGATCCAATGTGAGTGGTTTTTCTCGTTGAATTAAATCTTCTGGGGTGCTGCACGCCATGGTTGAAGTACCTGTTCTCTCCAAAATACTGTTAGTGAAAGCCTGATCCATACTCTTTGCAAAGTTTTCTGTCTCAGGGTAGACATAAAGATACCTGAAACAGAAAAGATAAGAAACCGTCAACTTATTCTAATCGCGTACAAAAGTCAAGAAGCCAATTGACAGAACAAGAATGTCCAGGGACATTGCAACCAGCCGAGCCCAACGCAAAGAGAGTAGACGTCAAGCTAATAATTTCTGTTATCCCTACAGATATTTGCTCTGTTATATAAATACAAAGCGACTTTTATTATAAGATCACTGAAGGGAGGCTCCCCTCCCCTTTTCAGTAGGGAACCATCTGGTATATCATATATCAGTCCAGTTATTTCGACTCTTTTAGGCCGATCACTAAAACTAGGCTAAAAGCATCGGTCGAAGGCCTTGTTCTACCAAAATATACACATGTATTTCAAGGGAGATATATAAGAGATTCAAGTTGGATAAAGAAACAAATATTCTATTCATTTTACAACTTAATTCCTAACAAAACTTGAGTAAAAGGCTATCTGTGGTTCATACCCAACAATTCACATTTGCCGTGTTAATTTTCGGTTTATGAGTTGTCAAAACATGAAGTCTCTACTTTCAAAAACAGCGAAAAAGAAGTGCGCAGCAAATGAGTCACTCATAACCCAAATACAGCACACAACTGTCGGATGCAGTCACACTTCAATGCTCAACCTAAAGAAAACATTGCCATGAAACCCATAAAAATGCCTCTGTATGTTTTTAATTTAAAAAAAAACCTGTTTTAATATTTCATGAAAACATTGAATCTTTGAAACAAAATCAATAAGCTATCGAAGTTCAACGAATATCGGCCAAAACTCAATAACAAAATAGTAAGCCACAATGCACAGGTTAACAAATCGCTGTGACTATGGCAAATCTAGACGACAAGTGTTGTTTCATGGTCCAGTATTCCTAAGTCGCTGTTTTTCAGTTTCTTTCAGACAAAATGCATTAAATGTCCAACTCATTCAATGTTTGAGACAAACTCTAATACGTTTCTCTATTAGACCTGGTCTGGATAAGCAGGGACGCAGCCTGTCCGAGACAAGCTTACCTGCAGTGCTGTGCTTCTTTACATACATTGGCCTTTGAAATACACAAACATTCATACCCCATCTATCTTTAATCCTTCTTATTTTTTTTTCGAACGTTTTTTTTTTTCATGTCAAGTTGTATGTGTGTAATAGTAATAATTTATTTATGTATTGAATTGCAAAAAATGATCAAAAACTGACATGGAAAGAGAAATTACTTGAGAAACAAAAACAGTCGTCAAGAAAATACCGATGTGCTTGGGGAACGTGTAATAGTGACAGCCGGTATTATACAAAGCGACAAGAAATGCAAAATGTTTTTTCCTGCCATTTCCGAAACCTAAAGGAGAGGAAGAAAAATGCAAAACGTGGATTAGAGCCTGTAATCAATGACACGATCAACTGAACATAAAAAATAAACGATATGTATTATATTAGCCCAAAGGTATACGTTCATCATTTTCTGTAATTTTTTTAAAGAACATAAAAAGAGGCAATACAAATTTATGATTCGTAGAACTTCTGTTCAGTCCCCTAAGTAGTCTTAATATGGGACCAACTGTGTAAGGACGTCAAATGTTATCGCAACGTCCATTCTTTGATAATACCCTTTTGGAACCATATAAAAATGTTGATCACATATCAATCCTCACACCCTCTCACCCCTGCACCCCAACCCCAGCGCGCCTCTTTCCCAGCTTAATTCGTGCGTTGTTGTATTTTCCTCGATAATTTCTGACCGGTCTTCAAATAAACCGTCACGATAAAACTCCAAACCAATACCGAAAGCATGTTCACGGAAAAAAGCAAAAGTTTTTTATTTATTGGATCCTGGTTAAATGATTGTAGTTTCATTCTGAAAATTTACACATTCACAAGGCAACTAGAGCGGCCAGTGCACACAAAACATAAGAGTGCAGGCTTATATTACACACTTTCAATCGATACCTACTTAGTTTCTTGTTTTTGTGAACAAAAACAAATGTCTCCCCGACTAAACCCATGACCCCCCCCCCCCCAAACTGAAAAAAAATATTCATTTCTGCAAACATAACATTGTAAAAAAACTCAAAATAAACCAAACAGATGGTGGTCACTGAAACAGATATAAATGAGCATCTTTTTTCATCGGAATCTGGAAGATGGTCGCTAAAACGGGTTTTACTGTAGGCCCCTCTTATCCAGATCTGAAGTTGGTCACTATAGCTGTTTTACGGTACGTTACATGTTTATCCGGGTCTGGAAGGTGGTCAAGACAGGCAGGTTTTACCGTACGTCTTTTTACCTGAATGTGGAAGGGGTCACGACAAACGGTTCTTACTTTACATCTTTTTATCCAGGTCTTGAAGGCGGTCGGGATTTTTTTTGCTAACCATCAACCTCCACACGCCCCTCCCCCTTTTACCCAAAGCAACGGTAACGGTCTGTACCCTAAGTGTAGTTATAGCCATGATAGACTACCTTGTCTTGGCACATTCCCATCGGCCAAATAGCACTAGGAAGGCATTCTTCATAACTGCGCATCAGATGACGCATCTCGGTGGGAGAAGGGGGGGTGCATTTCGTTGGCAAAATGGTGAGCTGCTCCTCACAACACAAGATATCGGACGACCCAATTTAATAGCGAAAAATACTTCAGCAAACAAAGCTAATCGATACAACATGGCTCCTATATATAGCACATCTTAGCAACCTAATCAAGTATGCGGCGAAAAAAAAATCAATAGCTAGAGCTGCTTAGCGCTATAATACGAAAATAGCATTCCATGACCTCGTAGATAACGACTCCATCATGCACCGCAACTGACACTGACCCCTGACTGAGTGGCGCGTTACGTAACAGCCATAGATGAGAAATGCACAAAAAGCTCAATTTCAGGCAATAACAAATAGCAATGGACCGACAATAATGCTGTAACTGTTTTGAAGCTTTCTAAAGAATGCAGGAACACTAGAGAATCTTCCGGAAAATCTTCCGAAATCCCCAGCGCAGTCAACACCCATGCATAGATAACAAAGCAGCCAAAAATGGGGAGGCTGGGGTGGGGGGGGTGTTGACGTTATGCACCTTTCTTGATTTTCTATACGAGTTTACTAATGTTTAACAAAACCGTTTGATTTATCCGAGGAATAACTACACCAAATTTAAAGTCGATCCGACTTTCCAATGTCGAGATATTTTTTTAAAGAATAGATAACTTTTTAGCCATCAAAAGTTGAAACAGTCGTCTGATTGAACCAAGGAATATCCATATAAAATTTTAAGTCGATATGACTTTCCGTTATCGAGATATTATGCATAAAAGATCTGGTTCAAAATAAATATATTTTACGCGATGACGTCATACGCCACTTTCGTTCGTTCTGCTTGCGAAAAATATTTAAAGTTTCTTTCGGACCTACCAAGCATTAATCCCACCAAGTTTCAGCTTTCTCCGGCGTCCAGCAGCTGAGAAATTTCGCACACAAGATTTTTACCCAATGACGTCATACACCTGCCCTAATCACGTGACACGCCAAAAGTTGATAGAACCGTCCGACCTTACCAAGGAATAATTCGATCAAGTTTGAAGTTGATCCAACGTTTCGTTCTTGAGATATCTTGCACACAACACTTTGTTCACAACAGACTGACACACACACACACACACACAGACACACGTACACACATACACACACAGAACGTACAAACACTATATGTCTCCCCTTGGTCGGGGAGACATAAATACATGGCAGACTGAGGCTATATGCCGCTGTGGTTGCCTCGCAATGTTTTCATTGGCTGCTTATCCGGAGCACAGCTCATGGACGTGATAAATATTCAAAGCAGACGCATGACATCACACAAATCTCAAAATTTCATTGGCCCATTGTAGTTAGTTGAGACATCAATGAACATAAACATACTATGAATGAACGTAAATTTATGATTAAAATTGGAACCGTCTAAAAAAAAAATCCCCCAAGCGGCATGTAGCACTATAGGGAGGCCAGCTTGGGCTGGTTATTCCAAAAAAATTCCAACAGAGAATGATATGGGATATGACAGTAGCAATTCAGGGTTCGCGCTGGGTTCTCAGAAAAGTGAGTCAAAAAGGAAAGTGTGACTCAGTTGGGTCCAGAAAACTGAGTCACAACATCCTGCAACGAAACCTCTACCTCCCCCCGATCCCTACCCATCCCATACCCGCTCCCCCGATTCCACCCATCCCATACCCCCTCTCCCCTCCCCAATCCTCACCCATCCCATACCCTCTCCCCTATCCCTACCATCCCATACCCCCTCTCCCCAACTGCGCCTTCTTATAAGGACACACCTTAAACGTGATTATTTATTTAACGTTGAAACATTTGAGCGCTTTAAAACAGAAGTAATTGTTATGCCTACGCTGAACACAATTATGCAATGGCTGTGCTATAATTTGATGGAAAAAATCCGAAATGAAATACTGCGCTACAGAAAAAATGGGATTCCAATTATGAATAATACTGGAATGATAAAAACAGATTACGATTTCATTGACAAATAATTCGTTTTGAACGGGTCCATAGCTAATCTAGATAATTTAACGAAAAAGTGGTGTGTATGATTTTGACACTGAGCTGACTCTTCACTGCAAAAATATTATAATTAATTTAATTTTTTGCAATTTTTTTTCTTGTCAAGGTGTGACTCGATGGGTTTTAAAAATGTGAGTCACAATGAGTCGGTGGGTTCCGAAGAAGTGAGTCATTTCGTAAAAAAAGCCCAAAAATTGGACAAAAAGTCCGCCAACGCGAACCCTAGCCGGCTCAGCAATATGCTCAACAAATAATTACAGGACACACATGGTCATTATTACGCCTAGGGTATGATGACAGGACCAGACACATCAAATAACTCGAGCAAACACAGGGTGATACGAAGTCAAGGCAAAATCAAGTGTGGTATTCTGGTCATCCTCCCCTCGCCTCAATAACTGTCACTTAAAACACAACGGACCTCAGGTATATCTTTTATTATACACCTGACAGGGCACGAACAAAAGAATGATAGAAAAAAACTGAGGTCAGTATTTTTTCCGTATTGCCCGCTCCCGCCCCCTGATAAGTATACTTTGTTCAGGAGTGAAATACACTGACTCAAACTTACACAGTGTTTTTCCCAGAGTGCGTTTTTTGCGTCATCACGCACTCAGGCTCTAAAATCACGCACTCGGCCGACGACGATAAACTAGAAACGCTTGTGTCGCATTATGATAGCGACAAAACATCTCCCCAGACACCTAAACATCCAAGTGGTTTCACTTTAATGACATGTTTTATTTCAGTAAGGTATGGACGCTTAAGTGTTACATATAGGCTGGGTCACGCATTCATGTCCAGAAATCACGCACTGAAAACTTGGAAGTGCGTGATTTCATGCACTTGACCCAAAAGCTGGGAAAAACAGTGCCTGCAGGAATGATTACGTTGTAACTAACATGTGTGAATGTTTACAAACATTACGCAATTGCAAACGTCATATAATTACAAACCTCATTTTGTGTTTTGTTGCGTTGTTATTTCGCAATTTGAGTTAAAACGGGTTACTTCCGTTGAACTGTCAAAATACCAGGAACCATTCAAAGGAAAAAATACCTACGAGTCTGAAGGCATATAAATTAGGGTGTTTGTAATTTCCCTGATGGCAAAAAGAAGGTAAGTTTTTAAAATTCATTGTTGTTTGCAAATTTAAACTTTCTTAGGATGATTTATTCCATGGAAACGGGGACAAGGTGGGGGGGGGGGCAACATATATGCAAATAATCATTGCACATTGCAAATAAATATTCAATATTTATTTTCTTAATCGTAAATATAAAGAAATTAGAGCCAATATCAATATCAGCTAACCGTAGTTCTAATAGCGCGTCGCCCCAACTGAGAAAGCAAACAAATAGTGCCCCGTAAAATTCGTAAGAAAAGCAAAAATATCGCAAAATAGGTGTATAATAAAATTAATACATCACGACAGGTTGGCAATATGGCTTTTTTGCCTTCAGGACCGGGATCAAATTGACCTCACCCTTTGGGTCCGGTCAATTCGACCCGGGTTCTTCAGGCCAAAAAAGGCCATACTGCCCACCTTTCATGAATTATTACCGGGAGTTTCCGAAAAGAAGCTCCCCCCATATTTAAGCCCCGGGGCTCTAATTAGGAAACTGTTTCCTGATAGAAGCCCCGGGGCTTCTATTTAGTTTCTAAATGAGCGCTTGAAATTGGCCAGTTTCCAAATAGAAGCCCTGGGCTTTTTTTCGGAAACCCCCGGTACTATTTTATTATATGGCCTAGGGATACGAGTGTAGAGAAATAATGGACAAAAACATAGGGTGCAGTAATTGGCCGGCTTGTACGCCCGCCTCGTTTAAAGCGTATTTTATTATATGTCCAGAGATCCGCATATAAAGAAATGATAGACAAAAAGGGAGGGTGCAGAAATTGGCCGGCCTGCACGCCCGCCTCGTTTAAAGAGTAGTTTATTTCACCCTTCCGCTTTCAAACCGCACCTTCAAATTCGACAAATAACTTAACAGGTTAATATTTCACGGAAGGACCAAACTGTCGCGAAAATAAGGCATCTAATGAAAGTAATACATAATTCTGAGTGCGTACAATGTTATTTTGCCTTCAGAAAATCGCTGTCTCTGTTAACAAAGTTTATCAATGTCAGCGCCAGGCAAGACAGATTAACCAAAGCAACATGATCTCATTCGCCCTTTCCTCGTCAACCGTTTTTTTTTTCGTTCCGCAGCCAGAAGTAAGTCATTGCGGCGGTCTTGGGACAACTCGGCCCTTTGCTAACTCGGCCCCTACCAACTCGGTCCCTCGCGAAAGACGACTCGGCCCTTTTCTGGGTCGACTCGGCCCCTACTTGAAAATAACCCCAGGTCGTACAACTCCAACACATGTTGTTACTTTCCACAAAAAATCAAAAGCCTGTGGTGAAACGTGAGTAAGTAATGGCGCGTACAAGAGTGGGAGCATTGCTGAGGGACAGATGGACGGACGGACAGAAAGACAGACGAACAACGCGTGTTTTATAAGTCCCCCTGCATAATTAAAGTATTTCACGTTATATTGTGATACACAAGACTCAAGAATTTTATAAAACCACGCAGTTAATGACAGGCACGGGTTGAGTGGGGATGGAGGCGAACACACACTTTAAAACAGGCTACAGAATTGCAATACGTCACCTGTCACGTTCTTTTGACGGATTTTGGCATTTTCGAAGAACATGTATGCACATTTGCATCAAGGACATTTCGGAACTTTCTGAAGAAAGTGCTTGTTTCAGCAACGTCGCCTGTTTAATCACGGATGACTTGTTTAATGCCAACAAATTCTTGTAAGTCTTGTCTGATCTTGAAGAGACTGTAATAACAGAAATATTACACCTTATTAAAAATAGTTTTTGGCCAATAATCATAAGAGTTATTTCTGATAGACATTGCTTTTACCTAGGGAACATTCGTGCATAGTAATGAAACTCAAAAAACCAAAAAATCGACTTGGTATATATCAGTGTTTTTCGCAGATCTCAAGCACAGGGGACGAAAAATCTTCATCTCCAAAACATGAGGGAATTTTTTCGTCTGCCTAGGGCCCGGGCGACTGTACATCTTGTAGAAAAAAGGAAATTCTGCAAATAATTTTCACATACACACGCTATTTTCCTTCTGTTATAGACAGGTAAAAATAAAATGACTTAACTTCACTTAACTTCATTTATCACACCCTAAATTTTGCTGACTTGCCAAAATAATCCCCAATAGAGAGGAAAAAGGGGCGATTTCTGTTGATGATAGGAATTTTTTCGCCCTTCGTGGACGGCAAAGGGGACGAAAATGGGGGAACAGGGGACGAAATCTCTACAATTCCCCTCTTGGGAAAACACTAATTTCGAGATATGAGGCATGAACACCCAAGCAACTGTCTTGTTCATAAGATATGAATATAATATTAAACCCCCACCCCGCCCCAAACGCTCCTCGATAAATAAAATCAGTCAACAGGATTGTTTAGGTACATTGCTACCAGCCGAGCGAAACGCAAGTCGAGCAAACAGCTTTACAATGACAAAAAATAACTCCAGCTTTCCCCCTCTTCCCCCAACAAAAAACTAGGCTATCAATCGATTGGTAAGATCCATGACAAAAGGTCGGGCGTCAAAAAGTCGTAAGTGGGAAAGGCGAGAAAAGATCGAACTTTGTTATTTGTTCAATAAGCACAATTTTTTTATTTTCGACATTAGAAATTTTAATTAAACGCATCAAACGTTCTTTATTCTATAGTACCAATGACCAGAGATCGATATGCTGTGAGAAAGATTAATCTCGACTAGGTCAAAATACATATGTATCACTGTCTACAAGTAATAAAATATCATGGCGCTTAAAACTTACGTTTTTGGGGGCGTCTGGAAAGAATGTCCTCTTTTGTGTACACGCACCATGCATGTTCTCTTCGGCCCCCGTTTTCTTCATTTAGCAAACGTTCACCAAACTGTGCCATAAATCCAACATACGATCCGCTTTCCATGTATCTTCTTACTATTTCCCCTAAAAACAAAAAAAAATCTTTTGTATTATTTCTATTATAGCGACTTTAGGTCCCAAACTGAAACTAATGCAAACCAAGACAGAAAGTTCTGCAAAATACATTTCCCTATGTATATGTTACTTTGTGTTAATAAAATTTGAAAAGGAGAAAGTCATAACTACATCCCTCCGTTTCACGGGGGATAACAACATTACTCCGTTGCATGGTTTTATGTCGGAAACCTGTGTAGATTTAACTAGAGCGGCCAGTGCACACAAAACATAGGAGTACAGGCTTATGTTATACACTTTCAGCCGATACCTACTTAGTTTCTTGTTTTTGTAAACAACAACAAATGTCTCCCCGACAAAACCCATGATTCCCGTCCCCCAAAAAATCTTTTTTTTATTTACTGAAATAAAATATTCATTTCTACAAACACCTTAATTCATTGTGAAAAAAAACTCAAAATAAACCAAACAGATGGTGGTCACTAAAATAGATATAAACGGACGTCCTTTTTCATCCAAGTCTGGAAGGTGGTCGCTAAAACGGGTTTTACTTTAGGCCCTTCTTATCCAGATCTGAAGTTACATTTTTATCCGGTTCTGGAAGTTGGTCAAGACAGACAGGTTTTACCGTACGTCTTTTTACCCGAATCTGGAAGGGGTCACGACAAACGGGTCTTACTTTTTATCCAGGTCTTTTTTGCTAACCTTCATCCTCCACACGCCCTCCTCCCCCCCCCCCCCCCCACTCCAGCTATTTAACGTAGGTCCGACTAAAAGCACAGCTCTAAGCCTTTTACCCAAGGCAACGGTAACGGTCTGTACCCTAAGTGTAGTTATAACCATGATAGCCTACCTTGTCTTCGCAAATTCCCATCGGCCAAATAGCACTAGGAAGGCATTCTTCATAACTGCGCATCATATGATGCACCTCGGTGGGAGAAGGGGGAGGCATTTCGGTGCCAAAATGGTGAGGTGCTTCTCATAACACAAGATATCAGATGAACCACTTTAATAGCGAAAAATGCTTCTGAAGACAATGCCAATCGATATAAAATAGCTCCTATATATAGAACATCTTGGCAACCGAATCAAGTATGCGGCGAAAAAAAATTAATAGCTAGACCTGCTTAGACCTATAGCATTCCATGACCTCATAGATGACCACTCCATCATGCACCACAACTGACACTGACCCGTAAATGAGTGGCATGTTACGTAACAGCAATGGACCGACACTAATGCTGTTACTGTTTTGAAGCTTTCTAAGGAATGCAGGAACACTCTGGAATCTTCTGCAAAACGCTGAAATCCCCAGCGTAGTTAATACCTATGCTTAGATAACAAAGGAGCCAAAAAATTGGGATGTTGACGTTATGCAAATTTCTTGATTTTCTACACAAGTTTAATAATGTGTAACCAAAACCGTTCGACTGATCCGAGGAATAACTTCACCAAATTTAAAGTCGATCCGACTTTTCGATGTCGAGAAATTTTGCTTAACAACAGATAATTTTTTACCCGTCAAAAGTTGAAACAGTCCTCTGACTGAACCAAAGAATATCCATATAAAATTTTAAGTAGAAATGACTTTCCATTATAGAGATATTATTCATACAAGATCTGGTTCTAAATAGACACATATTTTATGCGATGACGTCACACGCCGCATTCGTTCGTTCTAATCGCGAAAAAAATTTAAAGTTTATTTCGGACCTACCAAGCAATAATCCCACCAAATTTCAGCTTTCTCCGATGTTCAGCAGCAGAGAAATCTCACACACAAGATTTTTACGTGATGACGTCATACACCTGCCCTAATCACGTGACATGCGTGAAAAGTTGACAGAACCGTCCGACTCATCCAAGGAACGTTCATATAAAATTTGAAGTCGATAGGATTTTTTGCTATCGAGATATTTTGCACACAAGAAGTTGTTCAAAATATACACATATTTTACGTGATGACGTCATACACCGCATGCCTTCGTTCCACTCGCAAAAAAATTCTAAAGAATCTTTCGGACCCACCAAGCAACAATCCCACCAAGTTTCAAGTTTCTCCGATGTTCAGCGGCAGAGAAATTTCGCACACAAGATTTTTACGTAATGACGTCATACACTTGTTCTAATCACGTGACATGCGTCAAAAATTGATAGAACCGTCCGATATAACCAAGGAATAAATCAATCAAGTTTGAAGTCGATCTAACGTTTTGTTCTTGAGATATCTTGCACATAACACTTTGTTCACAACAGACTGACACACTCACACACACACACACACACACACACACACACACACACACACACACACACACACACACACACACACACACACACACACACACACACACACGTACACACATACACACACAGAACGTACAAACACTATGGGCCGATTTCACAACTTAAGTCTAGACTTGGTCTGAAACCAGGTTTCAAACAGAGTCTAGACAGGGTTTAAATGCACAGCTTGGGAAATAGAAAATCACATATGAATGTCGCCTAGACCGAGGATGTGAAATTCACTATGGTCACTATGGTCTGAAACCCATTATTAACCGCGGTCTAGACTGAGTTTGCTCCAAGTCAAGTCTAGACTCAAGTTGTGAAATCGGCCCTATGTGTCTCCCCTTGGTCGGGAAGACATAATAACTGCATTTTCCGGGATTTGCACAGTAACCAGCCATACTTTGTAGCCACTTCGTTTTCGGGATTGGCTTTTGCATAAACCAGTCAGAAAAAAAATTTACAACGAAAATCATCGGATATCTTATCGCGTAAAGTGTGAAAATTTACAAACGGACACGAGTTTGTTTTGTTTAACGAGGTAAGCATGTCGGGTGTTGAGAATAGGTCAACTAGAGCGGCCAGTGCACACAAAACATAGGAGTACAGGCTTATGTTATACACTTTCAGTCGATACCTACTTAGTTTTTTCTTTTTGTAAACAAAAACAAATGTCTCCCCGACGAAACCCATGATCCCCCCCCAAAAAAAATCCTGTTTTTTTAATTACTGAAATAAAATATTCATTTCTGCAAACATAACCTTAATTCATTGTAAAAGAACTCAAACTAAACCAAACAGATGGTGGTCACTAAAACATATAAATGGACGTCTTTTTTCATCCGAGTCTGGAAGGTGGTCGCTAAAACGGGTTTTACTGCAGGCCCTTCTTATCCAGATCTGAAGTTGGTCACTATAGTAGTTTTGCTGTACGCTACATTTTCTATCCGGGTCTGGAAGTTGGTCAAGACAGGCAGGTTTTATCGTACGTCTTTTTACCCGAATCTGGAAGGGGTCACGACAAACGGGTCTTACTTTTTATCCAGGTCTTGAAGGCGGTCGGTTTTTTTTTTGCTAACCATCATCCTCCACACGCCCTCCCCCCCCCCCCCCCCAGCTATTTAATGTAGGTCCAACTATAAACACAATTCTAACCCTTTCACCCAAGGCAACGGTAACGGTCTGTATCCTAAGTGTAGTTATAGCCATGATATACTACCTTGTCTTCGCACATTCCCATAGGCCAAATAGCACTAGAAAGGCATTCTTCATAACTGCGCATCAGATGACGCACCTCGGTGGGAGAGGGGGAGTGCATTTCGGTGCCGAAATGGTGAGCTGCTTCTCATAACACAAGATGTCAGATGACCCACTTTAATAGCGAAAAATGCTTCCGCAAACAATGCCAATCGATACAAAATAGCTCCTATATATAGAACGCCTTGGCAACCGAATCAAGTATGCGCGAAACAAAAATCAATAGCTAGACCTGCTAAGACCTATAGCATTCCATGACCTCGAAGATAACGACTCCATCATGCAACACAACTGACACTGACCCCTGACTGAGTGACATGTTACATAACAGCCGTAGATGAGAAACGCACAAAAAGCTTAATTTCAGGCACTAACAAATAGCAATGGACCGACAGTAATGCTGTCACTGTTTTGAAAATGCTTCTTGGAGTGTTGACGTTATGCAGCTTTCTTGATTTTCTACACGAGTTTAATAATGTTTAGAAAACCGTGCGACTTATCCGAGGAATAACTACACCAAATTTAAAGTCGATCCGACTTTCGATGTCGAGAAATTTTGCTTAAGAACACATAATTTTTTTCCCGTCAAAAGTTGAAACAGTCGTCTGACTGAACCAAAGAATATCCATATAAAATTTTAAGTCGAAATGACTTTCCGTTATAGAGATATTATGCATACAAGATCTCGTTCTAAATATACACATATTTTACGCGATGACGTCACACGTGGCACTCGTTCGTTCTACTCGCGAAAAAAGTTTCTTTCGGACCTACCAAGCAATAATCCCACCAAGTTTCAACTTTCTCCAATGTTAAGCAGCTGAGAAATTTCGCACACAAGATTTTTACGTGATGACGTCATACAAATGCCCTAATCACGTGACATGCGTGAAAAGTTGACAGAACCGTCCGACTGACTCATGAAATATCCATATAAAATTTGATGTCGATAGGACTTTTCGTTATCGATATATTTTGCACACAAGAACTTGTTTATAATATATACATATTTTACGTGATGACGTCATACGCCGCATTCGTTCGTTGTACTCGCTAAAAAAATCTATAGAATCTTTCGGACCTATCAAACAACAATCCCACTAAGTTTCAACTTTCTCCGATGTTCAACAGCTGAGAAATTTCGGACATAAGATTTTTACGTGATGACGTCATACACCTGCCCTAATCATGTGACATGCGTGAAAAGTTGACAGAACCGTCCGACCTAACCAAGGGAGAAATCGATCAAGTTTGAAGTCGATCGGACGTTTCGTTCTCGAGATATCTTGCACACAACACTTTGTTCACAACAGACTGACACACACACACACAGACACACACACAGACACACACACACACACGTACACACACACAGAACGTACAAACACTATATGTCTCCCCTTGGTCGGGGAGACATAATAACCCCTCCACAACAGGAGAGGGACGAAAGGAAAATTCTACAACTTCTTAACAATGGCATCCGATAAATAGGAACAGAGATATCTCTCGAACAAAATTGATACCAAACAAGTCCAAAAATGTAAAATCGTGGAATTTTTCACATTTTTTTTTTACAAAATCTAAAAATAACCAGCCGTTGCATAGGTTATGGTTCCGGGGGGTATTGTCCCGGGAGTTTGATCCGGAACCCCTATGCATAACTTTGATAGCTGTAGTTGACATGGCTGGAGAAAATCGAGTTCAAATTTTCAAGTTAACGCAGCAAAATAGTTATCACGTTCATGCATATAGACCTGTTCAGTTGTTAAAAACACTAACCACTTCCAGACTTCAGCGAAACAGAGTAGAACACTCCTTCTGTGAGTGCAGGATCCGCAGCTAAATCCAACAATGATTTCTCCAATGACTGCAACGATGTGTTTTCCTCAGAGATCACACCGCCATCGTACATATCCCTTTCCAGTCTTGCTATTACAATCGCTGCATCTTTGCACCCATTGATGTACTCTACCATTTTTGACACGGCATTTCCTTTTTAATCAGACAAATGTATAACTTATTGCAAAACATCCTTTAGTTCATACAATGAATAAAGTAAATGTCTACCACTATATTTACAAACATCAACCGGTTCCGGCTTCGCAACAATTCTAGGTATTAAAGTTTTTGGTTCCTGGACGTTCCGTACCTTTTCCTTTCCGTACCCTGCCTTTCCGCACCTTTTTTATTGGACGTTCCGCACCCTGCCAAAAGAGGTTCCGCGCCCTATTTGGCCAAACCGGACCTTTTTTTTATTTTCAGCCTTTTCTTCAAGTTGTATTTTTATTATATTTCATTTTTAAGCTTGTTTTTCGGGACAACAGATTTGCAGCATGATCAGCTGTGAATTATCCGATAAATTTTCAAATTGAGTAGCGAAGAAACCAGCAACGTTTACGTTTTGATGACCAGTATTGAGGTGAACGTGTGATCAGCTCATTTTTCAGCACTGATTGCAATTTTAATCTACTGAAGGACTTGATATTACGAGTTGAGTAAGTCAGTCCGGAGTAAATGCTGCCAGCAGCAAAATGAACTGAATGAAACTTAAGAATATGCTATTTACTTTGATGACGGAGAAGATTAGCGGAGATCATGGCAGCCATTATTTATACCCTGAGACAATAATTTAACGTCCAAACACAGGGCTTTCTCCCATAAAACGGATTTACTCGCCAGAGGAAGGCATTACATGTACTAAGACAGGCTATACACCAGAGGCAACACTGATAAGCCTATTTTGGCCTCTTTTGAACACAACCGGTGTGAGATCAAATCTTCACCCCCATAGAATATTCACCCCCCGGTGAAGATTTGATTATTAATTATTCACCCCCCTTATCAAATATTCACCCCCCCTCCCCATTATGATCAGTGCCAACGTAATTTTTTGTTATATGTTTTATGTGACGTTAAAAACAAACAACCATGCAAAAAATCCAAAGTTTATTTTACAACTTATTCTACTTTACATAACATGGTAATTACACCACTAAGCTAAACTTCTGGATTCTAATTCCTATACTTAATTGCACCAAATAGCGAGTCCAGTGCGACTCATTCCCACTTGCAAACATAGTTTGCAACTGAGTATGATTTGCTAAGAATTCTAGCTTGTTATTCCTTCTTTTTTCCGTCTCGGAGGTTTCCAGAAAACTCCTCCTACGCTATCTGACGGAGGATAATGAAATCTGGCACAGAGATACAGGGTGATGAGATGTCGTGAAATCCTCAATATTTTTTACTTTGACCTTCAAGGTCAAGGTCAAACTGAGGTCAAAGCATTTTTGACCTCAAAGTAGTTTCCAGAAAAGTCCTCCTACAGGGTTTGTAGTAGAAAGACGGCATTTTGCAAAGACATAGAGGGTAATGAGTTGTCGTGAAATCCGCAAAATTTTTTGACCTTCAAGGTCAAGGTCAATTTGAGGTCGAAATATTTTATATTTTAATGCTCATCAAGTAAAATTGCTGGAAATAGCGCTCAAATCCTTGTTTAAACACGTCTACGGCGTCAGTAGACAGTAACATCGTGGACTGAATCTCTATAAAATTCAAGCTGAAAAAGTGCTGAATTTATAGCCAAAAAATAATTAAAACTAGAGCGGCCAGTGCACACAAAGCATAAGAGTGCAGGCTTATATTACACACTTTCAATCGATACCTACTTAGTTTCTTGTTTTTGTGAACAAAAACAAATGTATCCCCGACTAAACCCATGACCCCCCCCCCCCCAAAACTGAAAAAAAATATTCATTTCTGCAAACATAACCTTCATTCATTGTAAAAAAAACTCAAAATAAACTCAAAATAAACCAAACAGATGGTGGTCACTGAAACAGATATAAATGAGCATCTTTTTTCATCGGAATCTGGAAGGTGGTCGCTAAAACGGGTTTTACTGTAGGCCCCTCTTATCCAGATCTAAAGTTGGTCACTATAACAGTTTTACTGTACGTTACATTTTTATCCGGGTCTGGAAGGTGGTCAAGACAGGCAGGTTTTACCGTACGTCTTTTTACCTGAATGTGGAAGGGGTCACGACAAACGGTTCTTACTTTACATCTTTTTATCCAGGTCTTGAAGGCGGTCGGGATTTTTTTTTGCTAACCATCAACCTCCACACGCCCCCCCCCCGCCCCCCAGCTATTTACTGTGGGTCCGACTATAAACACAATTCTAACCCTTTTACCCAAGGCAACGGTAACGGTCTGTACCCTAAGTGTAGTTATAGCCATGATAGACTACCTTGTCTTCGCACATTCCCATCGGCAAAATAGCACTAGGAAGGCATTCTTCATAACTGCGCATCAGATGACGCACCTCGGTGGGAGAAGGGGGAGGCATTTCGTTGGCAAAATGGTGAGCTGCTCCTCATAACACAAGATATCGGACGACCCAATTTAATAGCGAAAAATGTTCAGCAAACAATGCTAATCGATACAACATGGCTCCTACATATAGCACATCTTGGCCACCTAATCAAGTATGCGGCGAAAAAAAAATCAATAGCTAGAGCTGCTTAGAGCTATAATACGACAATAGCATTCCATGACCTCCTAGATAACGACTCCATCATGCACCGCAACTGACACTGACCCCTGACTGAGTGGCACGTTACGTAACAGCCATAGATGAGAAATTTCAGGCAATAACAAATAGCAATGGACCGACAATAATGCTGTTACTGTTTTGAAGCTTTCTAAAGAATGCAGTAACACTAGAGAATAGATTTTTACGCAATGACGTCATACACCTGCCCTAATCACGTGACACGCCAAAAATTGATAGAACAGTCCGGCTGGCCCAAGGAATATTCATATAAAATTTGAAGTCGATAGGACTTTCCGTTATCGAGATATTTTGCACACAAGACCTTGTTTATAATATATACATATTTTACGTGATGACGTCATACGCCGCACTCGTTCGTTCTACTCGCGAAAAAATTCTATAGAGTCTTTCGGACCACCCAAGCAACAATCCCACCAAGTTTCAACTTTCTCCGATGTTCAGCGGCTGAGAAATTTCCCACAGAAGATTTTTACGTAATGACGTCATACGCCTCCCTTAATCACCTGACATGCGCCAAAAATTGACAGAACCCGCCGACTGACCAAAGGAATACTGGTATAAAATTTGAAGTCGATAGAACTTTCCGTTATCGAGATATTTTGCACACAAAATCTTGTTCAAAATATATACATATTTTACGTGACGACGTCATACGCCGCATTCGTTTGTTGTGCTCGCAAAAAAAATCTACAGCATCTTTCGGACCAACCAAGCAACAATTCCACCAAGTTTCAACTTTCTCCGATGTTCAGCGGCTGAGAAATTTCGCACGCAAGATTTTTACGTAATGACGTCATACGCTTGCTCTAATCACGTGACATGCGTCAAAAGTTGATAGAACCGTCTGACCTTACCAAGAAATAATTCGATCAAGTTTGAAGTTGATCCGACGTTTCGTTCTCGAGATATCTTGCACACAACACTTTGTTCACAACAGACTGACACACACACACACACACACACAGACACACACACACACGTACACACATACACACACAGAACGTACAAACACTATATGTCTCCCCTTGGTCGGGGAGACATAATTCATAAAGACGACCTGTTTCGGACGTTCTGTTCAACCAACCAGCTCGAAAATAGCATACTTCGGAAGTTTCTTCCAATCCCGTGAGGGGCATATATTTAACACTGATCCGAGTTAAGTTCTTTTGTATAAAGAACCAGATTGCAATGTCCAGATGAAAAGGACTATCGGCAGTAATCTTCAGAGAAGCAGTTAACCTTTCATTCACTTAAAAACAGAAATGATATGTAGTTTAAAAAAGTTGAAAAGGGATCAATTCAATATGTTATTAATTATCAATCAATTAGCTTTCTTGGGAGGGGGGGTGAAGATTTGATATCAAATGTTCACCGGGGGGAGTGAAAATTTGATAAGGGGGGGTGAATATTTGATGACCAAATTTCTATCAAATATGCACCCCCCGGTGAAGATTTGATATCAAATCTTCACGGGGGGTGAGGTTTCTAGGGGGGTGAAAATTTGATGCCACACCGGCATTGAGCTGATTGAAACGTGCTGCTTCCCTAACTATCCCCCCCCCCCGAATCTTTAAATGTCCTGGCAAGTGGGGCAGCCCTAATGAAAATCCCTGGCGGCATGTCTTATTATTTTATGTACGAACACTGATACTGAACAAAAAACACACCTTCATCTTGCTTTTCTACGTAGTCATGGAAATACTGCAGATGAGGCACAGATCCAAGCTCCGGTCGTGAACGAAAGGGTGTAGAACGGGATGCCTGTACCAAAATTGTAAAGGTATTTTTGTTAAATTAATTTTGAATGCATTCCTTAAACATAGGTATCTGAGATCCAGAGCCAGTAACATTTACATCACCAGTGTTAGAAAAAACCTAAAACAGGTTGTTGCGCCAAACGCGACCAACTGTAAAAAGTTCATATATATCATATAACAAGGGGCAAAAAAGTTAGTCTCGCAACCCAAAAGTTAGTCGTACGCCCCCCAGTTTTTGAAGATGGCCCCCAATTTTTGCTGCGGGTGATTGCGGCCCCCATTTTTCAAAAATGGCACCCAGTTTTGGTGGCTAGGGGCCATTTTAGATTTCTTATACTATTTACGAAATTTGCCGAAAAACTGCGAATTATTTTAAAACAAGCATGTCCAAGGACATGACCCAGCCGAGTTGCCAAACAAGGAAAGAGAGAAAAACTCTGAAACGAATACTGTTTGGCCAAAAAATGAAGAACTTCGTTTCTGAATGTGATTTTTGAACTTTTTCATAATCTTAATACACAAATCGGGTTTTCTCGGGTGGAAGCCACCCAAAAAGGGATGTTGGAGAGGTTTGAGTTTTGAAGATTCAGGTATTTACCGACATTTACATAATTTTACAAAAATCCATCATTTCGGCATTTTTTGTAATTTGAGAAAAAAGTCCAGGTGTAGAAGAACCTGGGAAACTTTTGATTAAAATTTTATACCTATTTGAAACAGACAGAGAAATGAATGGTTTGACAATTCAGTTATTTACTACCAATTATTCCAGTTTTTGCCAAACTTCAAAGTTCCACCATTTCAGTTTTTGGGGGAACCGCGAAAAAATGATAGCGTGGTAGGCGAACCTCTGGGAACATCTCTGTGTAACATATGAACGAATGGAGTAAAACTGTAGAAGGAGTAGCATTTTAAAAAAGGGTCAAAATGGGCACAAAAAGTGCCGTCATTTTGTAAGTTTTTAGTCATTCATCAAAATAAGTAATAGCCAGGTGGGGGACTACCCAGAAAATATTTCTGCATAATATCAAAACGATTGACGCAAAACTGTAGGAGTAGCATTTTAAAGAAAAAGTTTAGCATACGCACAAACATTCAAGTCCCCTATAGATATACGACTAACCCAGTCCGACAAAGTCATCTGGGTTAAAAACGCACTAAATTTGATATTTCACTTGACAGTGTCAGTAGAATGATAATGAAGCCTGACAAATAATTCTGTTTATAAGCAGCCTTTGCGAATAAACTGAAAAATAAAATAAAATGAAAAGAAACTATTTTGAAACATAAGAAATATAAAGTTGTCACGAACCAAGGACCCGTTTGCTACATTAAATACATCTGGTTACGCAAAAACACACCAATTTTATAGACTTTCTTAACTTTTGATTTTTCGGGACTTGTTGTTATGCCAAATTTTGAGGGATGCTCTGAAATCATGGTCCTTTCTTTCAGGTTCTACCATCACTAATCGCACGAGTTGTTCATAATGTTGTGAAAATAACCAGCTGCGAAGAGGGGTGATAACGGTATTCTGTGCAGAAAATGCACGCTCACAACCGATGTGTGCAATTTAGAGTGCATTGCAAAAATTTTTAATTTTTGTTAGAGAAGAAACCATAAAAATTCGGGCGCGTTATTTCAAAAACGGACGCGCGAAATTATGAGTGTGATACTTCGAAAAACAGTGCGCGTATGGCCGCCAAAAATAACCCCTGCTACATTGCAAAAATCGGCGGACACTCATCCGTTCATATATTCGCTCTTTCTGTAATGTTTGGTTTAGCGCTTTTATTCACAGAACAGCGCGTCCCTCTGGCGAGAGCGCGGTATAATGTCCTGGAGGTCAGTAAAATGAACTATTCCGCAGGAACATGACTCGAGTTAACCAAAGTTATCCATTCCGCAAAAAGAGTACTCTAAGCAACTTAACTTTTTTAGAACATGTCACTCAAATTGAGTTATTCCACAAAAAGACCACTCTAACAAACGTTGTTATCGTTTTGAGGATCTCAACCAACTTTTCCTCAAGAAGACAAGTCATGGTAGAGGGCACAGCCCCCCCCCCCCTACCGCACATACACAGTCGGTGGCCTGCTCAAACTCAAGTGGGTAAACAAACACCAGACTTCCTTAGACTTATAGAGGAAATGTAATTGAAAGTACAAATGCACCTTAGACAATTTCCAATTAGTCCCCCGCCGAGGGACTAATAGTTTTTGGGTCTGTCTATCCGTCCGTTGAAACTTTTTTTGTTAACGCACTCAAGCCTAAATTTTTCGACAGACTGTTAAGATATTCTCTATATGGGAACTAGTGGAACGAACAAGGATCGGTATTGTAAATGAGCCATGTCGGCCCAAAGACATTGGCCAGCTGAACTTTTCACAAATTTTTCCACTCCTTACTCATTTGAATGAGTTTGTTAACACACTCAAGCCTACACTTCTGTATCGATTGTTGAAATCCTTTAGGGATAGGAAGTATTTGAACCAACAAAGGTTCGTATTGTAAATGAGCCCTGACGGCCTAAGGACATTGGCCCGGCTGAACTTCAGAAATTTTCACAACCGTTACATACTGGAATGAGTTTGTTAACACACTCAAGCCTACATTTCTGCATCGATCCATAAGAAATCTTAACTATAAGTAGCATTAGAACTAACAAGGTTTGGTATTGTAAAGGAACCATGTCGGCCCAAGGACATTGGCCTAGCTGAACTTTTCACAAATTTTCCCACTCCTTACTCATTTGAATGAGTTTGTTAACACACTCAAGCCTATATTTCTGGACCAATTGTTGAAATATTTTACATATAGGAAGTATTGGAATGAACAAATGTCGGTGTTGTAAATGAGCCCTATGGGCCCAAGAACATTGGCCCAGCTGAACTTCAGAAATTTTCACAACACTTACATACTGGAGTTTTATTGATATTTGTCTAGTCCTTGTTTTATATTAGTTAGAAATTTGACAGTTTCAATAAGGAGCTTCTTTCCCTCATTATCTAGCCCCCCCCCCCCCACATTCTCCCTCTATTCATATAATGCGTCACACCCAGGAGATAATTCCGGGCATGAATAGTTTTCGAAATATCGTCCGGGCAAAAAATACGGACATTCGGACACACCGATAGCAGCATCAGCCAAAATTGGTTGAGAGCTAATAAAAGCTCTAACTGCACAAACTCGCAACGTAAATACTCTTTTTTCTAAGTTTTGATAAATTTGCAATTTTATCTTGTTATGTCTCATTTATAAACTTTTTTCCCGCCGCATTTTATCCTTAATTTGTCAACAAAACATTATTAACTAGACTAGACAGAAGGTCAAGGTCACATTACCGAAAATGTTTGTATTAAATAATGACAGAAAAAGTCTCAGTACCCCTTCGTTATTTGTGCTTCGATCCAACTTCTGGCGTATGGCTTTGACCAAGACCGAGGATGTCAAGGTCAGTGAGGTACTTTTTACATATCGTCTGTTACCCCCACACCCCCCCCCCCAAATCTCGAACATGAGCTCAAAATCGTTCCATCTCAAACCGTTTTCGAGATAATGGTCAACTTCAGGCTTTTGACCTTGATCGTGACCCAGAAGGTCAAGAGCACCAAAATATCTGTTATGTAACCTTGTTAAGGCCCAAAAGGTTGATAATGAGCTTAAAATCGCTCTATCTCTAACAGTTTTCGAGATAATGGTCATCTTCCGGTTTTTGACCTTAACCGTAACCTAGATGATCAAGGTCACCGAGATACCTCTTATGTAACGTTGTTTAGGCCAAAAGGGTCGAAAATGAGCTCAAAATAGCTCTCTCACCCACCACCTCAATTTTGTGGTGAAAACAAATAATATCTAGTTCTTCCACTTATGTTTCTTTGATGTGAAATGCTTTTTAGGAATTCAGGATCAAAAGGTTTTTACTTATTAACCCATCCTTTTAGATTAAAATAGTAATTAATATTAATTGGGGATGGTGGGACAAGATATCCAAGTTCGGTAGAGGGAGGAAAAACCGCCCTCTAATCCCCGGCATGTAGGCTTTGTAAAGAATATTGCCGCACCTTTTTTTTCAATGGAAAATGACCTAATAAAAGCCGCACATAACAGAAAAACAGTATTCCTGCATTTGGTCTAGCGACAATTGGTGGACGACAATTGGCCGAGCGACATTTTGTCGAAAGTGAAAATTGCGGCAATTGGTCGAGATTTTTTTTTAAATAGAACTTTTGTACGCTAACGACTTTTTAGAAATAAATATGTCTTACTGAGTTTCAGTAATTTATTTCACATGCAACTGCCGACCTTATCTCAAGCTACCAGCACAAAGAACACCAGAAAAACTCGGCAAATTTTACATAGTTCCTATAATAACGTTCTTCTTCTAATCCTTGTTACAGTTTACATAATATACATACTCCGGCGTGTAAGGGATTTTTCTTGTCGGAGGGATCATGCTATATGCGAAGTGCAATTAAAACATGATGTTTAATGTGTAATAAAAACAATTCAAGCAAAATGGTTTTCTTTAAAAAAAAGAACATTTATTTTGAAATTTCGCTCAAAAAAAAGTTTCGACCAATTGTCGCGATTTGCACTTTTGACCAAATGTTGCTCGACCAACTGTCATCGACCAAGTGTCGCGGATTCCAGAAAAACAAACGGTGCTTGTACTACAGCAGCTCCTTGGAGCACTGTCAAACCACTAACCGGGTCAGTCCTATTGAGTTATTCCACAGAAAGACAAGCTATGGATATTACTTACATCAAAACTAATACGACGCCAAACATTTACACTTAGCAACTTAAAACATCCACACATTTAAAAAGTTGTTTACAGAGCCACCCCACCCCACCCCCCCCCCCAAAAAAAAAAGTGTCGACAACTTTATTATTGCAGAATTTAGTTCATATGGAGGACAACAAATTTCGACTGAAAATCCACGAAAAAACGAAAGGGGTAAGTACACAGTATTTGACAGGGCTGGTAAGATTTAAATAAGCACTAAAGAATCACGATTTTTAATTTTTTGGATTTTTTTTCTATGCACTGTATTTTTTCATTGTGTGTCATTTGTGTATATTGTGTGCAGCGAAGGCACTCGAAGACGCTTTTTTGTTAAAACAATGCATTGCATATCATTTGCTTATTAGTGCATATGAGCATCCGCGGGGGTGGGGGCAGGGGGGTTAAGCAAGCCGGCACCCAAAACCGGTAGTGTTTGAAAAGAAGGCCTTGCACCTTATAGTATTATGACCGTTTTGAGCATGTACTCTGGAGAGGGGTTCCGGACAGAACCCCCCGGGACCAAACCCCCCGGGTCCGAACCCCCCCGACCAAACCCCCCGGGACCGAACCCCCCGCGCGCATAACCCCCATGCCAAAACCCCCCCATATGGAGAGGACCAAACCCCCCGCTTTGGAGGAGCTCCAAGAGGAACTGCCCGATGAAATAACCCCGATTGCGGAATATTTTGAGGATACCTACATCGGTCGGGTGCGACGTAACCAGAGAAGTGCTCCAACGTTTGACTATTGCTTGTGAAACATTACATTCTTCGACGAGAACAGAGCCTAAACAATGTCACCATAAACCAAACTATAGGAAGTCACCTTCCAGATCCACGACGACAACAAAGTGTCCAAACAGGAAATAGGATAGCGCACATTGTTCGTGACTTTCGCAACAGAAACATCTTGGTTTTTTTTTCAGAGGAATAGCTCACAATATTCATTTTTAAACCAAGAGTGACTGATGACATTAGTCAGTGGTAGTCATCGTAGTAAAACAGCTTTTGCAAAATGTTGTACAAATGAACTACATCTCAAGTTATAAAATCATGATTCAATAAACGTGTGTTTAAATTTGACATATTATATTGGCTTTTTGAGAGGGGGGGTTTGGTCCGACCGGGGGGTTTTGGCACGGAGGGTTATGCGCGCGGGGGGTTCGGTCCCGGGGGGTTTAGTCGGGGGGGTTCGGTCCCGGGGGGTTTGGTCCCGGGGGGTTCTGTCCTAGACCCTCTGGAGAGGGTATGTAATAGCTCAAATAATATTCACAACCTCGAATATTGGAGGCTGCTTAAACGTTCAAATATAATTATTGTTGGAGTCGGGGGCTTTGGTCCTCTCCATATTGGGGGATTTTGGCATGGGCGGTTATGCGCGCGGGGGGTTCGGTCCCGGGGGGGGGTGGTCCCGGGGGGTTCTGTCCGGAACCCATTACATTCCATCTATATCTGCATGAAGAATTTAAGTTCTAGACAGTTATCTGAACATTTGAAAGTTAATGGCAGTTTTTACCTATTTTGTGACCTGTAAATGTGTTTAGAAATGTCTTACAAGAGTGTAATGAATGTTCAATAAACTTTTAAAATGGTGGTGCTTTTTTATGTGGGAGCGGGGGAGTTGATTTACATAAAAAATATTTAAATTAAAAAATAATAATAAAAAAAAAATATTTTTTTAAATCGGATTTTTTCCAGCCCTGCATTTGCACAAGTTTCGCGAACAATGTCGTTCAGTAATACACTTGTTTTCCATCTTACCATCCTCAACCGGCCGGAAAACTAGTTACAAGAACCTCCTGCCAAGTGTTTACTCTGTCGCCAAACGTTAAATAAGCCAAATCACACATTTGGTGTTTCCAATAAAATACCAAAGAATTTTGAATTTCGGCTGCAAGGAAACCGGAGTCTCTCTATCATTAATTACTTCCATTTTTACCCGGTTATTTTTATTCAAAACGCAGAATTTTGCGCATTTTTATTGGGAACGCTCAAATTGTAATTTGGGTTATTAATGAAGAACCTCCTGAAGCTTTAAAAATCGTGTTTGAAGGACATGGGGAAAGAACCTGGGGAAACTGGTCACATATGAGCGTAAAAAAAAAACAAGAATTAACGCAGAAAGTCAGGGGCAGTGCAAATTCAAAAAAAAAAAAAAAAAAAAAAAAAAAAAAAAAAAAAAAACAAGAATTAGCGGAAAAAGTCAGGTCTCTTCCCACTTCCCTTTTCCTCCACATGGCTTCTTTCTATCATTAATTTCTTCCATTTTATACCCGGTTATTTTCAT